>CM060308.1:24089839-24122339 GCA_030674185.1 Monoplex corrugatus | reverse complement strand
ATGTGTATGGTGATCATGGCACAAGCCTTAAGCCTGCACATAAACCCATGAGTTGGCCAGGTCCTGAGGTTCTACCTAGCCTATGTTTTACCTAGTCTAGGAACAGTGCAGAGCAGATAAGCAAAACATTGACTGCATTCATTTGGGAGAAAATCAAATGACTGAAACTGACACTCTTAAACATAAGTCTTGCCTTGTGTGTGCATGTGTGTGTGTGTGTGTGTGTGTGTGTGTGTGTGTGTGTGTGTGTGTGTGTGTGTGTGTGTGTGTTGAGTTTAAATCAGCCTTACCCTGTCTGCAAGTGAAGTTACATCTGTTATGAGCGGTAGAAGTTGTCCAAACTCAAAGATGGAAATATGATTATCATTGTTCAATTACCTCAAATCATGACCTTTGAAGATGTGCACAGCATCCTGTCCATGAGCCTCCTGCACCATTTGCATTTCTTCAACCGGATTTACAGGTGGGCCCAATGCTATCAGCACAATAAACATCATCATGATTCCAACCAAAATGGCCAGCACATGTGCAACAAGACACATCCAGAATGGAATCCTGATGGTGACATAATCCCTGTCTTCAGCTGCGTTGAAACAATTCCTTTCTTCGACTTGTCTCATGCCAGTGTTAACATTTTGCTCTGTCTGGACATTCGCGTCGTCTCCATGACTTCGATGACTCGACAGCTCATCTGTGTCACATGCTGTCTGTGCTGCGTTGATCTTCGTTAACGGCAACATTCTTTGGCTCCCGAGTTGTGTGATCAGACATTCAGCTGCTGACATATAACTCAAGAATTACATTATTAATTTTACTTTCAACTTTACCACCGATGGCACTAGTAACAGTCTGAGTCTCTGCTGAAAACCAAACGTTCTTCGCCAAACTCAGTGTAAGTTTGGGAGATACGCCGCAAACACCAAAAGTCACACCAACACTGCCACGTCAGCAAATCAGAGGAAGCTCGTGAAAATGACCCGATCATTATGGGAAAAGTACGGACTTCGGTATTCAGATCGGTAATTATCGGACACATGAATACATTAACGAAGCAAACAGCGATTGTTTGCCTACCCTCTCACATGTGCCGCCACGCCGGTCACAATCTTCCGCTGTAGTTTTCGCGCACGCGTAATCGCCGATTGTGACATACCTACAAACTGCACCACTCACCATTACCATACCAAAGCATTAAATGTTAGGTTTTACGCATGACTATGCATGGCCATTCCTAGTCTGGATCACTGACGCAAGAGCGCAAACTGTGTACAAACACGCTGGTTCCAGACCACATTTTCTGCGACTGCTAGTTAATGTCGCAACATGTGGCGGTACTTGCAGACCCTGTTGCCAGGTCGGAAGTATTTAACACCGTAGTGTGACCTCTCACTGAGGTCACGAAGAAAGATAACTCGTGCTCTTTTCAATCCCGTTTGGATGCTGCCCCTTGGGCTCGTTTGCAAAACTTTGTGTTCCTGCTGTATTACTTCTGGTACAGTTCGAAATAATATTAATTTTCTGTAGCATGACCCTCTGCTGTCCACTTCTGTCCTGAGATTACTGGATTTTTATAGCCCTGACATGGCTATTCAGACCATAAGCAACCTCAGAAAATCAAAGCTGTGGTTAGTCGAATCTGCAAAGTCTGCCATTCACTTCCGGTTGTAGGTCTGTGTAAACAAACGACTATGATTGCGGTCCGCTTTTTGTGTACCAGAGAAGCATTGCAGGCCAAATCGCATCTGCAGTCTGTTTGTATATGTGCTGAGATAGTCTGCTAAACATGCAGCAGCCGTTGGAGAGACTTGCATTTCACATAATGATCAGAGTGCTGCCTGTCGTGATTGAAGGTAAAGCTGACAATAAAATCAATTCACCGATTCATTTATTCAGAATTAAACAACACAAAACTGACTCGTACTATTCTTATTACTGCTAAGAGTAATACTCTGATAGATTATAAACAACAGTATAAGTAGTTATGAGACTGACTGAAGCTTTATACTGTTTATAGGCCTAGTCCTTAAATGAAAACAGAGTAACTGGTTTCAGGTTTGAGATACGTTGACACACAGTTACTGAGTTAGGTATCAGGTCAGACAAATATGCCTATTGTTCTCCATTATTCTCGTTCACAAAGAAGAGACTAACGAAAAAAGAAAACTTTGAGACACTCAGTAATCAGTCAAAAGATTTTTGTTGGTGTATAATAGTATTAATACACATAATTATGTGTGTGAAGGGTGTGTATATCTTCAAAACCAACTTAAATACTAAAACCAATTAAAATATAATCTAAGCCATGTTTTACGTAAAGTGATGTATTGAAACATATTTAGAACATACTGGACATAATACCTTGACTGTTCAAAACAAGTTTATGTTCTGAGCAGTGCTGTTATGTATCCATGTATGTGCAATGATTTCTTAAAATTTCATCATTGTACCAAAATGCGAAAGCCTGAATGATCATGTTTCAAACTTTTCCTCTTAACAGATCTTATTGGAAAGTTGCAGATACACCATTTCTTGCAGACATCATTGGTGGATTTTTTTTCAAATTCTTTGACCGGTACGGCAAGCATCTGTATCTCTCACATCTGATTTACGCCAGGATATAGTACACACAAGTGCATCAGAATATCAGTCAGAACACAGGACATGAAGATGTGCTGATTTCAGTACAGAAAAGAAAATTATGTTGATATGGCCAAGTAACAAGATCCATGGTCTTGCTTAACCCCTCCAGGGAAATGTTGAGGGAGGAGACAGAGGGGAGACAGAAAGAATGATGGACTGACAACATTAAAGAATTGATAGAGAAACCATAAATTTGCAGAGACCCAGGCTTTGGCACACAACCAACAGAGTTGAAGAATTTGGTGAACAGTTAAGGGAGAAAAAGATGAAGAAGAGAGATTTTGAATGAAAGGAACAGAGTAAAGCAGGCACAGCCTTGTTAAATAATCTCAGTCCTAAATGGAATTCCTCAGTTTTGTCTTTATCATCCCAAATCTTTTAAATGTACTGTATTCAGAAAATCCCAATTTATGTAGTCCATCATATTCTGGTCTTATACAATGTATATGTAATGTGATACATATCAGAACTTTGGTCACTGTGTCATGGTCAAATCCATTAAAATCTTGTTTTCAAATAGAAGCAGTAGTCAACTTAAATGCTGTATATAACTTAATGATCCGATTTAAGTTTTAAAAGCTGTATTTTTCCCTGGCTGTGTCATGCACGCATATGCCTCACCCCTACCCCCCACCTGCTCACACAGACACATACACATACACACACAAACATGTATGTACACACACTGACACAGTGATACATTCAATATGGTCTGTTTAATTTTCTGGTTGCTGTTGCTTAGTTGGTAATTCAGTTCCCAGTTTGGTCATTATTTCAACTTATCATGTCTCAGTTTTTCATATTAATGGGACGGGGTGAGTGTGTTAGGATAATGTTGTTAGGATAATGTGGGTTTTTTTTCTCTTGAATTCAGGATATTTTGTCCTGTCATCCTTCCATCTTGGATGCAGTACTGTTATAGCGCATGTGCACAAACACATTAAGGTGACTGGAAAGTTGGACACTTTATCCTTTATATATGCTTTTTTTTTTCTTTTACTAATTCAGTAATTGTATACTAAGGAGATGAGATAAGTACGTTGTTATTTGTATTGAATATTTCAGTTCAGCTACTGGGATTCAATGACTAATAACAAGGTCACAGCCAGGATATCTGTACCCAGCTCATTAAAGCAGAAACTGTCATCCCATCATGTTTCACACCTCTCATATCCACGTGCCACGGAACAGACGGCCAAGTGCTCTGCGCACTTTCATCACATCATCATCGTTTGGCCCACCAGACACTAAAGAGCCACTTAGAAGAGGAATTTTGCTCACTGCTGTAGCATTTGTTCTTCTGCTGATTGGCAGCATTTTGACATGGCTTGGTAAGTTGTTTCATACACTCCAGTAGCTGAGTTTTAAATTTTTTTTTTATCATATATGTAAATATATTGATCAGCATTTTAACATAGGGTAATTATACATAGGGTTGAATATGTAGTTCAAGAATATGTAGGAGAAGTTTTTGCCTTCATAATTATTTAGTATTGCTGGTAATATAGCAAATATGGTATATTGACACATAAATGTCTATGGTATGTTTTCTGATACTCAGGTTTTGCACAAAAAGTGTGATATCTGTCTGGTGATGTACAGCAAGTTTTTTTCCATGGTTAGACCTGAATGGCGACTTTCTAGCCTTTTAATCTGATTAAATGATTTTGAGTTTTGCTGTTTATATACTTAGAAAAACGTGTGTGTGTAACTGTAAGTTCAACTCCCAACCATTCAACTGTTAACCATAAGTTAGTGTTCTGTTCAGGAATGAGAAATAAAATAGTAATAGAGAAAAGTGAAACTCATCTTCAGACCAGTTGACTAGAGTGTAGTGTGATCTCTAGCAACATATTCCCAGTAAGGTCTATACAGTCTCTCTTCAATCAGTGTTATTTAGTTATTATCATTCTGCCTTTCACTGTGCAGGTTTCAACGATGTATTTGGTGGGAGAATGTCCATGACAGGTCCTTTGCTGATTGCATTATCACTGCTTCTGCTTCTGCTGTCCTTCCGTCAGTTCTTGCTGGCCAGAAAACGCAACACCCCGACCAACCGTTCTTCCATGCAGGTCAGTACTTTTAATGTAATGTTTTATATCTGTCAGCATTCATTCTGGAGAATTGTTTTACTATTTATAGGTATAATTTACATAAAATATACAAATCTGCTTTTCATATCATAGACTTCAAAGCACAAGATATGAAATCAGGATATCATGGTGTATGGGCATGCATACACACACTGACATTTCAGCTCTGTTTGCCCTTTTCCCACCATTGCCACTTTATGCTACACTGTTTTCTCACACCCCATGCCTGCCATTTTGTGGCCACTATTCACAGACATGCATTCATGCACACTCACTTTTAGCTCTGCCATCATGTATTTCCTATGCACACACACACACACACACACACACACACACACACACACACACACACACACACACACACACACACACACACACACACACACACACACACACACACATACATATGCACTTGTCATCTGTCAAAATTGCTCATCATGACATAGTTTATGGAGGTAGACTACTGGTAATATGTGGTATATTTAATTCATGAAGAGGAAGATCGTGAGAAAGTGTATTGTCCTTTCATGACATGAAAAGTGCCTTTTGACAGAAGAGTGATTTAAAGTATTGATCAAATATTGCAAACCCATCTGTGTGACTTCGTAGATCATCTTACATTTGAGATTTGTATGATTTCTCTCATCTTACACATGACCTACCCAAACTTGTATGTAATTTGCACAATATTGTTTCCAGTTTGTCCAGTTTGATGTGTGATTTAGCCTGCACTGTGGGTGTGACTTGTCCAGTTTTGGTATATGTGTGTCCTCAGTAAATACTATGATGTTTGAAATAATTTGATCCAATTTCAGCATTCAGTCCTACTTGTCTGTTCTAAAGTATAACATACCTTATTCCATGTTTGATTTAACCCATCTGTCATGCACACAGCTTGACTCGGTTAATGGAGAGAGCATGACAGCTGTCGTGGTGAATCGAGATGATGGCCTTCACCCTGCAACCATCATTGTGGATAGATACAACAGAATTGGATATGATGGTGCCATCACTGTTCACAGGTAGTTCTCATGTTTGTAAAGTTTGATGCTGCTTTTATTTGTATGTTTGGTTGGTTGGTTGGTTGGTTGATTTTTGAGGCTATTTGTTGTTGTTGTTGTTTTTCTTCTTCTTCTTGTTCTTCTTCTTTTTCTTCTTCTTTTTCTTCTTCTTGTTCTTCTTCTTCTTGTTCTTTTTCTTCTTCTTGTTCTTCTTGTTGTTTTTGTTGTTCTTGTTCTTCTTGTTCTTCTTCTTGTTGTTCTTCTTGTTGTTGTTGTTCTTCTTCTCTTTTCTATTTTTCTTCTTTGATATGTCAGTGACTACATGTAATGTATTCTTTAACCCTTTCGCTGCTATCATGTTTTGCTAAGACACATGCTAAGATTGTTTTCAGAAACAGACAAAAATCATGCTTATTATTTTCAATTGCTTATAATTCAGAAGACATTGAAGATAGATACATAAAAGTATATATATCAAGTGAAAGGAAATTAAATGAAGATTGTGTTTATGACAATTTCAAAATGAAATAATGTACCAGAGTGTCACATGTATTCTTTAAAATGCAATAAAAAAAATGTTAAAGTCAATGATGATGTAATCAAGTGATGCAGGAGCTCACAAGCAGTTTATAGCACACTTTGATTTGAAAATATAGACTGTACAAAGGTCAGAAAGCAGTGTCCAGCCACAATATAAGCACAGCCTAGCCACACATAAAATGAAAGGGTTTTATCTCCCAGTGTCTATCCCCAGTAAAAACGCTTCTGAGTGTGGTAGTTCTGGAAGCAGGCTTCTAAACACAGTCCTCTCCTTCCCCCTCTTGCTCCCCTTCCCCTTCTAGCAGGCCCAGCAACAGCAGGTCCAGCAACAGCAGGTCCAGGCCGAACATCATCACCATGCTGCATTACCATACCTGTAGCACAGTGAAAGCAAGGATTCAAATTTCCACATATTTTATGAAATAAAAAAAAGTCACACACACACACACACACACACACACACACACACACACACACACACACACACCACACACACACACACACACACACACACACATACATACACCACACACACACACACACACAACAACACACACTGACATAGGTAGCATGCTACTCCCCCATGCCATGCCCCCTTTCATTTTCCTCAAGCAAACACTGCAAAGAAACCCAGTGAGTACTGCTTCTACCAAAGTGACTTCATTACAACATTGTTTCTGTCAGTATTATCACTGAATGCTTTCAATTTCCTATAAAAAGTCACACCAACAATCTCTCTCTGTCTCTCTGTCTCTCTTTCTCTCTCTCTCTCTCTCTCACACACACACACACACACACACACACACACACGCACACCCCTCTGCTCCCACCCTACTCCTCACATAAACACACACAGGCCATGGAGATAGTAGCCTACTCCTCACACAAACACACAAAGGCCAGGGAGATAGCACAGGGCAGAGGCCGACCAGAAAAACAAATCATCAACAAGACACACACAGCGTGGTTGACAACGAGCGAGTGACGAGTGACACGCCCACAGGTCGAACACACTGCCCACTCGGTCACTGGCTCGCTCGCTGACCAGACCCAAACAATGGGCTCAGCCATACAATACACACACTTAGCTGTTCTATTTATAAATATACTGAGAAGAAAGCAATACAATCATGTTATAAAATGAATAAAGCTCTCAAATACACCTACCTGCATCTGGAACAATCGGATCTCCATAGGCCTACTCTGATTCAGACGATCAGTCACCAAAAGCTTCTTCCACATCAAAATCTGGGTCGTTGGCATCAACTTCATGAAGTTCGAAGCCAGCTGGCTTGAAGTCTTCATCTCCACTGTCTTGATCTCAAAAAATCGCTTCAATAACTTCTGCAACTGTGTAGGTTCGTTGTGGGGCAGCCATAGCGCTTCAAAAACTGAAAGCTCAACTTCGTAGCACCTTGCCAATCGATCGTGATAAATTATGCAAATGATCTAAATAACTTGAACAAACGGCACTCAAAGAGCGAAGATTGTCAAGGGACCTAATCAAATCATAAATAGAAGGATTCTGTGATATGCTAGACGAAAAGAGAAAGAGTGTTTGATACGGGACGATCCGCGGTCGTCAACAGTGCATTGCAGACGACGGTTTCTATGACGAGCATCACTCGTCAACAGCGCAGTGAAGAGGTTAATATGGCATGAAGTTTTCGTGATATGAGGAACTGAATTAATACTTTGCTCAATGCATAAAATTTCGATTTTTGTTTTGTTTTGTTTATTTGATTGATTGATTGTTTATTGATTGATGTGTGTGTGTGTGTGTGTGTGTGTGTGTGTGTGTGTGTGTGTGTGTGTGTGTGTGTGTGTGAGAGAGAGAGAGAGAGAGAGAGAGAGAGAGAGAGAGAGATCTGTTTTGCTTGTGTTTAAGCAGTTTTGGGGTAAGTCCTGATACCAACTTCCATCAATTTTGAAAAAAATAGTTCAGTATTCTGGAAATGTTATCTCATCATCATGTGCTTTTAATTACAGACTGAACAATGTTTTTAAAAAAGCTGTTTTGTCCTTTCTTTTTTTAATTTTTTTATTTCCTTTTTTTTCCAAGGATCATCGCACTCAGAGAGGTTACTTTTGTGCTCACCTTTTTTTTTTTTTTTTTGTCGTCCCATTTTCTATGCCACCTTAATGGCCACAGAAGATGGCACAGTTTTTACAATGCGATGATGATGATGTCAGTGAGGGTGGTAATCATGATGCTTTGGAGTTCCATGTAGGATTAAGACTGCATGACAGGGCTGTACTCTGCACTTACTATCAAAATATATCCTGGCATCAACGAGGCCCGAGAGATACAGACACCTGCTGTGCTGGTCAGAAGATTTGATGAACCCACTCAATGACACATCCGTAAAGTGGATGAGACTCGACTGTGTGGTCCCAGTCTTCCCATTGAGCCCATAGGACGCTCAGCTCTGGGTAGGAGCCAGTTACAGCCGAAAATTCCCACAATGATTTTTGAAAGGACTGATGGGGATTCAAACCCACAACCTTCCAGTCAGTAGTCCATTGTGCTAACCACTACATGACAAATTGAAACTTAAGTTAATCAAAGGGGTAAGTTTTTGCTAGCAAAGCAAAAACTTAACCCTTTGATTCCCTCATCCTATCTACCAGCTTCCTGCAGGATGCTGGCGGATAGGCTGAGGGAGTTAAAGGGTTAAGTCTTTGCAGTTGGTGGATAATGTGCAAGAGTCAAAGTGGTAAGAGATGACAGTTAACTCGTGAATGAATGCTGTTAATTATCTCCCTTTAGTTACAATTGAGTGTGTGATTCAGGTGCCTTCCAGCCATCACTTGTGTGATGTTTGCGTGAACTGTTTGAAATAAAGCCATAAAAGACGTGGCATTTCCCTGCTATAAGGTGCTCCTGTACACACTCAATTTTTAAACAAAATCTTTTAAAAAAATCCTAGTATGGGGTGCTTTTGTGCATTTGATGCTGTCAAAATTGAGATAAAGGAAACTCAAGTCACTCAAAGTGAACTCAGTTACTTAACAGAAGCTGGTACACTCTGGTAAAAATCAGTTCTCAGATTTAGCAAGCTGTCAGCTCTGTGCAAGAGTTGCAGAGCATTTTTGTTTATTTCAGTGTGGTGAATTTTAATATCTTTTCAACTGATCCTATTGATCATTAATATTTACTGTGGCAAAGTCTGTATGATTTAAAAACTGAACTGTGTCAAAAAATTCACCAGTAGAACCAGAATGAGCTGAGTTACACAACAGTTTGTCTTCATTATATATCAGAGAATATCTGTTGAAAACATTGGGATTTGAAGAGAAATTAGAATCAGTGTCCCTGGCATTTTGTTTACATTTTCAAGAGGGATTAGAGTATGCACTGTTTTGATAAGGTGACTGTTCAAAGATCCAGTGTAACATTAGGCTGGGACATTACGAAGAGAATGATTGTAATTTAATTACTAAATGAACGTTCCAGTGAATTCTCTATTATTTTGACATGCAGGCACTTAGAGGATGACTGCGCCCCTCCCTCCTATCAAGAGGTGACGCAGTTCAGCAGCAGCAGCAATACACCCTCTGGTACCATCCATGATGGGCAGGATGAGCTGCCACCCACCTATGAGGAGACCATGGGCTCTTCCATTTACCCACCTGCACCCCTCATTTCTTCTTCCATGCCATTCCCCCTGCCCAGCCCACCAGAGAGAAGCCCTCTAGTTCCAGCGACTATGGCAGTTTCTGCGAATGAGGTTGATCATGTGTCAAGGGGTTTGGTGTCTGGACGAGTCACCGAGAGAGACTTGTCGCAGAACAATGCAGCTCTGCCGGTAGGAGAAATGTTTTCCTCCCACTTTACCCATAAGCACTCGCCACCCATGAAGCCTGCTGTGCCTGGTCTTCGGCTGGAGATGGGGTCTAGGATTGATGGCCAGGGGGTTGGCAGTGTGGGTAACAGCAGTGCACCTGTGGCCCCTGTGATGCCTCTTCCTCAGCACAGCTTGGCACTCCCTTATCCCCAGCACATGTCTGCCCCGGCCTCTCCCCGTCAGCTGTCCGCCCCACCCTCCCCACACCCCTTCTCTGCTCCCCCCTCTCCTCGTCATCTCAGTCCCCATCACAATATGACTCCACCACCACAGTACATGTCTCCCAATAGTTCCTCCTTACAGCTGTCCGCTCCGCCTTCCCTGCACATGTTGTCCACTTCTCCTTCTCATAGTTTCTCTGGCCCCTCCTCTCTACACTTTTCTGCTCCCCCTTCACCCCGTCCCTTGTCTGGACAGCACAGCCTCACTCCTCCTCCCCAGTATACCTCCACCCCTCCCTCCCCTCGCCAGTTGTCCACCCCACCTTCCCCTCATATATTCTCATCTCCACATTCTTCCTGCTTTGCCTCCAACCCACCACCTCCACCTCCTATGCAGCACCCATTGTCTCCTCAGCCCCCATCCCACCACCAGCACCCATACCACCACCACCACCATCGCCTTCCTCCGGCAACCTCCACGTCTCATCAGCTTCCAGGCCCTCCCCACCAGCCCCAGCACCACCCCCATGCCCAGTTCTCCACCCCCTCTCGCTGTGCCAAAACCTGGGCGCCCTCCCCACAGCAACATGCAGGCAGCAGCAACAGCAGCAACAGTCAGGATGGGTACACCTGTTTCACTTACAACTTTGTCACCCCCCTCCCTGTAGAGACATCCTCACCATCGCCCTGTCTTCCTACCCTCCGTGGCCACCCTCACACCACCTCCACCCTGACCTACTCTTCCCTGGGAGACTGTCCCACAGCCTCCACTTCCCGACACCACCACCCCTCTTTCCCCCACGTAGGTGCTGGTGAGGCCACATCTATTTACCCAAGAGTGTTAGGGGAGGGCAGACCTAGTTTTCCTAGGTCACAGGTACAGGCTGCTGGAGGACCTGTGTATCTAGGGCTCGGGGCAACTTCTGTTCACACACCATCCGAGGCAAACTTGCAGAGAGGCGGTGAGGCCACACAGCCCACTTTCACCAGCAGAACTGACGTCCAGGCCAATATTTGATTGTAAAAAGTATTACTGTGAAAAGATGAATTACACAAAAGCTAAATGTTTACATCTAATAGTGTCCATAATGGGAAAAGATTATGAAGAAATCGTTTATGAAAAAGTCCCGTGTATTACTGTCACGAGTGTGAAAAATGGTTTAAAAACAAATGAAACAAATGGTAAACATATACAGATATATCAAGAATCCTTTCCCCGTTGTTGTAAAGATGAAAGTGTTGGGGGAAAAGGAAGAAGGTCAAATGTTTAAATATCTGATTTGTTTCTTTACATCAGTGGTCCTTGAACCTGACTTGGTTTTGGTAAAGATGGTAATAACTGTAGTGTAGTGATATTACAGACATAGAATTCTTTCTAAAGGTCAGGGTGCTTTACAATAAGGTAAACGGAACGTTTAATGTTTATTTTAAAAACATACAGGCAGGCACCATAGAACATAGAAAATAGAAAGCTAAGTGCACATGGAGTTATGTCCATGTGCATGTGCAAACACACTCACACACATGACGCGCATGCACCGCACACACACACACACACACACAACAACACACACACACAACACAACACAACACAACACAACACAACACAACACAACACAACACACCACACCACACCACACCACACCACACCACACCACACCACACCACACCACACACCACACACACACACACACACACACACACACACACACACACTGATGTATTTCATGACAGTAATTTTCTTTCCTTTCAAGTTAATGTAAGTAGAATAAAAATTATTCTTTCCATTCTGGTGAGAAAAGACAATGAAAAAAAAGTGTGAATAGGCAGCAACAGCGAACTAAACTTAAACTTAAGATAAAATTCATCATAAGGTCTCAACCGCTTGTCTTTGAGATGAAATCTGACAGCGAAGTACGGGTATATTGCGGAAATAGGAAGTGGTTAAGTGTTAAAACAGATATGTGTTAAAAGGTACACATGAGGAATGGAAGGGTAGAGTCTCTGTGAAGTTGTGTTTTACCAATGTAGTTGCTTGATAAATGCCTCATAATGTGGGGAACTTTACTAACTAGTGATAATACTGATCAGCTAATTTTTTGCCTCATAATGTGGGGAACTTTACTAACTGGTGATAAAATACTGATCAGCTAATTTTTTGCCTCATAATGTGGGGAACTTTACTAACTGGTGATAAAATACTGATCAGCTAATTTTTGTAGATGTTACTACTGACCAGCTCTCCCTTAGAATGATAGTAAAAACTGGAGTGGAATGCTGTTGACTTGCCCAACAATATGTAAATAAGTACTGTTACTAATACTTGATAGTGCACACATGATCCTCTGACAAGCATGTGCGTGTGCACACTCAAAGGTGAGCAAGTGCACACACACATGCACACACACATACACACCATATTTGTAATTTCCCATCAATATTACATTAATTTGCGGAGATCCAATCTGGCATAAATTAAGAATCCCGTGAGGTGTGGTTGTGTGAGGTCAAAAGATGTATAAAATAGTGAACAGTCGTGTTCCATACTGCAGGTCATTCACTGGCAGTCCTCCTCAATAACTGTTGAGCAATATTCAGTGTCTCTCATTGTAACCAATAAATGTTGTCTGTGAAATAGAACAAAAGCTTGTGATGATCATGATGTATACCTTGATGATGCACTGCTTCATTTCTTGTGCTCACTTCTGCAGCCATAATGGTTCCCATGCCAAAAAATGAAAAAAATAAAAACAGTGGCAATGATAGGTTGATCATACAGAAGGTCTGCAAGGGTAAGATTAATTTAATTAAGACATGTATTGTCACTTTTATTGTACTGAATTGTAATTTGTGTATGTGTGCAATATATGCTATTATATGCTATGCTGTATTGGATTTAAGGATCAATCAGAGGTGTATATATACATATATATATATACATGTTGAGAACACCACAACTTCAGCAAAAATTATGAAATGACCTTTGCTATACACACACCACCTGTTTTGAGTATGGTGCAATTTTTTTCCTTTAATAAATAAGATAATGCAGTGTCATAGGATATATATGTATTTTTGGTGTTTTTTTTCTTTTGTTTGTTTTTATTTGTTTATTTGTTGAATAATACTTCAGTATATTCACTGACATGTACCCTTTCTCTGGTTTCCTTTTTTCCCATTTAAGACATTCTGTATTTTGTAAGATCTTTGTTTATTTGTTAAAGAACAGTTTGATTATTGTGTTTTTTTTTTTTTTAACCTTTTCACATTTTTTTGTCTTCTTTTTTTGTGTGTGCTTAGTTTTCCTTTCAAGTTGTTCAGTCCATCACTACACAATGTTTGCACTGCTACAGCTGATTTGATAGATCTTATATCCAGCCAGAGGTGATGAGAAACCTTTTTCCAGTCATTTTAAGTTAAAACTAATAAAAATCAGACATGCATATAGTGATACATAACTAGAGACAAGTAAGCACACATCAAGCATGCTGACACACGTGCACACACGCGCACTCGCGCGCACGCACACACACACACACACACACACACACCACACACACACACACACACACACACACACACACACACACACACACACACACACACACACAACACACACCATAACAACAGCAACAACAACATGCATACAAACTTCTAACATCTGAAAAAAAATATGTAGAAGCTGCGCCGGCCGCATCTACTGTCTAGTTTTCTGCTGAGCACTTGGCATATGATAGTGACATGGAGTGTTTTCCGCACAGCTGAGGTAAATTTGTAAAGTCAGTTGCAAGCAAGGCATGACACTTTGTACCCAAAGAGCTGAAATAAAGTCAGTTGCAACACACCTTATTGATATGTCCATTTTCCTGTTCTGGTCAACACCACTACCATTTCTGTGCTGCTGCTGTTCTTTTTTTTACAGAACATTTGTAGTTTTGTTCAAGAGAGATTCATCGCACTCTGGCAATTACACATGCGCTCCACCCAAGTCTGCCAGGCTCATTCAGCTTGTGCAAAACCCTGTATGCTTGCTGGCAAGGTGTTGAAATGGAGAGGGAAGTGGTACAGAAGGGGCGTATGAAGCAGTAAGCTGATGCTATCAGAATGATGGAAGTAGTAAGCTGGGCAGCGAAGAAGCCATTTTTTTTCAATGTTTCAGGCTGGAACTGAAACTGAGATATCAAATCTTGAGTCCGTGGCTCATCAAGGGCACCAAACAGGCTGCTTAAAAAAAACTGTGGCCTGCTGGATAGTTGAACTGACAACCGCTGAGTTGTGAGCATGGTGCTCTAACAATTGAGGTAACGGGCCAGCTTAAAGACCATGGTCTAATACAGTCTCTCTGTGTCTCTGAAAAGATGGAGGGTTTCTTTTTATTTGATGTTTTTTTGTTTTGCTTTTGGTCAGTATTTTTCTTTGTTGTTTTATTTTTTATTTGCAGGCTACAACTCTAACTTGAATTTATGAGTTGGATTTTTTTTTTTTTAACGCTATCATGAAGGTGATGAAGGCAGCTCTACATTGTTTTTGGGGATGTGCATGCTGGGTGTTTCAGAAAGTCCATAAGCCAGTGTCACTGGCACAGCATACAGGATCTTAACACATGCATTTTTTGTTCTGTGTGCGTATGCGCTTAAAGGAGGTTCAGGCATTAGCAGGTCTGTACATATGTTTACCCTGGAAACCAGAATATTCTCCACTCTTCATCTGCCAGATATTAACTAAGCAAGTTCAAACCCAGCCTTCCAGCTGGAATACCAGTGTTGTAACCACTTGACTGTCATGTCCGTCAGTGGTTGAAGTGGGGTGATTTGAATGAAATTGATTTTTTTTTTTTTGACATGGAAACTTTGGGGAAAGTAGCATGCCAACATTCTCAAATGCTGTGAATAATCATCAGCATGAGAATGTTGATATGCTACTTTATGATTCTTCTTTGAAGCAATAAGGTATAAAATCTTGTTAGTTTGTTGTGTGTTTTTTAAAGGAAGAGAAGGAGGACACACACACACACACAAAAAAAAATCAATGAGTCCACTGATCTGTTGGATTCTTTGTAAATCTTTAAATTTTACCTTTACTGGTTGAGAAAGGAGATGGAGAGTATTGCCACTGAATTTATTCATGCGTGAGTGTGGTATTTTCTTTTAAAAAGAAATCTTGAAATAAAATCTAGCACTGAACCATCCACCAGTGAGTCCTCCTTGTATTGGTTTTTACAACAGTTTTTGGCTGTGTTATTCACTCTTTGTTTTCCAAAAAGTGCTGTCCCTTCAATGAGTGCTCAATTGATCATTTAGACGGGGTCCCCTTCACTGAGTGCTCAATTGATCATTTAGACGAGGTCCCCTTCACTGAGTGCTCAGTTGATCATTTATACAAGGTCCCCTTCACGGGTGCTCAACTGATCGTTTAGACGAGGTCCCCTTCACTGAGTGCTCAGTTGATCATTTAGACATGTTATTTATTGTATGCCATGGGGGACTACCTATTCCTTGGGTGTCTCTTCTTGTATGTGAGAAAATTACCCTCTCCTGCTGGCAAATGGGAGTAGTTTGCGTCACTATAGCTTCATGGTGCAAAATGGTCATAAATTGCTTTGAACATGATGCTGGACCTTCTGTTTGAAGACTTGTTGTTGGATCTGGTAAGATGAATTGAGCACTTGGTGGAGGGATTTACTCTTTTTCTGTTCATCCTAGTCTCCTTGGAAGTATCTGTCTTAACCCTTTGACTCCCGCACCCTATCTACCAACTGCAAAAACTTAACCCTTTGATTCCCTCATAGGAAGCTGGTGGACAGGGTGAGGGAATCAAAGGGTTAAGTTTTTGCTTTGCTTGCATGGTTGACAATGCGGGATGCTGGTCGACAGGGTGTGGGAGTCAAAGGGTTAAAGGTCTGCCTAAAACCAAGACAAATTAATATGGATTCCACTATCCATTCTTGTAGGGCTGGTCCTTGACTTGTCTTGTTTATCACATTTTCTTTTGACTTAATTCATGTCTGAGAAATATAACAATTAATATCCTTTTGTTTGGGTAATGCAAATCCAGTATGAACCCTTTGAAATCCTGCTTCATGGTTTATGACAAAGATAAATATAAAGATACATAAACAGATAAATAGATAAAACAAAATCCTATTTAGAGTCCTGTAAAATTATGAATAAAAATTTTGATTGCAATTTGTTTCATTTGGAAGATGTATTATCTGTATATAACACTATGTGTTGTGTATGTATTTATCAACCTATTCTTCAATGTTTTGGAAGTTGTATTAACATAGCCATATGATGAAGTATCTGGGAAAGAGTTAGTCCACTGTTACTGCCAGTCTGTTTTTCAGAACACTATAGTTTTATCAATGGAGCAGTATTAACCTTTGAAGTGTGACTATATTGTGTTGATGAATGTTATTCATATGTCATACCACATTCTTAGAGGATATATATCTATATCTATACACACACACACACACACACACACACACACACACACACACACACACACACACACTATATATATATTATATATAATATATATATATATATATATATATATATATATATATATATATATACATATATATGTATGTATGTAGCAAATACTGTTGCTGGTTTTTATGACATCAATATAATGCTGCTTGAGCCAGAAGCATGACTATGTATGTACTCCTACGCACAAAATGGTATGAATAAATTGAATGATAGAAAGAAATCTTTGTACTGCCATTCATTGATGTATGTAATAAAATAAACATACTGTGATGATGATGATGATGATGATGCATGTTTCGTGTGACTTTTGCTTTTGCAGTTGTGTAGATTTTTGTGTGTCTTTTGTACTGGGAAAGAGTTGAAGTCATGCTGAATCATCACTGTGCACTTTACTTGATGTTTGCTGATCTGTCACATGTCAGAGATGCAAATGGCTGTGTCAGTGAAAGAGAATGAATCTTTGTACCCTTGCCAATTAATTTGCAAGTCTGCCTCCATTAACACAGCACAGCTCCATGCTGTTCCCCCTCCCCTCCACCAATCTAAATAATATGTTGTACATCTGTTTCCATTAAGCCAGCACAGGTGATACGTTATCCCCAAATAATGCTTGGTGTTATTTCTTGCTACATCTGCTTTGTATTGAATGTTGCCTTGTGCACTCGTATAACATTTTTTTAAAAGGGTTTTGGGTTAAATCAGGAATGTTCCAGGTGGTTGGTGTCTGTATAAACTTGGGTTTGTATGTCATATATGCCTTAAGGTGAAAGCTCTTGGTGTAATGTGTGGACTTCATGGCTGTGTCTGTATTCTCAAAATCATGTGTATAAGCTATGTTATACCGTAAATATGCGTTTTTGTGTGTGCATACACATTCTTTATCCTAAAACACATTGCTGCATGTGTGGGCCTCTGTATCCCAAACTCAGCTAAAGATATGTTAGTGTATGCATGTTTCATGTATCAACCCTTTGACTCCCGCACACTGTCCACAAGCATCCTGCATTGTCAACCTTGCTAGCAAAACAAAACCTTAACCCTTTGACTCCCTACCCTATCCACCAGCTTCCTACAGGAAGCATGTAGATAAGGTGAGGGTGTCAAAGAGTCAAGTTTTTGCTGTTGGTGGATAGGGTGTGGGAGTCAAAGGGTTAAAGAATGTGTGTGTGTGTGTGTGTGTGTGTGTGTTGTGTGTGTGTGTGTGTGTGTGTGTGTGTGTGTGTGTGTGTGTGTGTGTGTGTGTGTGTGCGTGCGTGCGTGCGTTTGTATGTGTGTGTGTGTGTGTGTGTGCGTGCGTGCGTGCGTGCGTGCGTGTGTGTGTGTGCTCTGTATTCTAATAGATGTTGGTGTGTTCATGAGTGTGTGTGTGTATTCATCACTGTTCAGTGCTCTGTATTCTAAAAGATTCTGGTGTACAAATGGATGTTCTGAATCCTATTAAAAGTGTTGGTGTGTCATCCAGACATAAATGATGTTGATGTGTACTATATGTTTGAAAATTGTCTTTATCCTAAAGGGTTTTGTTGTATGTGTTTACATTTTGTATTCTAAAATTATTCTGTTGGAGTAATTGTGAGTGCTCTTTGTGCTGAAGGATGCTTGCATCGGTATGGGGTGCTCTATTTTGGAAAGGAAGCTGGCATGTATGTGGGTACACCATCTATTTTATTCAAAGGGTCTTAGTGTCTGTGGGATAACGTGTAGAAGATACTGTAAATCAGTGTATACATGCATGCACATATTTTGTATTCTAAAAGATGTTGATATAACCTAAAAAGTGTCAAACGGCATCTGTGGCGATGTTGTATACCCTAAACAGTAATAAACAATGTGTGGGGGTGCTTGGTGTTTGTAAAGACCTTGGGCTGCAAGCTGCCACACATCATGTTTTCTTCTTCCCAGATCACAGTTCCTGAGTGCCTTTCACTTCCATGTACTCATGTTGTAAACCGTGGATCCTTTCGTGTGTCTGTTTTATCCTTTGATGTGTCTGTGTGTGAACCTGATTTGCACATGTGTGGCACTTTGGGTCTGTTCTTGTTGGAATTCTTGTTTTCCTATCCTGCCTCAAAAGTTTCTCCTTTGCTGCCTTTGATTGGTTTGTGTCCAAATGACACTGAATCGTTCTTTTGAGTTAGACTTGAACTCTGCCTTTGTCTATACCTCTGGTCTCTCCCTCGTCTTTGTTATTGTTGCACTTACAGTTTGTTGTGGAATTATATGTATGATACTTTTGTCATCATTTTGTACATTGTTACTGTTCTCCTCTTGAAAGTTTTAGCATATTAGATCCACTTTCATGTTGCAGTCTGTCACCGCTGAATAGTTGTATCTGTCTTTTGGCAGTCAGTGCTGTACTCCTGGGTTTCTGCTTATCATGTGGTTTTCCTGCTATTACTATAGGGAAAGAAAATGAAGGGGGAAAAAAAAGAAAACAACAACAGATAAACTAGTGTTTGTTTTGCAGAACTGCATGTAGATTCATGCTTCTGGCATCTGTCACCAGTGTTATTCATTTAGTTGAATTATGTCTAGAGCATTCTTTTGGTGTCCATTTAGATGATTTCATTTTCACTTTTTATTGTCATTACAGCTAAAACAGTGATATTGACTCAGAAGCTACATTGCTATACTGTATGTGTGTGCCTATCAAGCTTCTCCCTTTATCTCAGACTATGAGATATTATCTTTGTTGTGTATACAGGATGCTAAAACTCCAAGATCAAATTGTCTGTGGTTTGTATGTATTATATATATATGCACGTGTGAAATGAAACAGGTTTTTTTTCCCAGTTGAAGTGTGTCAGTTGTCCAGAACACCTAATCACTTCATGTTGTTCATAGTTCATGAGCCAGAAAAGAATGAACTTTTAACAGGTAAAGGCAGAAATGTTGAACGTCAAAGAAGTGGAACCTGCAATGACATTGGCTGCAAAGCCATGTGATTTGTTCTTACTATTTATTATGGTGAAAAAGTGGGAAATTATCTGAGTGAAAAGAATGACTGCATCAGTCCAGAACAGCTTGAGTCACTGATGTACTAGATGATATAAAAACAAGAAAGTGTTCACATCATTGTGTGCAATGATAAATGTAAATATACACCATTATTTATGTTGTGTACAGTGTTGTGCTCAAGACTGTGTATTATATTTATAATGCATGTTGTTCAGAGCATAGTAGTGTCCCTTTGCCAAAGTCCATGTAGACTGAAATCATGGCTGATTCATTGTAACAAGTACATTGCACTGATAGTTCAGTTTTCAACATGTATTTGTGATAGACTGGTTCTATTCTCTGATAACTTGAGAACATTTTTATTTTCAAATCCAAGAATGTTGTTGAGTTTTGTAGCCTCTAATACTTTTTTTTTTTAATAGTTATCTGCATTGTTGTCTCTTCCATTGATAACAGGTCATATCATGTCCACCATCATGGGCCATGCTGTGGGATTTTGAAAATTCTTATTCAAGTTGATCAACAAGAAAAGGCTGTGCCTGATGCCAGATGAACACAAGTTCTTGTGCACTGTAAGCAGTTCTGTTGGCAACGCAACATGTGCATGAACATGGGTAGGCTTTTGACATACAGTGTTGTCACTGTTGTAATATGTAATTAAGACTGCAGTGCATAAAACTTGAACATTTTTGGTCAATCTTGAATTCATGTTATGCTGTTGATACCAGTGTAGTATGTAAGAAATAGTGTGATACCATACACTTACTACTATGGATCGTACATTTTGAGGAAGAGTTTTGCATTCTACTTTTTATTCCCCTGAGAAAACCATGTTACATTGGATTGATTTCCAGCCCAGACAGTACCAAAATGTCTGATGATGAGGGTTCAGTTCAGTCAGTGTAGAAACAGAATGATTTTCAGCAGAAATCAATGACAGCATCTCACTTTTGTTAAGTTTACTGCTGGGAATGACGTCTGCCACAGCCACCATTATTTGCCTTGAAATCAAGGATCTGGCGTGCTCTTCCAACTTTTGTCCTAAAGGACACAGAATTAAATGCAAAAAGAGGTGGTAGTAGTAATACATCCATAACGTAAATTACTATTATTACAGTCAAACAAACATTTATTATAACTTCACTATGTCATTGCTGGGCAATTCGACTTACAGATGTGTGTGTGTGTGTGTGTGTGTGTGTGTGGGTGTGTGTGTGTGTGTGTGTGTGTTTACAAGTTAAGAACCATTATATTTGATAAAAAAAAACAACAACAAAAAACAAAGAAAGAATGAAAAGAAAAATTAGAGGACTCCCAGTTATCACAGTAGGCTTTTTTTTCATGCTGGATACATTATGAGTGTATGTCTATGTGAAGGAGTTTGCGTGATGGCATAAGCATTTTACACCAAAATTAAATTATTTGAATTTGTGTCCTGCTATACACCCATAGTCAGACATATTTGGGTAAAAGCATGGATGTTAGGTATGGCTTTCTTGTTATTTGTTATTGATGTTAAAAGATGGTGGAGAAAGAATCTCTGTTCTTTTTGTTAAAGCATAAACTTAACATGGAATAGTTATTATCATTGGGTGTTGTCTGACAGGACTTAACTTTTTATTTAGAATATACACACAGGACCTGTACTAAGTATACACAATTGAGGGTTATCTGCCAGAATGGTGTATCTCAAAAGAAACAAAGAAGCGGATACATCATTCAAGTCAGAACAAGTTTTGTTCATTAACCCTGCACCCTATCCAGCAATTGCAAAAATTTAGCCCTTCGACTCGCTCACCTACCTAGCGTAGAGTCAAGTTAAATTGCTTGCTGCATGGTTGACAGTGCAGGACGTGGTGACATGGTGTGGATCAGAGGATAAGAGACAATTCTTGATTCAGGGTTTGTTTTCGATTTGTGCATAAGTCAGGTTTTGTTGTTGTTGTTTGGTTATTATGTTTGTTGTTTTTATTTTCTGTTGCAGGCAATGTTGGTTTTTTTTTTCATATGCGTGTACTGGTTACTTGGTCCACAAGGTGCTGGTATTAGCGTAATGCACAGTCTCTGTGCTACATTTTCCTTGGCTTACCCCCATATGTAAATCATCACATATCTTTTTCAGGGCATGAATGCCAGATATTTTCATGTTTCTATAAATCAGCGGCATTGACATTGCTTAGAGGGTCTTTGACATGTTTACAACCTGTTGTTTTTCATCTTGTGATTGTTCCCTCATCAGTTTCCGTTTCCCCCCTTGTCTTTCCTCTCCCTATATTCTACAGATGTGGTTATAGTATTACATACACTGACTTATTTTTTCAGTACCAAATTCCTCCAGGGCTTCAATCATCTCTGTAGTAGTAATGTTTGGTCCTGGGGCTTTTCCTGGTTTCATCTTTTTCAGTGCTGCTCTAACTTCATCTTTCAGCGTTCTTTCGTATAATGTGTTCTTCGCTTGTCATCTTCAAAAAGGTCTGTAATGTACTCTCCCCATTTATCTAATAAAAGATATCTAAAAAAAAAATGATGTGGATAAGAAATGTGTGCTTACAGCTGAATATATTGATCATGATGATGATGATTGCTAAAAGTATCTATCTATCAAGCTATATCTATCTAATCTATCTATCTCTATCTATCTATCTATCTATCTATCTATCTATATCTATCTATCTATCTATCTATATGTATGTGTGTGTATGTATATATATACACACACAGCACATATTACATTAGATAGATCGTGCGGTGGATGCATTTTGTTGTCTGGGAAATTATTTTGATGGTTGATTTAAAAAATACCTACCAACAGCACATTCAGCAACTGGAATGGTCCGCCAAAGATGTCTGTGCAAGACTTGCAACATCGTGCATCGAGTATCCAACCGTCATTTTCTCCAGAAGTGTGGTTTACTAAGTCCATTTCCAGGATTTTCTGATTCGGATTCCATACCAAGACTTTTCTGATTGGGAGTCCATACCCAGAAATTTCTGATTGGGAGTCCATTTCTAGGATTTTCTGATTGGGAGTCCATACCCAGAATTACCCAGAATTTTTTAATTGGGAGTCCATACTAGGGATTTTCTGATTGGGAGTCCATATCCAGGATTTTCTGATCAGGAATCCATTTCCAGGATTTTCGGATTGGGAATCCATTTCCAGGATTTTCTTGATTGGGAGTGTATACCCAGAATTTCCATAGGATGTTCTTATTGGGAGTCCATGCCCAGGATTTTCTGACTGGTAGTCCATAGGATGTTCTTATTGGGAGTCCATGCCCAGGATTTTCTGAGTGGGAATCCATATCCAATATTTTGTGATTGGGAGTCCATACCCAATGATTTTATGATAGGGAGTCCATTTCCAGGATTTTGTGATTGGGAGTCCATATCCAGGATTTTCTGATTGGGAGTCCATACCTAAGATTTTGTGATTGGGAGTGCACACCAAGAGTTTTCTTATTGGGAATCCATACCCAAAGGGAGTCCATACCTAGGATTTTCTGATCGAGTGTCCGTACCAAGATTTTTCTGATTGGGAGTCCATACTCAGGATTTTCTGATTTGGATTCCATACCCAGAATTTTCTGACTGGGAGTCCAACGTTTTGCCCACTTGACTAACACACCTGTCATTTGCGGGTTGTTTGTTTGTTTTCATGTTGTTTGTTTATTTCATGTCTACTTTATTTTTGTTGTGATGGGGCTAAGCAATAAGCTACTTTGTGATTTGTTTCTTGAATGTCAGCATTTTTATTAAGGTGGAGTTTTTGTGGTCATTCTTGAATAATTAGTAATAAGAAATGTACTGGTCTCCTATCCCTAAACACCAGTGCTCTTATGATAAATGTTTAAAGAAAAGTGCAATAGATAATCGTGTGATGACTGTATTGTGTTGATCATATTGGCTCTATGATGAAATCCGGCAACATTACTTTCGTGTCATTGAAAAACTAATGGGATTTTCAGATTAACCTGCGTAAATGTACACATCGCCAGCTTGAGTCATTGAGGGGAACGTGCGAAAGATGTTAGTTTAGTGTTTGTTAGTATTCTGTTTGTTTGAGGGGTTTGTCGGTTGTTTACCTGTTTATTTCTTATTTCACCTGACTGTATATATTTTTGATAACTTTCGCTTCAGTATACAAGACTACTGACAATACTAAAGGTGTAACGTGCTAGTGTCTAGTCACATTTCTAACGTGCAAGAGTCTGGTCACAATGCTGTCTGATAGCTGTTCCTCCAATGAAATTTCTTGACATTTGTTTGACGAAGAATCCAATAACAGAATACAAAGAATATTATGTTGACCTGAAGCTTGAAATATAGCGCTTGATGAGTTTAAATTTGGGGAGCCGATTTATCATGCACGGTTGACCTATCCCTATGCTTATTGATTAATTAATGCAGTCAGTCTGTTACCTTGTCCACCATGCAGCTTCTTATATAAAGCTGGTAGGTAGGATGAGGGAGCGAAAGGGCAAATAAGGAAAATTGAAACCATTGCTTATTATCCAGACATGCCAGCAAAATATCGATGTGTGTGCATACTTGCATGTACATGTTAGTGCTCTTTTTTCCTCTCTTTTTGTTTGTTTGTTTTTATGCATTTTTTTCTGCATGAATTGCACGCTCTACTTGTGGTGTTTGTATTATTATTATTATTTATATCATCATCATTATTGTTATTATTGTTGTTGTTGTTATTATTATTATTATTATTGTTGTTCTTGTTGTTATTTTGTATTGTTGTTGTCTCTGTCATCATCGTTCTTCTTCCTCTTCTTATTGTTGTTGTTATTGTTATTATTATTATTATTGTTATTATTATTATTATCATTATTGTTATTATTATCATTATTATTATTATTACTATTATTCCTCAACTGTTTTAGTTTCTTCTTTTGGACACGGGTTTGTTAGACAGTGTTTGTGTTTGTTTAAAATGTTTCTCTCTCTCTCTCTCTGCCTCATACTAAACTGGTAGATAGGGTGAGGGAGTAATAGGGCTAAGTTTAGACACTTGAGCTGTTTAGGGTTTCTGCAAGACATGAATTTGATAAAGGCTAGAATAAACTGGGATTGTTTTTAAGTGAACAGGTTACATATATTCCTCGGGATGTATTGCTCTTATACCCATCTTTCCACTTCAGAAATTACTTGTGATCATATTGCTTTTGTCGGTTGTGTACAAGTATTTGGTTCAGCAGTGTGTATTTGTTTTTACTGATTGACCTGTTTGTAATAAGAAGTAAAAATGTTTCGAGATGTTTTGGCCCCTGTGCAGATGCCATTAACTTATCAATGCTTTGTAGTTGTCATAGCAGTTGAAAGTGGGATGCAGCAGTTTTTGCGCCAGTCTGAAAAGCTTGGCATTGTAGATTAAGATATCGTGCACTGCAAGCAGCTTCAATTAAAGGCCAGTAGTTTCGTGTACTGCGAATAACAAAAACGTTATGGACATAAAACAGTTGTATCATTATATGCAGCAGACGTGATAAACAATAGCCAAATTAGCAAAGCTAGGACTCTCTCTCTCTCTCTCTCTCTCTAACAGCCAACTTAGTAAAGTTAGGTCTTTGTCTCTGTCTGTCTCTGTCTCTGTCTCTCTCTCCCCCTCTCTCTGTTTCTGGATGGAATTTTACCAGATTTGGGTTTAAAGACGTAATTGCAGGAGTTACAAATGCATGAATTTGGAAGTCATAACACTAAGGTCACGGTCACACAGACCAAATAGTGCCAAAAATCAGTAGGAATTGTTTTCATCCGATGCTTCTTCCAGATCACAGTGATCTAGAGAAATAAAAACATTGATTTTTCTGTTATCGTTGTTTTGTATGGAAAGTGAAATTGTTGGAATGGCTTGGCCATCAGTTTCCCATCCTTTTTTTTTTTTTTGCTTTTGTTTTTGTTTTTTGTTCACGTTTCCACTATCGGTTTCCTTTTTAAAGTCTTTTTCATTTTTGATTCGCAAGTTATGGTTGCAAATGAGAGAAGTTGGCCAGTGATGAAAATATTAATGTGGCACATTGGACTTGTGACATATGGTGTGGTGTAATGCTTCTGCCAATACCCACGCCAGCTACAGATGTAAGCCGCAAATGTGTGTTTGTACCTCGTGTATATTCAGCAAGCATACACTGTCATATAATTGCAAATGTAAGAAACTAATGACGTCATAAAGATGAAGCTTTGGGTGTTGTTTTTATTATTATGTTTGTTTGTTTGTTTTCTTTGTTGGTTTATTGTTGTTGCTATATTTTAATTTTTATTTATTTTTTTTATTTTTTGAGGGGTTAAATGCCTAATCTTCTGAACCGCCCCTGTGTCAGTGTCCCCATGCTGCTCATTATGGCCTATCAGCACCTCTCCACACCCACCGAAACTAAGGTCAGCATGAGTGGAGGGCATGTGGGGCCATAAAATCTTCATGATGTTATAATGATTGCATGATAATAGTGTTGATGATGTGACCTTTCCATTTGGGATTGAGACTGCATGACAGGATTGTTTTTTGTTTTTATTTTGTTTCGTTTTTACATTTACTTTCATGCTATATCCTAGTGTCAAAACAGCCTGAGAAATATAGGCTCCTGCAGTGTTGGGTTAGACAATTGGAGTAAGCCCATCAATAACATCAGTAAAGTGGATGAGGCTGGGCTATGCGGTCTCAGTCTTCCTAATAAGCCTATACTGTTCTGGGTAGGAACTGGTCAGAGTGAAACGTCTGACAATAATTGTTTTGACTAATGGAATGGAAATTCAAGCCCTCGACTTTCTAGTCAGTAGTCCCTTTGCGCTGACCACTCAGCCACGCTGATTCAATGTTATTATTTTCCTTAAGCAACCGTCTGCAGTAAACATTTGACGTCTTGCGAGTTTAAGCCTTTGACTCACGTAACCCTGTCCACCAGCATACTGCCTCGTCAACCGTGCTGGCAAAGCAAAAACTTAACCCTTTGACTTCCTCACCCTATCCACCAGCTTCTTGCACGAAGCTGGTGGACAGGGTGAGGGAGTCAAAGAGTTAAGTTTTTGCAGTTGGTGGATAGGGTGCGGGAGTCAAAGGGTTAAGCAACCGTTGATTTATTTAGTTTAAACGAGTTTCAGTACTGAACAGATTCTATACTGGACCCTCAGCGGGTGTCCTCAATCAGCGAGTAGGTATAATGGCATTGTTGGGCCTGGTTGGTTAATTTAAGTCGCTTCCTGCCTTGCTGGTCCATTCACTGCATGTGTTCTATAAAGTTTCCATACTTTCTAGTAGCATTGATAATAGGGTACATGTAGTAACCGCATTTCTGGCTGTAAGGAAATGTGAGGTACAGAAGCAGTTTTAGGTAATTTAGGCCAGTTTATATAAGTATATGTTTTAGTGTATTTAGTTATGTTTTTGACTTGGTTTAGTTTTCGAACCTCTCTGGTGATAAATTGGGCGGAACGGTCAACGCCAGGAACATAGTCTCAGCTTATGTGCGTGAATGCACTTTTATGTGCACTTAATTTTTCTAGTCTTTTAAAGAGTTAACCCTTTGACTGCCGCACCCTGTCCACCAGCATCCTACATCGCCAACCATTCAAACAAAGCAAAAACTTAATTCTTTGATTCCCTCACCCTATCCACCAGCTGGTGGATAGGGTGAGGGAATCAAAGGGTTAAGTTTTTGCAGTTGGTGGATAGGGTGTGGGAGTCAAAGGGTTAATGAGGTGCTGTGTACATTTTGCAATGGTTATGGCCCTGGCGTGACTCTGAGCAGTCGACTGGGCTCTGAATAATAATATGATTAATGATCATGACGATGTGGTGATGATAATAACAACAATAGTAATAATAGTAATAATAATAATAATAGTAATAATAATTATAACAATAATAAATGATAGACCCACAATGGATGTACTCATTCAGCAAGTGGGTTTATGGCATCGTGGGTTGGTCGGTTGGTTGGTTGGTTACCTGTTACATGTAGTTCATGTTATCAATGTCCAAGTTTCTCTGATGTTTATTACGAATCGTAAGATGACACTTTGCTCACTGCGTACATGTATGATGTCGGTAATCTCAATGGCAAGTAAAATGGCTTTGTATTCATTACTTGTAGTGCCACCCACCCACCCACCCCCCCCCCCCCCCCCTCACATTAGGTCCTCCAGTGGCTTGCATACCGTGCTAAATATCGTGTCAGAAAGACCAATAAAACATCCTATTTATTTTGAAAAATGTCGTGTTCTCTTCTGCTGATAGTTGGTGTGTGTGTGTGTGTGTGTGTGTGTGTGTGTGTGTGTGTGTGTGTTGTGTTGTGTGTGTGTGTGTGTGTGTGTGTGTGTGTGTGTGTGAAGAAAAAACAAGAAATACTCGTGCCCTCCATTCATGTCCGAACAGTTTGCCTTCAGACGCGTGTATGCATGGTGTTCTGATAGATCCACATTGCACAGACAGCATAGTTGTTCTGATAGTTAGATCCACACTGCACAGACAGCATAATGTTGCTATGCATGTTCATTCTCCGTCGACCAATAACAAAGAGACAAATAACAAGAACAAAAAACACACACCTGCACATAGATTTCTTTAAAAATATACATGTGATTAGACCGATTTGTCGGGAATGGAAAAGGGGGAGGGAGAGAGAGAGAGAGAGAGAGAGAATCACACCTGTCTCACCTATCGGCGTCACCGGGTTCGGTGTTGGCCGCTACACACTTGGACACCACCATTTCTCTCCAGGCCACTCTGTCTTGACTTTTGTGGACAATTTCTTGAATGTTTAGGCCACTGATGATAGTTCTCGATGTATGACATTGGAGGTCTGCCTTTCTTCCTTTTTGTCACCGCTCTTTCTTGAAAGATGGTTGCCATGAGGTCCGTGTTCTTGTTGCGTGACACATGGCCAATGTATTTTAGTCTTCTCTTGTTGATGTCTGCTAGTAGTTTTCGGGGGTATCAAGTTCTGTCAGGACACTTTCATTAGTTCTCCTATCTGTCTTCTGCGATCAGTTTTTCTCAGAGTCAAAGCTTCGCAGCCATAAATCATGACGGGCCAGATCAAACATTTTAAAAGTAATGTTCAGGCCATTTGGTATGCCTCTGTCTTTCCAGACCTTGTTGAATTGGACCATTTTTTGCTTTGCCATTCCAGTTCTTATTTTGATGTCTTTGGAGCAGGTTCCATCATCCGTTTTTTTCAGAGCCAAGATATTTTAAATCCTTAACATTTTCCAAATGAACTTTTTAATCAAGATGTCATGACTGTTTTCAATGTCTTTGCCTTTGACATACAGTATAACACTTTTGTTTTCTTGGCGTTCAAGTTTAGACCAGCCTTTTTGCTTGCTGCATCTACCCTGTATGTAATTCCTTTATGCTAGTAATGTTGTCTGCTAACAGCACAATATCATCGGCATAGTGCAGATTTGTAAGATTTTTTCTTCCCATCTTTATGCCAATATCTTCTGTATTAGCACCTCTCATGACTTGTTAAAGAGATACGGTGAGTGGATACAACCTTGGATGTTGAATAATTCACATTTCTGGTTGTTCCATCTAACTGTACCCTTTTGGTCTGTATATAATGAGGCAATTAATGCAATGAGATGTTTGGGAAAGCCCAATTTGACCATTGTGTTGAACAGGTGGAGATGAATGACGCTGTCAATTGCTTTGCTTTAGTCTATGAAGGTGACAAAAGCTTCTTTTTCTGTGCTTTTTATTTTCTCTTTGAGTGTTTGTAGAGAGAGAATGATTAAAACAATAACAGAAAATTTCTGGTGCAGAATTTCCTGAAGGTGAGGACAATGTTCTGAAAGAACTCCCCCTGTCCTGCATCCCCGCAAGTGTCTGGTGCCTGATATTGCAACACTCTTACAATTACAAATCTAACATGAGGTAAAATATCTCAGAACATTTACAATGCATTGAGCACATAGTAGAATACGTTCTTCAGAAAGCTGTCTTTTGAGACAGGGGGCGGGGTGAAGGGGAAAAAAACCGACTTCTTATTTGAATATTTGACAAATGCAAGTCCCGTGTTCAGTCCAGTACTGTCTGACGACTGTATATATTTCAAAGGTCATAACGCGTTTTCAGTATGACAAGTATGCAAATTATGTCTACTCTTCTACTCCCGTGTACCCTAGACCCCATTTTCGGAGAAAAAGTTCATCCATTCATATCAGGTCACGTGTGGTTTCGTCTTTTGATGACTGACATCAGCGATGCTTCATATTTATGCATGACTTTTCACTGCCTTTGTTTCAGTATTGGTCCATACCACTGGGACTGGCGATTGCATAAATGATCGAAGCTAAGGCTAATTTTGTGTCACACTGACCCAAATTTTGGAAATGTTTCACAAACGATTTCTTGACTGACAACGAAGAAGAATCCAGTTAGAAAATGTGTTTAAATCATACTGATAGTTGTCTGTACGCAAGAACAGAACTCAGTCATTTATTAGGTATATATAACTAGCAGGCGGTTACACAATTATTAATGATAATAATAACAAAAATGATGATAATAATGATAACAATAAATTATAATAATAATAATAATACTGATAATGATAGCAATAATTCAATTTGTGTGTGTATATATATATATATATTATATATACATATATATATACATAAATTATATACATACATACATACATAATTATATATATATGTGTGTGCATATATATGTATATATATATATATATATATATATATATATATATATATATATATATATATATATATATATATTATAAGTGGGTTTTTGTGTGTCTTCGTGTGTTTGTATAATATATACGTGTGTGTGTGCAGTACGTTGTACACACGCACACACACACACAGACACACAAACACACCACACACACACACACACACACACACACACATACACACACACGGAGAGAGAGAAGCTTGTGACAACTGGGTTGAAATGTTAACACTTTTTTTAAAGGTCAACGGCATTGACACGCTTCAAGTTGACAACACTGGCCTGCACACTCCAAGGATTTACAGCTTTTAGCCTTCAAGTCAGCCTAACCTGCACTATGCTCAACACGTGATGACAACCGCGTCTATCCACCAACTGCAAAAAAATTAACCCTTTGGCTCTCCCACCCTATCCACCAGCTTCCTGCAGAAAGCTGGTGGATAAGGTGAGGGAGTCAGAGGGTTAAGTTTTTGCTTTGCTAGGATCGTTGACAATGCAGGATGCTGGTGGACAAGGTGTGAGAGTCAAAGGGTTAAGTTCACACTTCGATTTTCCGTGCGGTGTATAGAGTTAAATCAGAAATGACTCACCTTTACCTGTCTTAACAGACGTCGTAATAGACAGAGATCATTCCGGAAATAGACAGGACAGGCGCGTTAATCAGTTGGGTAAGACATCAGATGTCCAATCGGAAGGTCTGGGGTTCCATTTTACATGGGTCCTCCCGCATTGTGTGTAAAGAGTGGAGAATTTTTCGATTTTCCAGGTGAATGTCTGCGCAGACCTAATGCCACTTCGTGTGTATACGTCATACTGTGTATACGTATGCAGAACACCGAATATGCACGTTAAAGATTCTGTAAGTCACACTGTGTATACGTATGCAGAACACCGAATATGCACGTTAAAGATCCTGTAAGTCACACTGTGTATACGTATGCAGAACATCGAATATGCACGTTAAAGATCCTGTAAGTCACACTGTGTATACGTATGCAGAACACAGAATATGCACGTTAAAGATCCTGTAAGTCACACTGTGTATACGTATGCAGAACACAGAATATGCACGTTAAAGATCCTGTAAGTCACACTGTGTATACGTATGCAGAACATCGAATATGCACGTTAAAGATCCTGTAAGTCACACTGTGTATACGTATGCAGAACATCGAATATGCACGTTAAAGATCCTGTAAGTCACACTGTGTATACGTATGCAGAACACAGAATATGCACGTTAAAGATCCTGTAAGTCACACTGTGTATAAACATGCATAACACAGAATATGCACGTTAAAGATCCTGTAAATCACGCTGTGTATAAACATGCATAACACAGAATATGCACGTTAAAGATCCTGTAAGTCACGCTGTGTATAAACATGCATAACACAGAATATGCACGTTAAAGATCCTGTAAATCACGCTGTGTATAAACATGCATAACACAGAATATGCACGTTAAAGATCCTGTAAATCACACTGTGTATAAACATGCATAACACAGAATATGCACGTTAAAGATCCTGTAAATCACGCTGTGTATAAACATGCATAACACAGAATATGCACGTTAAAGATCCTGTAAGTCACACTGTGTATAAACATGCATAACATCGAATATGCACGTTAAAGATCCTGTAAATCACGCTGTGTATAAACATGCATAACACAGAATATGCACGTTAAAGATCCTGTAAGTCATACTGTGTATAAACATGCACAACATCGAATATGCACGTTAAAGATCCTGTAAGTCACACTGTGTATAAACATGCATAACACAGAATATGCACGTTAAAGATCCTGTAAGTCACACTGTATATAAACATGCATAACACAGAATATGCACGTTAAAGATCCTGTAAGTCACACTGTATATAAACATGCATAACACAGAATATGCACGTTAAAGATCCTGTAAGTCACACTGTGTATGAACATGCATAACAGAATATGCACGTTAAAGATCCTGTAAGTCACACTGTATATGAACATGCATAACACAGAATATGCACGTTAAAGATCCTGTAAGTCACACTGTGTATAAACAT
>CM060308.1:24067339-24084839 GCA_030674185.1 Monoplex corrugatus | reverse complement strand
AATAGGTTTGTTGGAATGAATTACACACGGTCTTTGAGACAAAAAAATAACGATAGATTTGCCTATGCAGTGTACTGTTATCATAACCTACTTACTATGGTTATGGTATAGTCTTTGCCATAACCAGGCAAAACACTCACACACACACACACGCGCGCGCGCACACACACACACACACATTATACATACACACATATACACACGCACGCACACACGCAGACGCACGCACACACATGGAGTAAGAATTCTTTTGATATAAGTACTTACGTGTATTGTTATTTTTCTTCATCTTTATTTCAGGCGAGGAGATAAAAAATGCAACAGTAACAAGCAAACAAAAACCACACACACACACACACACACACACACACACTTCATGTAAGCTGACCCTATAACAGACTGACCTAAAATACACAACAGAAACAAAGACTTCAAATTGGTATTCGTGTTTTAGCGCGCCAATTCTGCTTACGACACTTTCTAAAAATAGCAAAAGCCAACATTACCTCCAAGTGAAAACAGAACTGCTAAATATATCGGCCTTGGAATAAAGCGGCACGAGGAACTCTTGTGCATCTAGGTTGCTTTGTCGATATTGGAAACTGGGTTGAAATGGCGCTGCGTGCTTCTATCAACATTGGCGACATAGGCGCATGTCACAGTCATTTCTTTCTTGGTGATACATGTGATAGGTTGAACGTTTCACGGACGTTTATGATGAATGATATTGATGCTATATAGTACAACGTGAACACCATTGTGTTGAAAATACTTCCAAAATGAAAGATACTAAGCTAAACCAAATGAAATCAATCCAAAGTAAACCAACCTACATGAAACTAAACCAGACCAACTAAACCAAACCAAACCAAACTTAACTAAACCAAACTGAATTAAACTAAACTAAACTAAACCAAACCAAACCAAAAACTAAACTAAACTAAATTAAACTAAACTAAACTAAACCAAACCAAACCAAATAAACTAAATCAAATTGAATTAAACTAAACTAAACTAAACTAACCTAAACTAAACTAAACCAAACCAAACCAAACCAAACCAAAAACTAAACTAAACTAAATTAAACTAAACTAAACTAAACTGAGCTAAACTAAACTAAACTAAACCAAACTAAACCAAAACTAAACTAAACTAAACTAAACTAAACTAAACTAAACTAAACTAAACTAAACTAAACTAAACTAAACTAAACTAAACTAAAGATGATTCAGATTCAAATTCAGATTACTGATTCACAGTACAGGCCATAGCTTCTTATGCATCGGATGTCGAAAAAGTCCTCGTGTAGTACATTCTGAATTATTACAACAGTGTGTTTTTGACAGTCGTGAGGTGTGGACAGTCAACACGCAAAGTCAGATCAAAGTTGAGGCAACTGAAATGTGGTTTCTAAGAAGAATGTTGAGAGTCCCATGGACAGCAAAGAAAACAAACGAAACAGTCTTGAAGGAGGCAGACACGAGAAGATCATTAATAAAGAAGATTAGGAAAAGACAAGCAACATTTATATAACATATTATGAGGAAAGGGGAATTAGAGCACCTGGTCACAACAAGAAAGCTGGAGGGAAAGAGACCACCAGGTAAACCCAGGAAGAAAATATTGGACGGACTCGCAGGGTGGATGAAGACAGAGAGGGTGGGAGATGTACTTGCAGCGACATGGGATATATTCGTGTGGAGGGTCATGATCGCCAACGCCATGCGGCAGGGCACATGATGTTGATGTATTTTTAAATGTATAAATCAATCACCAATATTATGAAATAACTCCAGTAGCCACGGTGCGGTAGTCAGCACAACGGATTACCGACTGAGAGGCTGTGTATTCGAATCTCTTCAGTCCTATGAAATCATTGTTGGGTTTATCGGCCTCAGCTGGCTCCTGACAAAAGCTGAGTGTGCTACGAGCTTATTGGAAAGACTGAGACCACACAGTCAAGTCACATCCACGTCACGGATATGTCACTGAGGGTATTAATCTTCTCAAATCTCCTGGCCAGCACCGCAGGTGTCTATATTTCACTGGCTTAGCCGACGCCAGACCATGTTATGATAGTAAGCCCACAGTGCAACCCTGTCACGCGATCTCAATCCTAGATTGAACCCCACAGCATCACGACTCTATTCTCTTTTGGCACCATCATCATCATCATCATCATCATCATCATCATCATCGTATTTGTGAAAACTGTCTCCGATTCTATGGCCACACATGAAGTATAGGAAATGGGATAGGACAAAAAGTACAACAATGTGAGAGTAGGGCCTACAATATTTTAAAAGGTTTTCGTTACGATGGACGATATATCTTTCTTTCTTTCTTCCTTTTTTTCTTTGTTTCCTTTTTCTTCTTTTCTTTCTTTCTTTCTTTCTTTCTTCCTTCCTTTCTTTCTTTCTTTCTTTCTTTCCTTTTTCCATTCTTTCTTTCTTCCTTTCTTTCTTTCTTCCTTCCTTTCTTTTTTTCTTTCTTTTCTTTTTCCTTTCTTTCTTTCTTTCCTTTTTCTTCCTTCCTTTCTTTCTTTCTTTCTTCCTTCCTTCCTTCCTTTCTTTCTTTCGTTCTCTTTCCCCCTTGCATTGCTCGTATATCACCATACCTATATCGCTCTCCAACACACTTCTAAATCCACGAAACCTGAGGTTACCTTGACAGCAGGACACAGAATCTCCGACAATTTTCCACAGTTCTGTGACAATGAGAATGGGCCTGATGGCAATGATATACTATGGTGTTCCATTCCGGATTGAGACTGCATGACAGGGCTTGTACTCAAAGCTTACTTTCATAATAGGCGATATCAGTGGCGTGAACTACGCCTGGGAGATATATGTATTGGTCAGGATATCTAAGCAGACATTCAGTGACACCTTCGTAAAGTAGATGAGATTCGACTGGGTAGTCTAAGTAAGTCTATCCAACGAGTCCCGCACATTCAACTCATCGGTAGGAACCGATCGGAATTAAAAACACACACACACACACACACACACACACACACACACACACACACACACACACACACACACACACACACACACACACACACAACACACACAAAACACACAATCTCTTCTCTTCTCTCTCTCTCTCTCTCTCTCTCACGTACACGCATACACACGTAAACTTTTGCTCACGCGCGTGCGCATACACCCATAAATAGCATCATCACCTTCATGATCATCATGACCATCATCATCATCATCATCACCACCACCATTATCATCAATAATCGTCACAATTAGTATCTATCTATCTATCTATCTATCTATCTATCTATCTATCTATCTATCTATCTATCTATCTGTCTGTCTGTCTGTCTGTCTGTATGTATGTATGTATGTATGTATGTATCTACATGTATGTATGTATGTATGTATGTATCTACATGTATGTATGTATGTATGTATGGATGTTATGTATGTATGTATGTATGTATGTATGTATCTACATGTATGTATGTATGTATGTATGTATGTGTATCTACATGTATGTATGTATGGATGTATGTATGTATGTATGTATCTATCTACATGTATGTATATATGTATGTATGTATGTATCTATCTATCTTCCACGTATGTATGTATGTCTGTATGAATGTATGCATGTATGTACGTATGTATGATGCATGTGTGTATGTATTATGTATCTGTCTGTCTGTATGTATGTATGTATGTTTGTATGTATGTATGTATGTGTGTGCGTATGTCTGTATGCATGTGTGTATGTATTATGTATCTGTCTGTATGCATGTATGTATGTCTGTATGTCTGTCTGTATGTGTGCATGTATCTGTCTGTCTGTATGTCAGTGATAGGAGTAACAATAACATACAACGTTCACATCTTGATTAACAGAGTGAAACTTAACCCTTTGACTCCTGCAGGAAGCTGGTGGATAGGGTGAGGGATTCAAAGGGTTAAGTTTTTCCTTTGCTAGCATGGTTGACAATGCAGGATGCTGATAAACGGCGTATGGGAGTCAAAGAATTAAACGTGTCAGTTAACTGCATTAACACAGCACTAACACAGACGCAGACGAAATTACTACCGTTTTTTTTTTTAACCTTTGGATCTCAAATCAATTAAAAAACCCAACACACACACACACACACACACACACACACACGATATATATATATATATATATATATATATATATATATATGTATATTTATACATATACACACACATATATATATATAAGCTGTAGATCATTTACGAGACATGAACAATTTGTATGCCGTACAACAAATAGAAAAAAACGGGATGTGCAGGAGGGGAGATAATGCGTATGGAAACGGAAAGTGACAAGTGGCAAGAGAAACGACTGAATGTGTTTGTGTGCGTGTGTGTGATAGAAAGAGGGTTACGTTTTCGTCACATTCAGACTGTTCGGGTCTTCTAAATAAGTCGATATTTTGTTTTTGTGTGAGCGTGCGTGCGTGCGTGCGCGCGCGCGTGTGTGTGTATGTGTGTATGTGCGTGCGTGTGTACATACATACATACACACACATGCAGGTATATGTAGAAACAACACAAAATGTTCCACATTAACGTCAGAATTGTTTGTCCTCCACCCTTGAACACAGACACCCAAACCGACAAAGTACGCACAAATTAATGCACTCTCACACATAGTGGACACGCATGTTCGCACTGCCGCTCGAACGCATAGGCTTACAGAGATCCAAAACAAGTGCGACTGCCCGCGCCCAAGCAAACAGGAACCAGAAGAACAAGCAAACCAAAGAAAGCGCGTATTCAACACAACAAGACAAGACAAGCGCAAATTTTCGGCCAACCGGCCTTTGTCAAGCGCGAATGCACGGTCACAAACAGACCACAAACACCACCAAACAACGGATAATAAAAAGAGGACTAAAAACTTCCCTGACACCTCGTCCAGTGGATGAAAAAGGGACCAAATGGAATGCCCATGTGTTCATGAGCAGAGGTGTCGAACTGACCATCAACTGACGTAAAACTTATCGGCTTAATTAACCTTAACCCTTTGACTCCCGCATCCTGTCCACCAGTCCCCTGCATTGCCAACCATCTTAGCAAAGCAAAAACTTAACCCTTTGATTCCTCACCCTATCCACCAACTCCCTGCAGGAAGCTGGTGGATAGGGTGAGGGAATCAATGGGTTAAGTTTTAGCAGTTGGTGGATAAGGTGCAGGAATCAAAGGGTTTAGTTTTAGCAGTTGGTGGATAGGGTGCAAGAATCAAAGGGTTAAAGTAGAGAAAGTCACTATTTCCACGCCGAAAACGAGGAGGAATAATTACAGTAATGTAATTAAGCAGCTGATCAAAATTCAATACAGAATATATATCAGATGCAGCAATGGAGAGGGAGCTAAACTATTTGTCAAGTCTTCATGCAAGCAAATGCGCGTGTCAAGACTTCGCACAACAGAATAAGCTTTGTGTTAATCAACCACGTCGACATAAAAACGTTTTGTACAAAGAAGTGTGTATTTTACAACATTCCAAGCGCCTGTGCTCTAGTACAAGTGGGGCAGAGATACAGACTGAAAGAAGTAATTGTACAGTCGAGTGAGCGGCCCTGGCCTTGCGCCAGATGACAAGTTTAGCAGATCAGAAGTGCCTATCTTTTTGATCAGTCGGATAAGACGACGGACGGCACACACACACACACACTCACACACCTACCCGACACACACGTGTGGGCCTTCTTCAGTCAGGAAGTAAGCGGTATAAGTAACAGATTATGCCACTTGTGCGTGTTGTAGTTGGGTCGTGATTCTTGAGCAGCTCTAGTCTGTGCGCCCTTCTAAACAAGGCTGACGTTATTGGCGCCAAAATACTTGGAAGTGGCTTGTGCGACTTCGACTGGAACGTCTCTGCTTCTTCAGCGCATATCTACATGTGAGTGAGTGAGTGAATAGTTCTGCTTAGAAGTGTCTTGTTAGGTTGCAGGTAGATCGATTGGAAACGTTGTCACAATCGGCACTGGTGTGTGATTTGGTGATTTCAGTCATACTAATTGTCACCACCTTAGCGCTCAGATAAAATCGTTTCTCCCAATTTAAAAAAAAAGCTGGAAGTTGATACGTGACTGGGATTGTAGCAGATGATGTAGTAGATTCAGAGATTGTATTGTTTTTTCGTTTGTTTGTTTGTTTTTGTTATCATTAGAAGGTGGTGTTGCAGACAACAGTTGTGAGTTCATTGGGACATTGCTACAGGATTTCTGTAAGTAGACCTTAAATGGACGGAGGGTGTGAGTCCGTGTCTCCTCTTAAAATATTTAGTCAAGGGAGAATTGAATACAGACGTACGGCCTGCTTGAATAGCACCTACTCTCTCTCTCTCTCTCTCTCTCTCTCTCTCTCTCTCTCTGTCTGTCTGTCTGTCTCTGTCTCCTTGTCTGTCTCTGCCTCTGTCAGTCTGTCTGTCTCTCTGTTTCTCACTGTTTTTCTGTCTCTCTGTCTATGTTTTTCTGTCTCTCAGTCTCTGTCTCTCTCTTTCTGTCTCTCTGTCTGTATGTCTCTCTCTCTCTCTCTGTCTCTCTCTCTCACTGTCTCTCTCTATCTCAATACGACGTAAGGTGATACTGTTTCTTGACCTGGATTAGAATATCCGCAGTATGCAAAGTCATGGCAATCTACAGGCTACACAGTAATCTGAGCCGGTAACCGCCTTAAAAATGAATATCTGTCCATACCTTTCTGCTCCCCCTTTCTGTCTCTTGATAAACGGGATTTTCTCTTATGTGTAGAGCAAAGCAAACGTCGTTTTAAAGGCGACTGGGAAGGCAAAATAGTCAGCAGTGATCATTTCTCCATATAACGTTTGTTCAAATCATTACATTAGTTAGAACCTTACTAGAACAGTGTTGGTTATACTGCTCAATATTTAAACAATATAACGTATACTGTTTCAGTATGGTTCTTATATTGTTGAAACATAACTGTAAAGAAATTTAAATACAGCCTGATCAGATTACTGCTTGGCATACACGAACTTGGTGCAAACAAACGATTTCAAACAGGAGCTGTAATCCAAAGAGCATGCCCATTCAGTCCGAACTCTGTGAAAAGACGAAATTCATTTTCTGTTTTTATGCCTTGTGTATACCAACATCAGACGAAAAGAACAACTAATGCTTTGCATGACGCTAATCCAGCTCTTAATGTCGGGCTTCAAGATCCTAGAACAGAACTGGCGGGAAAAGTAAAGTAGCAATTAAACGGTTACAACTCGCATGATGCCTTGCGACTTAACCTTTTGACTCCCACACCCTGTCCACCAGCATCCTACATAGTCAACTATGTTAGCAAAGCAAAAATTTAACCCTTTGATTGCCACACCCTGTCCACCAGCATCCTACATAGTCAACTATGTTAGCAAAGCAAAAAGTTAACCCTTTGACGCCCACTCCCTGTCCACCAGCATCCTACATAGTCAACTATGTTAGCAAAGCAAAAACTTAACCTTTTGTCTCCTTCACCCTTTCTACCAACTTCCTGCAGGAAGCTGGTGGACAGGGTGAGGGAGTTAAAGGGTTGTTTTTGCAGCTGGTGGATAGGGTGCGGGAGTCAAAGGATTAAAGAAAAACTTCCAGCTATTTAGCCAATTTTCCCCGAGCGCTGCCTTGAGCTTCTTTCAGTGTAAAGAGGGTGCCCATCTTCCGAAAATTCAGAGTGAAAATGTCCTCTGTCATTTTCTTTGTTTCTGCCTTGTTCCTTTTGTGTTATCTCTTCCACTCTTAATTTCCACCTTGCTGGTCCATTCACCTGTATGTTTTCCATAAAGTCTTACACATTTCCTGTTAAATTTGATAATTGGATACATGTATTACTTTAAGTTTAGCTCTAGAAGAGTGGCAATTTCATAAACTATAGGCCAATTTTTATGTATGTTTCTGTGTGCTTAGTTATGTTTACCAGGTAGACCCAGATAGAAAATGCTAGACGGACTTGCAGAGTGGCTGGGGACGAGGAGGGTGGGGGAGATGCTAGGGGCAACGAGAGATAGAGACAGATGGAAGTCCATGATCGCCAACGCCATGCGGCAGGGCACCTGATGATGATAATGAGTTATGTTTATGCCTTTATATTCATTTGTTTTAAACCCTCCAGGTGATAAATTGAACGGAATGGTCAGCGCCAGGGGAATGTCTTCCCATTAGATTATATGCATAATTGTAATGATGTACATCCTACACTTCATTTTTTTTCAGGGTTTTCTTATTTCCAGGATCATCGATGTGCTTAGACGTGCGTGTTTTGTTTGAGATGGTTATATCCCTGTTACGGCTGGGCTTTAAATGATAATGATGGTGATAAGAAGAATGATGATGAAAATTATGATAATGATAATAATAGTACTGATGATGATAATGATGATTGTGATGATAATAATGATGATGATGATGATGATGATGATGATATCCTGAATAAATTTTCGGGATAACACACACACACACACACACACACACCACACACACACACACACACACACACACACACACACACACCACACACACATAACACACACACACACACACACACACACACACACACGCACGCACAATACATATATATATGTATATTATATATATATATATATATATATATATATATATATACACATACATATAATATATACATAAATGTATATATGTTATATGTAATACATGATAATTATTATGGTTGTATTAGTGTCTGTTTTTACTCGATTGAAATTTGAATAATGTTCTTATTTAACAGTGATATGTTCTTGTAAAGTGTAACGAGTTTGCTTTTGACATGGACCTTTTGCGTTATGCAAATGAAGTTACTATTATTGTTGTTGTTTTGTGTGATTGACTGTGCTGGAAAAGAAAGGAAACCAGTACTGTGTAAAAAATGTGTCCGTCTGCCCCAACCGACACCCTTGCCAGTTTGTGTCAATGGGCCAGTGGATTTCATAATACAACAGTGTCTATGTCAATGCCAACGTCTCTCTCTCTCTCTCTCGCTCGCTCTCTCTCTCTCTCTCTCTCTCTCTCTCTCTCTCTTGATTTTTGTGTCGAGCTGTCAGCTGAACACAAGAGGAACTGTCAAAGATTCAAACCGGTTTAGCTGGTGAGTTCAGTGAACATGTTTACGTTTCCCTGTCTGCTGTCAGTGGAATCAAAGTTGAAACCTGCAGTGAAAAGTTGGAACCCATTCCTCATCCTCCGAAAGAAAAAGAAAAAGGTTATCAGTGTGGGTGTTTCGTTTGAGGTTTGTGCTATGGTTTGTTATGAGTTTTTTTCCTTTGTAAGAATTCATGTTTTTTTTCGTCTCAGATTAGTATAGAAATGTTTTGACTTGTTGTTTTTGTAAGTTACATCTTGTTTTTCCTGTTCTGTCATTGGAACGGCCAACTGCTTTGATATGTGTTTAGTGCATTTATGAAAGTAAGTTTGAGGCATGTTTTTTTTCATTCTGTCTTTCAGGGCTTAAAACGTTCCGCGTCTGGGCGGAATTCCGCGATTTCGGTTTGTCAAAAAAACAACACAACAAAAAACAAAAAAACAAAAAAACAAACACCCGAAAGGAGTAAGGCATCCGTGATCGGCTTGCAAGCGTTCATAGCAACGGCGCGCAAGTTTTGGCCCCTGATTTGGCCCCAGACCCCCCTAGTTCCAGTGGTTTTTTTCCTCCTCCTGTTTTAAGCCCTGGTCTTTGGAATAACTAGCTGGTTTGGTATGTGTGTAGTGTATGTATAAAAGTGAGTTTGCGGTGTATGTAGTCAGTTTAAACATCTGGGTTTTTAAAAATTTTTTTTTTATACATGATTGATATCGTAAAAACTATTGTTTTTACAAACTTTCCTATTACTTTTCTTTGTTTTTCCGACTTCATATCGTGTATGTCTGTTGGGAGTAGAAATGTCCATTTAGGCAGTGCTTAAAAACTAGATCAGTTTTTTGTCGCATATCAGTTGTTCGTGTAAGCTATGCCTTAAAAAAAAGTGCTAGAGCAGTCATTGACGCGGCCCTGTCTGTCATTATGTGTTTATGTACAAACTGTGTTTAAAAATATGCTATGTATCTGTGTGTTGTTTTCGTGGCGTACGTATGACTGGTAACCATTGTTGTTTGTCATTAGTTATGTGTGTCTGTATGTTGTTTTCATACCCTGTTGAAGATCCAGAGGTTGAAACTGGTAGGTATCTTTTTTTTCTTTTTTCTTTTGTCATGTTTTAAGGTAAGAACAGTTCAATTGTTGTTGTTTTTTTTCAAATTCCCTTTTATCACGATTTATCTATTGATTAATTTAATGATTTATTTGCTTGACTATCTTTTTTTTGACTACCTTTTTTTCTTCAACTTCTTTTTATTATCTTTTTCCAATGCACAGTGTCACTTACAATATAACACCGAACACATTATTCCATGGGAAGAAATAAAGTCTGCAAAAGAAGGAATGAATAAAGAATACAAAATGAAACAGATGAAGAGGCAAAATATAGAGCAGCTGGTCACTTATAACATTTTAAAATCAACCTCACAATGCATGTAGCCATAGGTTGTCAAAGTGAGGCATACAATACAAGGAGAAACCTTACATTATCATTGTTACTAACAAATAATGACATGCAAAGAACAGTCATAATTGATTTAAGTGCAATGGAGGAATCAATAATTGTAGAATAAAACAACCAGTCTGCCTGAAATTTGAGATAGTTACCTTTCATTTTTGCATTGTACTCTTAAAGTTTGTATTTGAGCTCTTTTTTTTAAGCAAAAAGTGTTTGGTAAAGTATTGAAATGATAATAATGAAATTTATAAGGCGCCATATCTTGATACAAGAATGAAACCCAAGCACGCGCTCTCACCATTCATCAAAGCAATCACCCAACAGACCAACATTTCAGGGCACAAAGCACATGCAAACAGGAAAGGGGGGATAAGGAGAGGAGTTGGACAAAGTGTGGGCACGTAGAGGAGGATATCACTGATGGACGAAAAGGTTTGTCTTTAATTTGAACTTGAAGGAAGACAGAGTATGTGACTGTTGAATAGACGGGGGAAAATATTTCCAGTTGTATGGACCAGACACAGAAAAAGAACGGCGACCGACATGGGTGTATATGTATCGAGCAATTTGTAAACAACTAGTATCATAAGCAGAATGGAGAGATTGGGCACGATTGTACGTTCGGAGGTGGTCATGAGGATAAATAGGTGCATACCATTGATACACCTATAGTATAATGTATTGATTTTGTATGGAATTCTTTGAGAAACAGGCAGCCAGTGGAAAAAGTGAGGCAAGAGAGTGACATGATCCTGCCTCTTTTTGTGGAGGGCAAGACGGGCCACGGAATTCTGGATACGCTGGTCGCTTACAACAAAAGAAGCAGGCAAGCCAGAGAACAGAGAGTTACAATAATCGATGCGAAACAAAATCAGGGAAGTCGCAAGTTTAGATGCTCCTGAAGTCGAAACACAACAGCGAATAGAACTGAAACGTCACAATTGACAGTAATAAGACTGACAGGTTAGGTGGTGAATTTCTGATTAGAGAGGTTGAAAGTTAAAAACAACGCCGAGGTTCTTGACTTAGAATCAAAAAGTTCCATAGTATTGTCACCAAGTTGGATAGAGCTAACTTTTAGGGTGAACAACTTGAGCTGTGCGCCAGTGAGCATCGCTTTAGTCTTATGTCCATTCAGCTGTTGCTTATTCTGTATCATCCAGTTTTGGATCCCAACATAACATTCAGAGGCTTCAGAAAGAAAAGCTGAAAGCTTTTCTGAAGATACACTGTTTTAGAGCTTGGGAGTCATCAGCATGAAAATATTATTTGATGGTGTGCTGACTGATATAGCATTGGTAAGTGGTGAACTTTAGAGTGTGAAGAGAACTGGTCCAAGCGCAAAGCCTAACTTACATTTGTAAACACACAGTACAGTTCTTTTTCATGTAATTAATTTCTCATCTCACTTCCATTCGCCTCTTTTTTTATTTGTTTTGTTTTTTGTCGTGTTATACAAACGTGATTGATGGCTGCAAGTGTACTGGTCGCTTATTTACATGATTACTTTATATCTGTAACTGGCTCATTTAGTGTAGGCTACCTACGGGTAGTGCAGCCGATAACATTGTGAAAGCTGTGATGTTCAAACAATGATTTTCTGGCCATTCATAATTTCTGGCTGACGTGAAAACTGGTGGCTTGTGTCAGAGGTCAATGTGACAGTGACACGATTGTAGTAAACTAACACGCTGATAAAAAAATGAAAAAGAAAGAAGAAAGAAAAACAACGACTAGTATTCTAATCATGAGAGCCCTATATTTCACTTTCAGTTCAATGTATTATATAGCGCGGGCGTGCGGCTGTGCTTGTGTATGTGTGTGTGTGTGTGTGTGTGTGTGGTTGTGTTTGTGTGTGTGTGTGTGTGTGTTGTGCGTGTGTGTGTGTGTGTGTGTGTGTGTGTGTGTGTGTGTGTGTGTGTGTGTGTGTGTGTGTGTGTGTGATTAATATGCATATAGTAATTTTTTCCTTGTCCATGCACGCACTTAGCTCTGACCTCGTTGAAATCGATTTAACAGTTGTGTTTGTTATGAACATAACAGCATAAATAACCGCAACAGTCAGTCTGTTGTATCTCCGTCTTCGGTTTATAAGGTATTCACAGATAAGCAACTCTCCTATCCTAACACTAACAACAAAATAATAATAATAATAATAATAATGATAATGATAATAATAATAATAATAATAATGAATAAGAACAACAACAAAAAAGACGATGAGATAACTCGTGAAACATCTATAACAAATTTCCCTTGGGGATGCCAGAGGCTATTTCAGTGTAAATAGTATCCTCACCTTCTGGAAATTCTGTGCTAGAATTTTTTTTCTGTCACTCTGTTTGTTTCTGTTTTGTTCCTTTGATTTCTGTCATTTCTTCTTGTCATTTTCTGCCTTACAGGTTCATTCATCTGTGTGTGTTCGATAAAGTCTTACGTGCTTTCTGTTAGGATTGATAATTGGGTACATGTGTTAAGTGCATTTTTGGCTCTAGAGAAATGTGATATGCCGAAGCAATTTTAGGCTATTTAGGCCCGTTTTTGTATGTTTCAGTGTCCTTGGTTATGTGTAAATATGTGTTAGGTATGTTTCTTAAATCCTCCATGTGATAATTGGGGCGGAGTGGTCAACACTAGGGGCATCTCCTTAGATTGTATGCGTGAATGCATTGATAGATGTACTTAATTTCCTGTTAATATTTTTTCTATTGAAGTTTTGTGTATGTTTTGAAACGGTTATAGCCCCGATGTAGCTCTCCGCAGTTAGCTGGGCTTTAAACAAAAATAACCATTACGACAATAACAACAACAATAACAAATAAACGATAGGAAGGGTTCTGACTTGAGCCTTCTGCAGTGTCAAACACAAGGCAGCTATGGAATGCGTGGTAATGTTTGATAAAATGATCTTACCGTTTGGTTGTATCATCATCTTCGTCACGTGTTTTCTGTTAGCAGTGCAAGAGGTATGTTGGTAAACAAAGTGTGTGTGTGTGTGTGTGTGTGTGTGTGTGTGTGTGTGTGTGTGTGTGTGTGTGTGTGTGTGTGTGTGTTGAGTGTTGATTTTGTAGGTTGTAGGCTTGATTAAACGACTGATAATAATCTGATATCATTAAGCAGATAAGTTCTCTATGTTTCAATGTAGTAAAGTTTAAAACAAATATTCATGCATGCGCACACATACAGGCATCTTCGTCTGATGTCAGTTCTCTCTGTCTGTCTGTCTCTTTCTGTCTTTCACACACACACACACACACATACACATACACATACACATACACACTCACACACACACATACACACACATACATACACATACACACACACATCCCACACACACACACATACATACACATACACACACACACACACACAACACACACACCACACACACACACACACACACACACACACACACACACACACACACACACACACACACACACTTTGTTTACCAACATACCTCTTGCACTGCTGACAGAAAACACGTGACGAAGATGATGATACAACCAAACGGTAAGATCATTTTATCAAACATTATCACGCATTTCATTATTCTACTTCGCGACGTCTTGATATGGGAATCCCTCAAGGTTCAGTGATAGCACCTATTTTATTTAATATCCTTATACAGGATCTTCCTAATGCACTCTCAAATCATGTTGTTTTGGTACAGTACGCTGATGATATATGTATTTGGATGAATATTACTTTAAAAAGACAACTCCACAGAGAGCACAGAATTACATCAGGAAGTTGTATCAGTCTGATCTTGATAATCTTGGAAACTACATGTTAGAAAATGGACTGTCGTTATCAGCGGAAAAAACTAACATGATGCTATTTAATCCTGGTGGTACTTTAAGTCACTTGCCTACTTTCAGACTGCATGGTGAAGTGCTACATTACAAGCAGGTTGTAAAATTTCTGGGAGTCTTTATAACATCGAAATTAACCTGGAATGTCCATTTTGATTATATTTTTAACAAAAGCAAGGAAAGCCTTAAATTTTCTAAAGATAATAAGCAGATTACCCTGGGGAATGGATACAAACATACTACTTCATCTGTCAACAGCACTTGTAAGATCTAAATTATCCTATGCGCCAAAATTATCCTATGCACCAAAATATTTACTAAAGAAGATTCAAAGCTTAGACTGCAAAAGTCTTAAAATTGCACTAGGTGTACCAGTCCATACTTCTAGTCTGGAAACGTACAAAGTTGCTGGAATTCTGCCTCTGAACAACTATCGTGAGTTAGTGACAGCAAAGTTTGCCGTTAGAACTTCTTCACAAACGGACAATTTTGTGAGTAAGGAAATAAAAATCAGGTCAGATGTTGACTTTCCGAAACGAGCAAAGAACATTTCATCACAAATGACTGTTGCAACTTACGTATCTGACCTGGTCAAACAGTCTAACACAAATCTGGATGAAATAGCTGAAACACCATCCACAACGCCCATCCCTACATGGGAAATGCTAAAAGCTACTTTTGATATTGATTATACAGATGCTAAGAAATATGAAAACGTTAACATTTCGATATGCAGAGCAAGAGAACACGTCGATGAAAAATACCGTACCCACCTCCATATTTTTACCGATGGATCAGTCTTAGAAAATAAATGTGCTGGAGCAGCATTTTATGTTCCAAAATATAAAATAATAAAGTCATTTTTCATTGGGGCAAATATATCTATCTTTACAGCGGAATTAGTCGCTATTTTACAAGCGTTGCATTATCTAGTAAACCTTACACATGTATTTTTCAAAGTAGTTCTCTTTGTTGATTCAAAATCTGTATTATATGCCTTGCAGTCTTTTGATACAGACACAAGACCTGATATAATTACTGAGGCAAATCATCTTATACACCGTTTAAGGATAAAAGGTACAGATCTCAGTTTATGCTGGGTGCCTTCTCACGTTGGTCTTCACGGCAACGAAGTAGTTGACAGAGCAGCTAAGCACGGTGCACACAATTCTGATAATACTACAGAATTACGTATTAATACTTCCGTAAAAGAAGCTTACAACTTGCTAGAATCAGCCTCATGGATTCGTTTTCATGAACATTTCTATGAAAAGTTTGTGTCACAACAAATAATAAAACTTTCATTTCAAAATGTATGTAAAAAATTGCAGTTTTCTTCCATATATCATTTGAGAACGATTGTTGCTGTTCATTTTCGTATTCAGCTAAACGCATTGAAAACAAAATACTGTAAAAATGTCAAGTGTATTTGCGGCGAACAATTCACACTGTTTCACTGTCTCTTTTACTGCAAAATGCTACGTTCTTTTTTACCAAAAATGTTTACACAAGAAAATTATTCTGAAACTCATTTTAAAGAAGTAACTTCTGATCAATTTTTGTCAGTTAAAATTTCAGAATCGTTGGTTCACAGTCCTGTTAATGCATTACTTTAAGTTTATGAAGTTTGTACTTTACAGTTAAATTTTCCATACACATTGTTGATGTTAAATGTTAGTGTTAAATTCTTGTTCCATTTTTCTATTTTCCCACCTACTTATGTCTATAACTCTTGTCTCCTCTATGTCCCAAAACCAACCCGCCCATCTCTCATCTCACATACTTTTTTTTTTTCGTCTAATACACTCATAGTGAAAAGACGTTAAATCAAAGAACGAACGAATACACACACACACACACACACACCACACACACACACACACACACACACACACACACATACACACACACATACATACACACACACACACACACACACACACATTTCAAGAGTTTTGCAGGAATGTTGTCAGTTCGTGAAGTCTTACCACATGTCAGCGACTTCACTGCTGCCATAACTTCTTGGCATTTTGTAGGGAAGTCGTCCTCGTTTGACAAATCTTTTACTGTCAGCTCACTAGGATCTCCATTGCTCTATTTGTTGTGCGGTTCAGAGCAGTACTCAGTCCATCTTTTCATGATGTCTTCTTTCTATGTGAGTCAGTTGCCATCCTTGTCCCGAATAGTGTAGACTCTGCCTTGATTTGGTCGGGTCTTCTATGATTTTACAAAGCTTTTCTTGTGTTGTTGTCAATTTTTTCCTCACTGACCTCACGTTGTAGTTCGACCCAGCTTTCCCTTGCATTGCATTCTTCATTTCGTGACCAGTCATCCTGTTCATAGAGTTGCATTTCGCCTTGCCTTTTTCAGTTTTCTTTTGTTGCTTTAAGCTTTTTTCCAGTGTCATGCATCTCCAAGATATTACTTGTGATATATGGATTGGATTCCAGTTGACTTGTCCTTAGGACCTCTGCTGCTGTTTCAGTCATCATTTGATTAAAATTCTTTGTGAGGACTTCAAGGTCTTCTTCAAGCACACATACACATGCAAACAGGCGATTACGTATGAATGCACGCACATACACCAGCAAATAAACTGACCAAGAAAACTGTAAATTTTTGATTTCCCTGATTAGCAGAGCCGCTGAAGAGAATTCAAGAGCTTCCAAAATCTTGCCGTAAGTTTGTAATACTTTTACATTAACAAGCTTTTGAACTTTATGTGCAGACGTGACTACACAGGATTACCCAAGAGTCGGAAAGAAGTCAGCGCAACAGCAGATAGAGTCTGAGTAGAAAGCAGACCATCGTAGCGAAAAGAACTGCCGTTATGCGACAACATTAGAAACAACAACAACAACAACAAAAACAACAACAACAAAAACAACCATTGACAGCAGCGAGCATCACACCCCAAATCAGGCACACGATGTGAACTGTGACCAGGATAGACTTAAAGTTGTTAAAGTTGTTATGGACAACCAGCTGCCACAACGAACGAACTGCAGTTCCTGGCACCATACAGCCTTAAAGCAACGCCCACACATTCACAAACACCATCAACAATAATTACAACAAGAACAACACTATCACCACTGACAACAACAACAGCAGCAGCATGA
>CM060308.1:24029839-24054839 GCA_030674185.1 Monoplex corrugatus | reverse complement strand
CCTTTTTTTTTATACAAAAAAGAAATAATGATAAATAAATAAATTTTAAAAAGACAGAAAATCCAGATTTTGTACTTCCCACGGTCATTGTGACCTTGAAGAAGCTTCTGTTGAAATGCAGCTTGACGTTCATCCAGGACTATGGTAGACTGTCACATAAGTCTACAGGTCTTCAATGTTGTCAGAAGTTTCAGAAAAAAGTGCTGTTCATACACCTTCCTTGAAAAATGCTGATTTTAGTAAGGACTGTTTTGTGCCTTTGTGGCCTTGACTTTGGGGTTTGTCCTCTAAACTTACATTACCATGGATTGCTCAAACGTCCACAGCTTTGATCAGAATTTGGTAAAAATTACCTATCTATGTAGCTGAGAAAATCTTACTGGCACATTTTTGTCACACACACACACACACACACACACACACACACACACACACACACACACACACACACACACACACACACATATATATATATATCTTTTTTTTTTTCTTTTTTTTTTTGAACGTCCTTTTCAACAAGAGTATATATATATACATTTTCAACAAGAGTATATATATATACATTTTCAACAAGAGTATATATATATACATTTTCAACAAGAGTATATATACATTTTCAACAAGAGTATATATATATATATACATTTTCAACAAGAGTATATATATACATTTTCAACAAGAGTATATATATACATTTTCAACAAGAGTATATATATACATTTTCAACAAGAGTATATATATATACATTTTCAACAAGAGTATATATATATATACATTTTCAACAAGAGTATATATATACATTTTCAACAAGAGTATATATATACATTTTCAACAAGAGTATATATATACATTTTCAACAAGAGTATATATATACATTTTCAACAAGAGTATATATATACATTTTCAACAAGAGTATATATATACATTTTCAACAAGAGTATATATACATACATTTTCAACAAGAGTATATATATATACATTCTCAACAAGAGTATATATATATACATTTTCAACAAGAGTATATATATATACATTTTCAACAAGAGTATATATATATACATTTTCAGAAAGAAGGCGAAGACACACGGTGGGACCGACAGCCAACGCCCTGCTGCAGGCACAAAGTCACCACTTCCAGCAGCTCTACAACCAACACCACCCACACGACACAGAACCCGGCAGTTCCCCGGACGCAATGCACTTACAGCTGTGGCAGGCCCGTGGTCGTTCTCTCTCGGACTCGGAGCTGCAACATCTTCTGATGGTGGCTGTGGCCAAAGAACTGAAACGGGTCAGTGACGAGTTCAACTGTATCTACACGGGAAAACAGCTGGTGAGTTGATGATTATCCACAGGCATCATCGTCATCATCATCAACATCATCGTGTGCCCTGCCGTATGGCGTTGGCGATCATGGCCCTCCATGTGCATCTATCCCTTGTTGCCACAAGCACATCTTCCACTCTCTCTGTCCCCAGCCACCCTGCAAGTCCGTCCAATGGGCAAGCGAGTGAATTGTTGGGGATAGGGGGTAGGATATATAGAGGATAGGTGCGGAGAGAGAGGTTTCATCATCATCAAGTGCCCTGCCGCATGGCGTTGGCGATCATGGCCCTCCATATACATCTATCCCTCGTCGCTAAAAGTACATCTTCCACCCTCTCTGTCCTTAGTCACCCTGCAAGTCCGTCCAATATTTTCTCCCTGGGTCTACCTCGTGTTGTCTTTCCCTCCCGCTTTCCTGTTGTGACGAGGTGCTCTAATTCCCCTTTCTTCATAAAATTTTTAATGGCCTATAAATGTTGCTTGTTTTTTTCCTAATCTATTTTTTTTTTTTATCAATGATTTTCTTGTGTCTGCCTCCATCAAGACTGTCTCATTTAGGATAGGTTTTCTTGTAGCAACAGCGTGGAGGGAAGCGGAGGGTTTAGTTGTGTGTTTGTGGGGGGTGGGTGGGTGGGGTGGCACAGGCCAGGCTTACGTCAGGGGTAGGGTACATGTATGCAGAATAACCGACGAGCTTTACTTTAAAAAACAAAATCCACTCTATTGTTGATTTCCTTGAAAAAATCGAAACTCATGATAAAAAAGGAAGAGAGCTAATATTTTTGTTGCAAATATTTTAAATGAAATGTGATGAAAATTAGTTTTTTTTTCTGTTCTTTTTTTTTCCTATTTCCTGTTAATATTCAGATATTTTCGAGTTTAGAATTTATCGCATGCTTAACACAGTAGAACATGAAGCTGTCGCTCTCGGTCACTCTCTCTCTCTCTCTCTCTCTCTCTCTTTCTCTCTCTCTCTCTCTCTCTCTCTCTCTATATATATATATATGTACACACACACACACACACACACACACACACACACACACACACACACACACACACACACACACACACATATATATATATATATATATATATATATATGTATATATACATATATACATATATGTTTTCTCAGTGTCTTGTCTTCATATCTGTCTGTGTTTCCCATGTTTGGGCACTGATATCTAAGTACTGTCTCTCGAGACATTTCACAGACATAACAGTAGACACAATAAGTACGTTAAATGACAGTGGTTTTCATGGCAGTTTATTATATGTTGGGTTTTATTTCCCTTAGTTTTCCATTTCAGATTCAATAATAACGATAATAATGATGCTGGCTTGTCATATTGGCAGATGTGATGCGTCTAGTGTGTCGACTTCGGCCTGCACCGCTGGCTAGCACTGCTGTGCGAAAAGAAGAGCAAAGGGCGTAAGTCTCTTCCTGTCAGTACATAGCCTCTCCATCAGCAAGCCCTACGCTGTGCCTCCTCGTGGCGACAGGCGGTAACTGAGCACCTCACGGACTCAGGCTGAATCTCGTAGGACTCGGAGGAGGTCTGGCCCCCAGACGTGAGGCATGCAGGCCCACCGGCGTGTGGACACGCCCTGGTGCCCACGAACCAGATCCCCAAGCTATGGGTAAATAGGTCCACTGCCTTGTGGACATCTCGGGAGAGAGTAAGGCTAAGGGAGTTAACCCTAAAAAAAAATACCGATGAAAGGCAAGGGGAAACCACCATCGTAGTTTTTCCCCAGGAAAACCATGGACAGGAGAAAGAAAAAGAAGAAAGTTAACGACGTCAATAGGTGCTCCTGCGGAGCACCTTCGTCCGGTAGGAACTGTCATGCAGCGCAGGTGACACCAGACCGTCAGCCAACTACTGCGACCAAAATCAAAATTAAATTCAAAATAGCAACATGGAATATAAGAACAGTGCTACAGAAAGGTAAATTAGACAACATCAAAATGGAGATGGAAAGGCTTAACATTAGTATTTTAGGACTAGGGGAAGTGAGATGGAAGGGGGCAGGCATGATAATATCAGGGGAATATAGAGTGATATACTCTGGTGGGAATTCACATGAAAGAGGAGTAGGCATCATAATGGACAAAGACAAATCAAAAGCAGTTAAGGGGTACTGGGCAGTGTCCGACAGAGTTTTACTGGTCAAATTCGGAGACAAACCTTTTGATATGAACATCATACAGGTGTATGCACCAACATCCGCAAGTACTCAGGAAGACATCAACAACTTCTACGAAGTTTTAGAGATGGCCAAGGTCCAATGTAAATCACAAGAAGTTACAGTCATAATGGGAGATTTTAATGCTAAAGTGGGACAGGATAGGGTGGAGGATATAGTTGGACCTCATGGCCTTGGTACACAAAATGAAAGAGCGGGGAAGCTTGTAGAATGGGCACAGATGAATGAGTTCATAGTAGGAAACACCTGGTTTGAGCAGCCTAACAGAAGAAAATGGACTTGGATGAGTCCAGGAGACAATACCAAAAATCAAATTGACTACATCCTAATCAACAAAAGATTTAGAAATTCTTTACTGTCAGCAAAAACACTACCAGGCGCAGACTGCAAAACTGACCACAATCCGGTAGTGGGAAGGTTTAGGCTGAAATTGAGGAAAAGGAAACAGACCAAAAGCAACATCAAACTTGGACTCTTAAAGTCAGATGAAATGATACGTCAAAAATTTAATGTACATGTTCAAAACAAATTCAGTGCTCTGGAAGACGTTGGTGACAGTGAGGAACAATGGACAAAGTTGAGAAGTTCTATAAATGAAGCTTATGAAGAAATCCCTAAGGCAAATAGAAAAGCAAAAAAGAGTTGGATGACTAATGAAATTTTGGGCCTGATCGAGGAAAGGAGGAAGGCAAAGAGAAACGAGGAGATATACAGGAAGATAAACAAAGAAATCAGGTATAGGTGCAATGAAGCTAAGGAAGCTTGGCTGAACACAAAATGCAAAGAGATAGAAGAACGACACAAAATGGATCCTCAGGGTATGTACAGACGAATTGAAGAAATTGTCCACAGGAAAAATACATGCACATCAACTGGTTGCTTAAAATCGAAAGATGGCACGCTTATCATGGAAAAAGACAAAATATTAGACAGATGGGGAGAGTACATTAAAGACCTTTTTGAGGATGACAGAAACGAAGAACACATTATAAAAAAGAACTTTGAAGGACCACCCATAATGAAAGATGAAGTTACAGCAGCACTGAAAAAGATGAAACCAGGAGAAGCCCCAGGAGCAGGCAACATTACTACAGAGATGATTGAAGCCCTGGAGGAATTTGGCATAGAAAAAATAACAGTCCTCCTAAATGAAATTTATGACACTGGAAAAATCCCCAAAGATATGTCAAAATCAATTTTCATTGCACTTCCAAAGAAGACAGGGGCTATAGAATGCGAACTCCATCGCACAATCAGTTTGATGAGTCATGTAACAAAAAGCCTGTTAAGAATAATCTTGATGAGGACAAGGAATAGAATCAAAAGAGAAATAGCAGAAGAACAGTGTGGATTTGTGGAGGGGAAAGGAACTATTAATGCCATATACATCCTAAGAACTATCATAGAGAGGTCAATTGAGATGAATAAGGATTTGTATTTATGCTTTGTTGACTATACCAAGACTTTCGATCGGGTACGACATGATGAATTGATCAACCAACTGGAGAGACTCAATGTCGATGGAAAAGATCTACGAATAATCAGGAATATGTACTGGGAACAAACAGCTGCAATGAGAATAGAAAACAATATAAGCTCTTTTCAAAACATCAAAAGAGGAGTCAGACAGGGTTGTGTTTTGTCACCAGATCTGTTTTCACTATATAGCGAAAACATCATGAGAAACCTAGAAGAAGACCCTGGATTAAAGGTTGGAGGGAAAATGATAAACAACATTTGGTACGCAGATGACACCGTGCTAATTGCAGAAAATGAAAGGGACCTACAAAACCTTGTGAATATACTAGAAACAAAAAGCAAAGGTAAGGGGTTGGAACTAAACAGCAGGAAGACTGAAGTCATGGTGATCAGTAAAAAACATGAAATCCCCTCCTGCAAAATAAAAACAAATGGCACAACCTTGACACAGGTTAATAAGTTCAAATACCTGGGAACGGTCATTTCATCAGACGGCAGAAGCACATCGGAAATAGCTGGCAGAATCGGCCAAGCCAAAACAGCATTCAAGAAGATGACAAGCATTCTTACCAACAAATGCCTATCAATTAACATCAGAAAGAGAGTCCTTGAATGTTATATAGAACCAATACTGTTGTATGGATGCGAGGCGTGGACAGTCAGCAAGCAAAGCCAGAGCAGGATCGAGGCAGCCGAGATGTGGTTTCTCAGAAGAATGTTGAGAGTTCCATGGACAGCAAAGAAAACAAACGAGACAGTCTTGATGGAGGCAGACACAAGTAGATCACTCATAAGGAAGATTAGGAAAAGACAAGCAACATTTATAGGCCATTTTATGAAGAAGAGGGATTTGGAGCACCTGGTCACAACGGGAAAGCTGGAGGGAAAGAGAGCACCAGGTAGACCCAGGGAGAGAATGCTGGACGGAGTGGCTGGGGATGAGGAGAGTGGGGGAGATGCTGGGGGCATCGAGAGATAGAGATGGTTGGAAGTCCATGGTCGCCAACGCCATGAGGCAGGGCACCTGATGATGATGATGAATGATGCTGATGAAACTGCTGTTGCTGCTGCTGATGATGATGATAAGAATTACTAAGAATTGATAACAATAATAACGGTAATGATAATGTAATGGTGGTGGTGGTGATGATAATGATGGTGATGATGATGTGACGACGACGTTGATGACGATGAGGGTATGAGGATAACAACAATAATAATAATGATAATAATAATAATAATAATAATAAATATGACAGTACTACTACTACTACTACTACTATGACAACAACAATAGTAATAGTAGTAATACTAATGATGATGATGATGATAATAGTAATAATAATGATAATAATGATGATGATGATAATGATAACAACAACAACAATGTTGTTGTTGATGATGAGAGGAGGAGGAGGAGGAGGGGGATGATGAAGACGATGATGACGATGCTGCTGCTGATTTGATTCGCAGGACAGGAACAGTCCACGTCAAGACATGCTTGTCACACTTATACGTCATTGTGGTGTAAAAACGCTCGGACACACGAACTAACCCAGCATAGACATAGCTCATCACACACACATACACACACACACACACACACACACACACACACACACACACACACACACACACACACACACACACACACACGCACACACGCACACACACACACACAGGCACAGGCAGACACACACACACACACATACACAGACACACGCACACATACAGACACTCACACACAGACACATACACACACACACAGTGCACATGTATACATATTATAGTGATGAATCATTCTTACATAGCGCTATCTTCCAAAGTCATTCAGACTTGCTGTGTATTTCATATTTTACAAGACAACAGAGTGTAATACACACAAAGGCAGTAATGTATCACACATCTTCACAAATATTAGAGTACACGTATCGTGCCCGCCGCAGAGCAGAGCGCCGCTGGCGCAAATCCAAACTCACTGTACATAGGCAACTTTTCCAAGCCTCTAAAACAAAAGTATCCACCCTCATTGCATCTGCAAAAACAAGCTATTTCCAAACCAAAATCCTGAATGCCTCTTGTTCAAAAGAACTCTTTACAACCATGAATCATCTCCTTGGCACACGAAAAGATTTACCTCTCCCAACAAAACACACAAATGAAGAACTCCCATCTGTATTCTCCAAGTATTTCACCACCAAAATACAAACTCTTCGTGACAGGCTTGACAGGACACCCTGTCAACCATGCCCACCTGACCCTTCCTTCTCTGGCACACCTGTTACTACTTTTACCCCAGTCTCACAAGAAGAAATTCTCAACACAATCAGATCCATGTCGTTCAAAACCTGCGAACTGGATCCTCTTCCAGGTTTTCTCTACTCTGTCTCCCTACACTCCTCCCATTCATCACTGACATCATCAACACTTCTCTCCAAACTGGAACTGTCCCAGATTCTTTCAAGTCTGCTATTGTTCACCCTCTCCTCAAGAAATACAATTTAGACCCAAATGAACTGAAAAATTACCGGCCTATCTCTAATCTCTCTTTCTTGTCAAAACTCATCGAAAAAGTTGTCCTCAACCAGCTGAACTCTCACCTGTCTGCCAACAATCTCCTCAATCCTTTCCAGTCAGCCTACTGCCAGTGCCATAGCACTGAAACTGCCTTGCTACACATTCTCAACAATCTCCTTGCAACTGATACTGGCAACGTCTCTCTCCTCACACTCCTTGATCTGTCTGCAGCCTTTGATACCATTGATCATGGTATTCTCCTTTCTAGACTTCATCATACTTTTGGCATCTCTGACATTGCTCTCTCCTGGTTCACTTCATATCTATCAAACAGAAAACAAACTGTTCTCATCAATGGTACTTACTCTCAACCTGCATACCTGACCTGTGGTGTTCCACAAGGATCTGTCCTTGGCCCTGTTCTTTTCACTCTTTACACCTCCCCCCTGTCCACCATCATCAACTCCCACTCTATAAAACACCACTTCTATGCTGATGACACCCAACTTCAAGACAGTGACTCACCTGACAATATACAACGCCTCCGGACTCGCACCACTGAGTGTTACTCGGACATTAAAAATTGGATGACATACAACAAACTTCAGCTAAATGATGACAAAACAGAAGCTATCCTCATTGGCACCCGTCAGAAACTTTCTCAGCTGCCTCCTCTTTCTCTCCCATTATGTAACACATCAGTCCCAATTTCTGATTCAACTAAAAACCTTGGTGTCTGCATTGACTCTACCCTCTCCATGAACAACTTTGTTTCTCAAACTGCCAGATCTTGCTACTATCACCTCCATCGTACAAGCCTGATCAGGAAGTATCTCTCTGTGGAAAAAACTGCAAAACTCGTTCTCTCCTTCATAATGTCTCGCATTGACTATTGCAATTCACTCCTGTCCGGTCCTCCTGCCTCCACCACTCACATCCTACAGCGCATTCAAAACAATGCTGCACGCCTTGTACTCAAAAAGAAAAAAGCTGACCACATATCTCCTCTCTTGGCACAACTTCACTGGCTCCCTGTATCAAAGCGCATACAGTACAAACTAGACACCATGTGCTACAAAAGCCTCAATAACGCAGCCCCCGATTACCTGTCAAGCCTACTTGAGATCTATGTTCCCTCACGTACCCTCCGCTCTGCCTCCGATCCTCTGACTTTTCGCTTTCCACGCACTGAGCTCAATATCTATGGTCAACGAGCCTTCTCTGTTTCTGGTCCGCTCTCCTGGAACAAACTTCCTCTCTCAGTCCGTCAGCAACCTACTTTTGTCTCCTTCAAGTCCGCTCTCAAAACTCACCTTTTCTCCTCTGCATAAAATCCTGACCTCACTCAATCCCCTCTGCAGCCTGTCTCCACTCGGAGGGGAATCACATTGCAATATATAATTGTATATAATATGCTCTCTATAATTTTCCATTGCTTTTATTCTTTCTCTCCATTTATAGCCGTGTGCGTGTGTGTGTGCGCGCGCGCGTGTGTGTGTGTGTGCGTGCGTGCGTGTGTGTGCGTGCGTGCGTGTGTGTGCGTGCGTGCGTGTGTGTGTGTCTGTTTCAGCGCTTAGATTTGATTTTATCAAGATTTTGCGCTATATAAATATTGTAATTATTATTATTAATTATCAATTATTATTATTATTATTATCAATGCATGTACACAAATCAGTATATGCTAACAATATTATCTATATATATGTATATAAAAATATATTTGTATATACATATATATATATATATATGTATATAAGTATACACACACGTACATGTGTATGTATGTATGTATGTATGTATGTAGATAGATAGATAGATAGACAGACAGACAGACAGACAGACACAGATAGATAGATAGATAGATAGACAGACAGACAAATAGATAGATAGATAGAAAGTAGATATATAGACATACAGATAGATGGATAGATAGATAGACAGACAGACAAATAGATAGATAGAAAGCAGACAGATAGACAGACAGACAGACAGGTAGAGATTGGCGCTGATTCTTGATTTACACATCTAATCAAAGCAGACACTGTAATCATTCACTAAAACATTTTTTTTTTTTTTTTTTGCAGACGCCCGTGCGAGAATTGGCGACAAGCGAGAGTGATGTCAGTTCAGACGATGAGATGAATTAGTGTGAACCTCAAAGGACACAGCACATCTCTTGACCGTCAGGAGTGACCATTATGTACCACCTGTTCTACGCACACTGTGAAGTCCTCTGCTGCCAATGTCCTGGGTACCTTTCAACCGTGCTGTTTTCCGCTACGCAACTGTTTTCAGCAGCAGTGTTTTTGTTTTGTTTTGTTTTTGTTAAAAGATGTGCCACATGTACAAACAGCATGCACTGGTCAGCGTTCCTCGCCATCTTTTCTCTACACGTGTGATACAACAATTGAAAAACAAAACCCCACGAACTAAAACACGTACAAAAAATTTTCGAAGAGGCCATATCAAGGGAAAGAGAGAGAGAGAGAGAGAGAGAGAGAGAGAGAGAGAGAGAGAGAGAGAGAGAGAGAGAGAGGAGAGAGAGAGAGAGAGAGAGAGAGAGTCCAATGGCTGCTCATGCATTATTGAAAAGATCGTCACAAGTATTTCATTTTGTGCCAACAAGGAGTCACGCACATTGGTGAAGCCTGTTCAGTTACTTTGACAACAGGGTTTTAAGTGGTGGCAGAGGACAGAACATTCAGTAACTGTACCAAAGACTCTACACAATACCTGGATCGTCGACTGTGTAAACATTCTCGTATGTGACTTTTTTTTTCTTTTTGTTTTTTTTTAACATTCTGATGAACGTGACTTTGAACAATGGGTGACATCACTTGTGACAGTCATCCCAAACCATTCTCCGGTGTAGTTGTGAAACATTGGAGAGACCCATAAATTGTATCGTCGTAACATACTGTGAGCTAGAAAGACAAGAATAGAATCAGAACGCGTACGTAATATAACAAAACAAAACAAACTGGTGTTTGTCAAGCGTACACAACAGACAACACAGAATAAGTACACAAACCTTTGTGGAAAATTCAGTCACTAGACTTCACTGACCTGTCGTTGGGCAGGAGAAAATCGCGGATATGGATGAATCAATAATAACTTCATCCCTCTAATTTTTGTTGTATTTTTTTTTTGGTATCACCTGACCTCACCTCTCTCCCTCACCGGGATCGGCGGTAGGAGCCACACTCGACGTCACGTCTTCTCCAGATCACACGACCGAGACATTAATGGGCGACCTCCTGGGTCTCCAGACCACAGACATCAGCGATGTTGGTGAAGCAGGAGGTGTGCTGTCGTCCCTTTCTTCTCCTCGCCTCAGCTTTCCCCCTGCAGAACCATTGATCTCAAATCTGTTCGGGTGTTTCTGATCGCATGGCCTACACGTATGCTTTACAAAGGCCAGTTGGCCAAAAATTTGTGCCTGTCTTGGTTTGTAAAAAAACAAATAAGCATTCTGATTCTATTTTTGTGTGTTTCCGGTTCCTGTTTGTTTGAACACTGGCAGTCACTTTGATTGAAACTGTGAACTATAAACACAGATCACAATGTACACATCTGTTTATGGTTTATAACAGATGCCAATACAAACATTGAGATTCAAATATACGTATGATATGCTGTACATGTAAATAATTTTTCATAAAAATCTATTTGTGTATCTGTCTATTATTATTTGCTCGCGTGTTTTGTATTGTTGTGCTGCTCTATCTTCTCTCTTCTTCTTACTCTACATTCTGCATCGCTGCTATGTCACTATCCTCACTGTGGCTCTCCAACACTGACAACTCCAAACCCGCCGAAAACAGGTCATCTAGAAGTGAGAGCATGAAGGGCCACAAAATCGGATACAAATTATTGACAACGCTATGATGACAAAGGGAATTATGATGAAGATACTATGGAGTTTTAGACTACACGACAGGACTGTACTCTACGTTTACTTTCATAACAAATTTATGTCCTGGCATCAATCAACTCATAAGTCCGAGAGATACAGACAGACACACCTAGGGTATTGGTAAGAAAGGTTGACCAGCACCTTCAGAGAACGCATCGATGAAGAGGATTAAGATTCAGCTGTGTAGTCCCAGACTTCCATTGCCGAAAAAAAACCGACAGTGATTTTTTTCTTGAGCGATTGGGGTTCGAACCCACGGTCATGATACGATTTAAGTCATTAGTCTTCTGCGCCGACGACTTCGCCATGGTGGCTGCAATGATCACATCGTGATTGTTGTGATATAGAGACCGAATAAGTGTTGTGAAATAGAGATCGAGTAAGTGTTAAATCATGAGTGAAGACTGACAATGGCAGTGTGTCATGCAATCCTATTGCTACTAGCATAGCTGTACTATGAACTTGTAAGTTTATTGCGTTGTTCGGTGATTATTATGTTAAGTTTGCTCGTTATTTTGTGCATTAAAACTGTGTTTGAACAGTAACGTAACTGTCCAGGCGTGACCAGAAGAATGTTCAAGTTGACCAATATATTTGAGATCATTAGTATTATCATGATGATGATTATAATTATCATTATTACTTATATTACTATTACTATTGTCATTATCGTTAGTATTAGTATTAAGTGCTATTATTGTTATTGTAAGTAGTAGTGATAATAGTAATAGTAGTAATCATTACTGTCATCATCATCATATCCTCATCCTCCTTCTCCTCCTCCTCCTCCTCTTCTTCTTCTTCGTCTTCTTCTCCTCCTTCTTCTTCTCCTCCTTCTTCTTCTTCTCCTTCTTCTTTTCCTTCTTCTTCTTCTTCTTCTTCTTCTTCTCCTTCTTCTTCTCCTTCTCCTTCTTCTTCTTCATCACCCCCACCTACCACATCATCATCATCATCAGCAGCATCACCACCACCACCACCACCATCATCATCATCATCATCATCATCATCATGTTTAAATAATTTTTGTATGGCGACATTTTGGAGTTATTGTGTATGACACATAATCAGATATTTAGTGGAGCACAGAGAACTCGAACTGTTAGCCTGTCTGACCACACTCCGCTATGTTGTTGCACTGTCTGTATCTTCGATGGGCGTGCATGTTTGCGTGTTTCCGTAAGCCACCAGACGCTTCTAAGACTTACAGGATCCTTACAGTACATATCTGATTTCCTGCATGTGTTTCCACTCGAAGGAGGCTAAGGCACTGCGTATATGTTGACCAGAGAGATAGGAAACATTTCCAACCTTAACCCACCAGGCGGAGGTATCCAACTGGATCGAACCCATGCTCTTCCGATTGGAAATCTGATGTTTACCCACGTTACCGCCGATCACTACAATTCTTTTCCTGTAAATGAAAGAAGAAGAAAAGAGACTGAGATAGACGAGAAGCAAGGCTGCGTTTGTGACCATATGTGTGAGAGACAGAGAGTATATGTGTATGTGTCATACGGTATATAGGACGTGATATGGTATGATGTGATGTGAAACGGGACTGAATTCACGTATGCCGCTATTGTGTTGTGTCAATATGTAAAAATCAAATGAATAAATCCAAGCTGAAGCAATAATATTTTTCTATGGATTTATTATAGGTGGTGTGTATGGATGTGCCTGTGTGTGAGAATACTTGACTGTTTAGTTTATGTGTGTCTTTTCTCTCATTGTGTGTGTGTGCGTGCGTGTGTGTGTGTGTGTGTGTGTGTGTGTGTGTGTGTGTGTGTGGTGTGTGTGTGTGTGTGTATTGTGAGGAGAGGTGGTGTTGTGATAAGCCACGTCAGTGTTTGATGGCTTATACAAACACGAAACACACAAACAACCTAAAGCCAAACAAACAAACAAACAAACACACAAACAAAACAAAAAAATCCGCACACCCATCAAAGACGGAATAGGCAGATTGTGCAGCAACGCTATGTTGTACATTGTGTGTGAATTATACACCGTGTCTTTCACGTCCATTCGAGAACACATTATTCAGAACGAAAACAACAACAAAGAAACAATGAAATCAAGTAAAAAATTATTTAAAACCAGGCTTTTTGCAAGAACAGTCCTGATTTGAAACGATCAAAAGAACAAACAGTTTTTTTACATCAAAACCTACATGATGTTTTAGGGATCGTCGTAAACAGATTATTACCACTCGTACACAGAAACATAGGAAGGGGAAAAAACTCCTTTTATTTTGCATCACCCAACATGCGGGACATCCGTGTTACGACTTATGCTAAAGGAGCTTTCGGGTGGATACATGACGGAAATCGATCATCAAGTGCCACTTCGTTGGAAAGTACACGTTACTCGTTCAAAGAAATGCATCCCAAAGGTGCTCTTGTAAGGGGGGATGAAGCAAGAACAATGTGAAGGGAAAACCCTTTAAAGCGATACAAAGATAGTCTTGGCCAACCTCATCAGCTGCAGCACAATACTTCAACTATCAAAACTTTTGTGCGGTAAATATCTGGTGACAGCAATAGGCTACATAAAGGGAACAAAACACATCTGAAAGAGCAGAAAAAGTTTTTTTTCCCCCGAAGAGGAAAGGGCAGAAGCAAACCCTGGGGGCAAAAAAACCCCCCCAAAAGCTATGTCTGCGAAAAGCATAGCCCATCGAGGATTGATGTTCTTTAAACCCCATTTTGGTTTTTACTTTGATGCTGTCTGCATAAAAAGGCCACCGTCTGATGATGGTTTGGGGTCCCTTTTAGCTCCTGCCAAAGGGGTTGCTGACCATGTCCCGGGGTCGCTACATTCTGATGGGGGAAAAAAAATCTTGAATTGGGCCTTCAGTTTTTAGCCCTCCCAAAAACCTCAAATGAGGGGGGGAGGCGGGGAGTTGAGCCCTGAAGGGTTGTTTAGGTCCGGACCTGGTGGTTTTCTCCGATTGAAGGGGCCTCAATGGGCCGTGTTGACGTTTGCGTTTATTTTTTTAAGTGGGTTTTAAAAGGCCCCTGACCGGTTTTTATGATAAGGGTTTTTTTAAAAAATCCCCGGCCGGTTTTTCATGATAACTGGTTTGTTAAAAGGTCTTCGGGGGGGTTTTTAGAAACGTATTTGTTAAAAAAGGGCCCCGAGGCCGGTTTTTTCAGATAACGTTTTTTGTTAAAAGGGGGCCCGAGGCCTTTTTTTTATAAATGGTTTTTTAAAAGGCCCCGCGGGGCCGGTTTTTTCGATAATGGGTTTTAAAAGGCCCGCAGGGCCCGGGTTTTTTCATAAAGTGGTTTTTTTAAAAGGCCCCGCAGGCCTGGTTTTTTCATATAAATGGTTGTTAAAAGGCCCCGAGGCCTGGTTTTTCATGTAAGGGTTTTTTAAAAAGCCCCGCAGGCCGGTTTTTCATGATAAGGGTTTTAAAAAGGGCCCCGGGCCCCGGTTTTTCTGTAAAGTGGTTTTTAAAAAACCCCCGAGGGCCGGTTTTTCATGATAACGTGGTTTTTTAAAAAGGCCCCAGGCCGGTTTTTCAGATAAATGGTTTTAAAAGGCCCCGACCTTTTTTTATGAAATGGTTTTAAAAGGCCCCCGCAGGCCGGTTTTTTCATGTAAGGGGTTTTTAAAAGGCCCTGCAGGGGGTTTTTTCATGAAACGTGGGTTTTTTAAAGCTCCTGCAGGGCCCGGTTTTTTCTATAACGGGTTTTAAAAAAGGCCCCCCCCTGGTTTTTTATAAAATGGGTTCCTTAAAAGGGGCCCCCAACCTGGTTTTTTTGATAAAAGGGTCGTTAAAAGGCCGCACCTGGTTATTTCTGATTAGGGTTTTTTAAAAGGCCCCTGGGGGGTGGATTTTATGATAAGGGTTTTTTAAAAGGCCCCCGCAGGCCCCCGGTTTTTCAGAAACTGGTTTTTTAAAGGCCCCCCGGCCTTTTTTCAGTAACGGGGGTTTTTTTTAAAAGGCCTTCAGGCCTGGTTTTTTTTGATAACTGGTTTGTTAAAAGGCCCCGCGGTGGTTTTTCATGATTAAATGGTTCGTAAAAATCCCCCCAGGGGGGTTTTCTATAACGTGGTTCGTTAAAGGCCCCCAAAAGGCCCGGTTATTTCAGATAAGTGGTTTCAAAAGGCCCGCAGGCCCCGGGTTATTTATATAACGTGGTTTTTAAAAGGCTCCTGCAGGCCGGTTTTTTTCATGATAAGGGTTTGTGAAAAGGCTCCGAAACCCGGGTTACTTCATATAAGTGTTTCGTAAAAGCTCCTCAGGCCTGGTTTTTTCATAAAGTGTTTTTTAAAAGGTCCTGCAGGCCGGTTTTTCATGTAAAGTTTTTGAAAAAAGGTCTGCAGGGCCGGGGGTTCTTCATGATAACGTGTTTGTTTTAAAAAGGCCCCCCCCAGGGCCCGTTATTTTATGATTAGTTTTTTAAAAGGCCCCCCCCCAAGCCTTTTTATTTTATGAAAGTGTTTTAAAAAGGGTCCCCGGCCGGTTTTCATGATAATGGGGTTGTAAAAACCTGCAGGCCTGGGTTTTTTTGTAAAGGGGTTTGTAAAAGGGGGGCCCCCAGGCCGGGTTTTTTAGATAAAATGGGTTTGTTTTAAAAAGGGGGCCCAGGCCGGTTTTTCTGATAAAATGGTTTTTTAAAAAGGCCCGCAGGCCTTTTTTTCATGATAACGGGGGTTTTTTAAAAAACCCCCGCAGGTGGTTTTTCATATAACGTGGTTTTTTTAAAAGGCCCCTCAGGCCTGGTTATTTTTGATAAAATGGGGTTTTTTTAAAAAGGCCCCCGCAGGCCCCGGTTTTTTTGATAAAGTGGTTTGTTAAAAAACCCCGAACCGGGTTATTTCAGAAAAAAGGTTTTTTAAAAAGGCCCCCCCGGGCGGTTTTTATGATAACGTGGTTTTTAAAAGGCCCCTGCGGGCCCGGTTATTTTTTATAAGTGGTTTTTAAAAGGCCCCCGACTGGTTTTTCATGAAAACGGGTTTTTAAAAGGCCCCCGGCCCGGGGGTTTTCATAAACGGGGGTTTTTTAAAAGGGCCCCCCCAGGCCCGGGTTTTTCTTAAGTGGGGTTTTTAAAAGGCCCGGGGCCGGGGTTTTTCTAAAAGGGTTTGTTTTTAAAAGGGCCCCCCCAGGCCGGTTTTTTCTGAAACGTTGTTTTTTAAAAGGCCCCTAGGCCCTGGTTATTTTTATTAAAGTGGTTGTTAAAAGGCCCCAGGCCCCGGGTTTTTTATTAAAAAGTGGGTTTTTTTAAAGGCCCCGCGCCTGGTTTTTCTGATAAGTGGTTTTAAAAAAGGGGCCTGCAGGCCGGGGTTTTTTTATTTTAAGTGGTTTTTAAAAAGGCCCCCAAACCCGGTTTTTTTATGAAAGGGGTTTTTTTAAAAGGCCCGCAGGCCGGTTTTTCAATAAAGGGTTTTTTAAAAGGCCCCCGAGGGCCCGGTTTTTTTATGATAAGTGGGTTTTTAAAACCCCCGCGGCCCCCGGGTTTTTCATGATAAGGGTTTGTTAAAAGGCCCCGCAGGGTGGTTATTTTTGAAAGTGGTTTTTAAAAGGCCCCTAGGCCGGTTTTTCTTAAACGTGGTTTTAAAAAGGGGCCCCCCAGGTTTGGGATTTAGATAAAGTGGTTTTTTAAAGGTCCTGCAGGCCGGGGTTTTTTTTTGATAAAGTGGTTTAAAAGGCCCCTGAGGCCGGTTATTTCATGAAAGGGTTGTTAAAAGGCCCCCAGGCCTGGTTTTTTTCATGATAACGTGGTTTTTTTAAAAAGGTCCCGCGGGCCCCGGGTTTTTATGATAACGGGGTTTTTAAGGGGCCCCCGGCCTGGTTTTTTCATTAAAAATGGTTTTTTTAAAAAGGCCCCGCAGGCCTGGTTTTTTATAAAGTGGTTTTTAAAAAAGGGCCCCGCAGGCCGGTTTTTATGAAAAGGGTTTCTTAAAAAGGCCCGAAACCTGGTTTATTTAAAAAAGGGGGTTTTTAAAAGGCCCCCAGGCCCGGTTTTTCTGATAAGGGTTTTTTAAAAAAAGGTCCTGCAGGCCGGGTTTTTTCTTAAAGGGGGTTTTTTTAAAAGGCCCCGCAGGCCTGGGGTTTTTCTGAAAAAATGGGTTTTGTTAAAAAAGGGCCCGCAGGCCGGGGTTTTCATGATAAGTGGGGTTTTTAAAAACCCCCGCAGGCCCGGGTTTTTCATGATAACGGGTTTGTTTAAAAGGCCGCAGGCCTTGGGGTTTTTCATGATAAAGTGGTTTTTAAAAGGGCCCCGCAGGGCCCGTTATTTTTTTAAAAAGGGTTTTTAAAAGGCCCCCGCAGGCCCCGGGTTTTTTCTGATAAAGGGTTTGTTTTTAAAGGCCCCAGGCCCCGGGGTTTTTTTATAACTGGTTTTTTAAAAACCCCGCAGGCCGGTTTTTTCATGATAACGTGGGTTGTTTAAAAGGGCCCCGAGGCCGGTTATTTTATAAAAATGGGTTTTTAAAAACCCGCAGCCTGGTTTTTCATGTAATGGTTTTTTAAAAGGGCCCCCGGCCGGGGTTTTTTATGATAATTGGTTTTAAAAGGGCCCCAGGCCCCTTATTTTTTGAAATGGTTTTTTTTAAAGGCCCCCAGGCCCCGGTTATTTCATATAACGTGGTTTTTTAAAAGGCCCCCCAAAAGGGCCCGGTTTTTTATGATAACGTGGTTTTTAAAAGGGGCCCCCCAGGGTTTTTATTTATGAAAGGGTTTTTTAAAAGGCCCTGCAGGCGGGGTTTTTTCATGATAAGGGTTTGTTAAAAAGGCCCCCGCAGGGCCGGGTTTTTTCAGATAAAAAGGGTTTTTTAAAGGCCCCTGCAGGGGGGTTTTTATGAAAAGTGGTTTGTTAAAAGGCTCCCGCAGGCCCCCGGGGGTTTCATGTTAACGGGGGTTTGTTAAAACCCCTGCAGGCCTGGTTTTTTCAAAGATGCGGGTTTTTTAAAAAAGGGCCCCCGCAGGCCTGGTTTTTTTCTTTATAACGGGTTTGTTAAAAGGCCCCCGGGGGGCCTGGGTTTTTTCCTGATAACGTGGTTTGTTAAAAGGCCCCTGCAGGCCTGGTTATTTCATATACGGGGGGTTTGGTTTAAAAAACCCCTGCAAGGGCCCGGTTTTTTTTTATGATAACGTGGTTTGTTAAAAAAGGGTCCTGCAAGCCTGGGGATTTCATGATAAAAGTGGTTTTTTAAAAAGCCCCGGTTATTTTATGATAACGTGGTTCTTAAAAGGCCCCTGCAGGCCCCGGTATTAAACCTGATAACGTTTTCTTAAAAAGGCCCCGCGGCCTGGTTTTTTTCTGATAAAAGTGGGGTTTGTTTTAAAAGGGCCCCGCAAAACCTGGGTTTTTTTCATGATAACTGGTTTGTTAAAAAGGGTCCCCAGGGCCCGGTTATTTTATGAAAAGTGGTTGTTAAAAAGGCCCCTGTAAAGGGCCCGGGTTTTTTAAAGATAACGGGTTCGTTAAAAGGGCCCCCCGCAGGCCTGGTTTTTATTTATAAAAGTGGTTTTTTTAAAAGGCCCCTGCAGGGGTGGTTTTTTCTGATAAAAGTGGTTCGGAAAAAAACCCCCGCAGGCCTTGGGTTTTTTTCATGAAAACGTGGGGGGGTTTAAAAAGGGCCCCCCAGGGCCCGGGTTTTTTTCATGAAAAACCCTGGTTTTTTTAAAAGGGCCCCTTTTTTTTCCCCCTTTTTATTTTCTTTTTTTTTTCTTTTTTTTTTTTCCCCTTTCTTTTTTTTCCCCCTTTTCCCCCCTTTTTTTTTTTTTTCCCCCTTTCTTTTTTCTTTTTTCCTTCCCCTGGGTTTTTTTCCCCTTTGTTTCCTTTCCCCCCCCTTTTCTTTTTCTTTTTTTCCCCCTTTTCCCCCTTTCCCTTTTTTTTCTTTTTTTTCTTTTCCCCCCAAAGGGCCCCGGGTTTTTTCTTTATTTCGTGGTTTTTAAAAGGCCCCGAAGGGCCTTTTTATTTTATGATAACTTGGGTTGTTAAAAGGCTCCTGCAGGCCTGGTATTTCCCTGATAACGTGGTTTTTTTTTAAAAGGGTTAGGCCTTTACTTCATTAAATTACTTAAAAAGGCCCGGGCCTTTTGGGGGGGTTTTTTCTTTCTTTTGGGTTTGTTTTAAAACCCTTGAAAAAAAAATTTTATTTTCCTAAACTTTTTTTAAAACTTTCCGCGCCCCTTTTTTGGGTTTTTTCTTTTTTATAAGTGTTTGGGGTTTTAAAATTTTCCCCCCTTTTCTTCTGTCTTTTGTTTGGCCCCTCCCTTTTTCATGAAACTGGAAAAGTTAAGGGGGGGCCCTACCCAAGAGGCCTGGGAATTCAATGGTCAAATTTTTTTCCCCCGTTTCCCGTTATTTCAGAAAAATAGTTTAAAAAACCCCCGCCCTTTTGTTTTTTAAAAACTTTTTCTTTTTTAAAGGTCAAAAGGCCTTTTTTTCATTCCTTTGGCCCCTGCAGGCCTGGGTTTATATAACGTGGTTTGTTTAAAACCCCGACCCCTTTTTTTCAATAACTTTTTTAAAACCCCCTTCACCTTTATTCATTATATCGTGGGGTTTTAAAACCCCTGCACCTTTAAAATTTCCCTAAACGGGTTTGGAAAAAACCCCCTCAGCCGTTAAATTTTAATAACTTGGTTTTTAAAAACCCGCAGGCCAAAAAATTTCCCTGATAAGGGAAAAAAAAGGCCCCCAAAGGCCGACCAAAACCCCCAAAAAACCCCCCCAACCCAAACCAAAAACGGGGAAAAAATCCCCAACCCGGACACAATAAAGGGCCCCAAAAAGGCCCCTTCAAAGGCCCCGGAACCCGACAAAAGGGCTTTAAAAAACTCCAAACCCCAAAACAAATAACCCCCAAAAAACCCCCCAACCCCCAAAACCCCAAAACCCCAAAAAAACCCCCCCCCCCTGGTTTTTTTCAAAAAAATTGGGTTTTTTTTTAAAACCCTGCCAAGGCCCTGGTTTTTTTCAATTTTTTAACTTTTTAAAAGGCCCCGCCCCCGGTTTATTTCATTGGATAATGTTTTTAAAGGCTTTTTCTCACCTTGGGTTTTCATGAAAAACGGGGCTTGTTAAAAAGGCTCCTTGCCGGCCCCTTTTTTTGTACTGGGGAAAAAGGCCCTGTAGGTGGTTTTTTTATTGAGAAAAAAAAGAATTTTAAAAGGCCCTTTTCCACCCCTTTTTTTAATTTTCATATTTAAAAGTGGGTTTGTTAAAAGGCTCCTTTTTCACCTGGGAACAAATAAGTTTGGTTTCTCTTTGGGCCCCTTTTAAAGGTTGTTATTTTTGGTAAAGTGGGCAAAAAGGTTTAAGGGTGGTTATTTTGGTAAAGTGTTTCCAAAAGGTTGGAAAGGTGGTTATTTCTTTTAAAGGGGAGCAAAAATTTGAAAATGGTTTATTCTTTTTCACGGGTTTTTTTAAAAAAAGGTGAAAAGGTGGGTTCTTTCCTTGGGAAAACTTTTGTTAAAAGGGGTTCCTGAGGCCTTTGGTTTTTTCTGATAACTTTTGGGGTTGGAAAACCCCCTGGGTGTTTTATTTCCTGTTTAAAAGGGTTTTTTAAACCCCTTTTAAAAATTTCCTTGGTTTTTCTTTTTTAACTTTTTTTAAAAAACCCTTTGCTAGGCCCGGTTTTAGGAAATCGGTGGGGGGAAAAAAAAATCCTGGGGCCCGACATGATTTAAATTTGGTTTGGGGTTAAAAGGGCCCCTTGGGAGGGCCCTGGTTAAATGCCAAAAGACATTTTTAAAAGCCCCCTTTCCCCGGCCCCAAATTCTGAAACCCGGGTTTGTTAAAAAAAACCTTTCCAAGGTTTGGTTATTTCCCCCTTTTCCGTTTGGGGTTTGTTTAAAAACCCCCAGCCAAAGGGGCCTTTGGTTTATTTTCCATGGGTTCGGGTTTTTTTTTTAAAAGGCCCCGAACTGGGTTTTTTCATAAACCCGGGTTTTTTAAAAACCCCCTCTCCTGGGTTTTTTATGCGTGGTTTGAAAAACCCCTGTTATTTTTATCGTGGTTGTTAAAACCCCCCCCAGGCCTGGTTTATCCATTCCCTTTTTTCGGGGTTTTAAAACCCCCCCAGGTTTATTTTATGAAACCCCCCTTTTTTTAAAAAGGGATCCCCCAGGCCTGTTTTTTATGGTGTGGGTAAAAAACCCCTTGGTGGTTTTTTAATCGTGGTTCTGAAAACCAACCAGGGCCTGGTTTTTAAAATCCGTGGTTTTTCGGGTTAAAACCCCACCCGGAAAAAAAAACCGGGGTTTTCTTAAAAAAACCCCCTCCTGGAAAATTTTCATGAAAACCCTTTTTTGTAAAAAACCCTTTTTTCGCCTTGGGTTTTTTTCTGTAATTTCTTTAAAATTTTTTTCCCGGCCCGGTTTATTTCCTGGTAAAATGTTCGAAAAAGGCCCCCCAACTTTTATTTAATTAAAAAGGGTTTTGTTTAAAAAACTTTTTTGCCAGGTGGGTTAAAAATTTTAGGATTTTTTCCCGGGTTTTTAAAGGCCCCTTTTGGTTTTAAAAATTTTTATTAAGGGGTTTTTTAAACCCTTGCGTGTTAATTTGGAAAGATTAAGTGGGTTTTTTTCCCCCTTTTCCCTTTTTTTCCATTTAATGTTGGGTTTTTTAAAAGGGATGCCCTTGGTTTTTTTCATTTTCGGGGTTTTTTAAAAAAAAAAAAAACCCCCCCCAAGGCCTGGTTTTTCAGTGGCTTTTGGAAAATTTTTGAGGCCCTTTTTTTATAAATGGATTGTTTTAAAAGGTTGGAAGGTGGGTTTTTTTTCCTTTTATTCCCTGGTTTTCTTGGGGTCCTTAATTTTTTATTCATGATAAATTTGGGTTTGGGTTAAAAGGTTTTTACCTGGGTTTTTTCCTTTTTTATTTTAAAGGTTTGTTTGAAGGCCCGGAGGGCCTTTTGGTTTTTTTGTGTTTTCCCCCGGGTTTTTTAAAAGGGAAAAATGGGAAAGCCGGACAGAAAGGGTTTTTTAAAAGTGCAAAAAACCGGGGAAAAACAAAAAGAAAAGCGGGGAAAAGAGTGCAAGGGCAAATCAAGAAAAGGGGGAAAAGGTCCGGGAAGGAAAGAAAAGGGAAAAAAGGGAAAAGAAAAAGGGGTTGTTTAAAAGGTGCAAAAATGGTTTAAAAAAAAAATAAGAAGAAAAGGCCCTGCAAAAAAGGTGGGGAAAAACAGAAAAAGGGTTCGAAAAAGGCTCCCCCAAAAAGGTGAGGAGAAAAGGGGGAAAAGGGAAAAAGGGGAAAAGAAAAGGAAGGAAAAAAGGGGAAAAAGGGGAAAAAGAAGGGGGGAAAAAAGAAAGGGAAAAAGGTGGTTTTTTAAAAAAAAAAGGAAAAGGGAAAGGGGAAAAAGAAAAGGGGAAAAAGAGGGGGAAAGAAAAGGGGAAAAAAGGAAAAGGAAAAAAAAAAGAAAAGGGGAAAAAAAGGGGAGTGGGAGGGGGAAGGGGAAAAAGGGAGGGGGGGAAAACCCAAGGGGAAAGGGGGGGAAAAGGGGGGGCCAGGAAATTAAGAAAAAATGGGTGGAAAGGAAGGGAGGGAAGATAAGGGGAAAAGGGAAAAGGTGAAGGAAAAGGGGAAAAAAAAAGGCCCCAACAACCTGGTTTTAAAATTTTTTTTTTTCGAGTTTTGGGTTAAAAAAAAAAGGGGCCCCCAAACCCGGTTTACTTTTCAAAAAAACCTGGGTTGTAAAACTTTTCAAAAAACCCGAATTCAGATAACTTTTTCCTTAAAAAGGGCCCCCCTGCCGGTTTTTTGCGGGGTTTTTTAAAAGGCCCCCGCACCTGGTTAAAAAAAAGAAAAAAAAAAGTTGGGGTTTGTTAAAGGTTTAGGGGTGGAAAATTTTAAAAAGAAAAAAAAAAAAATTTTTAAAAAACTTTTTTGAAACCCTTTTTTTTTCATTAAGTGGTTTTTTAAAAAGGTTTTAGGTGGTTTTTTTGTAATGGTTTGTTTTGAGTGAGGTTGGTTTTTTTATGTAAAAAGGGTTTTTTTAAAAGGTTTTAGGTTTTTTATTGTATTGAAAACGTATTTTATTTTTAAAAAGGTTTTTAAAAGGCCCCCGGGTTTTTTATGATTTTTAAAGTTTTATTTTTTTAAAAGGCCCATGAGGGGGTTTTGGTTTTTTTATTTCAAAGAAAAACGTGGTTCGGGTTTTAAAAAGGTTTTAGGCCTTTGGTTTTTATATTTCTTGTTTTAAAAAAGCCCTGAAAGGGCCGGGGATTTTTGTTAAGGGGGTTTGGTTTAAAAAGGCCCGGAGCCCGGAATTTCTGTAACCTGGTTTGTTAAAAGGGGCCCCTTCCAAGGCCAAAAAATTTCAGGAAAAATGGGTTTTTAAAATTTCCGCCAGGGCCCCCTTTTTTTTCAGATAATTGGGTTTTTTAAAAGGCCCCCGAAAGGCCCTTGGGGGATTTAGGGGGAAAGGGGGGGTTTTTAAAAGGGGGGCCCCTTGAAAACCTGGGTTTATTTTTGCGGGGGTTTTGTTAAAGCCCCGGGGGGAAGGGTGGTTATTTTCTGGGGGAAGGGTTTGTTAAAGGGGCCCCTCCCGGCCCGGTTTTTTTTCCTGAAAACTGGTTTGTTCCCCCCCCCCCCTTTATTTCTGAAAAACTGGGGTTTTTTAAAACCCCCTGAGCCGGTTAATTTCATGTTTAAAGGGTTTAGGTTTAAAACCCCTGTAAGGTTTTCCTTCAAAAATTAAAAGAAATTTCTTTAAAAGGAACCCCTTCAGGCCCCTTTCTTTTTAAATAAAAACTTTTTTTGTAAAAGGTCCCGGCAGGCCCGGTTATTCTGACAATTTGGTCTTAAAGGCTCCTGATCTGGTTTTTAAAACCGCGTGTTATTCTGTACTGGTTTTTAAAAGCCCGGGCTGTTTTAAAATGCGTGGTTTAAATGCCCCTGATAACTGGTTTTTATAAGTGTAAGGTCCTGAAGCCTGGTTATTTTAAGTGGTTTGTTAAAAGGCCCTGCAACTGGTTATTTCATGATAACGTGGTTGTTAAAGGCCTGCAGGCTGTTTCTGTAACGTTTGTTAAAAGGGCTTCTGAAGTGTTTTAAAAGTACGGGCTTGCTAAAGGCTGTCTCAGGCCTGGTTTTTAAAAGTCTGAAGGCTTACTGTATTTGTTAAAGGCCTTAGCCTTATCTGTATTTTGTAAAGGCTCCTAGGCCTGGTTATTTCATGATAAGTGGTTCGTAAAATGCCCTGCAGGTGGTTATTTCATGATAACGTGGTTCGTTAAAAGGCCCTACAGCATGGTTTTTTGATAACGTGGTTTGTTAAAAGGCTCTGCAGGCCTGGTTTTTTCTGTAACTGGCTGGTATCATGAAAGTGTCTAAAGCCGGATCTGTTATTTGTGAAAGCTTTTGAAGGCTTTCATGACTGGTTTTATAAGGTTTCTAAAGCCTTGATGTTATTTCTAAAGGTGTTGTTAAAGCCTGCAGTGGTTTTCTGTAAAGGCTCTTAAGCCGGTTTCATGATTTCTTTAAGTGGAAAGCCCTGCAGGCTGGTATTTCTGATAGTTGTTAAGGCCTCAGGCATGGTTATTTCATGAACGTGGTTGTTAAAGGCCGAGCTGGTTATTTCAGATAC
>CM060308.1:24012339-24024839 GCA_030674185.1 Monoplex corrugatus | reverse complement strand
CCACTTCTTACAAGCAGGATTCAATCGTTGCACACGGCTCCCACAGACTTCTCTGTGACAGGCCCAGTATACCGCAAGTCGAAAAGCCATATCCAAGTTAGAATTGGATTACTTCCCTTTACCTGTGCGTGTCACAGTGAAAGCCCCTTGACTGTGACATGCACAAGTGCCAATATGGTTAGGACGTCACATTTCCTATCGGATGGTCTGGGTTCTATTTTGCGTGGTGAATAAAGAGTAGATTTTTCCCCGATCTCCGAGGTCATCATACCAACCTGTGAGTGTCTGAACCCCCTCTCGTGTATATATGCGTGTGTATGAACCCCCTCTCGTGTATATATGCGTGTGTATGAACCCCCTCTCATGTATATATGCGTGTGTATGAACCCCCTCTCGTGTATATATGCGTGTGTATGAACCCCCTCTAGTGTATATATGCGTGTGTATGAACCCTCTCTCGTGTATATATGCGTGTGTATGCACCCCCTGTCGTGTATATATGCGTGTGTATGCACCCCCTCTCGTGTATACATGCGTGTGTATGCATGCAGAATACCAAACACGCATGTTACACAATCTGTGTTCCATCTCTGTGTTCCCCCAACCCCCACCCGAAGGGAAACCGGGGCTCTTTTGGCATAAAAAGAATCCTCACCTCCTGGAAATTGTGTGATAGACATTTCCTCTTTTCTGTCACTCTCTTTGTTTCTGCCTTGTTCCTTTGCTGTCTGTCATTTCTTCCTATCATTTTCTGCCTCGCTGGTCCATTTACCTGTATGTGTTCGATAAAGTCTTACATACTTTTTCTTAGGATTAATAATTGGGTACATGTATTAAGTACATTTTTGACTGTCCGGAGGTGAGATATGTGGAAGCAATTTTAGGTATTTTATGCCCGTTTTTACATATGTTTTGTCGTCCTTAGATATACTTAAATTTGTATTCAGGTGTATTTATTAAATCCCCTGTGCGATAGATTATATGCACGAATGCATTGATATGTGTACTTAATTTTCTTTTCTCCTTTTTTTCCGTATTGAAGTGTTGTATGCTTTGAAGTGGTTATAGCCCTGATATGGCTCTACGTTGTCGGCTGGGATTTAAACAACAAGAACAATAACAATGACATCTCTGTGTTCAGTGACTTTTGGAAACATTTACTGTATTGCTTTGTGTTATACTGTATTGTCTTATACTGGTTGGTATTGTACTATTTTGCCTTGTATTCCATCGCCTTGTACTTACTGCATTACATTGCATTATACTGCATTGTCATAAATTGGTTTGTATTGCGTCAAATTGTTTTGTATTCTACTGTATTTCCTTGTATTGTATTATGAGGATTGTCTTGTATTGTCTTGTATTGCCTTGTGTCTTATTTTGCTGTCTTCTCCTGGTTTTCCTCCAAAGAGACAAGAAGAAAAAGAAGAAGAATGCGAAGAAGAAGAAGAAGAATGCGAAGAAGAATGCGAAGAAGAATGCGAGAAGAATGCGAAGAAGAATGCGAAGAAGAAGAAGAAGAAGAATGCGAAGAAGAAGAAGAATGCGAAGAAGAAGAAGAAGAAGAAGAAGAAGAATGCGAAGAAGAAGAAGAAGAAGAAGAAGAAGAAGAAGAAGAAGAATGCGAAGAATGCGAAGAAGAAGAATGTGAAGAAGAAGAATGCGAAGAATGCGAAGAAAAAGAATGCGAAGAAGAAGAATGCGAAGAATGCGAAGAAAAAGAATGCGAAGAAGAATGCGAAGAATGCGAAGAAGAATGCGAAGAAGAATGCGAAGAAGAATGCGAAGAAGAAGAAGAAGAAGAAGAAGAAGAAGAAGAAGAAGAAGAAGAAGAAGAAGAAAAGAAGAAGAAGAAGAAGAAGAAGAAGAAGAAGAAGAAGAAGAAGAAGAAGAAGAAGAAGAAGAAGAAGAAGAAGAAGAAGAAGAAGAAGAAGAAGAAGAGAAGAAGAAGAAGAAGAAGAAGAAGAAGAAGAAGAAGAAGAAGAAGAAGAAGAAAGAAGAAGAAGAAGAAGAAGAAGAAGAAGAAGAAGAAGAAGAAGAAGAAGAAGAAGAGAAGAAGGAAGGAAGGAGGAGAAGAGGAGGAGGAGGAGGAGAGGAGAGGAGAAGGAGGAGGAGGAGGAGGAAAAGCAAGGAGAAGGAGGAGGAGGAGGAGGAGGAGGAGAAGAAGAAGAAGGAGGAGAAGAAGAAGAAGAAGAAGAAGAAGAAGAAGAAGAAGAAAGAAGAAGAAGAAGAAGAAGAAGAAGAAGAAGAAGAAGAAGAAAAGAAGACAGCCCATATCCAATCAACATGTTTCTAATGTGCATATTCGCCATTGCTTTCGACGTACAAAAGAAAAGAAAAAGGGACGAAGCTCACAGGTATAACTTATTAAAAACAAAACACTGGCGTACATGTATACAACAATATCCATCAAAAAGCTGATCAGCATATCAATTCATTATCCTCCAAAGACAGGACTCTGCAGTCTGCGCAGTGACAGAAGGCCTGCACATCGTGGATCAGACAACCAAAGCAACATACAAACATGGATCCGAGACAATTCTGTTCAGAGGAGATGAGGGTCGGAAGAATTCAAATAGCAGTCACAATTTGAAAGACTTTCTAGATTTTACTCGTTTTTTTTTCATTCATTGAGTGTAAAATATGTATGTATGTGTGTATGTGTGTATGTGTGTATGTGTGTATGTATGTATGTGTGTATGTATGTATGTATGTATGTATGTATGTATGTATGTATGTATGTATGTACGTATGTATGTAAGCATGTATGTATGTATGTATGTATGTATGTACGTATGTATGTATGTACGTACGTATGTATGTATGTATGTATGTACGTATGTATGTGTGTGTGTATGTATGTACACATGTATGTGTGTATGTACGTACGTATCTTACTTAATGAATTACAGTAAGAATGTTTGTGTAATATGTAAATAGTGTATGTATGTGTATATAACTTGGATATATATTTTGACCTTACTCGTGTAAACAAAATAGCAAAAAAGTGAAGGATATCGAGGTCCCCATTTGTTGTCTGCCATGGATGCGCAGTTAAGATATTGGAAAAACTGACATGAGAGACTGACACGAACTGTCGTACAGGTTTCCGGTGTCGGTATTACCAGCACTTGACTTGGGTCATCCCTTCCATCGGAAACCGGAAATCATTGGCAGGAAAATGGGTGATAACATTTCGACCGAAGGGAAATAACCCACTTTATTGTCGTCCAGCCAGTCAATTAGCTCATTATTTCAGGCCTGAGGTCTTAGGGGGTGAGGGGTGGGGGGTGGGGGAGAGGGGGAGTGAAGTGGTAAGAGATCTCTCAACTATTCTCAGGGTCAGCGCGTACTGTGAGTTCGGTGTCCAATTCTTCTCCATTGCTGCTTTATTTTGCCTGACCCCCAAACATGGTCAAGTACCCCCCCTCCCCTTTCAACAACAGCTGAATGGACTGGAGGCTTGCCGACAAACTTTCTCCCTGAGTCAGGATTGAACTCGTGCAGTCCGCTTAGAAGGCAGGATATCTACGGCTACGCCAACCAAACCTGATACACGGTTATCAAACTATTCGAAAACATTGAAACGAACCAATTTAACTTTCCATACAGCATCACTCCACTTTAACAGAACACTACTTGTAGTACAATGAATACATAGCTTGCTTTAGTAGACACGATACTGGATCATGGACTGGTATATCAGCCATCTCTTCATAACGATGATCTAAAATTATGACAGAAAGATAATAATACAAACAATGAAAAATAAAAAAAAACAAAAAGTCCCAAAACCTACCAACCGGATAGCCAACAAGCTAATCAGCTGATAAACCGATCAACCAATTAGCCAACCAATCAATCAAACAACCAGCCAAACAGCTAACCAACCAACCAATTCAACAACCGACTGAGCAACTAATCAGTTAAGCAACCAGTCAAACAACCAACCAAACGTATAAGCGAGAACTTCGGGCATGGCATGCCATACATGAAAAATCAAAAGGAATTATAATGGCAAACTGGATAGCAAGTATTCCTGATGAAGTTCACTATCACACTACCTACACAGACACCAACATACAGCAACGAACTTGAACCGCAAACAGTCAAATCACGGGAGGTAAACTATTATTTCTCCATGAGAAATGATATAGTGGACGTTATTCAAACTCATTCAAAACAACATCCATCCAACCATCCATCCATCCATCCATCCATCCATCCATCCATCCATCCATCCATCCATCCATCCTCTGAAGGCTCCATCAAAGGACACACAAGGTATTTTCTAGGAGTGGCTTTGCAAGAGCCATCCCGCCCCATCCTGACAGAAACCATTACCAGTCGGTTGGCGGCTGCTTATTCTTCCAGGCCAGCGTGACTTGTTTCGCAATTAACCTCTATGTCTGAAGGCTATCCGCCATCTGCCACTCGCAAGCCGATGGGCTGGGGATGGTCACCTCTTTCCAAGTTGAAGAAAGCCTTTCCCAGCACAGAAAAAGAACTATTCATAGCATCTTACAGCCAGACAACGGGTATAATATCTGTAAGGAGAAAGCATCCCTTGTCGCCTAAAGAAGTGGGAAGAACTCAGGTCTTCCTAGATAATACAAAACTCGTTACTGGCAGAATTAAATGATTTGTAGTCTTTTCCAACGGAGGGCTGGATAGAAACTTGCACAAACCCTGGTTTTGTTATTATTGTTGTTTTGTTTATGGAGGAAGCTTGTTTTGTTTGTTTGTTTTGGTTGTTGCTGTTTTTTTCTCTTTGTTTTGTTTTTTATCCGTACGTTCCAATTCCCACATGCATTTGAATACACAAGTAGGGTTTTACTTTAACAACCATTTTTTTGTACTCCGCCCTTAGGGCAATCATACCCCGTTTTCTGGGGCGTGCGTGCTGGCTGTTTTGTTGCTGTTGTTGTTGCCGTCGTTTTTTTTTTTTTTCTTTATTTTTTGTTTGTTTGTTTGTTTTTTGTTTTCGTTTTGATAGGCTACCAAACACTGACATGACTTAGGGGATCTTAAATGTACTTATTGAATGGATTCTCCGAGCATATACACATGTAGGGGATTCAGGCACTGGCAGGTGTCCACATATGCTGACATGGGAGATCAGATAAATCTCCGTCCTTTACCTGGCCATCAGACGGTATCCAAGTAGGTTCAAACCCCGACCTTTCAATTTTATGACCAGTATCCTAACCACACGACTATCGCGCCGGTCCGATCCTGATGTACATCAGCCATTTTTGAAGTTAGTGGTACATAGGGTGCGGTAGTCAAGTGGGTAAATGTCAGACTACCACATGGAAGATCCCGGGTTCGATCTACATAGACACCTCCACCTGTAGGTAAAGGATGGAGATTTTTCCAATTCCCCAGGTCACTATATGCACAGACCTGCAACCCCCTTTCGTGCGTGCACATATACAGAACAGCAAAGATCCTGTGGGTTATAATTATCAGCGGCTGGATTATCAAATGACGTAAACATCCAGCGTGCACGCCCACCAAACATAAAGTATGCAGACTGTGCAGGAACATACCACCTGCACACTGTGGGCAAGGCAACGTGCATACACACATTCGAGAAAACCGTGCAACGCTCCACTTTTAGATCTGACGGCATAGTTGTCGCGCCTGGCTCGTCGTTAATTTGTTGAGCGCGTGGCCTCTTACTCAGTAGAAACCTTTAGATTACACGTCACGTATCTCCCAACACGAATACGTATCGCGATACGTACGTGTCCCGTACGTGAAAGCGATTTGGATTTAGATTACACGTGAAACAGATCTACGTCCCCCGACCCCCCCCCCCCCCCCAAGCAAGGGACGTAACCACAACCTTTCCTGTACTTTGCAGCGTGTGACATTATAAACATATGTAGCTATTTGGTTTTCATTGATACTACCTATGTGACGACGAACTAAGTTGTTATGCTCAAAGGAAAATAGATCTAGCAATTACTTTTTATCTTTCCTAGCAGCTTGGTTGCTCCAATATTATGACATCATTCAATATAATGACATCATAGACAATGAACGCTATTGATGTTTTGTGTGTGTGTGTGTGTGTGTGTGTGTGTGTGTGTGTGTGTGTGTGTGTGTGTGTGTGTGTGTGTGTGTGTGTGTGTGTGTGTGTGTGTGTGTGCCCCATGCGTCATCTGTGTCAATAAATCACGGCTCAAATTTTGTTTTTATTTATATGTATTTCCTGTACTTTTATTTAATGCTGGCAATGAAGAACAGGAATTGTTTATGAATTCAGATTGTAATTAAATTAATTAAGCACATGCTTTGCACCATACGTAATAACTCTGTCTTTCTGTACACACACACACACACACGCGCCCGCCGGCAGGCACAAATCATGCATTTGCAACACACTTTCCATGTGACGAAAATATTCACTATATGGGCATATGAATCCTTTATTGCGACAGAATGAATTCTGAATACTATTCTAAAAGATTGCACATGTTCTGAGACATGTAAGGTTTTGTTTTTCTACCATAAAAACGAAGACGACTGATAAGTAAAAAAAAAAAAAAAAAAGTAACATGTACAAAACAATCATGCAGAATTTCCCTTTCCCTGATCTTTGCTTATATTTTTTAGTGGCACAGATCTGCTCAGTTTGTTTTATTTTGTTGTTGGTTTTTTTTTTTAGAAAAAAACATGATCTTTCTATAGCGTTCAGGTTTTCTCAGATGTGTATATGCGCAGTTTTGTCCACACTGTGCAGGCAGTATACTGGTGCAGCCTGCATACTCTGATTTGGTGGATATGCTTGTTGAGCCAAGCTTCCATAAGCCACCAAACACACAAGACATGACTTGCAAGGGGTTTCAGACACTCGAAGGTCTGCACCCATGCTGACCAGAGAACTGAACAAGTTCTCCACCCTTTTTCACCAGGCAGGAGGTACCCAGAAGGGACCAAACCCAGACACTCATATTACAAGTCTGACATTTACCTGCTTAATTATCGCACCTGTCATTTTGTGACTCCATAATGGTGTGTTTTTTCTGTACATTTGTGTGTGTGTGTGTGTGTGTGTGTGTGTGTGTGTGTGTGTGTGTGTGTGTGTGTGTGTGTGTGTGTGTTTGTGTGTGTGTGTGTGTGTGTGTGTGTGTGTGTGTGTGTGTGTGCATGGAAAATGGGAAAGGGGGGGAGGAGACAGGGTTGGGGGTTGGGAGTGTATCATGTGCAGAGTTATGGCATATGCCAAGATTATTGGCTGCTTTATTTTGTGGTTGCTTTGAACTGTTGAGGCATGTTTCTTTTATGTTCTGTCATTGATTTGTAATTGTGGTTTTGAATAGCTGTGAGAGTAATCTACGTGCGGTGCCAGCCCAGTGTATGTACATGTTAATTTTCCTATGTGGATGTATAAAGGAGAATTGTATTATATTGTATTTTATTGTATTGCAGCATGGCATCCATTAATTTGTTTTCCCTATCCATCGCATTTTCTCTCTTCAATTTGTCACTCCATCATCGTGTTTCTTCTCTTTTCGTTCTTCCTGTCTTCCAAGTTTTCCATATCAGCTGCGTTGCTTACTCATCTCTTTGCTGTGCTTCAATCCCCAGGCAATTGCATCCTCCAGCTTCTGCACTTTTGTATCTTCTCTCTTCACATTAATCTTTCTGAATGCCAAAATCAGTCTTTTTGCTTTCTTCTTCTGACTTGTATTTAATCTTGCCAGTACTCTATGGTTGTAGATCACCATGCAGATGAGCTGTGTGATTTCTTGATTTGGCACGGTGGATACTTAGATCTGAAAAACAGGAAGAAACGTATTTCGTATCTTTTTATTTTACATATTTATTCATTATGATGATGATGATGATACTGGCAATGATAACAGTAATAACAACAATAAAGATAATGCCACCAACAATAATAAACAAATAAGTAAATAAATAATTAATATAATCAGCATCACCACTATCAGTTTCTGCTGCCTGTGCAAACACAGTCCACCTGGCTCCCCACCAGCTTCTCTTACCAGGATAGGCCTATGTGGCCTTGACCTTGATGAGAAACCAGACAGTGAAATGCAAGGACAGATCTTAATCAACGCTTGGCGTTAGATTTCTTTAAACGCCACATCCATTATACATTTTTCGTTCGAAAATTTATCAGCAACTAATCAAAAACAAAACAAACAAACAAACAAACAAAAATTACATCACTCATGACATTTTTAACGTTTCGTGTCCACAAAATAGCATTTCATAGCAAAAATTGCAGTCGAACCGGGCCTGCGAGCTGAAGTCTCGTTCGAAATTTTAATTGGGTCAGCTGGCGATACGTACTTCCCAGCAGCAGGCTTTTGCTTGAGAACACTTGGTGCGTTTGGCCGACTCGTACATAAGACATACATAACAAGGTAGAGAAAGAGTTTCAAAGCACAACCAAAATATTACTTTCCTTGAATCTTGAGATGTGCAGTCCCAAACTAGATACGGGCAAGAGCACGTATAAGTGGACTTCCATACGTCTTCACGTCCCTATCGATGGGGTACGTATCGATAAAATCGTGCGAGAAAATGCGATACGTAGTCGGTAGGTTACGTATCTGGCCCCTATTGGATACGTGACGTGTAATCTAAAGGTCTCTATCCCGCTGACTTGTTTGAGACAGATAAAGTCAAAGCAGCACAGGTCAAGGGTGACGGGTGACAAACCTACTAAAGATTGAACTGACTGTATTTCCAAATCACCTCGCTCCATACACATCCTCCGATAATAACAATCGATAAGATAACCGTTATCGTCATCACGCAGAAAAAGCTGCCTTGATTTCTGATAAAGCGGGCCATCTCATCATCACTAATAACGAGAGAGTTGCCTAAGAGGATCCGATGAGTGCATTGTCCAGAAATGAAAGCCTCACGCAGTGGCCTAGAGGGCAAATGTGAAAAGTACAACTAACCTGAGGTCAGAAATGAGGACCCTTTTACATTCACCCCTGCGCTGCTAACGCCTTTCGCTATATTGCATGCTGAGAACATTATACCTACGATTTTTGTTCTCTGATATCTCTAAAATGATGAATGTATATAGAGAGTGAATAAGAATGAATATTCTTTTTCTAACAATATAATTTGCAAACCAGATCATCACACAATCTTTATGAAATGTGACGCTTCTCTTATTCACATATTCTCTCTCACGCTCTCTCTCTCTCTTTCTCACACACACACACACATACACGCACACACACATACATACACACACACATACACACTAACACACACACAACACAACACAAAACACATACACAAACACATACACAGACACATACACACACATACATACACAAACACACATACACACACACATACACACACAACAACACACATACACAACACACACAACACACACACACACACAACACACACACACCACACACACACATACACATACACAACACACATACACATAGCAAAAAGAGAAAATGGAGAGAGAGGTAACTGGGCCAAGATGTGCGCCTCCCCCTCCTCTCATCTCCCCCTGTCCCCAATACCGTGACACTGCACACCATTGGACTTGCCGTATTCAAGAAAGAAATAACTATCAGAGGAGTTAAATCTAGTTGTAACTAAGCGATCGGCATTTCTGGAATGCTGTGCGAAATACTATTATTACTTTATCTGACGTATGGTACACGGCAAATGCCACAACCTTGACACAGGTTAATAAGTTCAAATACCTGGGAACGGTCATTTCATCAGACAGCAGATCGGAAATAGCTGGCAGAATCGGCCAAGCCAAAACAGCATTGAAGAAGATGACAAGCATTCTTACCAACAAATGCCTATCAATTAACATCAGAAAGAGAGTCCTTGAATGTTATATAGAACCAATACTGTTGTACGGATGCGAGGCGTGGACAGTCAGCAAGCAAAGCCAGAGCAAGATTGAGGCAGCCGAGATGTGGTTTCTCTGAAGAATGTTGAGAGTTCCATGGACAGCAAAGAAAACAAACGAGACAGTCTTGATGGAGGCAGACACAAGTAGATCACTCATAAGGAAGATTAGGAAAAGACAAGCAACATTTATAGGTGATTTTATGAGGAAGGGGGATTTGGAGCACCTGGTCACAACGGGAAAGCTGGAGGGAAAGAGAGCACCAGGTAGACCCAGGGAGAGAATGCTGGACGGACTTGCAGAGTGGCTGGGGATGAGGAGGGTGGGGGAGATGCTGGGGGCAACGAGAGGTAGAGATGGTTGGAAATCCATGGTCGCCAATGCCACGCGGCAGGGCACCTGATGATGATGATGATGATGATGGTACACGTCAACAACGCATCAGCGATCGTGAAATCATGACGTATGTTGTACGTCATCAGCACACCCAAGAGGATAAGATCACCAGACCACGCAGAAAATGAAAAAGAAGGACCACACAAATCAATTCAAAGCATTTGTAATTGTCTAGACTGCCCTGTAAACCACAGACTTAAGAGTGGTTTTTTTTTCCATTCATTGCATGAGTCAACAAAATCAAAATGCATCAGGAAACTATATTCAGAGCTAACCTCTGGAGGGGCACGATGTAAAACCATATTTAACCTGCGTCTTGTAGGTTTATCCAATCATAAATATTCACTCTTCTTTAAACGAAATGACTTACAATTTTCACGTCAGTCTCATAATCTTTTTCATACTCTCTCTCTCTCTCTCTTAGTCTCTCGTTCGCTCTCTCTCTCTATTTCTCTGTCTGTCTGTCTGTCTGTCTCTGTCTCTCTCTCTGTTTCTCTCTCTCTCTCTTTCTTTCTTTCTTTCTTTCTGTTTTTGAGTTTACGACATAATCTTATTTATACCTAAATTTGATCCGACTCATCGTTTGGACATAGGTTTGGACAAGCAGCATAGGTTAACAGTTGATGCACTGACTGTAAAACCTGTCGTAATGGCCGAACTCAACCTCTTACTCAAAGACAGCATTTCATACCAGCTTCTGATTATTGCCCTGTCTAAATATCATATTGTGTGCACAATGATATTATTCATATTTATGTGTGTGTGATTAAAAATGTATTCAAAGTATCCCCCGTAAGGATGCCGGTGGCTCTTTCAGTATAAACAGTATCCCCACCTTCTGGAAGTTCTGTGCTAGAAACTTCCTCTTTTCTGTCACTTTTTGTTTCTGTCTCGCTCCTTTGTTTTCTGTCATTTCTTCCTGTCATTTTCTGCCTTGTTGGTCCATTCACCTGGATATGGTCAGTAAAGTCTTACATACGTTGTCTTAGGACTGACAACTGGGTACATGTGTTAAGCGCATTTTTTACTCTAAGGAAATGATATGCAGGAGTAATTTTAGGTAATTCAGACCCGTTTTATATATATATATTTTTTTTTAGTGTACATATGTTTAAATTCATATTCAGGTATGTTTTTTAAATCCCCTGTATGACAAATTGGACGGAGTGGTCAACCCCAGCGGCATTTTCCTTAGATCATGTGCGCGAATGCATTGATATGTGTACCTAATTTTCTGTTCCTTTTTTGTTTCCTGTTGAAGTATCGTGTATGTTTTGAAACGGTTGTAGCCCTGATATGGCTCTACGCAGTCGGCTGGGCTTTAAACAACAATAACAATAGCAACAAAACAATTCAAACTAGATACTATCAAACCAATGTTTCCGAAAGAAACTGGACCTCGGATCGCTGTGTGTCCGTGTCGGTTGGTCGCAACAAACTGTACGCAGGCGGTGTAGTTGTCTATCTAGGTACTTTATCTATCAAAATGTCTGATGAATAGTATTGTTTTGTTTGTGTTTTCATCCAGCCACAACCAACCAACCAACCAACCAACCAACCAAACAAAAAACCCAGAAACACACGAAACTAGAATGATAACGGCTATTTGATAAACGAAACAGAACAGGCGCAAACTTTTAACCAACGGGTCTTTGTCAAACGAACACACAAAGACAACAAAGAAACAAATTAACTAAATTTAGGACAAAAATAACACATCAGGTAATTTTCCATTTATGTTTCGTTGAGCATTGACCTGGAGAAATAAAAACGGAGTTAGTTGACAGGTGTTTTGACCTTTGCTGTTAAGTCACTATCGATCATATCTACATTTGTGTTGTGGCATATCGGTCATAAAAGTCGAAGAGGAAAGGTCGATTCTCAGGGTTGTTTTTTCTATAAAAAGAAGTGTGTGGTGTAACTATAGGTTAATGACACGGAGATATGTGAAGATAGGACTGCATGTCACAAATTCACAGAACGTGTGATCAGTTATAGAGAGATGGTGTATCAGATAACAGATTAACGATAGGTCTTGAGTCACCTTCTGCCTGAACCTGTTCTCACAAAACAAGTTAATGTTACACAAATTATGATTGAACTGATATTTGATGTGGCAAACAACACCACTGTCCCCATATTCAGCCTCCGAGTCAGTCAGCCGATTGTGTATGTATGTATGTATGTGTGTATGTATGTATGTATGTATGTATGTATG
>CM060308.1:23997339-24009839 GCA_030674185.1 Monoplex corrugatus | reverse complement strand
ATCTATCACGGAGCCTAATAGCGTAAAAAAATTTCTGTAAACAAAGAAAAAGTAAAAGTAGTTCCTTAGCCACCCACTTACCCCACATCACGTGAGAACGCCATGATACGCCTGCCCTACTTTTTTTTTCCAACATACAACGGAGTTCTCATCAGTTAGTTACTCAATATTCGAGTGGTGGAGAGAACCTTGGACTGAGCCCGACTGAACCATGCACCTCGGTACAAACTCTCAACTCAACCTGACAAAAACTTGCCACTTCACTGATTAACAACGCACTGTTTTCATTGTTGGTTTTTCCTATCTTCGCAGTAAGTAATAGATAAAACTACTCGTAAACAAAACTGTTTGAAAACAAGCTTCAAGTGTCAACGCCAATATTGTTTCTTTTCTTTTTCGTCGTCTTCTTCTTCTTCACCGACCAACAACAACAACAATAAATAAACAAAAATAAAACAAACAAACAAACAAACAACAATAAAAGAAGAAGAAGAAGAAGGAAAAAAAAAAAAAAAGAAAGAAAAAGAAAAATGACAACTGAAAATTGATGTTAGGTAGGGGAAGATAATTTTCACTTGTAGAATCAAAGGTTACTTCCCATGGATTGCTTCGCCGCCTCCGAGCGAAAGCCGAGTCGCTCTCAGTCGGGAATGGGGCTTTGCTATATGAAAATTTGAACGAATACACCAGTTGAACTTTATGCACATACGAGATTTGCTTGATGGTTTGCATACTACATTAATAGTTGGTAAAGCTTTGATTCCTGCCATTACCTTGCTGAGAGAGAGAGAGAGAGAGAGAGAGAGAGAGAGCACCGAACACTGAGTGCTTTATGGATCAGACCTTGGGGTCCCATACCGATGAGATGTGAATGCATTATTCTAATGCAGTTCACATTTCAGCATAAATCAATGTCACATGCACACCATAATTCAAGTCATATGATTCTGACACAAAGACAACTGTGTGTATTACATACTTCCATTGAATACTTTGTTAGCCAAGTTATATAACCATCACTTGAGTAGATGTCGCGCCAGCAGGCAGCAAAAGTGTGTGTGGTGTTTTACAGTGATTTTATCGTGGTTCTATTTGATTTTATGCATTGAATTTTGTATCAGCTTGTTGCTTTTAAATCCCGACACACAGTGATGTAAATATTTTTTTTAAATTTTGAATATTTTACCAGATAATCTGATTTCAAAGTTTTTACACCTCTTTTCATCATTTTAATTCAGCCGCTCAAGTCGGACATTTTATCTGTGAACTGTGTTTACATTTTAGCCTATTGTGTTCGCCCAACGCTACAGCTTTCCCAAACCTTTGTGTTCTCTGCAAGTATCTTGCTCTCCTGACTGGCTCGCAATTATGGACCCTTCTTTTATAAAACAAATTGGACTGACACTTTTTAAACACAGCAAGTGCTATCTCGGTGGAGGCGTCTACCAGCGCATACGAACACTGGGGCTGTGTCCTAAGCCCCGCACTGCGCGATCCTGTCGTGGTGGACGTCTCCACCGACTTTGGCACAATCTGCCTCCTGCTGTGCCAGTCCGACACCACTCTTCTGCTTCTTCGTCTCCTCCACTACCCCTGCACTCGACCTTGCTGCTGCAAACTTCGTCTCCTCCTCTGCCGTCTTCGCCTTCGTCTTCTGTCCCGCCGGTGCCGCCTTCACCTTCTGTCCCGCCGGTGCCGCTTTCGTCTTCTGTCCCGCCGGCGCTGCCCTCGTCTTCTGTCCCGCTGGTGCTGCCTTTGTCCTCTGTCCCGCTGGTGCCTCCTTCGTCTTCTGTCCCGTCGTTGCTGCCTTCGTCTTCTGCCCCGCTGGTGTCTCCTTCGTCTTCTGTCCCGTCGGTGCTGCCTTCGTCTCCACCTCGGACGCCGCATTGTGATAAACTAAAACTATGCCTTTTTAACGCTCAGTCAGCATGCACTGATGGCAAAGCTGATGTCATTGCTGACTTTATCGCAGATGAACATGTTGACATTGCTTTTATCACCGAAACATGGCTTAACCCCCTTGGTCATGAACCTATACATGTGAGTCTCACTCCGAGTGGTTACAGGCTTGCTTCTTTCCATCGCTCATCCCGAGGTGGTGGTATTGCCATCCTCTACAACGACTCACTCCATTCCCGCCTGTCTTTCTCGCAGTCTCTGCCTTTCTCCCATCCTTCTTTCGAGCACGTTGAAGTATCCTTCCAATCCACCCCTCACCCCATCACCTTCTCCTGTGTCTATCGACCTCCACCTAGCTCTGCCAACATGCTCACCACATCCATGTTTCTCTCTGACTTTGATCAACTTCTTGATTACTACTGTCTCTTACCTGGAAATCTCATCATTCTAGGTGACATCAATGTCCACTATGACAACACTCACCGTTATGACACAAGACATATCATCAACTCTTTGTCCAATCACAATATGACTCAACACATTTCTGAACCAACCCATCAAAAAGGTCACATTCTTGACTGGATCATTTCTCGTGATCACCACAATTCCGCTACTGACAACTGCTTAGTTCTTTCTACCCGTCTAACTTCAGCCCTTCCATCTGACCACTCTGCAATTCTCTGTTCTCTCGACATTTCTCCTCCTTCCCGTACCATGCGCACAGTGACTCGACGCAATCTCAAATCTATCGACCTCTCCACATTTTCATCTGATGCCTCCCGTCTCCTTTCTGAAAAGTCACATAACCTTGCCGATGAATTCTATACTACTCTCCACCATCTTCTGGACACTCATGCTCCAGCCACAACCCGTCTTTTACCTGACCGCCCCCCTACCCCCTGGCTCACTCATGAGATCGCCTGTGCAAAACGTGCCCGCCGCAGAGCAGAGCGCCGCTGGCGCAAATCCAAACTCACTGTACACAGGCAACTTTTCCAAGCCTCTAAAACAAAAGTATCCACCCTCATTGCATCAGCAAAAACAAGTTATTTCCAAACCAAAATCCTGAATGCCTCTTCTTCAAAAGAACTCTTTACAACCATGAATCATCTCCTTGGCACACGAAAAGATTTACCTCTCCCAACAAAACATACAAATGAAGAACTCCCATCTGTATTCTCCAACTATTTCACCACCAAAATACAAACTCTTCGTGACAGGCTTGACAGGACACCCTGTCAACCATGCCCACCTGACCCTTCCTTCTCTGGCACACCTCTTACTACTTTTAACCCAGTCTCACAAGAAGAAATTCTCAACACAATCAGATCCATGTCGTTCAAAACCTGCGAGCTGGATCCTCTTCCAGGTTCTCTCTACGCCGACTGTCTCCCTACTCTCCTCCCATTCATCACTGACATCATCAACACTTCTCTTCAAACTGGAACTGTCCCTGATTCTTTCAAGTCTGCTATTGTTCACACTCTCCTCAAGAAACACAATTTAGATCCAAATGAACTGAAAAATTACCGGCCTATCTCTAATCTCTCTTTCTTGTCAAAACTCCTTGAAAAAGTCGTCCTCAACCAGCTGAACTCTCACCTGTCTGCCAACAATCTCCTCAATCCTTTCCAGTCAGCCTACCGCCAGTGCCATAGCACTGAAACTGCCCTACTACACATTCTCAACAATCTCCTCCTTGCAACTGATACTGGCAAAGTCTCTCTCCTCACACTCCTTGATCTGTCTGCAGCCTTTGATACCATTGATCATGGTATTCTCCTTTCTAGACTTCATCATACTTTTGGCATCTCTGACATTGCTCTGTCTTGGTTCACTTCATACCTATCCAACAGAAAACAAACCGTTCTCATCAATGGCACTTACTCTCAACCTGCATACCTGACCTGTGGTGTTCCACAAGGATCTGTCCTTGGCCCTGTTCTTTTCACTCTTTACACCTCCCCCCTGTCCACCATCATCAACTCCCATTCTATAAAACACCACTTCTATGCTGATGACACCCAACTTCAAGACAGTGACTCACCTGATAATATACAGCGCCTGTTGACTCGCACCACTGAGTGTTACTCGGACATTAAGAACTGGATGACACACAATAGACTTCAGCTTAATGACGACAAAACAGAAGCTATCCTCATTGGCACCCGTCAGAAACTTTCTCAGCTGCCTCCTCTTTCTCTCCCATTATGTAACACATCAGTCCCAATTTCTGATTCAGCTAAAAACCTTGGTGTCTGCATTGACTCTACCCTCTCCATGAACAACTTTGTTTCTCAAACTGCCAGATCCTGCTACTATCATCTCCATCGTATAAGGCTGATCAGGAAGTATCTCTCTGTCGAAACAACTGCAAAACTCGTTCTCTCCTTCATAATGTCTCGCATTGACTATTGCAATTCACTCCTGTCTGGTCTTCCTGCCTCCACCATTCACATCCTCCAGCGCATTCAAAACAATGCTGCACGCCTTGTACTCAAAAAGAAAAAAGCTGACCACATATCTCCTCTCCTGGCACAACTTCACTGGCTCCCTGTATCAAAGCGCATACAGTACAAACTAGACACCATGTGCTACAAAAGCCTCAATAACGCAGCCCCCGATTACCTGTCAAGCCTACTTGAGATCTATGTTCCCTCACGTACCCTCCGCTCTGCCTCCGATCCTCTGACTTTTCGCTTTCCACGCACTAAGCTCAATACCTATGGTCCACGAGCCTTCTCTGTTTCTGGTCCACTCTCCTGGAACAAACTTCCTCTCTCAGTCCGTCAGCAACCTACTTTTGTCTCCTTCAAGTCCGCTCTCAAAACTCACCTTTTCTCCTCCGCATAAAATCCTAACCTCACTCAACCCCCCCCCCCCCCCCCCCCCTCTGCAGCCTGTCTCCGCTCGGAGGGAATCACATGGTTATAATATATAATTGTATATGCTATGCTCTCTATAATTTTCCATTGGTTTTATTCTTGCTTTTATTGCTTTTATTCTTTCTCCCCATTTATAGCCATGCGTGTGTGTGTGTGTGTGTGTGCGTGCGTGCGTGTGTGTGCGTGCGTGCGTGCGTGCGTGCTTGCGTGTGTGTCTGCTTCAGCGCTTAGATTTGATTTTATCAAGATTTTGCGCTATATAAATATTGTAATTATTATTAAAATAAATATTGTAATTATTATTATCACTTTTATTTTTCCCGTTAAGCAGCATATTTAGTTTAGTGATGGACAGTGATAGTATATTTTCGTTACGTATTGTTTTCCCAGATCTGCATACACAAGACATGAATATGCAATGTAGTTCGGATTTCACTTCAATTTTGCACATTGGGACAAGAAATCATTTTCAGTTAATTTTCTTTTAACTGGCCGCAGTTTGTATGTTTTGACATTTGAAACAACCATACGCATTCATATAAAAAAATTTCTTGCCTTCACATGTCTAAATGGCATTGCAGGAGAGAGAGAACTCAGAACTCAGAACTCAGAATTTGTTAATGTACATCGGCCTTAGGCCACAATACAATAGTCGGTGGGAGGGGGGGGGGGGGGAGATAGGGTTTTTGTGGATTACACCATTATTGCAATGCGTATGATTGCATCGTCGAACATTGACACTTTCCGCGCTTTCCTCAGTTGAATACTTCGTTGGTGTAACAGTCAACAGATCTTTCTTTTGCTGACTAAATCTAACATTTAACGAAGTAATACACTAAACAGTACTTGATTATAATTAAGCTTCATCAGTGCATTAAGGCATCAAACAAGTCATAAAGATATTTAATACATATACATATATCGTTCCATTCCTCCATCTACTGGTCAAGCAATTAGTCTCTCTGTATAGCCAACATCCAGTCAAGTAATACAATCATCACACAATCAACAAATAATTGGTAAATCATCTTGCTTGCGAAACATACTTCACTTTATCCATCTAATCAAACAAATACTTAGTACATTCAGTGTACCGTGGCAACGGTAATCAATCAATCAATCAACTGCCATTCTATCATTTAATTAGCCATCTAAATCCGATCAGTTAAAATACTGAACCGTTTCTCTACCAGTTAAGTTTGTCGCCTAATACAATTACTCATCTATAAACCAAACTGGTTAGCGAGTCACCGAACAATTTGATCAGTTTCATATAAATCATTTTCCCGATCAGTACTTAGTCAGCAGCTAATCAATGGATCAATCATTCAGTCAGTGCATCCATCAATCAATCAATGAATTAATCAAACAATCAGTTGAGCAGTCAATCAATGAATCTTCAATTTACCAAATATTTGTAAAACAAGTATCAATAAACAATTCGATTTTTCAAAATTATCTTTACCCCCGCGTTTTTGTGCATAATTTACAGTCTGTACACAGTTTATATCGAAATGACTACAAAAATATAATGGAACAAGCGTTAATAGTTTTACCATTTATTATACCTATACAGCATTGTATAATTACTAATGTAATACAGTAATATAGTACTGGTGATGACTTATTTTCGCCAGCCTATTCACCCATGATTTTTTTGCGTCTGTTGATGGCATGAAAAACAAATCTGGACACATTGTATCTATGATGAGAATTTTCTGCTTTGAGCAGTAGATAAAGTGGCATTCTAGCTGAATCTTTGAGGAATTTTACTCTAATATCTGTATAAGTGGGACAGTCATATATAAGGTGATATTCATTTTCGATATGAGTTTTGCAAAAAGGGCATGCCCTTTTGTGAATACTCTCACTGTAACGATGTGAATTGTTATTCAGCGGTAGTACATCAAATCTTAGTTGTGTGATTGCCACTCTGAGACAGTATGTATCCATGTCAGAAATATATTTTTCTTTTTCAAAAATTGTTTTGAATGATCTATAGCACTCATATCTGTCACCATCTCTAATAATACTAGTGTATTCTTGGATAAACAGATCGACAAGTCTTTGTCTAAATATGTTTGAAAATAGTTCTACATCCCCAACTCCCTGTTGCAGCCATACAATGTTGAAACCTGTATCACACAGGATTTTTCTTACCTCTGATGCCCAACAATCCTTTCCATTTCTATCTAATTCCAGAAGCATTTGGTAAGCTTTATGCGGAAATCTTTCGGCACTCATTTGTAGCAATTTAAACCAATATCTTAAGCATGTGACCACAGAGTTAACGAATAATGGATATCTTCCCATATCAGCGTACACCATCTTGTTTGGTGTCTTAACAGGCACGCCTAAAAATCTTTTGCACGCCATCATATGTACCTTTTCTATGTGTTCCATTCGTTTTAATCCCTATACTTCTGATGCGTACAACAGAATGGGTTGTACCTTTGCGTCAAATATTTTAAAGAAAGTATCCATTGTCATTTCCTTGAATTTTTGGAGAACCCTATTTAGCTGTATGACAGCTTTCTTCCCCTTAGTTGCTAAATGTGCAGTACCTTTTTTGACACTTACCATTGTCGTGAAATTAAAACCTAAATAGCAATAATTATTCACAACTTCCAACTTATTTTCTTCATATGACCATTTTTCACGTTTTCCGAGGAACCCTCCGTTTCTAAACACCATGATCTTCGTTTTGTCAATATTTACTTTTAATTTCATGTTGTTACAACACGTACTTAAAACGTTCAGCTGATTCTGTAAACCATTTGGTGTAGTTGAGAAAAGTACCACATCATCTGCAAAGAGTAAAACAAATATTTCCAACATCCCATGGATGCCATGTTTTCCTTTATCACCCATACAATTTGCTAACTGATTTATAAATATCGAAAACAATGTAGGACTCAAGACACAACCTTGTCTTACTCCAACCGGACATTGAAACATCTCTGAAAATTTATCGTTAACTCGGATACATGACACCAATGACTTGTACATTGCCATTAATGATGCGAGAAATTTCCCTTTAACACCCTCCTTTCTAATACAATGTAGGAGTTTATCATGTCTGACCGAATCGAAAGCCTTTTTAAAGTCAACAAAAGCAACATATAATTTCATCCTTTTCTTATGCATGCATTTCTGAATGATAGCATGTAGTGTGAATATATGATCAACAGTTGAGTATCTATTACGAAAACCTGCCTGGCTCTCTGAGATCAAATTATTAGCTTCTAACCAGGTGTATAATCTCTTGTTCAGTATTGTTGAGTAACATTTAGATATCATGCTTAATAAAGATATACCTCTATAATTATCTGGATTTTCAGGATCCCCTTTCTTGAAAATGGGGATGATAATGGCTTTGGACCACTCTTTTGGATAAATCCCTGAGTCAAAAATTATTTTGAACAGTTTTGTTAGAAAAGCTATGGCATCGTTTCCCCCATTTTTTAACATTTCAGCTGAAACGCTGTCAATTCCGCTTGCTTTACCAGTCTTAAGTTTACCAACTGCTCGTTTAACCTCTTCTTCAGATATATCTCTATTTAGAGTATGCTCCCTTTCCTCAGATAGATCTACCTCAATATCACAATGTTCACCAACATGTCCCCCATAATTTTGAAAAATATTCTTGAAGTGCTCGAACCAGACATTTATATCAATATCATTTGAGACTTTGTCTTTGTTTCCACAACCCATACTTCTCAGCAGTTTCCAGAACTGTGATGAATTAGTCATTTCCATGGTTAGCGAATCTGCTTTCTGTTTCCTAAATGCTTGTCTCTTGTCTTTAGTAAACGTCTGTACGTTTTCCTCTCTTCCACATATGAAATTCTGTCTTCTTCCTTCCTAGTTTTCCTAAAATAATTTAGTTTACGCCTTGTTTCTTTTTTTGCTTGCTGACAGTCCTTGTCAAACCATTCTGATCTTTTGTTCCAGTAAACTTTATACGTTTTATACATACAGGCACTGGCATCTTTCAGACATTGTACAAAAGTATTCAAACCACTATCCACATCGCAATGTAGAGTATTTGTGGCCAAAATAAGTCTGTCTTGAATATCACTGCTTTTCAAAGTTTTGTGGAACTCGGCTTCCAGTTCATGTTTCCAAATAAATTTCTCACAAACCTCGTTTTTGGGTTGACTTGTTTTATCATGACCAGCCTCAACGATATCATTTTTAATTTCAACCATCATAACAACTGGTAGGTGATCAGAATCCATCATGTTCTCAACAACAATTGATTTGATGTGTATAGATGAAAACAAATCAATGGAAGTAGTGAAATAGTCTACTGTGCTAGTCCCAGAGGACGCAATATATGTACATCCATCGTCAAAATCCGTTTCACGCAATCCGTTTAAAATCATACATTCAAACATATTACATAACTCAATCAGCTGACAACCAAATTTATTTGTGTTTTTGTCCTGTGAAATTCTGGGAAATCTGTTCTCGGTATAAACATTCACATCGAAATCATCGACCTCTCCACTAAAACTGTAATTAGTATTCGCTGTTCTCGCGTTTAGATTCCCATTTACCAATAGAAAAGAATCACCACACAAGTCATATAGATCTAAAATGCATTGCTCCAGCACTTCAATACCATATGCACCTTCCTGGCTATTCCAATAAACAGAATCACACGGAGGAAAATATGTACAAATCCACAGTATGTTTCTGTCTACAGAAAACATGTCTTTGTGGATTTTTATAGCTAAAGTGTTTTCAGTTTCTATTGGGATTTGCTCAACAAAACGAGAATATGATTTCCTTACCATTGCGATAACACCCCCAGAATATCTCCCTTGATGAGACAGCTTCTTGGCTTTAGACGTGAACACTACAAAGTCACTGAAAAGTGGTGATTCAAAGTCAGTTGCAACAAATGTTTCTGTCAAACATATAAAGTCATAAGTGAGAAGGAAATTGGCAAAATCATTATTTTCTAGTTTTTCCAAAAGGCCATTTACATTATAATTAAGGAAACTAACATGTAATTTATTTGCAGTATTTACACGCAAAGTACATTTTGATTCCGATGGTGGTGTTGTGTTCTGATTCCAAATATAACTGTCGTCGCCTGTGGCAAATCGTACAGGTCTACCTGATATTGTGGCCCGGCCGATATCCTATCTGTTAGTACCTGAGGCCTCACTCACACTGGGTTTGGTCTTAGAAGATTGGGACCTGCTTCTTGTTTTTGGCAGATCTTTAGCCTGCGTTTTCTTAAACGAATCAGTAATTTTGCTCTGACTGCTAGACCTTGGTGGAGCATGGCCACTGCTCTTACCGTCTACCCGTGTGTGGGAGGCAGCACGTCTAGGTCGCAGAGCATGGGTGACAGAAGGTGTCTGTATGCTCTGGCTTGTGTCTAGATCATCAGAACCTAGAACTAGATTGTCAGCATGCGAGTCTGACAAGCTTTTGGCGTTCGCGTTTTGTGTTATTGTGTGTGTATCATTTAATGCTTGATCTGAGGTGTGTGCCACAACGTTAGTGTGATCAGCTGACTTTGTTCTGACACTGAGCACAGTGACCTCATCGGTACTCACATTCTCAGTATTAATTTTACCCGATTCTTTGGTCGCTTCACATACATCTTCAGCTAGGACCTCACCCATATTTTCCATTTCCTCACCACTGATACAGGTGTCTTTGTCACTGACATCGGTGTGATCGTCACTTTGATCAATAGGCTGGATTTCGTGGACGTCACTGTTTGTGTCATGGCTGACTTCCTCACAAGGGTCATCATGTGGGGGAGGGGCCACTGAGTCCATGCTTTTGCAAATGTCATAAGTACATGGGCCATCACATGCGGAAGGGGCCACTGGGTCTTTCCTGCTTCGTTCAACGTGAGGACAAGAGTCATCATTTGGGGAAGGGTTCACCGAGTCTATCCTGCTACGTCTGGTGTCGTGGCGTGGGGAAGGGGCAACCGTCTGCTCTATATCCCGCTGATGTCCATACATCCGTTTGGCACTGACTCTGTTTGATTTAGATGGAACTGAATGATCCCTGCCAGTGTTTTCTTTCAGGAAGACAAACCTTCTGTGGTTTGACGTTGGTCGTCTGGTCACTTCGTTATATGAGTATGGACCAGGGACTAGTGGTCTGGAATTACTCCTGTCACAATCCAGGCGTTCAGAGCTTTTATGAGTTCTTCCTCTGGTCTCCTCTGTGTGCGCCCTGACGACGTGGACAGCTCCTACATCAGCATGATCTCTGCTGGATCTGTGCAGATTCCTGGTGGTCTCATAGTGGTATTGTTGGTCTTTTGTGTAGGATTGTCCTGTCTCCCAGTGGTCCAGGTTGTCTTCATGCATAGAAACTGTGTGACGCCTTATGCTCTGGTTTCTGTGGTGACGTCCAAATTTGTTCTTTGAAGGATATCCGTGGTGAAGATGTTCATTTCTTTTGCCATCATGCATAGATTGTCTGTTGTCCTGAACATGTGGCCAATGTTCGTCAAGGTGGGGGGCAGCTGAAGGGTAGTCATGACCGTTGTCATAGTCGTAATATGATTTTTGTCTGTCCCTCACACGCAGTTTTCCGTTGTATATGTATGCGATTTTACCACGCCCACGATGAAACTCGACCATTTGCCTCTGCCGCGAGGTGAGGTCAGACGCAACTTTGAGGTTATCTCTGAGTTCTCTGTTTCCTAAAACAGCCATTTTGTCCGTCCACCGGCAGAACTTAACTAAAATGGGACGGGGATTGCTACCAGAGGTACGAGGTTTTCCAAGTCTGCCAGCACTTACAATGTCTTCTTGATGCCAATTGGGTTTGGTTGCATGGTTATTCAAGATGTCTGTGATTATCTCAGTAGTAGCGTAACTGTCCTCCCAAGAATACTCTTCCACATTGATGAACAACACGTTGCACCTCTTGACATCTTGCTCCGTAGCTTTCTTTCCAGATTATCAATTCTGTCCGTGATTGTTGTGTTGAATTCTCTGAGGTCATCTATTTCTTCTTTATTTGTTTGGACACATTCCTTTAGTTTACGAACATCCTCAAAGAACTGAGATAAGTTATCCTCTAAGGCACTGAACTTGTCGTCCACGAGTCTCTTGATTGTGGCTGCATGCGAATGTAGCCCTTGCTGGATTTGTGTAAATCTCCAGTCTATCAGCTGCATTATACTGGCATCTGGTGTTGTATACCCGTGTTGAGCCATGATCGCTGTCTACACCAAGGACTTTTACGAACGCCGGGGAAAAACAACAACAACAGTGAAAAGCAGGAGAGAGAGAGAGAGAGAGAGAGAGAGAGAGAGAGAGAGAGAGAGAGAGAGAGAGAGAGAGAGAAGAGAGAGAGAGAGCCAGAGACAGACAGAGACAGAGACAGAAACAGAAACAGAGAGACAGAGACAGAGAGACAGAGAGAGAAGAGAGAGAGACAGACAGACAGACAGACAGACAGACAGGAACCAGAAAAAAAACACGAAAAACGAATAAGAAGGCGTATTAAGTACAACAAGACAAGACAGACAGACAGACAGACAGACAGACAGACAGACAAGAGAGACAGACAAGCAAACAGACAAGAGAGACAGACAGGCAGACAGACAGAGAGAGAGACATAGAGAGAAAGAGAGAGAAAGAGGAAAGAGAGAGACAGACAGACACACAGACAGACAAGACAGAGACAGAGAGAAAGAGAGAGAGAGAGCAGTGACACAGTGGC
>CM060308.1:23974839-23982339 GCA_030674185.1 Monoplex corrugatus | reverse complement strand
TATATCCACGTGGCTTGCAAGCACACAGAACTAAATGATGTTGCCGTGTTATTCAGTTTGTATCTGTTCAGTTTCTCAAGATAGCGTCTTCGTTTCCGTGCTCGGAATAAATTATGTATGTACTGACACACTGATGTCATGTGATGGAGAAGATCCAAAATAACCATGACCTAAGCTACAAGCTGCACTAAGTCCTATGCACTGACAAGGTCTTGATGTCCTACCTAAGTGTGTGTTTTGTGTCTGTCTTTGTACCTGTCTGTCATTGGAACAATCTGGCTATACTGTAGTGAAATGCGTGTCTTTAACTATGTTATTCAGGTACATTCCGTTCAGTTTTGTTGCAAATGGTTGTAACTGTAAAAAAAAGATCAACTTAATCAACTTGGAAATCATTTTGGAAAGGCTTAAAAAGCAAATATACATACATATACCAAAAAAGACAACATAAAACCCTATGTTGAGCATTTAGATGAAATTACGTTAATTACAGCTGTGATAGGCCTTACTTAGTTAGGGGACGAAACGTGACAACTCTAAATGAACTGGAGAACGTTTTAAACTGTATTTCATTACGTCTAATGAAAACATCAACACACAAACAGAAAAAAACAGAAAAAAAAAAAACGCAAACAGCAAACAAAAATAGCCCAGCCAACAATTAGTGGACTGTCAGTTTTTTTCCTCTCTCTTCCTAATTACTAGGTCAGTAGTTCAACACCAAGTGTACTATTATTTAATTTCTGCTGATGTTTTACAAACACACCGAGTTTTGGAAGAACACAGATGCACAGTATATTTAATTCAGATCGGAACAAGTTGGTCGGTGGAGCGATGAATGTATGGATGAATGGTCATGCACATATACAAGCATGGATGTATTCATGTATGTAAATATATACGCAATTATGTATACGAATGACTGCTTCCTTAGCATTACGGGTAACGTGTCAGTCTCATAACCATTGAAATAGAGCGACCTGCAGGTCATATGTATGTATGTAAGTGTGTGTATGCATGTGTGTGTGTATGTATGTATGTACGTATGTACGTACGTATGTGTGTATGCATATATGTATGTATGTATGTATGTGTGTATGTGTGTATGTGTGTATGTGTATGTATGTCTGTATGCATATCTATTTGTAAGGCTGTATGAAAGCATGTATGTATGTATGTATGTATGCATGTATGTATGCATGTATTATGCATGTATGTCTGTTTGTCTGTCTGTCTGTCTGTCTGTATATATGTATGTATGTACGTATGTATGTATGTATGTACGTATGTACGTATATATGTATGTATGGCAGCTGAGTGGCTGGATAGATGTATGCCTGTAATTATGTATGTAATTATGTGTGACATGGGTATACAGTGCTACTAGGGACTGATATTCAAGAGAGGTCTGTTGCACACTGTGCTTATAGCAGTCTTCCTGGCTATTTTGAGTGCTCCGAAATGTTTGTGTTGATAATTATACTCTCTTTGTGAGAATATGGAATTACAGAGAATAAACTTCCTTGATATGCGTTAGTTGTGCTGGAGGCCATGTGCAACGGATTTCTGGATTATTTTCTTATATGCTGAGAAATTTGTCTACTTAACGAGTTATACTGGTATAATCAATTTTTGCTGAGAATACAATCCTTTTATATTCATTCAGCAAACAGTGTCAGCTATCAACTTGTCGCACAGCCGAAACAGCCCAATGTCTCTCCAGACAGCAAACAGTGTCAGCTATCAACTTGTCGCACAGCCGAAACAGCCCAGTATCCCCACTGAAACAAAAGCTAAGCTCGTCAGTTTTATTTTCATCCCCAATCTGACATAGCAGAGCGAGATGGGGACTCTAACCAAGCCCCTGGAATACAAAAGTGCCTAAAATGAGCAGCAACTTCTGACAATTTTTGCAATATATTTTTCTCTTGCTTAGAAGATTCCTTTCTTTCATGATAAAGGAATCGTACAATTAAAATTCTATTTCACACACTATCCGCACAAGATCGTTGACAATATGTATTGTGACACTAGAGGGAAAGCTGGAGGGAAAAAGAGCACCAGGTAGACCCAGGGAGAAGATATTGGACGGACTTGCAGAGTGGCTGAAGACAAAGAGGGTGGAAGAGGTGCTTGAGGCAACAAGAGATAGAAACAGATGGAAGGCCATGATCGCCAACGCCATGTGGCAAGGCACCTGATGATGATGACGATGATTGTGACACTGATCAGCAGTCTAAAGATTTCAGATAGTATGTTTTGGCAAGTGTCAACACAAAAATCTAAATGTTTCCCCTCAGCCTGTATCAACCATCATCATCAGCAGCAGCAGCATGATGTGCTCTGTCGCTTGGCACTCCATATCAATCTATCCCTTGTCGCTGCAAGTACATCTGTCCTCAGCCACCCTGCAATTCTGTCCAATATTTTCTCTCTGGGTCTACCTGGTGTTCTCTTTCCCTCCAGCTTTCCTGTTGTGACCAGGTGCTCTATCCACTTTCCTCATCAAATGTCCTATAAATGTTGCTTGTCTTTTCCTAAATTTCTTTATCAATGATCTTCTTGTGTCTGCCTCCTTCAAGACTGTCTCGTTTTTTTTTTCTTTGCTGTCCATAGAACTCTCAACAGTCTTCTTAGAAACCAGATTTCAGTTGCCTCAATAATCTTGTTCTTTGCATCAACCTTCACAATCTCCAAATTCCCCATCAATATGCAATATATACATCCAAGGGCATACATCATATTCTTGCACTTTTACGACGTTTACAGTGTTATTAGTGAGATGACAGTCTCCCATTGTCCTCACTTCACGTCAAGATTTCTTTTGTCCGATACTTCTTAAAGGTCATAGTAACCTTGAGATGTACAAATTCTGGATTTTCTATGATCATTTTTGAACAAAACGAGAGCTTGCATGAATGGCATCACTGTCTAGTTTTCTCTGACTGACTGAAAAAAAAAAGAAAAAGAACAGGAGGAACAAGAAGAAGAACTCCGGGCATAAGAAACAAAATAAACATTCCACTTGGCCCATAAGAGGTATGCACAGACGATAAGCTTTACAACATACACGTGAAACACGATAGGACGCACTCTGGTGAGATAGGATGAAGATAAGTCAGGGCAGTCGCCTGAAGCAAAGGCTGTGGTGGCCAAGTTCTGCTCCAGCGAATTTTCTCGGCGAAAGCCCGACTGAAGTTTTTAATTTATGAGTGTTGCTCTATCGTTTTGTGCACAGTATGTGCGAGTTTGTCTTTGTGTGTGTGTGTGTGTGTGTGTGTGTGTGTGTGTGTGTGTGTGTGTGTGTGTGTGGTGTGTGTGTGTGTGTGATGTGTGTGTGTGTGTGTGTGTGTGTGTGTGTGTGTGTGTGTGTGTGTGTGGTGTGTGTGTGCATGTGTGTGTGTGTGTCTGTGTGTGTGTGAGTGTGTGTGTGTGTGTGTGTGTGTGTGTGTGTGTGTGTGTGTGTGTGGTGTGTGTGTGTGTGCATGTGTGTGTGTGTGTGTACAAATATATATATGTATACATGTGTGTGTGTGTGTGTGCGCGCACGTGAGCACGTGTATGTGTATGTGTATGCGTATGTATATGTATGAGTGTGCATATATATATATGAATATATATATATATATGTATACACATATACATATACATATATATATATATATACATATGTATATATATGTACATACATACACACACACAAACACACACACACACATACACACACACACACACACACACACATATATATATATATATATATATATATATATATATATATGTATATATATATATGAATGTATGTATATATATCCGTCTCTCTCTCTCTCTCTCTACATATATATATATATATGTATGTATATATATATACAACATGTATATATGCATGTATATATAGAAGTACCGAAATTATAATCGATTTATCTTTATACATTTTCTTTTAAGTGCAGAGCGCTTAGAAGTTTGCTTCCACAGGGTGTTGCTTTGTAAGTCTTTCATTATGATTATCTTTCATTAAAGGTATCATTACTTCTTTTTTTAACAAACTGCATAACAAAAAATAACAATAACAATAACAACAAAATAGATTGCCTCTTAAGAAAAGAAGACAATTTCTAGACACTGACATTTTCTGAATACATAATACAATATACGTGGCAACGCAGAAAGAAATGTACATTGGATCACGTATGGCGACACTACATACTTGCAATATCTACTGAATTAGCAAATAAAGCAAAAGTTCAAAGTTTTTTCCTGATATTATCAAAGAACACTGAGAGCAGAATGTTTTTTTTTTATATAATCAATGAAAACATTATAAATCATGGCCGAGGTAAAAATTGTAACAATTTTGAAAAGAAACAGAGAAAACAAAAATACGGGCTATTCACAGCAGTGCATAATCCTGCCTTTTTCACTGACAACCAGTGCCAAACAGCAGCAAAGAGGACTTTTTTCACACCATTACCGGTTCCGGAGCAAACCTCTCTCTCTCTCTCTCTCTCTCTCTCTCTCTCTCTCTCTCTCTCTCTCTCCTCTCTCTCTCTCTCTCTTTCTCTCTCTCACTCTTTCACTCTGTCTGTGTCTGTCTGTCTGTCTCTATCTATCTATTACTATCTATCTATCTAATTATCTATCTTTCTATCTGTCTATCTATTTATCTATCAATCTATCTATCGATCTATCTATATATCATATATATATATATATATATATATATATATATATATATATATATATATTATTATATATCTCCTCCGAATCCCTTCTCTCTCTGCGAGCGTGTGTATGCGTGTGTCTGTATGGACAAGCGCATGTGTGCATGTGAGTGTGTGCTCACCCAGACTCTTCTGTGTGCGCGTGCGTTTCCGGGGTGGGGGGTGGGGGTGCGGGCGCTCTTGCGCGTGTGCGTACATCCACTTGGGTACGCTTTCATCATCATCATCAGGTGCCTTGCCGCATGGCGTTGGCGATTATGGACTTCCATCTGTCTCTATCAATTATTGCCTCAAGCATCTCTTCCACCCTCCCTGTCTTCAGCCACTCTGCAAGTCCGTCTAGTATCTTCTCCCTGGGTCTACCCGGTGCCCTCTTTCCCTCCAGCTTTTCCGTTGTGACCAGGTGTTCCAATTCCCTTTCCTCATAAAATGGCCTATGAATGTTGCCTGTCTTTTCCTAATCTTCCTTATGAATGATCTACTTGTGTCTGCCTCCATCAAGATTGTCTCGTTTCTTTTCTTTGCTGTCCATGGAACTCTCAACATCCTTCTTAGAAACCACATCTCGGCTGCCTCAATTTTGTTCTGGCTTTGCTTGTTGACTGTCCACGACTCGCAACCGTACAACAGTATTTATTCTATATAACATTCAAGAACTCTCTTCCTGATGTTAATTGTTGGTAAGAATGCTTTTCATCTTCTTGAATGCCGTTTTGGCTTGGCCGATTCTGCTGGCTATTTCTGATGTGCATCTGCCGTCTGGTGAAATGATCGTTCCCAGATATTTAAACTTATCAACCTGTCTCAAGATTGTGGTCCGTTTGCTGTTATTTTGCATGAGGGGATTTCATGTTTTTAACTGATCACCATGTCTTCAGTCTTCCTGCTGTTTAGTTCCAACCCCTTACCTTTGCTTTCTATTTCAAGTATATTCACAAGGTTTTGTAGGTTCCTTTCACTTTCTGCAATTAGCACGGTGTCATCTGCGTATCGAATGTTGTTTATCATTTTCCTCCAAACTATAATCCAGGGTCTTTTTCTAGGTTTCTCATGATGTTTTCGCTGTAAAGTGAAAACAGATCTGGTGACAAAACGCAACCCCGTCTGACTCCTCTTTTGATGTTTTAGAAAGAGCTTATATCGTTTTTTATTCTTATTGCAGCTGTTTGTTCCCAGTACATATTTCTGATTATTCGTAGATCTTTTCCATCAATATTGAGTCTTTCTAGTTGGTTGATCAATTCTTCATGTCTTACCCGATCGAAAGCCTTGGTATAGTCAACTAAGCATAAATATAAATCCTTGTTCATCTCGATTGACCTCTCTATGATAGTTCTTAGGATGTATATGGCATTAATTAAAAGTTCCCTTCCCTTCCACAAATCCACACTGTTCATCTGCTATTTCTCTTTTGATTCTATTCCTTGTCCTCATCATGATTATTCTTAATAGGATGTTTGTTACATGACTCATCAAACTAATTGTGCATTCTATAGCCCCTGTCTTCTTAGGAAGTGCAATGAAAATTGACTTTGACATGTCTTTGGGGATTTTTCCAGTGTCATTTAGGAGGACTGTTATTTTTTCTATACCGAATTCCTCCAGGGCTTCAATCATCTCTGTGGTAATGTTGTCTGGTCCTGGGGCTTTTCCTGGTTTCATCTTTTTCAATGCTGCTCTATCTTCATCTTTCATTATGGGTGGTCCTTCAAAGTTCTTTCTTATAATGTGTTCTACATTTCTGTCATCTTCAAAAAGGTCTTTAATGTACTCTCCCCATCTGTCTAATATTTTGTCTTTTTCCATGATAAGCGTACCATCTTTCGATTTTAAGCAATCAGTTGATGTGCATGTATTTTTCCTGTGGACAGTTTCTTCAATTCGTCTGTACATACCCGAGGATCCATTTTGTGTTGGTCTTCTATTTCTTTGCACTTTGTTTTCAACCAAGCTCCCTTAGCTACATTGCACGTATTCCTGATTTCTTAGTTTATCTTCCTGTATATCTTCTCGTTTCTCTTTGCCTTCCTCCGTTCCTCTATCAAGCCTAAAAGCTCTTTTGTCATCCAGTTCTTTTTTGCTTTTCTATCTACTACAGGGATTTCTTCACAAGCTTCGTTTATCGAATTTCTCAACTTTGTCCATTGTTCTTCACTGTCACCAACATCTTCCAGAGCACTGACTTTGTTTTGAACATGTACATTAATTTTTTGACGTATCACTTCATGTCTTTAAGAGTCCAAGATCTAGTTTGATGTTGCTTTTGGTCTGTTTCCTTTTCCGTAATTTCAGCCTACATCTTCCCACTACAGGATTGTGGTCACTGTTGCAGTCTGTGCCTGGTAGTGTTTTTGCTGACAGTAAAGAATTTCTGAATATATATATTTTCTTCTATTAGGCTGCTCAAACCAAGTGTTTCCTTCTATGAACTCATTCATCTGTGCCCATTCTACAAGTTTCCCTCCCCTTTCATTTTGTGTACCAAGGCCATGAGGTCCAACTATATCCTCTACCCTATCCTTTCCCACTTTAGCATTAAAATCTCCCATTATTATTGTAACTTCTTGTGATTTACATTGGGCCTTGGCCATCTCTAATACTTCGTAGACGTTGTCGATGTCTTCCTGAGTACTTGTGGATGTTGGTGCATACACCTGAATGATGCTGATATCAAATGGTCTGCCTCCCAGTTTGACCAGCACAACTCTGTCGGACACAGCCCAGTATCCCTTAACTGCTTTTGATTTGTCCCTGTCCATTACGATGCCTACTCCTCTTT
>CM060308.1:23954839-23969839 GCA_030674185.1 Monoplex corrugatus | reverse complement strand
ACACAGTGTGTTTGTGTGTGTGTGTGTGTGTGTTGTGTGTGTGTGTGTGTGCATGTTGTGTGTGTGTGTGTGTGTGTGTGTGTGTGTGTGTGTGTGTGTGTGTGTGTGTGTGTGTGTGTGTGTGTGTGTGTGTGTGTCTGTGTGTGTGTTGCCTGTTTTGGGTGGTCTGCGTTGATCGTATCCGTATGCTTGGTGCGTGGGTGCGCCTTGATTTGACTTGTCAAGATCTGGAGTCATATAAATACATAAATACTTTGATCATCATCATCATCATCATCATCATCATCATTCATCTTCATCTTCATCATCATCATCAGTAGTAGTAGTAGTAGTAGTAGTAGTAGTAGTAGTAGTAGTAAATCCATTTGTAATTAATTGCGTGTCCTTCTCTCCAATAAAGGAGGAGCAATACATCGGACTTTGAACAAAAAAGAGAAAAAAAAAGGAAGAAAGAAAGAAAAGAAATCATAAGTTTAAAGGTGTATTAGGTAGTTTTACACAAACGACAGTTACTCGATGCCTATCTTTTTTTAACATTTCCCTGAAATATTATTTGAGCCATCAGCTTTATTTCCTAGATATTACAGAAAAATATGGTGACTAGAAGACAGTGTACCACTGTCCTGAGCACACATTTCCGAATGCGTGTATATATTGATCAAAAATAACATTTGACCAGCTAAGGCGCATGGACACAAACAAAAAATAAATAAAATGCGGGTTTTTGCACACTCGTGCTTTACAAACTAATGTGTCAATGTTTTCTTAAGATTTGAAATACTACAGAAAAAACAGTGAGAGGGGAGGGGGAAAAAATAAGGAAAATACAGCTTAATGAGACAATGTTTACATTACGTCTTTCACTACGGCCGTGTCTTTAACATTTCAGCTGTAATACGATCCACACTCATTTTGCTTCACTTGTTTCATTGTATCTCTCGCTCTCACGATATTTTCCTCGAGTATTCTTTTCAGTAAACTTTTTTTCCCGGCTTCGTTCACACTAATTAATTTCTGTGTCAAGTCATTTATCGAACGTAGTTTTGTCATTTTGAAAAATGGCCATAACAAGGTTAAACCAGTTATCAATCTTTGCTTGCCTTGCCCTGTGTTTTACTTGTCCTTGCCTTGCCTTGTCTGTCCTTGCCTTGCCTTGTCTGTCCTTGCCTTGTCTGTCCTTGCCTTGCCTTGTCTTGTCTGTCCTTGCCTTGCCTTGTCTGTCCTTGCCTTGCCTTGTCTGTCCTTGCCTTGTCACATCTTGACATGCTTTGCCTTGCCTTGCCTTATCTTGCCTTGTCCTACCTTGTCTCATCTTGCCTTGTCCTACCTTGTCTTATCTTGCCATGCTTTGCCTTGCCTTGCCTTATTTTGCCTTGTCCTACCTTGTCTTATCTTGCCTTGTCCTACCTTGTCTTATCTTGCCTTGTCCTACCTTGTCTTGTCCTACCTTGTCTTATCTTGCCTTGTCCTACCTTGTCTTATCTTGCCTTGCCTTCCCTTGCCTTATGTTGTTTTATCTTACCTTGCCATGTCTTGCCTTGCCTTGTCTTGCCTTGCCTAGTCTTGCTTTGCTTTGTCTCAGCCTTGTCTTGTTTTGCTTTGTCTTTTATTGCATTGTCTTGCCTTGCCTTGCCTTGCCTTGCTCAGCCCTGCTTTGTCGTACCTTGTCTTTCTTGCGTTGTTTTGCCTGGCTTTGCCTTGCTCAGCCTTACTTTGTCTAATCTTATTTTGTCTTGCCTTGCCTTGCCTCGCCTTACCTCGCCTTGCTTTGCCTTGCCTTCCCTTGCTTTGCCTTGCTTTGTCTTGCCTTGTCATGCCTTTTCTTGCCTTGTCTGACTTTGCCTTGCCTTGCCTTGCCTTGCCTTGCCTTGCCTTGCCTTGCCTTGCCTTGCTTTGCCTCGCCTTGCCTTGCCTTGCTTTGCCTTGCCTTGTCTTGCCTTGCCTTGCTTTGCCTCGCCTTGCCTTGCCTTGCTTTGCCTTGCCTTGTCTTGCCTTGCCTTGCTTTGCCTTGCCTTGTCTTGCCTTGTCATGCCTTTTCTTGCCTTGTCTGACTTTGCCTTGCCTTTTCTTGCCTTGCCTTTTCTTGCCTTGCCTTGCCTTGCCTTGCCTTGCCTTGCCTTGCTTTGCCCTTTCCCTTGCCTTGCCCTGAAGTGTCTTAAAGTTTTTGCCTTACTTTACCATTGCCATGCTCTTGTCTTGCCTTGCCCTTCCCTTGCCCTTGCCCTTGCCTTTCTGGTTTTGCCCTACCTTGCCTTGAGCTGGTCTTTCTTTGTGTTGACTTGTTCTACTCCTTCTTTGCCATCCTTTACCTTGATTTGCCTTGCCTTTTTCTTCCTTTGCCTTGCCCTTACCTTGCCTTTCTCTTCCTTTGCCTTGCCTTGTTTTGCCCTTAACCCTTACCTTATCTGCCACATAACAGCAAGATGAACACGAGCTTGCTCCACTTCAATTGGTCAGGTGTGATGTTCTGCGTCTCTGAAAATGGCATCTGCCTCTCTTCGTCCATGTTGTCCATATATTTCTTTCCCTGTCTTTTTCATCTTCCTTTTTTCCCCTCTGTGATTTTTTGCAGCAATCCTTTCCGCAAGTAATTACAGAGAACCGAAGGACGGCCAGCAATCCTTTCTGCAATTTCAATTTCAATTTCTCAAGATGTCTTTACCGCTCTCGGAGTGAATTCCATATGCACTAACGTCACAGGTGCCATGTGATGGAGAAGATCCAGAATGATCACTGCACAAGCCACGAGCTGGCCAGGTCCTGAGGTCCTACCTAGATGGTTCCATAACTCTGGGGTCGTAGGGGAGTGAAATGGCAGAGACCTCAACTTTTCCTGGGGTTAGCACCACGAGGTGGCGCCCATCCCCTATCCCTCGCTTCAAATTCATATTCACATATTTTTTAAACCAAAACTTCAGAGAGGCAAGAAGGCTAATTGGTCTTCAAGGGGTAGAACCTAGGAAATCAACCTATCTCTCCAATGTTTTTTACCAAGGCAGCCGGGCATTGCCCTGCTTTTCACGATTGTCAACTGTCGTGGGATCTTTAGCATGCTCGGCCCGAAGGTACACGGGTCCGACTGGTTTTTCGTCCCCTTCCGAAAGACTAGACGTTCTGTTCGATTTTCCGGTCAAACTGAGGAGAAAAGTCGAGGTCTCTATGGGAAGCGAACCCTGGAACCTCGAGTTTAGTTATTGGCAGGCGAACGTCTGAACCTTTCTGCCACTCTTCTCCCTGTCCGCAAGTAGTAACAGAAAACCACGGGACGGCTAAGAGAGAAGCTCCTTGAGACCTGAGAGCTTTTGGAGGTTTGTAGGGCAGCAAGAGATTTAAGTGTTGGCATGGTACACATGGTATTCAAATTCACACATTGAAGGCACTCTTGCGTTGACTGGAACTCAATGATATGGTACGATACGATATGATACGATGTGGTATGATACGATACGATTCAATACGATACGATACAATATGATACTATACGAATTGATATGATAAAACTTTGTTACCAAGGATAGGGTGTGTGCGTGCGTTCATGAGAAAAAGAAAGAGAGAAGACACAGAGAGAGGATGGGGGGGGGGGGGGAGAGATGGGGAGGACAGACAGACAGACGAGAGAGAGAGAGAGAGAAACAGAGAGGGAGAGAAACACACACATAGAGAGAGAGAGAGAGAGAGAGAGAGAGACAGACAGACAGACAGACAGAGACAGAGACAGAATCAGAGAGACAGAACACACAGAGAGACAGAGAGAGACAGAAATAAAGACAGACAGGCAGGCAGACAGACGGAGACAGACAGACAAAAGTAGAGGCAAACACACAGACAGAAAGAGACTGACTGGCTGACGGACAGAAAGCCAGACGAACAAGATAAAAGAATAAAAAAAAAATTGAAAAAAAGAAAACACTGAGCAGGAATGTTTGTCATATATTCTGTCTTCAAACAGTCGGTCAATAAGATTTCCCGCCTAGGATGTTGACCATGTAATTCAGCGCCAGAATGTCTGGTGTGGGTGCAGTGCCCTCTCTGCACCCGCGCCTCTCCCTCTCTCTCTCTTTGTGTCTGTCTGTCCGTCTGTCTGCCTACCTGTCTGTCTGTCTGTCTCTCTTTCCTCTCTCTATCTCAGTTTGTCTCTGTCTGTCTGTCTGGCTGTCTGTCTGTCTGTCTGTCTCTCTCTCTCTGTCTGCCTGTCTGTCTTGTCTGTCTCTTTCTGTCTGTCTGTTTCTTACTCTCTCTCTTCCTCTCTCTTCTGTCTCTCTCTGTCCTCTGTCTGCCTGTCTGTCTTGTCTGTTCTCTTTTCTGTCTGTCTGTCTGTTTCTTACTCTCTCTCTTCCTCTCTCTCTCTGTCTCTCTCTCTCTGTCTGCCTGTCTGTCTTGTCTGTCTCTTTCTGTCTGTCTGTCTGTTTCTTACTCTCTCTCTTCCCTCTCTCCTCTCTGTCTCTCTCTATCTCTGTCTCTATCTATGTCTCTGTATCTCTCTGTCTGTCTGTGTCTGTCTCTGTCTGTCTGTCTCTTCCTTTCTTTCCTCTCTCTCCTCTCTCTGTCTGTGTGTTTGTCTGTCTCTCTCTTCCTTTCTCCTCTTCCTCTCTTTCTCTCTCTCTGCCTCTGTCTCTGTCTCTGTCTCTCTCTCTTCCCCTGTCTCTCTCTCCCGTGTCTCCATAACCATAACCATCTGCGTGCGTGCGCGCGTGTGTGTATGAGTGTGTGCGTGCGTGTGCGTGTGTGTGTGTGTGTGCGTGCGTGTGTGCGTGTGTGTGTGTGTGTGTGTGCGTGTGTGTGTGTGTGTGTGTGTGTGTATCGACCGACCGCGCGCTTTCCCCATAAAGTGAGGCCAGCGTGAAGCTTACAAGTTATGACTAACAACTGGGTGGTGTGATGGCGTGACTCATCAGTGATGATGATGCAAGGTTAGCATTGATACAGAGGAATTACCATGATCACTGAGTGATAGCTGGACTGCTGAGACTCTGCAGTTTTGACTCATTAAATTGATCGCTTCCGACTTTTTAAAAAAAAAATTTTTTTTTTAAGGATCATCGCACTCAGGGAGGTTACGTTAGTGCACACCATTCTTTTTTTTTCGTCCCATTTTTTAATGCCATCTCTAATGGCCACAGAAGCTGGCATTTTGTTGTTGTTGTTTTTTCAGTGCGACGATGATGATGTCGATGAGGATGACAGTCATGATGCTATGAAGTTCCATCGAGGAATTGACAGGGCTGTCTGTACTCTATGCTTACTACCATAATATATCCTGGCGTCAACTAGGCCCGAGAGATGCAGACACCTGCGGTGCTGGTCAGAAGGTTTGAGCAACACCTTCAATGACGCATCTGTGAAGTGGGTGAGACTCGACTGTGTTGTTCCAGTCTTCCCAATGAGCCCATAGCACGCCCAACTCTGGGTAGGAGCCGGTTAGAGCCGAAAAATCCCGCTATGATATAGTTTTGAAGGGACTGATGGGGATTCGAACCCACAACCTTCCAGTCAGTAGTCCGTTGAGTTAACTACTACACTACGTTGACTGGTATCGCTTCCGATTTTGGCTTATGAACGGTGACTTGAGAAGTTGTATAACAAAATGTTGAAGTGAGATTTGAAATGTTACTCATAAACGATAAAATTCAACTGGTAAAAGTGCCAGTGTGAGATTTGGTACTAACGATGTAATGATGATACGTAAGATGCTGACTGACAAAATCAATGGTCAATGACATTTTGGCTAGAATATGATGATGTGAATGTGCAACTCGTAAACGACGACATAGGGCTTTGACTATTACGAGTTCATTCAGTGAAGTTGTGGTTTATGAAATTAACGACGGTATAAGATGATGACGCGTACCTATGTTTGATTCAAATGATAGTTTGACATTTTGTGGTTATGGGAAAATGAGTACGTAGGGTTATGACCTAAAAATTATGACGTGAAGTTTAAGTTAATACACGATGACGTAAAAGTTTGACTAGAAAAAGATGACGTGAAATTTTGAACTGATAAATTCTGAAACTGTGTGGAGTCTCTACTAGGCTAATGATGATATGATTTACGACTCAAGAACGCGGATGTGTTCAACGTTACCGATGGGTGACATGAACTTATGATTAATAGGTAATAACGTCTGCTTATTACCTTTGATGATGTAAATTCTGACTGAATACTGAAAGAGTATCGACCAGTCGCCTTGGTGTATAGTGGTTAGTGCAACGGGCAACCCACTCGAAGGTTGTGGGTTCGAATCCCCATCAGTCCCTTCAAAAATCATTGTGGGGTTTTTCGGCTCTAACCGGCTACTACCCAGAGTTGGGCGTGCTATGGGCTCATTGGGAAGACTGGGACCACACAGTCGAGACTCATCCACTTCACGGATGCATCATTGAGGGTGTTGCTCAAATCTCCTGACCAGCACCGCAGGTGTCTGTATCTCTCGGGCCTAGTTGACGCCAGGATATATTATGGTAGTAAGCGCAGAGTACAGCCCTGTCACGCAGTCTCAATCCTAGATGGAACTCCATAGCATCATGATTATCATCCTCATCGACATCATCATTATCATCGCATTGTAAAAACTTCCAGCTTCTGTAGCCATTAAGGTGGCGTAGAAAGTGGGACGAAAAAAAAAGGGGAGTACAAAGGTAACCTCCCTGAGTGCAATGATCCTAAAAAAAATTTAGAAAAAAGGATAATGTATCCTATGAATAAACCTCGACTTCAGTTCGCCCTCTTTCAATGTGGACTGACTGAAACAATCAATAGAATATATGGCCTAGTGGTTACAATACCGTCCTAGGACGGCAGAAATTTAGGTTTGACTCATGGATCAGACAGAGATGTTTCTCCTCTCTCCACTGGATCTGAGGTGGTGGTTTACATGTAGATGACCGCCTTTCCGAGGTCTGTATGCAACATGCTCACAGCGCACGTTTAAGATCCTACGGCACAAAGAATTTGTCCCAGGTGAATTGTGTAGCAGAATCCATTGTTGTAGATAAACAGAAATATACACATACAAAAAACAAAACAAAACAAACAAAACAAACACGATACACTACGATATTTTTAAAACACAATACAGTACAATACACTGCAACATAAAACACTAAACACATTGCCACACAATACACTGCAATACATTGCAACACAATATACCACAATACAATGCAACAAATATTCTACAATACATTACAACAAAATACAATAACAATATGTTGCAACACAAAACATTACAATACATTACAACACAATACACTACAATACATTTCAACACAGTTTACAACAACTATACATTGCAAGACAATACATCACAACACTACAAAGCATTACAACGCAATACAAGACAATGCAACACACAACTCTAAAAATAGCTAAACAAAAACACACACCGATGAAAACAAAAGTGATGCTATGCTGTGACGACGACGTGCTCTCCCAGTTAATGGCAGCCTGAATTTCACGCAGCAAAGCCGTTGCGATAAAAACAAAAAAAGAACAAAAACACCAAAATATAAAATGCCAAAGAAAAAACAAAGCCGCACAGCGATGGAATAGATGGCGATGAATAATCAATGAAGACAGCGTTGAACGCCGCACTACACTGGATTGTACAACTGCTGCTGTGATGTCATACGATACTATACAACGGCAGGTAAAGCAAAGCAGCGCACACAGTCCTGTGTTACCCGTTTCGATCCGATCAGTTGGTTGACTGGGTACAGCAGTCAATGTGGGAAAGACGCTTGAGTTGCAGTCAGACATTCCGGGTTCGATCCTACCTGGGTACCTCCCGTTCTGGTGGGTAGAGGGTGACGATTTTTTTTCCAGATCTTCTGAGTCAGCGTCCTTTGTGTGGTGTGTGTACGTATGCTGAGCATCAAATATGCACGGTATAGATCCAATGTCAATGTCCGGTGGCGTGTGAAAACATAGTTCATAAACGCTCTGCATTCACGCCCGCCACACACGGGATATGCAGACTGTGCAGCGATATATTGCCTGCACAGTGTGGGGAAAAAAACAACAAAACAACAACAACAACAAAACCAAGATGTATACACGTGTCCGTGAAAAATCGTCGGGTCAGATGTTCTCTGTCACTGATAACTGTGTAACCCAGTACCCCCGACCGCAAACAAAACAAAACAAAACAAAACAAAACAAAAACAAAACAACAACAACAACAAAATCCGGCCTCAAGAGAGATGGGATATGCCAGGTTCGGCTTGCCTAAGACACACCTTATAACGAAAGATGATTTTCAGAGACCAGGCTCTGGCACACAGCCGGCAGAGAACTAGAAGAATGTGGAGAACAGTTCTTGAGTGCGCTGTCCCAATGACTTTTCACGGAGTTAAGGGGAGCAGAAGAAGAAGAAGAACATGGACAGGAGGAGGAGGCGGCGGAGAAGAAGAAGAAGAAGAGAAGAGAAGAAGAAGAAGAAGGAAGGAAGAAGAAGAAGAAGAAGAGAAGAAGAAGAAGAGAGAAGAAGAGAAGAAGAGAGGAAGAGAAGAAGAAGAAGAAAGAAGAAGAAGAAGAAGAAGAAGAAGAAGAAGAAGAAGAAGAAGAGAAGAAGAAGAAGAAGAAGAAGAAGAAGAAGAAGAAGAAGAAGAAGAAGAAGAAAGAAGAAGAAGAAGAAGAAGAAGAAGAAGAAGAGAGAAGAAGAAGAAGAAGAAGAAGAAGAAGAAGAGAAAGAAGAAGAAGAAGAAGAAAGAAGAAGAAGAAGAAGAGAGAAGAAGAAGAAGAAGAAGAAGAAAGAAGAAGAAGAAGAAAGAAGAAGAAGAAGAGAAGAAGAAGAAGAAGAAGAAGAAGAAGAAGAAGAAGAAGAAGAAAGAAGAAGAAGAGAAGAAGAAGAAGAAGAAGAAGAAGAAGAAGAAGAAGAAGAGAAAGAAGAAGAAGAAGAAGAAGAAGAAGAAGAAGAAGAAGAAAGAAGAAGAAGAAGAAGAAAGAAGAAAGAAGAAAGAAGAAGAAGAAGAAGAAGAAGAAGAAGAAGAAGAAGAAGAAGAAGAAGAAGAAGAAGAAGAAGAGAAGAAGAAGAAGAAGAAAGAAGAAGAAAGAAGAAGAAGAAGAAGAAGAAGAAGAAGAAGAAGAAGAAAAGATCAAGAGGAAGAGGAAAAAGAAGAGGAAGAAGAAGAGGAAGAAGAAGAAGAAGAAGAAGAAGAGGAAGAAGAAGAGGAAGACGACTGTTTAATCAGCTGGCTAGAGCTGATACTATAGGGTCTAGAGTTCTGTCCTGGGATGGGCCACAGATTGTTGACCTGTTAGCTTAGTTGGTCACTTTGGTTCTTATTCTTTTCCGTGTTTTTTCTGGTTCCTGTTTGCTTGAAGGTGGGCAGTCACACTTGCTTTGAATTTTGCCTATTTGTTGTTCTGCGTGCTCATGTACACGAAGCGGCTGTAGACACTACATGTACTGACAAGCCGGCATGTATGTTAACCTGGGATATAGAGAAACTCTTCACCTTTAACCCAGCAGGGTGACAAGTATAATAGGCCATGAAACTGTTTGCGGTTACATCAATTCCTGAGCTCATCCTAGTAGTTGCTTCAGGTGATTCTGTCAATGGGTCGGAGAGTTACCTGGTAACCAGGCTCTGTGATTCAAATATTCGGTATTAAGTGGTGGCAGTGTAGTGTAGTGTGTGTGTGTGCATGTGCGTGTGTGTGTATGTGTATGTGTGTGTGTGTGTGGGGGGGGGGGTGTTTCACTGTCTGTGTGCTTGCACATGCGTTAAGTCTATGTCTGTGACTCAGTGCGTGAACAGAGAAAGTAACAACAGGGAGAGAGAGAGAGAGAGAGAGAGAGAGAGAGAGAGAGAAGAGAGAGAGAGAGACAGACAGACAGACAGACAAACAGACAGACAGATAGACAGACAGACAGAGAAACAGAGACAGAAAGACAGAGACAGAGAGAGAGACAGAGACACAGAGAGAGATAGACAGAGAGAGACAGAGAGACTGACTGACTGAGACACAGAAACATAGCAGATTTAAATAAAGCAGTCAAAAACAAAGCAAAACAAAACAAAAAATAAGACCAACAACAACAGCAATGTAAAAAATCAAGACAACAAAAACAAACAAAAGCAGCGACAACAACAACAATAAAAACACTTAAGAAAATGTTATTTAAATAATCAATAATCAGCAGCTTAGGGACATCCGAGTTAAAAAAAAAAAATGATCGCTTCATTCAAACAAAGGAAATTATCTTATATTGACCGGAAAGAGTACGCTAGTTGTGTGTGTGTGTGTGTGTGTGTGTGTGGTGTGTGTGTGTGTGTGTGTGTGTGTGTGTGTGTGTGTGTGTGTGTGTGTGTGTGTGGTGTGTTGTGCGTGTGTGTGTGTGTGTGTGTGTGTGTGTGTGTGTGTGTGTGTGTGTGTTGTGTGTGTGTGTGCGTGCGTGCGTGTGTGTTGTATCAAATTTCAGCTTAAGATTAAACCTTTCACCCACGCACTCTTTCCACCAGCTGCAAAAACTTAATCCTTTGACTTCCTCACCCTATCCACCAGATTCCTGCAGGAAGCTGGTAGATAGAATGAAGGAGTTAAAGGGTTATGTTTTTGCTTTGCTAGCATGGTTGACAATACAGGATGCTGGTGGATAGGGAGAGAGAGTCAAAGGGTTAAAGACAGTTGTCATTAGGACTTTAAAACATTTTGCAATTTATCACTTGATCGTTGTATCACAGGGTGCCCCTCAGCCCGCATTGTTAGACGGGTAAGTAAGGTTTGCGTAATGAAGATCACGCCATCCATGATTGGACTGGTTACTCAACATTTTCCACCGACCTAGTAGTCCCCCTCAGACCGTATCGTTACGCGGGTTTACGTAATGAAGATCACGCCATCCATGATTTAACTGGTTACTCGGCGTTTTCCACCGACCTCCAAAGGAGGGGGGGGGGGGGGGGAAGAATATTCAAGCCCTATCTTACCAGGGTACGTAAGGTTTGCGTAATGAAGAGCACGCCATCCATGAATTAACTGGGTACTCAACATTTTCCACCGAGCAGGATCTAACGCTCACATTGGTCTTATCCAACTATAGAGGGTAGGTTATCAAGTACACAAAAGGTTTCAGCAAATACCAACGTCCAAGCGAAAAGTCCAGAGGGTTGAATAACAGCCAGGGCCGCCAGGTGCCAAAGATTGCTTGGATATTCAAATGTCGATGTCCAATGAAAGACAGGTTAGTTATTCAAATTTCGATGTCCAATGAAAGACAGGCTAGCTATTCAAATTTCGATGTCCAATGAAAGACAGATGGGAAGGTTTTGTGACAGAAACAACAGAAACGCACTGTATAAAAGCCAGAAAGTCAATCACTAAAATTCACCTATTCGATTGCCACCCAGCCAGAGACCTTCCAACCTATCTTAGAGGTATGTAATCCACGTCTCATTTTATACTTTAGTTAGGGTAGGGATAGAAGTAGGTAGTATGTTTGATTTTCCACAAAGCAAAGAATAGAGTAGGACATAAGAAAGTGTTCAGCATTCTAGTGATATGCAAGTTCTGATGATTTGTAGTGCATCTTAGGATTTTAGGAATATTAGGACCCAGGACAGTAGGAATGGTGAATCACGTTTATGCTGAAGTTGACTGCTTAAATAAATACGTCGTAGTTATTAATCTATGTGTGGACTGCTTATGAGAATCATGTCTAGTGTGGTCAGTGCATTTCTTCTCGTCACTCTCTTTCCTTGTTGTGTGTGTGACTGCTAAGTACAGAAACACTTTCTTCATATACATCCCCAATACATCTTACTGTTATAGAGGACACACCCAAATATCCTTTCGCGATATCCTTCTTGCGATACAAGGGGAAACATAACAACCCCTCCTGCGATAGTTGCATCTTAACAAATCTAAACAAGTGTCTTGAGTTTCATTTATGTCTTTGTTTTAATTATTTCAACACTGAGTTATTCAGACTCTTTAATATGTAGTACAACTTTTATATTATTTTTTTGTGTCCTCTTGTGCCGAGGGGACACGCAGTTTTCGGACATGGGTCAGATGGGTAGCGTCTGTCATAGGTTGAGTCTTTCAGTTGTTTTTTCACACCTTCTGTCCACCTTTCCCTAGGGTGCCCCCTTCCTTTGGATCCATGCCTTTTCATGTTATAAGCTTTGTATGCTGACTGTTCTGTGGGAAGCCTCATGAGATGACCAATGAGGTGACCGACTTTTCTATATACACTATACATGGCACAGTTCCCACGTGTCTCTAATAACTTCATTTCTGATCTTGTCTCGACGTACGAAATTCGTTGTCTTTCTGAGACACTTCATCTCCAAGCTGTTATTTTGCTTTTTGATCTAAGTGTCCATGTCTAGCTCTGATAACAAAGTGTTGGTATAAAAATAGAGCTTATTAATTGACGCGTTGTATCCATAGGTACGTGTGGATGTGATGGTAGAGAGGCCAGCTGATAAGTCACTGCATTTGCTTTCTGGATTCTTGTTTCAATTTCCCTAACTATGCTGTCATTCTGTGTTAAGATACTCCTAAATATTTGAATTCTTCAACTTGTTTCAGTTTCTTGTTGTTGATCTGCTCACCCTCATAACCTCTGTTTTGGACACGCTGATTTTCATGTTATGATGTTCACAGCTTGCATCCTTATCAATTAGGCCTTGGTCGTTAGCAAACAATAATTCATTCAGGTCCTGAAGATTTGGATTTTCGCCTTTTGTGACCCTGTCCATGTAAATAATGAACAGTCGAGGGCACAGAACAAAACCTTGGCGTACTCCTGTTTTTACACCAAATCAGCTACTGAGGCCGTTTTGTGTTCTCACTGCATTTTTACAGTGTTGGTACATTGCCGTGACATTCCCTAATAACTGTCCTTGAACTGCCGACAGCATATGTCTCTCTACTAACTATGTCGAAGGCTTTATCTTGATCAACAAATACCATGTTTAGTATTTTGTCATTTTAAATGGTCTTTTTTTGTTGTTGTTGTCATTCTGTATGGTCTCTTTAGATTCTAAATGGTCTTTTTTGTCATTTTATATGGTCTTTTTGTCATTCTAAATGGTCTTTTTTTGTCATTTTAAATGGTCTTTTTGTCATTCTAAATGGTCTTTTTTGACATTCTCAATGGTCTTTTCAGACATCTGTCTTAGGGAGAAGTTTGCATCTGTACATCCTCTTCCTTTCCTAAATCCGAACTGTGCCTTACTCAGTTGGGGTTCTATGATGGATCCAGTACTTTAGCATACATCTTCCCTATGTGGATGAGAAGCGAGATGCCCCAGTATGTCTCAGGGTCTCTCTTATCTCCTTTTTTCTTCCATAGGGGTACGACACTTGATTTTTGCCAGTCATCAGGCACTTTTCTTTCCTTCCATGCCTGTCTGAAAATCATCTATGTATAATATTAACCTGATAATAATCAAAATAGAATAGCAGATGAACAGTGTGGATTTGTGGAAGAGAAAGGAACTATTAATGCCATATACATCCTAAGAACTATCATAGAGAGGTCAATCGAGATGAATAAGGATTTATATTTATGCTTTGTTGATTATACCAAGGTTTTCGATCGGGTAAGACATGAAGAATTGATCAACCAGCTAGAAAGACTCAGTATTGTTAGAAAAGATCTACGAATAATCAGAAATATGTATTGGGGAATAAACCGCTGCAATGAGAATAGAAAACGATACAAGCTCTTTCCAAAACATCAAAAGGAGAGTCAGACAGGGTTGTGTTTTTTCACCAGATCTGTTTTTACTTTACAGCGAAAACATCATGAGAAACCTAGAGGAAACCCTGGATTAAAGGTTGGACGAAAAATGATAAACAACATTCGATACGCAAATGACACCGTGCTAATTTCAGAAAGTGAAAGGGACCTACAAAACTTGTGAATATACTAGAAATAGAGAGCAAAGGTAAGGGGATTGGAACTAAACAGCAGGAAGACTGAAGTCATGGTGATCAGTAAAAAACATGAAATCCCTTCATGCAAAATAACAGCAAACGGCACAACCTTGAGGCAGGTTGATAAGTGTAAATACCCGGGAACGATCATTTCACCAGACGGCAGATGCACATCAGAAATAGCCAGCAGAATCGGCCAAGCCAAAGCAGCATTCAAGAAGATGAAAAGCATTCTTACCACAAATGCCTATCAATCAACATCAGGAAGAAAGTTCTTGATTGTTATATAGAACCAATACTGTTATACGGTTGTAAGGCGTGGACAGTCAACAAGCAAAGCCAGAACAAAATTGAGGCAGCCGAGATGTAGTTTCTAAGAAGAATGTTGAGAGTTCCATGGACAGCAAAGAAAACAAACGAGACAGTCTTGATGGAGGCAGACACAAGAAGATGATTGATAAGGAAGAATAGGAAAAGGCAGGCAGCATTTATAGGCCGTTTTATGAGGAAAGGGGATTTGGAACACCTGGTCACAACGGGAAAGCTGGAGGGAAAGAGAGCAGCTAGTAGACCCAGGGAGAAGATATTGGACGGACATGCAGAGTGGCTGAAGACAAAGAAGGTGGAAGAGGTGCTTGAAGCAACAAGAGATAGAAACAGATGGAAGGCCAAGAAACAGATGGAAGGCCATGATCACCAACGCCATGTGGCAAGGCACCTGATGATGATGATGATGAATAAATGATTTATGATAGTGGTGTATGTGTAAGACACATGACACTGACACTGACACTGCAAATGGTTTATTGTGGAGGCCATCGACTCCGACACAAGCCTTTATTTTTTTTTTTTGTATTATTTTTTGGGGGGGAGAGGGGGGGGGCACCACTGACAATTTACTCAGTATATTTGGAACATCGTAGGTTTGTGGTGTTCCACAAGGATCTGTCCTTGGCCCTGTTCTTTTCACTCTTTACACCCCCCCCCCCCCCCCACTGTCCACCATCATCAACTTGCACTCTATAAAACACCACTTCTATGCTGATGACACCCAACTTCAAGACAGTGACTCACCTGACAATGTACAGCGCCTCTTGACTCGCACC
>CM060308.1:23939839-23944839 GCA_030674185.1 Monoplex corrugatus | reverse complement strand
GACATTGTGACGTGACTTACAGTATCTGTACAGTTCTATAGGACATTGACTGACTTACAGTATCTGTACAGTCTACAGGACATTGACGTGACTTACAGTATCTGTACAGTCTATAGGACATTGACATGACTTACAGTATCTGTACAGTCTACAGGACATTGACGTGACTTACAGTATCTGTACAGTCTATAGGACATTGACATGACTTACAGTATCTGTACAGTCTACAGGACATTGACGTGACTTACAGTATCTGTACAGTCTATAGGACATTGACATGACTTACAGTATCTGTACAGTTCTACAGGACATTGACGTGACTTACAGTATCTGTACAGTCTATGGTACATTGACGTGACTTACAGTGTCTGTACAGTCTATGGTACATTGACGGTTCGTACTGTACAGTATGTACTTACTTACAGTCTAAGTTAGGACATTGACGTGACTTACAGTATCTATACAGTCCATTTACACTGACGTGAATTACAGTATCTGTACAGTCATTAGGACATTGACGTGACTTACAGTATCTGTACAGTCTATAGGACATTGACGTGACTTACAGTATTGTACAGTCTACAGGACATTGACGTGACTACAGTATTGTACAGTCTATGGTACATTGACCTGACTTACAGTATCTGTACAGTCTATGGTACATTGACCTGACTTACAGTATCTGTACAGTCCATGGTACATTGACATGACTTACAGTATCTGTACAGTCTACAGGACATTGACGTGACTTACAGTATCTATACAGTCTATAGGACATTGACGTGACTTACAGTATCTGTACAGTCTATGGTACATTGACATGTCTTACACTATCTGTACAGTCTATAGGACATTGACGTGACTTACACTATCTGTACAGTGTATGGGACATTGACGTGACTTACAGTATCTGTACAGTCTATAGGACATTGACGTGACTTACAGTATCTATACAGTCTATAGGACATTGACGTGACTTACAGTATCTGTACAGTCTATAGGACATTGACATGACTTACAGTATCTGTACAGTCTATAGGAGATTGACGTGACTTACAGTATCTGTACAGTCTATAGGACATTGACATGACTTACAGTATCTGTACAGTGTATGGTACATTGACGTGACTTACAGTATCTATACAGTCTATAGGACATTGACGTGACTTACAGTATCTGTACAGTCTATAGGACACTGACGTGACTTACAGTATCTGTACAGTGTATAGGACACTGACGTGACTTACAGTATCTGTACAGTGTATGGTACACTGACGTGACTTACAGTATCTGTACAGTCTATAGGACATTGACGTGACTTACAGTATCTGTACAGTCTATAGGACACTGACGTGACTTACAGTATCTGTACAGTGTATGGTACACAGACGTGACTTACAGTATCTGTACAGTCTATAGGACATTGACGTGACTTACTGTATCTGTTATGTTTTGTGTCTACCAACACACACGACAGTAGTTTTAGGCATGAAGGGGTGTTTAGGCTTGTTGACCTGGGAAATCGAAAATATCTCCATCCTTTACTCACCGGGCGGGAGGGGGGTGTGGGTGCGGGGGGGAGGGGGGGGGGTATGCTGGCAGGATCGACCCCCAGACCTTCCGACCGGAAGCCTGACGTCTTACCTTCTTGACTACAGCGCACGTCGTTTTTTTAATTAAAATTTTTTTTTTTTTTATTGATTGTATGTAGTCTTCGGGTTGTGACACGGTTTTTTCTCTGACTGTGGGGAAAATGCTTATTCAGCATTTATGTTTCTGTCTCTGTTTCTCTGTCTCTGTCTCTCTGTCTTTCTGTCTTTCTGTCTCTCTCTGCATGTCTGCCTGTCTCTGTCTGTCTGTCTGTCTCTCTTCTGTCTCTCTCTATCTTTCTGTCTGTCTGTCTGTCTCTCAATCTCTCTCTCTCTCTGTCTATTTGTCTGTCTGTCTATGTCTATCTCTCTGTCTCTCTCTCTCTAAATCTCTCTCTGTGTCTATTTGTCTGTCTGTCTGTCTCTATCTCTCCCTCCCTCTCTCCCTCTCTTTCTCTCTCTCTCTCTCACTCACTCGTTTTTATTTGTATATTTTTCTTGTGAACTGTGTTACTTTACTTCTTGTGTATGTGTGTGTGTGTGTGTGTGTGTGTGTGTGTGTGTGTGTGTGTGTGTGTGTGTTTGTGTGTGTGTGTGTGTGTGTTTGAGTGTGTGTGTGTGTGTGTGTGAGAGAGAGAGAGTGTGTATGTGTGTATGTGAGTGTGTGTGTGTACGTATGTGTGTGTATGTGCAAGTGTGTGTGTGTGTGTGTGTGTGTTCATGTGTGTGTGTTTATGTGTGTGTGTGTTCATGTGTGTGTGTGTGTGTGTGTGTGTATGTGTGTGCGCGCGCGCACGCGTGAGTGTGTGTGTGTGTGTGTGTGAGTGTGTATATGTAAGTGCGCGCGTGTGTGTGTGTGTAAGTATGAGTGTGCGTGCGTGTGTGTGTGTGTGCGCGCCCGCGCGCGTGCGCGCTCATGTGTGTATGTGTGTTTGTGTGTGTGTGTGTGTGTATGCGTGTGTGTGTGTCCGTGTGTGTGCTCGTGTGTGTGTCCGTATGTGTCTGCGTCAGTGTGTGTCACTGTATCTGTGTCAGTGTATGTGTCTGTGTTTGATCGATTGTCTGTGCAAACACATCAAGCTGATGTTTCGTTGTATAGATCCCATCAGCGTTGATTAACTGTAGACGGCGTGGGTGATATGTATTGACAAACGATCAATGCGTCACAACGCACCTTGACCACTCCATCACAATAAGTACTTGTCGACCAAGAGCAAAGTATTAGAGCCCTTAATCGTTTCGCTACCTCACCCTCTTTAGCAACTTCTTAACTGTTTCACGCCCCCTACACTGTCCATCTGCTTTCGCCAGTTCCGTAACCTTTCCACTCCCTCACCTGTCCATCAGCGTTCAACAGTTTCCTAACTCTTTCCTGTCCTCACCCTATCCACCAGCTTCCTAATCATTTCAGTCCCTCACCATATCCACTAGTTTCCTCATCCTTTCACTCCCTCACCCTATCCACCAGCTCCTAACCTTATGCTTTATGGAGGGAGTTGAATCTGTTGTGATGTCAGGACTTGACACTGGGTTCACTCTCACAGAGCCTGACAGATGTGCTAGATAAAGTAGGATAATAACACATGGTTTGCCAGATAAAGTAGCATTGTAAGACAGGGTTTGCTAGATAAAGTACGAATTGTGAAAATATTTCTAAAGTTGATGAAATCTGGTTAGTAAGAGTGTGGAGACAGTTTATAAGTGCTTAAAGATTATAGTGTTTTTTAAATATATGTTATTGCAGTTATTCCTAATATACCTAATGCTGCTGTAAAAACAGGTAACTAACAACGTTAAATAAACACAGTGATGAAAAGAAACATACTTTTGTGCTACAGCTGTTTTGCTCCTCACAAGCACCAGCACAGAACACCAAATGAGGTATGATAAGTATCATGATCGCCTCTGTCCAGATCTGCAACAGCGCTGTTGCAGATTTCTACATGTAGACTCCAGTCATGCCAAGATGGATATGTATCTCGTTGCTGATGCCGTCTGGACCAGGGGTTTCCTTGCCTTCAGTTTTTTTTCATTGGTAATTTGATGAGTTCTACAACTGCTCTGTTGGTGAGCCCTTTCCTCCCCCCCCCTCTCTCTCTCTCTCTCTGTTTCTCTCTCTCTTTCTTTCTGTTTGTCTGTTTCTCTCTCTCTCTCTCTTTCTCTGTTTCTCTCTCTCTGTTACTCTCTCTCTCTGTTACTCTCTCTCTCTCACTCTCTCTCTTTCTGTTTCTCTCTCTCTATATATATTCTCTCTCTCTCGCTCTTTCTCTCTCTCTCTCTCTCTCTCTCTCTCTCTCTCTCTCTCTCTCTCTCACTCTGGGTGTGTGTGTTTCTTTGCTGGATTTTTCATAATGCAGACGGAAAAAAACAGTGATTGCATGTGCGAGAATGAATGTGAAAGCTAAATATATGTGGTACGAGTGTGTTGTGCACCCGCACGTGTGTTTACTCATTATGGAATAAGGCATGTTTCCTTTCTTTAACAGTGTTGGCTTCGGTGCCACGTTTGTCCATATATGTTTAATCTTTCGCTATATTGTAGTTACCACATCTTTGTGTATTTGTAACACTGCTGTAACCCCTATTGTAAGGAGATGTTGGACTTATACAACAAATTTCCTGTTCGTGTTTGTGTTCTGCGCATGTGTTTAACTTCCGGTTATTCCGACTTCCTCCTATTTCTTTTCAATGGTGATGGCTGCATGCAACAAAAACATGTGGCTAAATATGTACTCAAGATTAACCCTTTGACTCCCGCACCCTATCCACCAACCGCATAAACTTAACCTTTTGACTTCTCACCCGATCTACCAACTTCCTGCAGGAAGCCGGTGGATAGGGTGAGGAGGTCCAAGGGTTAGGTTTTTGTTTTGCTAGAACGGTTGACAATGCAGGATGCTGGTGGGCAGTGTGCAGGAGTCAAAGGGTTAAAATATTTTGATGCACGCAGTAGTCAAGTGGGTAAAAGTCGGACCACCAGTCGTAAGATCATGGGTTCGATCCGCCTAGATATCACTGCATGGTGGGTAAAGGATGAAGACATGTTCCATCTCCCAGGCCAGTTCATTAGGGGTTAAGGCATAATTCCATTCTTTAACGATGTTGGCTTCCGTGTGACGTTTGCTCGTATATATTTAATCTTTTGCTATATTGTAGTTGTCAAATCTTTTTGTGTTTGCAACACTGCTGTAATCCGTACAGTAAGGGGCTGTTGGTTTTCCTGTTAGTGATCCTGTTAGTGTCTAAATCCCCTTCGTCTGTACACAACATCATCATCATGTGCCCTGCCGCATGGCGTTGGCCATCATGGCCCTCCATATGCATCTATCCCTTGTCGCCTCAAGCACATCTTCCATCCTCTCTGTCCTCAGCTACCCTGCAGATCCTGTCCACTATTTTCTCCCTGTGTCT
>CM060308.1:23929839-23932339 GCA_030674185.1 Monoplex corrugatus | reverse complement strand
TGTGCAAAATGTGTTACCAAAGATCTCTGTGTCTGTCTCTGTCTGTCTGCCTGTCTGTCAGTCTCTCTCTCTCTCTCTCTCTCTCTCTCTCTCTCTCTCTCTCTCTCTCTCTCTCTCTTTCCTCTCGACCTACAGGACAGCCATTCTTACCTAGCTGGAAAGATGCTCTCGATGCTACCTAGCCTTACCTAGCAAATACCTAGCCCAGCTTTCTGCTGGTTTGCTTATAAGCAATATGAACTTGAACCTAGCGTACTGGCTAAAACCCCGCATAGCTAGCGTGTGACAAACGGGCCTCTGGTGATACACAGTGGCAGGCTTGTAATTTTAACCCTTTGACTTCAGCACTCTGTGCACCAACATCCTGCATTGTCAAGTATCGTCAGCCATGCCAGCATAGCAAAAACTTAACCCTTTGACTCCAGCACTCTGTGCACCAACATCCTGCATTGTCAAGTACTGTCAGCCATACTAGCAAAGCAAATACTTAACCCTTTGACTCCCTTACACTTTTTTCAGCAGATTCCTGCAGCAGTAGGTAGGTGGAAAAGGTGAGGGAGTCAAAGGGTTAAATTTTTACAGTTGGTGGATAGGATGCCTGAGTGAGAGGGTTAAAGTGACTAAAAAAAAGCAAGAGGTTCCGAGTTAGCCAGTCGCTGTGGTGCGGTGGTCAGAGCAAGGGACTAACGACTACATGGTCGGGGGATCAAACCCCATCACTCCTGTCAGTATCATTGTGGGATTTGTGTGCCCTCATACGGCTCCTACCCAGAGCTGAACGCGCTTTAGACTCGTTTCCCAACGAGACTGGGACCCCACAGTCATCCACTTCACGGATGCATCATTGAGGATCTTGCTCAAATTTCCAAACTAAAACTGTAGGTTTCTCTGTATATCGAGACTGGTTGACGCTAAGATGTGTTAAGAAAACATGCACCATAGTATCATTGCTCTTATCATCATCTCATCATCGTCATCTGATCTAATTTAGATCTAGTAGAGACTTGTCGAGACATAGTTGAACATCAGCGTTGAAGAATTTTGTTATTTTGGGTCTCAGCGATAAAAAAATAAACATAGACATGGTCGGTTAAAATGATGCATTTGTGCCTTCTCTTTGGGCCAGATTCGTGCAGTTTGAAAATAATTCATACAAAGGGGAGAGAGAGACAGATAGAGAGAGACAGACAGACAGACAGACAGAGAGAGAGACAGAGAGAGAGAGAGAGACAGAGACAGAGACAGAGATCTATGGTAACACATTTTGTACACAAGCACACTCGCATGGACACGATGCGAAAAATTACTATCACGCCGGGCACATTGATAATTATCCAGTTCATTTCATATCTGTGTGACTCATCAAAATGGAAGATACCACTGCTCTAGATCTGCAGAGATTTCGCGGCAGTTTATTGATATTCTGAACCTGCTCACGAAGACCTTCAAAAAATGGACATACGACTGTCCATCATCATCATCTAATCTTGTAAGTGGCGTGGCCATTGGAGGGAAGGGGTGAGACAGGATCGCTGTCTCTGCCTCTGGGGGTGTGGCAGCAAGCATTACAAGTATGCTGAGATTGTTCAGTTTTTGAAATGTGTCACCCGACTCTTCCTCTGTTGACCGCCACAGTAGCTCAGTTGGTCTGAGCGTCGGATTCACATGCTAATGGTTGTGGGTTCGAATCCCGGGGTGCGCTTCATTAAAACTGGCCTTCTTACTGTCCCATCTTAACATCATTGTTGTTCTGGTGGTGTCAGTATATGATTAGATAACCCCCCCCCCCTTCCCCCACTTCCCTGGGATAGTTATTCCCGTCGGCCATAACGCTAGAGATGGGTGCCGACGTAAAAACTGCACCAAATCAATCAATCAATCAACCTCTGTTGACATCCAGGGCGGGCTGTATCCAGGATACCTTGACAGAAGACAGAGCGTTATGGCTGCTGACGTGACCAAACCAGCAAGCGTCGCTTCTTATTGCCATATCAGTTTCAAACTCAAGTTCAATTCCAAGTACACAACATTAAAATCTGGCCTGTTCACTGCCCATCTTAATGTTTCCATCATTTGGTGTCAACTAACTCCTCCTCCCCATTTAAAAACCTTATCAACGATGGCCCAGGAGTCTGCCAGACAATGGCTGACAGATTTGAGTGGAGCGTATATGGAATTGTCCGATGCCATGAATCTCTCTGGAACAAAATCCACATTCCAAACTCCAAATTCATTTTCTTCTGCAGTGTATGTGCCTGAGGCACATTCACACCAGGGTCTCTAGCGTCAACGATTCCTGAGGACGGTCGTTTGGGAACGTCTTGGCGGTCTCCTTACACAGGTAGGATAGCTCCATGACTGAGTGTTAGTAGTCATTGGTCAATTAGGATAGCTCCTTGACTGAGTGTTAGTAGTCATTGGTCAGTTAGGATAGCTCCTTGACTGAGTGTTAGTAGTCATTGGTCAATTAGGATAGCTCCTTGACTGAGTGTTAGTAGTC
>CM060308.1:23904839-23917339 GCA_030674185.1 Monoplex corrugatus | reverse complement strand
GTTCGAATTCCGCGATGCGCTACATCAAAACTGGCCTTCTCATTGTCCCATCTTAACATCATTGTTGTTCTGGTGGTGCCTGTATAGGATTAGATAAGTCCCCCCTTCCCCCACTTCCCTGGGATGGTTATCCCCGTCGGCCATAACACTTGAAGTGGGTGTCGACGTAGAAACTGAACCAAATCAATCAATCAATCAATCAATTAATCGAATATACGAGGTATCTGCAGCCCAAGACAGAAAAAAAATATCTGCCTCTAACCGTCATATTCGCCTATATCATCGTCAGTCTCTGTAGATATTCTTGTCTGTATAGCAATGTCATTTTTGACATGGTGTTTACCTGAGAGACACAGATATCAGGTATGTTGTTGTATTATTGTTTCCTTCTTTCTAACCAGCTACTGTTTTCTTCTTCTTTTTCTTCTTCTTCTTCTTCTTCTTCTTCTTCTTGTTCTTCTTCTTGTTCTTCTTGTTCTTGTTCTTCTTCTTCTTGTTCTTCTTCTTCTTCTTCTTCTTCTTCTTCTTCTTGTTCTTCTTCTTCTTGTTCTTCTTCTTGTTCTTGTTCTTGTTCTTCTTGTTCTTGTTCTTCTTGTTCTTGTTCTTCTTCTTCTTCTTCTTCTTCTTCTTGTTCTTCTTCTTCTTCTTCTTCTTCTTCTTCTTCTTCTTCTTCTTCTTCTTCTTCTTCTTGTTCTTCTTCTTCTTCTTCTTGTTCTTCTTCTTCTTCTTCTTCTTCTTCTTTCTTCTTCTTTCTTTTCTTTCTTCTTCTTCTTGTTCTTCTTCTTCTTCTTCTTCTTGTTCTTCTTCTTCTTCTTCTTGTCTCTTTTGTTGTTTGTTGTTGTTGTTTTCTTCTTCTTCTTCTTGTTTCTTCTTCTTCTTCTTCTTGTTCTTCTTCTTGTTGTTGTTGTTGTTCTTGTTCTTCTTCTTCTTCTTCTTGTTCTTCTTCCTGTTCTTCTTCTTCTTGTTGTTGTTCTTGTTCTTCTTCTTCTTGTTCTTCTCTTGTTCTTCTTGTTCTTCTTCTTCTTCTTGTTTTGTTCTTCTTCCTGTTCTTCTTCTTCTTGTTGTTGTTTCTTGTTCTTCTTCTTCTTGTTCTTCTTCTTCCTGTTCTCTCTTGTTCTTCTTCTTCTTGTTGTTCTTTTGTTCTTCTTCTTCTTGTTCTTCTTCTTCTTGTTCTTCTTGTTCTTCTTCTTGTTCTTCTTCTTCTTGTTCTTCTTCTTCCTGTTCTTCTTGTTCTTCTGTTCTTGTTGTTGTTCTTGTTGTTTTTTCTTCTTCTCTGTTCTTCTTCTTGTTCTTGTTCTTCTTGTTCTTCTTCTTTTTGTTCTTCTTCTTGTTCTTCTTCTTCCTGTTCTTCTTGTTCTTCTTCTTCTTGTTGTTTGTTCTTTGTTCTTCTTCTTCCTGTTCTTCTTCTTGTTCTTCTTCTTCTTGTTCTTCTTGTTCTTCTTCTTCTTGTTGTTGTTCTTCTTGTTCTTCTTCTTCCTGTTGTTCTTGTTCTTCTTGTTCTTCTTCTTCTTGTTTTCTTCTTGTTCTTCTTCTTCCTTGTTTCTTCTTCTTTTCCTGTGTCTTTGTTCTTCTTCTTCTTGTTTCTTGTTCTTTCTTCTTCCTGTTGTTGTTCTTCTTGTTCTTCTTCTTCCTGTTGTTGTCTTGTTTCTTGTTCTTCTTGTTCCTGTTGTTTTCTTCTTCTTGTTCTTCTTCTTCCTGTTGTTCTTCTTCTTCTTGTTCTTCTTCTTCCTGTTGTTCTTCTTCTTCTTGTTTTCTTGTTTCTTCTTCTCTGTTGTTCTTCTTCTTCTTGTTTCTTTCTTCTTCCTGTTGTTCTTCTTCTTCTTGTTCTTCTTCTTCCTGTTGTTGTTCTTTCTTCTTGTTCTCTTCTTCTGTTGTTCTTCTTCTTCTTGTTGTTCTTCTTGTTGTTGTTCTTCTTCTTCTTGTTGTTCTTCTTGTTGTTCTTCTTCTTCTTCTTGTTGTTCTTCTTGTTTTGTTCTTCTTCTTCTTTGTTGTTCTTCTTGTTCGTTCTCTCTTCTGTTGTTGTTCTTCTTCTTGTTCTTCTTCTTCTGTTGTTGTTCGTTCTTCTTGTTCTTCTTGTTCTTCTTGTTCTTCTTCTTCTTGTTCTTCTTCTTCCTGTTGTTGTTCTTCTTCTTCTTCTTCTTGTTCTTCTTGTTCTTCTTCTTCTTGTTCTTCTTCTGTCTTCTTGTTCTCTCTTGTTTTCTTCTTCTGTTTGTTCTTCTTTGTTTTCTTGTTCTTCCTTTGTTCCTTGTCTTGTTCTTCTTGTTCTTTCTTTGTTGTGTTCTTCTTGTCTTCTTGTCTTCTTCTTGTTGTTGTTCTTCTGTTCTTCTTCTTGTTTCTTCCTTTCTTCTTTTTCTCTTTCTTCTTTCTTTGTTCTTCTTGTTTTTCTTCTTCTTCCTTTTTCTTGTCTCTTCTTCCCTTTTTCTTCTTCTTCCTGTTGTTGTTCTTCTTCTTGTTCTTCTCTTCTGTTTTCTTCTTCTTGTTCTTCTTCTTCTTCTTCTTCTCTTCTTCTTGTTCTTGTTCTTGTTCTTGTTCTTGTTCTTCTTGTTCTTCTTCTTCTTCTTGTTCTTTTCTTCTTCTTCTTCTTCTTGTTCTTCTTCTTCTTCTTCTTCTTCTACTTCTTCTTCTTCTTCTCTCTTCTCTTCTTGTTCTTGTTCTTGTTCTTCTTGTTCTTCTTCTTCCTGTTGTTGTTCTTCTTCTTGTTCTTCTACTTCTTCTTCTTCTTCTTCTTCTTCTTGTTCTTCGTTGTCGTCGTCGTCGTCGTCGTCTTCTTCTCCTAATCCCATGACTCAGATGGCCGTTGAGGAGACTCACAGGACACATGGCAGCAGACAGGCTTCTCTATTTCGGCCTCTGAGATGCAGTAACAAGCAATTTAAGCATACTGAGATTAGTACAGTTTTTTTTATATCAGTTAGCAGTCAACGATTCTAACAGGAAACACCTGAGGGTGCTGGATGGGACCCACAGCAACAATGTCTCACCACTGACTGGTCAATCATCTCCCATCTCCCGACGCCATACGGTAGCCATCTCGCCGAGTAAAGGGGGCTGTCCATGCGCTGCATGACCCAATCGGACCCGGTTATCAATTACCTTGTTTATAAACCAAATGGTAAGGTGGGAAGATGACAACCCCTTGGACACAACAACTGGAAAGTTGTAGGTTGGAATCCCCATCAGTGCCTTCAAAAATCATCGTGGGATTTTTCAACTCTAACCGGCTCCTACCCAGAGCTGGGCGTGCTGTGGGCTGATTGGGAAGACTGGCACCACACAGTCGAGTCTTATCCACTTCACGGATGCGTCACTGAAGGTGTTGCTCAAATCTTCTGCCCAACACCTGAGGTGTCTGTATCTCTCAGGACTGGTTGACGCCAGGATATATTATGATAGTAAGCGTAGAGTACAGCCTTCTCACGCAGTTTTAATCCTAGATGGAACTCCATAGCATCATGATTATCATCCTCATCGACATCATCATCATCATCGCATTGTAAAAACTGTTCCAGCATCTGTGGCAATTAAAAGTGGCGTAGAAAATGGGACAAAAAATAAAGAAGTTGAGCACAAAGGTAACCTCCCTGAGTGTAATGATCATTATGAAAAAACAACAACTGGGACACAGCGCACAACGCGCACCAGCCAAGTCCAGCCCAGCTATCGGACCACGAGAATCGATCTCAAAAGCGGCCAGACATAATGCTCCAGACACAGCTATTTTGCTTTTCAGCCAGGTCTGAACACCTCAAAGGGGTCCCAAGTTTGCTGTCTTTCCAAGCTGTCATCAGGACTTTACCTGCAATCACCAAGCCAGATTCCCTGAAGCCAGCAACCAAGCTGCAGGCCAAAGTCAATAGAAACAGCCGACAGTGCTGGGTGGGACCCAGAATAACAATGCCTCACCATTGACCGGACAGTCACCTCCCACCTCCCGATGCCACACGGCAGCCATCTCGCCAAGCGAAGGGGCTGTCCATGCGCTGCATGATCCATTCGGACCCGGTCACCAATAATCGTGTTTACAAACCGAATGGCAAGGTGGGGAGATGACAAACCCCAGGACATAGCTACACAATGCGCATCCATGTCCAGCCCCCCCCCCCCTCCCCTTTTTGTTTTGTTTTTGTTTTTGCCAACTGGCTGGTCTGTCAGCCTTGCCGATGGTCTCATTCAAGGGTTCCATGAAAGCTGGTCCTACACAGTGTTGTCATGGTGGGTGACGTGACCAAACCATGCCAGCTTGCGTTGTTTCACAGTTGGCAGATGGTATCCACAAACGTGTTGATCTTGTTCTCTAGGTACTCACTGGTCTTATGTTCCAGGTACGATAAGGGAATTAGTTTCTCAGGCACTTGATTCCAAAGATCTGCATTTTCCTTTCCGATTCAGCCAGCATTGTCCAAGAGTTAAAACTATTACATACATTGTCCAAGAGTTACATACATTGTATAAGCAGTGTCCAAGAGTTGACTATTATATACATTGTCCAAGAGTTGACTATTACACACATTGTCAAAGAGTTGACTATTACAAACATCATCCAAGAGTTGACTATTACACATTGTCAAAGAGTTGACTATTACACACATTGTCAAAGAGTTGACTATTACACACATTGTCAAAGAGTTGACTATTACAAACATCGTCCAAGAGTTGACTATTACATACATTGTCCAAAAGTTGACTATTACATACATTGTCCAACAGTTAACTATTACATACATTGTCCAACAATTAACTATTACATACATTGTCCAACAGTTAACTATTACATACATTGTCCAACAATTAACTATTACATACATTGTCCAACAGTTAACTATTACATACATTGTCCAACAATTACTATTACATACATTGTCCAACAGTTAACTATTACATACATTGTCCAACAGTTAACTATTACATACATTGTCCAACAGTTAACTATACATACATTGTCCAACAGTTAACTATTACATACATTGTCCAACAGTTAACTATTACATACATTGTCCAACAGTTAACTATACATACATTGTCCAACAGTTAACTATTATATACATTGTCCAACAATTAACTATTATATATGTACATTGTCCAACAGTTAACTATTACATATTGTCCAACAGTTAACTATTACATGCATTGTCCAACAGTTAACTATTACATGCATTGTCCAACAGTTAACTATTATATACATTGTCCAACAGTTAAGTATTACATACATTGTCCAACAGTTAACTGTTACATACGTTGTCCAAGAGTTACATACATTGTGCAAGCATTGTCCAAGAATTAACTATTACTTACTACGAGGGAATCAGTTTCCTCAGGCACTCAGCTTTCAAAGATCTGGATTGTCCTTTCTGAGCCAGCAAGCATTGTCCAAAAGTTAACTATTACATACACCAGTATGATTATCTGTTTCTCTATGTAACTACCTGTCTGTACACACCTGTCATTGTTAATATTGTCCAAAAGCTAACTATTACATGATCCAGTACATTTGGCTGTCTTAACCTCTATCTGTACACACATGCCCATGTTAGCATGACGTTTACCTGGATGGGCAGGTGTGTGGTTTTATAAACAGATACATGTCTCTCGTTCTGTGAATGTTGCCAATTACCAGTCTGTTAGTTATTATATTCCTGTCGATATAATTGTCACTGTTACAAATGGGTGTTTCTGGGATCAACAGATATTTTGTACTGGAGATATATGTTTCATTCTATATATTTTGCAGGCTATTAGGTATGCTTCTAATCATTAAAACAAAGCCTTTTTCTCAACTTGAACTTCCACAGATTTTGATCCCAAAAAATGTTTGAAAACATATACCACCCATCACTTTTCCCCGTGGGGATGCCTGGGGCTCTCAGTATAAATAGTATCCCCACCTTCTGGAAATTCTGTGGTAGAAATTTCTTCTTTTCTGTCACTCTCTTTGTTTCTTTCTTCCTCCTTTGCTTTCTGTCATTTATTCCTATCATTTTCTGCCTTGCTGGTTTATTCACCTGTATGTGTTCGATAAAGTCTTACGTACTTTTTCTTGGGATTGATAATTGGGTACATGTATTAAGTGCATTTTTTGGAACTTGGGAGGTGAGATATGCGGATGCAATTTTAGGTAATTTAGGCCTGTTTTTAGATATGTTTTGATGTCCTTAGGTATGTTTAAATTTGTATTCAGGGGTGTTTTTAAATCACCTGTGCAATACATTGGACGGAGTGGTCAACGCCAGGGGCATGTCCTTAAATTATGTGCGCGAATGCACTGATATGTGTACTTAATTTTCTTTTCTTTCTTTTCTTTTTTTTTGTGTGTGTTGAAGTTTTGTATGTTTTAAAGTGGTTATAGCACTGAAATGGCTCTACGCTGTCGGCTGGGCGTTAAAAACAATAACAATAACAATAACAAGAATCCATCACTCTGGTAAACATCAAAGACCTCAGACTTCCCTAGCAAGGTCACCTACATTCTAAAGGACATGCAAGTAATCAACCAGTGCTGGTGTGAATGAAATGCTTTGGTCAACAGAGTGATTCCATGTTCAAATCATTAATTTGACAGGCCCTGCATAATCTCCTTCCATTCTTGTTCGTATTCACAGGGTGATGAGTAAACCAAACATCTACCAGGCCAGGGGATTGATTTTGGGCCTCACCAAGCGTCTGGAGGTAAGTGATTTTGCTGACGATGTAGGTCTGCTTATATCTAACTTTGAGACAGGTTGATAAGTTTAAACATCTGGGAACGGTCATTTCACCAGACGGCAGATGCACATCAGAAATAGCAAGCAGAATCGGCCAAGACAAAACAGCATTCAAGAAGATGAAAAGTGCTCTTACCAACAAATGCCTACCGATTAACATCAGGAAGAGAGTTCTTGAATATTACCTAGAACCAATACTGTTGTACGGTTGTGAGGCGTGGACAGTCAACACGTAAAGTCAGAACAAATTTGAGGCAACTGAAATGTGTTTTCTAAGAAGAATGTTGACAGTTCCATTGACAGCAAAGAAAACAAACGAAATAGTCTTGAAGAAGGCAAACACAAGAAGATCATTAATAAAGAAGATTAGGAAAAGACAAGCAACATTAATAGGACTTTTTATGAGGAAAGTGGAATTAGAGCAGCTGGTCACAACATGAAAACTAGAGGGAAAGAGAACACAAGGTAGACCCAGGAGAAAATACTGGACAGACTTGCAGGGTGGCTGAAGACAGAGAGGGTGGGAGATGTACTTGCAGCGACAGTGATAGATTCGTGTGAAGGGCCATGATCGCCATCACCATGCGGCAGGGCACATGTTGATGATGACGTAGGCCTGCTATCTCATTCCAGAAAGACACTCAGGAAAAGATCACGCAATAGAATTGCAAGATCAGTAAGCCTCAAGATCCACCCAGAGAAAACCAAGGTCATGAAACTGAAGACCAGGAGGAGCACACAAAGGACCAAAGTCAGAGGACAGGAGGTAGAAGAATAAATCTGTAAATAACTTGCCAAGCAATATCTCAGTAGACAGCAACATCCAGAAAGGAGACTCACAAGAATTACAACGGCAATACAAGCAATTGACAAACTAAGAAAGGTCTGGAAGTTATCCACGATCTAAGTAAAAAAGAAGGTGGGGATGTTTTGGCAATGTTGTCAGGATGGACAAAACCGGACACCATAACACCGCTCTGTCATGGGCAACACCAAGGAACCAAACAAAATAGGGGCATACCAAGCAGACTAACAGGCATGTGGCGGCGTACATTTTAGCAAGAGCCGAAAAAAGCCCACAGACATTGCATGAGCTTTTCTGGTTTACTCAAGACCATCTTGATGGAGGTGTTTAGCTGACGCATTATGTTCCACCTGTAACAAACAGATGCCTGATGTGTCTGCTTGTCTGGATACAAATGCCACTGTTCATGTGTGTTAAACTGGGACAGACAGGCATATTGTGTTATGAGTGGTTGTAATTATGATCTACACGACAAAACCATCTATTAGACTCTCCTACATAATCGTCTGTCTGTCAATAGAAATGTTTCTCACTATGTATAGTTGTCATTGTTAATAATTATAGTTTGCCAGGAAGACAGGTGTACTGTAGGTACATGTCTAGTTCTATGTCACCAGGTTTTTAGACGCCTATGTAGTTATCTGAGGTAGATTATACAGGTACTATATTTTTGTGCAAATGCCATTTTTGATAAGCAGTTTATCTGGAGAAGGCAGCATTATTGTATCTTAAAAAGATATTGATCACGTTTCATTCAATTCATGCTTTATCCAGGTAACCAGCTATTCTCTATGTGTTATAATTGTCGGTTTCTTTGTCTAAATTTACGAGTATCTAAACAAACATTACTATTCATACAGTGTTCACCTGCTGAAAATGTGCATTGAAAAATAAACGTGAGAAAAGTTGTGTTCTATATCATTAGCTCAGACTGTATTTGCCTTTACTACACATTCTCAACAATCTCCTCCTTGCAACTGATACTGGCAAAGTCTCTCTCCTCACACTCCTTGATCTGTCTGCAGCTTTCGATACCATTGACCATGGTATTCTCCTTTCTAGACTTCATCATACTTTTGGCATCTCTGACATTGCTCTCTCCTTTTTCACTTCGTATTTATCAAACAGAAAACAAACTGTTCTCATCAATGGCACTTACTCTCAACCTGCATACCTGACCTGTGGTGTTCCACAAGGATCTGTCCTTGGCCCTGTTCTTTTCACTCTTTATACCTCCCCCCTGTTCACCATCATCAACTCCCACTCTATAAAACACCACTTCTATGCTGATGACACCCAACTTCAAGATAGTGACTCACCTGATAATATACAGCGCCTGTTGACTCGCACCACTGAGTGTTACTCGGACATTAAGAACTGGATGACACACAATAGACTTCAGCTTAATGACGACAAGACAGAAGCTATCCTCATTGGCACCCGTCAGAAACTTTCCCAGCTGCCTCCTCTTTCTCTCCCATTATGTAACACATCAGTCCCAATTTCTGATTCAGCTAAAAACCTTGGTGTCTGCATTGACTCTACCCTGTCCATGAACAACTTTGTTTCTCAAACTGCCAGATCTTGCTACTATCATCTCCATCGTATAAGCCTGATCAGGAAGTATCTCTCTGTCGAAACAACTGCAAAACTCGTTCTCTCCTTCATAATGTCTCGCATTGACTATTGCAATTCACTCCTGTCTGGTCTTCCTGCCTCCACCATTCACATCCTACAGCGCATTCAAAACAATGCTGTACGCCTTGTACTCAAAAAGAAAAAAGCTGACCACATATCTCCTCTCCTGGCACAACTTCACTGGCTCCCTGTATCAAAGCGCATACAGTACAAACTAGACACCATGTGCTACAAAAGCCTCAATAACGCAGCCCCCGATTACCTGTCAAGCCTACTGGAGATCTATGTTCCCTCACGTACCCTCCGCTCTGCCTCCGATCCTCTGACTTTTCGCTTTCCACGCACTAAGCTCAATACCTATGGTCCACGAGCCTTCTCTGTTTCTGGTCCACTCTCCTGGAACAAACTTCCTCTCTCAGTCCGTCAGCAACCTACTTTTGCCTCCTTCAAGTCCGCTCTCAAAACTCACCTTTTCTCCTCTGCATAAAATCCTAACCTCACTCAACCCCCCTCTGCAGCCTGTCTCCGCTCGGAGGGGAATCACTTTGTTTTAATATATAATTGTATATGATGTGCTCTCTGTGGTTTTCCATTGGTTTTATTCTTGCTTTTATTGCTTTTATTCTTTTCTCCCCATTTGTGGCCATGCATGTGTGTGTGTGTGTGTGTGTGTGTGTGTGTGTGTGTGTGTGTGTGTGTGTGTGTGTGTGTGTGTGTGTGTGTAGTGTGCGTGCGTGCGTGCGTGTGTGCGTGTGTGTCTTTTCGGCGCTTGGATTTGATTTTGTCGAGATTTGCGCTATATAAATATTGTAATTATTATGTATGCATGTGCGTACGTATGTATGTATGTATGTATGTATGTATGTATGTATACGCTTAGATTTATGTATGTATGTATGTATGCATGTATACGCTCAGCTTAGATTTATGTATGTAAGTATGTAAGCATGTATGTATGCATGTATACGCTCATATGTATGTAGGTATGTATGCATGTATACGCTCAGCGCTTAGATTTGATTTTGTCAAGATTTTGCGCTATATAAATAAAATATATTATTATTATTATTATAATTGTGTATTTGTTTCTGTATGTGTCGTATATACAATTGTCGTGGTTTGACACTGCGCTTACAGTGGAAAATGGTTACGATTCTGGACACGAAGCTGCCGATGATCTCGTGAAAAAATGAGCACCAAAAAACTATTTGAACTCAGCTTACGAATGGAAAGAAAAAGAGATCATCAAAACCGTAACAATACCAGAAATAGAGACGGAGGAATGTGTCATCATCTTCAACGAAAGGAACAGAATGTACTGAAACCTCATGCTTTACACAACAGACTGAACAACCACACGGCAACAAGAGTGAAATAGTCCCCTCTCTATCGTGTCTATGTTGCTGAGACAACCGAAGGGCAGATCGCATTTTCTAGATGTAACCTAAGCTACAAACACTTCATGAAAACCATCTGGCCAGAGACATTCCATTACATGTCCAGCTGTATAGGATGCAACAGGATCTGGAAAGAGCAAAGAACACCTAGCAACTAACAGTAGAAGAAGACTTCAAGGTCCCAATGCACACCCGGGATACTACATAGGGACTGGCCAAGAACAGACAGGAGTACGAGTGAAGAACCTTCGTTGCTGCCAACATGCCGATGGCATAATGGGCGAAACGTAAATACACGTATCTGAGCAATGAAGGAGAAGATGCAGTGCATATCTCAGTCTCTCTAAGAAACTCGCCTACTGTTCTGTACGCCTATATAATTGTCTGGCAATATGTCCATTCTTCTGTCAGTACACATTTCATTGTTACTGTTGAGATGCACGAGTGCAAATGTGCAATCCTTTTAAGCCAGTTTATCGTTGTGACCACAACACCAAAACTGCTCCCGTTCACATTATGAATGATTTGTTGCATTCAGCTGACTGGCCAAATTTTCTTTTAGATCTCTCTGCTGCCTTTGACACTATGGACCACACCATCCTTTCTAGTTGGTTGATCAATTCTTCATGTCTTACCTGATCGAAAGCCTTGGTATAATCAACAAAGCAGTGCCAAGTATATTTTGGGCAGCCAATTTTGCAGCGCAGTATGCATTTTTAAAAGCTTATATCTCAAAGACTGTTAAAGATTTTCATTTAAGTTTTTTTTTTCTTTTTTTTTTTTGCTGTGTAAAGGGCAGATGTTGTATTTGTACATGAATGCTTGCTTATGTTTATGTGATTGATTGATTATTCCACAGATAATGTTTTTTCATACGGTTTATTAGTTGTACTACTGACCTTATTTTGTGAGTTGTGCGCCAGATATCATTATAATAAATGAAGAAAAGCAATGGAAAATCTACACACAAAGTCAGCTGTCTGCTTATTCTACTCGGAGTGGTAGACAATGCGTGTGGATTTGCAGCCATTTTGGAGAAAACGCTTCAGAGAAAACGTGACGTAAATTCCGACGGTTAACAAAGCCACACTTCGGCCTTACTGCTGAAAAACTAGGTCGCTGGGTAAAGTTTAAAAATAACGCAGTCGCCTGCATTCACCAATGGAGCTGACAGAAGCTTTGTACCCGCGTGAAAAGGTATCGTTTAGCATGACCCCTCCAAGTCGCACAAATGCGACCATGGCAGTCGTACGGGAAGTCGCTTGATTGCGATTATGGCGGGAAAAGAGTTAATAGGATTTTTGTTACATGACTCATCAAACTGATTGTGCAATGGAGTTCGCATTCTATAGCCCCTGTCTTCTTTGGAAGTGCAATGAAAATTGATTTTGACATATCTTTGGGGATTTTTCCAGTGTCGTAAATTTTATTTAGGACGACTGTTATTTTTTCAATACCAAATTCCTCCAGGGCTTCAATCATAAATAGATAGATAGATAGATAGATAGATAGATAGATAGATAGAAGCCAGATAGATAGAAGATGTAGATAGATAGATAGATAGATAGATAGATAGACAGATAGACAGACAGACAGACAGATAGACAGACAGACAGACAGACAGACAGATAGACAGATTCGAAGCGTGTCAGAAAAAGTAACAGGACTGGTGTCACAAAAAGATTGTTTCAAATCCAAATTACAAACTACAAGTTTTTCCCTTTGAAGTAAACCCCCTTGAGTCTGACGCACTTTCCCATCCTTCTCCGCCACGCCTCCATGCACTCCTGGAAGGATTCTTCCATGATTCTCAGCAGCTCCTTCGTCACGGTTCTCTTGCTGATGGGTTCCATGTCTTGGAAACGGGTCTCTTAATGACCCCCTTAAGCTTGGGGAAAAGGAAAACATCACAGGAGCCAGGTCGGGTGGGTAGGGAGGGTGCTCCGGCACGGCGATGTTCTT
>CM060308.1:23887339-23899839 GCA_030674185.1 Monoplex corrugatus | reverse complement strand
CTATTTCTAGTATATTCACAAGGTTTTGTAGGTCCCTTTCATTTTCTGCAATTAGCACGGTGTCATCTGCGTACCGAATGTTGTTTATCATTTTTCCTCCAACCTTTAATCCGGGGTCTTCTTCTACAATACATTTTTTTATCTCTTTGGTCCTCTCCACCGCAAGGACAGGCTGTGAAGGCATCAGTTTGAACTTGCGGTTCATGTGCACGTTGAACCAGTTGTTGGTCAGTGCGGAGCGTCATGTGGACCACTTGATGATCTCTGGACAGAAGATGGTCGTCGTCCTATTCTGTTTATGGCTTAAAAAGGAGTGATCTGGTGATGCTCCTCTTCTTGCTGTAGCTGACGCTGTTGTCTGGTTGGTCTACCTGGACTCTGTTGTTTGTTGTTGTTGTTGTTGTTTGTTTGTTTTGTTTTGTTAGCTCGTCTTCCGTCTCATTTCCTGGTATCCCACAGTAAGCGGGGATCCCCTGGAGGACTCCTCTTCTGGTGTTGACGTGCTGGAAGACCTTGGTTATGTGAGGAGCTTGTCGTTCTCCACGGCCTGGAGAACAGAGAGGGCATCTGGGAGGAAGACCACTTTATGTATCATCTGTTGTGTGAACCATCATTTTCAGACTGAATACGCTCCAAGTAAAAAGAATGCTAAGTACGCCCCCTTATGACAGTAGACTAAAATTCAATATCTTCAATAGCATGTCGTTTACAAATTCATGCCAAATGTGCTTTAACCCTTTGACTCCCGCACCCTATCCACCAACTGCAAAAGCTTAACCCTTTGACTCCCGCACCCTATCCATCAACTGCAAAATCATAACTCTTCGACTCCCTCAGTCTATCCACCAACTTCCTGCAGGAGGCTGGTGGATAGAGTGAGGGAGTCAAAGGGTTAAGGTTTTTCTTTGCTAGCATGGTTGACAATGCAGGATGCTGATAGACAGGACGTGGGAGTCAAAGGGTTAAGCTTATGCTACATGCACACAGGCAAATTGTACGTTACACATGAACCAGGTAACAGCATGAGCCGACTATAACTGGGCGGAGCATGTGCTGAGTATCTAGGTGAATCATACAACACACACAAACAAACACGCAAAAAAAGAAAGATACACATTACGTCATTAACTAACTCCATCACACTATGCAGGTGTTGCCATGTGTTTTCCCCCCATGATAGAAATAACTGCTGTTACCTCTATGTTAAATGGTAGATGTGATGCGTCTAGTGTGTCGGCTAGTGACTGCGTCCTTATCACCTCTCACTTTCAGCCTGCACCGCTGGCTAGCACTGCTGTTTGCAGCTATGCGAAAAGGAGAGCAGAATGCGTAAGTCTCTCTCTGTCAGTACATAGCCTCTCCATCAACAAGCCCTACGTTATGCCTCCTTGTGGCGACATGTGGTAACTGAGCACCTCACGGACTCAGGATAAATCTCGAGCGACTCGGAGGAGGTCAGGCTCCCAGACGTGCGGCACGCAGGCCCACCGGCGTGTGGATATGCCCTGGTACCCACGAACCAGACCCCCAGCTATGGGTAAATAGCTCCACTGCCTTGTGGTCATCTCGGGAGAGTAAACCCTGAAAAAAATCACCCTACTGCCTTGTAGGTTGTCGTGGGAACGACAAAGACTAGCGGAGAAACCGTAAACAAACCGATGGAAGGCAACGGGAAACCACAATCGTACGTTCCCAAGACTTCATGGCCAGACATCCACTGAAAGTAAGTGTAACAACATAAATAGGGGCTCCTATGGAGCAACTTCGTCTGGTAGGGACCGTCATGCTGCGCAGGTGACGCCAGACCGTCAGCAAGCTACTGCGTCCAACCTCAACCTCAGGAAGAATACCAAAATCGCAACATGGAACATTAGAACATTGTTGCAAAAATGCAAATTAGACAATATCAAAATGGAAATGGAAAGGCTTAATATTAGTATTTTAGGACTAGGGGAAGTGAGATGGAAGGGAGCAGGCATGATAACATCTGGAGAGCATACAGTAATATATTCTGGTGGAAACTCACATGAAAGAGGAGTAGGCATCATAATGGACACGGACAAATCAAAAGCAGTTAAGGGATACTGGGCTGTGTCCGACAGAGTTTTGCTGTAAAATTGGGTGGCAGGCCATTTGATATCAACATCATTCAGGTATATGCATTAAAATCCGCAAGTACTCAGGAAGACATTGACAACTTCTACGAGGTATTAGAAATGGCCAAGGCCCAATGTAGATCATAAGAAGTTACAATAATAATGGGAGATTTTAATGCTAAAGTGGGACAAAATAGGGTGGAGGACATAGTTGGACCTCATGGCCTTGGTACACAAAATAAAAGGGGAGGGAAACTTGTAGAATGGGCACAGATGAATGAGTTCATAGTAGGAAACACATGGTTTGAGCAGCCTAACAGAACAAAATGGACTTGGATAAGTCCAGGAGATAGTACCAATAATCAGATTGACTACATCCTGACCAATAAAAGATTTAGAAATTCTTTACTGTCAGCAAAAGCATTACAAGGCCCAGACTGCAACAGTGACCACAATCCTGTAGTGGGAAGATTTAGGCTGAAATTAAGGAAAAGGAAACAGACCAAAACCAACATCAAATTAAATCTTTGACTCTTAAAGACAGATGAAGTGATACGTAAAAAAATTAACGTACATGTTCAAAACAAATTCAGTGCCAGTGCCCTGGAAGACGTTGGTGACAGTGAGGAACAACGAACAAAGTTGAGAAATTCGATAGATGAAGAGTGTGAAGAAATCCCTAAAATAGATAGAAAAGCAAACAAGAACTGGATGACAACAGAAAATTTAGGCTTGATGGAGGAACGGAGGAAGGCAAAGAGAAACAAGGAGATAAGTCAGATATACAGGAAGATAAACAAATAAATCAGGAATAGGTACAATGAACCTAACAAGCCTGACTGAAAACATAATGCAAAGAAATAGAAGACCGACACAAAACGGATCCTCAGGGTGTGCACAGACGAATTGAAGAAATTGTCCACAGGAAGAATACATGCACATCAACTGGTTGCTTAAAATCGGAAGATAGCACGCTTATCATGGAAAAAGACAAAATATTAGACAAATGGGGAGAGTACATTAAAGATCTTTTTGAAGATGACAGAAACGAAGAATACAATCTAAGAAAGAACATTGAAGGACCACCCATAATGAAAGATGAAGTTATAGCAGCACTGAAAAAGATGAAACCAGGAAAAGCCCCAGGACCAGACAACATTACTACAGAGATGATTGAAGTCCTGGAGGAATTGGTATTGAAAAAGTAACAGTCCTCCCAAATGAAATTTATGACACTGGAAAAATCCCCAAAGATGTGTCAAAATCAATTTTCATTGCACCTCCAAAGAAGACAGGAGCTATAGAATGCGAACTCCATCGCCAATCAGCCTGATGAGTCATGTAACAAAAATCCTGTTAAGAATAATCTTGATGAGGACAAGGAATAGAATCAAAAGAGAAATAGCAGAAGAACAGTGTGGATTTGTGGAAGGGAAAGGAACCACTTATGCCAAATAGCAGAAGAACAGTGTGGATTTGTGGAAAGGAAAGGAACTATTAATGCCATATACATCCCAAGAACTATCATAGAGAGGTCAATAGAGATGAATAACGATTTATATTTATGCTTTTTGTTGATTATACCAAGGCTTTCGATCGGGTAAGACATAAAGAATTGATTAACCAACTAGAAAGACTCAATATTGATGGAAAAGATCTACGAATAATCAGAAATATGTATTGGGAACAAACAGCTACAATGAGAATAGAAAACGATATAAGCTCTTTCCAAAATATCAAAAGAGGAGTCAGACAAGGTTGTGTTTTGTCACCAGATCTGTTTTCACTGTAAAATGAAACATCATGAAAAACCTAGAGGAAGACCCTGGATTAAAGGTTGGAGGAAAAATGATAAACAACATTCGATACGCAGATGACACCGTGCTAATTGTAGAAAATGAAAAGGACCTACAAAACCTTGTGAATATACTAGAAATAGAAAGCAAAGGTAAGGGGTTGGAAATAAACAGCAAGAAGACTGAAGTCATGGTGATCAGTAAGAAACATGAAATCCCCTCCTGCAAAATAACAGCAAACGGCACAACCTTGAGACAGGTTGATAAGTTTAAATATCTGGGAACGATCATTTCACCAGACGGCAGATGCACATCGGAAATAGCCAGCAGAATCGGCCAAGCCAAAACACCATTCAAGAAAATGAAAAGTATTCTTACCAACAAATACTCATTAATTAACATCAGGAAGAGAGTTCTTGAATGTTATATAGAACCGATAATGTTATACGGCTGTGAGGCGTGGACAGTCAACAAGCAAAGCCAGAACAAGATTGAGGCAGCCGAGATGTGGTTTCTAAGAAGAATGTTGAGAGTTCCATGGACAGCAAAGAAAACAAACGAGACAGTCTTGATGGAGGCAGACACAAGAAAATCATTCATTAGCAAGATTAGGAAAAGGCAGGCAACATTTATAGGCCATTTTATTAGGAAAAGGGAATTGGAACACCTGGTCACAACAGGAAAGCTGGAGGGAAAGAGAGCACCAGGTAGACCCAGGGAGAAAATGTAGGACGGACTTGCAGAGTGGCTGAAGACAAAGAGGGTGGAAGAGGCGCTCGAGGCAACAAGGGATACAAACAGATGGAAGACCATGATCGCCAACACCATGTGGCAAGGCGCTTGATGATGATGATGAGCTCTATAAGGGACGCCTAAACAAGGTCTTCCATGATTTATCATCTCTGTAGCCGCAGTGTCGACAGCTGTACACTCTACTGGTGTTAAATCTTCGTCCTCCTCACGCCCATCCCTCCTCTTTTTAAGAGAGGTTTCTTTCTACCCACTGGCAAGACGTGTGTGTGTATGTGTGTGTGTGTGTGTGTGTGTGTGTGTGTGTGTGTGTGTGTGTGTGCGCGTGCGTGCGTGTGTGTGTGTGTATGTGAGTGCGTGCGTGCGTGCGTGTGTGTATGTGCGTGCGTGCGAGCGTGCGTGCGTGCGCGCGCGTGTGTGTGTATGTGCGCGCGCGCGAGTGTGTGTGTGTGTGTGTGTGTGTGTGTGTGTGTGTGTGCGCGTGCGTGCGTGTGTGTATGAATGTGAGAAAAACGAGTGAACAAAAATTTCTCAACTCTTTTCGGGTGGATCTATACCAAATTTCGGTCAAAGGTGTACACTTTTGAGGACCGCCCAAAACGTAAATTTGGACATATTAGACACCAAGTTCAAGTCAAGTTCACAAAAACAAAAAGTGCCTGAAATAAACACTTTTCAATGACGTATTATCTCAAAAGCATCTAAAAATATTATAAATTTGTTTTCACTTTCGTGACAGTTTACCATTGTCCTAGATGCGTGTCAAATTTGCTGTCAACTGAAACGTATATTCAAGGTCACAGTGACCCTGAAAAAGTTAAAAATCTGGATTGAAATATTTGTTCAGAAAGGGACTTTGTTAGAATGGCTTGACCATCTTATTCTAGTTGCTATTATTAAGGGGAAAAAACTGGAACTGAACTTGCTTACATTATAGTTAGTTTGTTAATTATTTCAGCTTATATGTCCTGTCTCTCTCAGTCTCTCTCTATGTTTTTCTTTGTATTTCTCCCAGTCTCTCCATGTCCTCTGAAGTGATTACAGTGTATCACATTAAAGTTGTACCATACTGCTTAGACCCCTTCAAATGGGCCATTGGCCTTATCTTTCTATTCATGTTCAGATTCTCCTCTCTCTCTCTCTCTCTCTCTCTCCTCTCTCTCTCTCTCTCTCTCTCTCTCTCTCTCTTTCTGTGTCTGTGCTTATTCTTTCATTTGATGTCTAATCATAGAAAGTGGGTTAAGGAATAAAGGAACAAAGCAATGAAGCAATGAGTGAGTAAATAAAAGAAGTAGGTAAATAAGAACACAAATGAATACATCATATCACAACCATTACCACCACCACTGTCACGCACCAGTTATGTGGGAATTTTAAAAAAAAATTGTTGTATTTGGTGCGCATGCGTACTCTTGTGGGAAACGTCGAATTCTCATGTTCTGAGAATGAAAACGATTTTATACTGATATGACTTGGCCGATCCTTCCAGGAGTCTGCCAAAGAACTGCTGGAAATCAAGGAAATATTTGTTTCCGCCTTGCACCTGAAATATTTCTGTGGAATGTTCGCATGATTCACTTTTTGTATTTTTCTTTCCCAGCTGAACTTTGAGTCAGACTGTAGTACTCCAGCTACAGGACAGGCTCTTTTACATGACTTATTCAGAAATGTGTTGGGATCTGAGGGCTACACCACTAGCAGGCCCACATCCTCTCCGACTTTGAACAAAAGAGATACAGTTTTCCTATCATAAAAAAATATCTATATGTTTGCTGATTGTCTCAAACTTTCCAGGGCCTCTGCAATAGATTCAGCCAAGACAGTTTTGAGCCCGACTACATAATTATTGACATAACGGCTTTGAGCTGTCTGGATCAGTCTTTGTCATTATGATCTGACTGTGCAAAAAATTCAATAGGACTTTTCGACGGCCAAAAACCAACTCAAAAAGGAAGAAGCTTATACTTTTCGCAGGGATTTGGATTTGTTATGTTTGGGATTATCAAAGGATCCCGCATATTTCCCGATTTTTTAAAAATCTCAGATAAATAATCATTGATTGTAGGTGTCAGGACTGGCAGGACGATATGCGTAGAAGTGATAGATTAGCGCAGTGTAGGTTGTGTAAGACAACCCATACAATTGAAGCATATATACTAATATCACAATAAACAGGTTTATTACAAATAGATCAGCTAATTTCAGGTTTGCTGTCTCTGACATTGCTTGTTATCGTTTTAGCTGTGGCAAAAGAAGGGAAACTGAATTTATAATAATAATAATAATAATTACAATATTTATATCGCGCAAAATCTTGATAAAATCAAATCTAAGCGCTGAAACAGACACACACGCACGCACGAACACACACGCACGCACACACACACACACACACACACACACACACACACACACACACACACACCACACACACACACACACACCACACGCATGGCTATAAATGGGGAGAAAGAATAAAAGCAATGGAAAATTAGAGAGAGCATATTATATACAATTATATATTACAATGTGATTCCACTCCGAGCGGAGACAGGCTGCAGAGGGGGTTGAGTGAGGTCAGGGTTTTATGCAGAGGACAAAAGGTGAGTTTTGAGAGCGGACTTGAAGGAGACAAAAGTAGGTTGCTGACGGACTGAGAGAGGAAGTTTGTTCCAGGAGAGTGGACCAGAAACAGAGAAGGCTCGTGGACCATAGGTATTGAGCTTAGTGCGTGGAAAGCGAAAAGTCAGAGGATCGGAGGCAGAGCGGAGGGTACGTGAGGGAACATAGATCTCAAGTAGGCTTGACAGGTAATCGGGGCTGCGTTATTGAGGCTTTTGTAGCACATGGTGTCTAGTTTGTACTGTATGCGCTTTGATACAGGGAGCCAGTGAAGTTGTGCCAGGAGAGGAGATATGTGGTCAGCTTTTTTCTTTTTTAGTACAAGGCGTGCAGCATTGTTTTGAATGCGCTGTAGGATGTGAATGGTGGAGGCAGGAAGACCAGACAGGAGTGAATTGCAATAGTCAATGCGAGACATTATGAAGGAGAGAACGAATTTTGCAGTTGTTTCGACAGAGAGATACTTCCTGATCAGGCTTATATGATGGAGATGATAGTAGCAAGATCTGGCATATGTATGTATATATATGTGTATATTCATCTATCTATTTATCTGCCCATCTACCTGTCTATCTCCTTATCCGAGAACAATAGGCTAATGTATGTACTTTCACGTACCATCTTAAAACTGTTTATCATGTCAGGAACACCAGCTGCATTTATCACTTCGGACCTTGTACGTTGACTGAATTTTGTTTGTGTGTTCATTTGCTCGTTTGTTTGTTTTTGTTTACTTAAATTCTCTCTCTGTTCCTCTGTCTCTCTGCTTCTCTGTCTCTGTCTATCTGTCTGTCTGTCTGTCTGTCTGTCTGTCTCTCTCTCTCTCTCTCTCTCTCTCTCTCTCTCTCTCTTTCTCTCTCTCTCTTGATTGCTTTCCTTGTTCGGTTGTTGCCTGTCGTAAGAAAGTTTTCTTATTGCAGTGCTGGCAAGAAAAATCTCTCCCATCCTTCAAAATTGAGGGTAGGGGCAACTAGACGAAACCTGCCGGTCAACTCACTACGACACAAAAGAGAGCACGGGTGCTGCTGTGTGCAGAAGAAAATGTCCATCTCAGATTTCAAGGGACAGACGAAGGGCAGAGCTTGACCTTCGCGAAACTCAGGATAAAACAAGTCATGCTTCTTCTCAATCTGGCGTGTTTCTTTCTGCCCAACCAAGTTTGTGTCATGCAAGGCCAATGTTCCAAAATATCAATAGAGGGGTCAGGCAGGGTTGTGTTCTGTCACCAGATTTGTTTTCACTTTACAGGAAAGCATCATGAGAAACCTAGAAGAACGCCCTGGGGTAACGGTTGGGGGAAGAATGAAAAACAACATTCGTTATGCAGATGACACCGTGCTAATTACAGAAAATGGAAAAGACCTTGTGAATATAATAAAAAATAGAAAGCAATAATAAAGGGCTGGAGCTAAATAGCAAGAAGACTAAAGTCATGGTAATCAGTAAAAATCAAGAAATTCCCTTTTGCAAAATAACAGTAAATGGCACAACTTTGAGACAGGTTCATAAGTTTAAATATCTGGGAACGGTCATCTCACCAGACGGTAGATGCACATCAGAAATAGACAACAGAATCGGCCAAACCAAAACAGCATCCAAGAAGATGAAAAGCGTTCTTACCAACAAATGCCTATCAATGAAAATCAGGTAGAGAGTTCTTAAAGTTATATAGAACCGATACTGTTGTACGGTTGTGAGGCGTGGACAGTCAACACGCAAAGCCAACAAACGAGACAGTCTTGAAGGAGGCAGACACATGAAGATCATTATAAAGAAGATTAGGAGAGTACAACCAACATTTATAGGACATATTATGAGGAAAGGGGAATTAGAACACCTGGTCACAACAGGAAAGCTGGAAAGAAAGAACTCCGGGTAGACCCAGGGAGAAAATATTGGACGGACTTGCAGGGTGGCTGAAGACAGAGAGGGTGGGAGATGTACTTGCAGCGACAGGGGATAGATTCGTGTATAGGGTCATGGTCGCCAACGCCATGCAGCAGGGCACATGATGATGATGATGATGAAGGCCAATGCACGAGAAACACGGCCTGTTGAGAGCAGGATTACCTGCATCCAAACACGAGTGACACGACTGCACAGCTAGGGACAGAATACACGACAACCGTTTTTGTTTGTAAAAAAAAAGAACGGGACAGCCAGGGACGCAACTGTTGATTTTGTTGACACAGAAATGGCGAAACTATGTGTGGTAATAATTATGAAACGGACGATGATGAAAATAGAAGTGTGGCAGATGTTCTGTCAGGACGATCAAACCGACGCACAGAGTGAAGACAATGTCAGTGACAGTGTAATTGATATCTGTGATACACACCAGCAACACGTGATGTGGTTACTGACAACGTAGTTGTCACAATCAGTGTTATTATGTTAGTTCTCGGTGAACTGAAAAACAAAATGGACACAAACATCAATAGCTTCAGCCGAGATAAAGAAGAGAATTTCAATGATGGGGCTGTCACGAGTGCAAATCCTTCAACTGGACAAATGACAAACAACACTGATTTATCGTCCACCTAGCTGACTGACTGTAATTTAGTATTTCTGGTGATAATGGTGATGAGTGATACATGACTTTGCCATAACCGTGGTATGGCTACCAGGTGGTGATGTTACCTGTGTTAAAAGTGATCGTGTTTGTCAGTGTTCCATTGATCGCCACTCCCCGTCCTCTGTGTTCCCTGTAAATGGGTTGACAACCTAAAACAGTAAACATTCGTGTTCGTTTTCTCTCTCTCTCTCTCTCTGTCTCTGTCTCTGTCTCTGTCTCTCTCTCTCTCTTTCCTCTTTCTTTCTCAGTCTATGGTGTGTGTGTGTGTGTGTGGTGTGTGTGTGTGTGTGTGTGTCTGTGAGAGCGTGCGTGTATGTGAGCAATCATATGTTAAATGCGCGCAAGCGCATTCATGCGAATGTGTGTATGTATGTTTGCATGTGTGTGTATCATGGTTTCTGTGCGTACGTCCCTCTCTCTCTCTCTCTGTCTGTCTCTGTCTCTGTCTGTCTGTCTATCTGTCTGTCTCTCTTTCTCTCTCTCTCTCTCTCTCTCTCTCTCTCTCTCTCTCTCTCTCTGTATGTGTGTGTGTGAGTGAGTGAGTAAGTGCGTTTACGCACGTGTGCTAATGCTTGTGTGTGCGAGCAAGCGTGTGTGCATGAGGGGAAACGTTTAGCAAGCGCACGTGCGCGCATAAGTTTACGGTATGAAGAGGAAAGCTGCATGCGTATGTTTTCACCCGGCATACCCACTACAACAAATAAGAAGTCACTGAGAGTCCAAGATGGGGTTTGGAGTTGGCTCAAGAGGGTAGAATTTGATTCATTGTGACAACGATAAAAGCAAATTAAAAACTACCGAAATTGATGCAATACATTTACAGAAGCCAAGCAGCATACCGGTAGTGCTCAGCGCTAGGAATGGAGGAAAGACGTTACGCTTCAAACGGCTCCTCATGACGGTCATAATTACAAGGAAATGCACGCTGCCATCAAGGCCAGACTCAAGTGGCGCAATGTGATTTATGTGTGTGAGAGAAATAGATAGAGATAGACATAGATACAGATAGATAGAGATGGAGAGAGACAGAGATAGAGAGGGAGATAGAGAGAGATGGAAGAGAGAGAGATAGAGACAGATGGAGATATAGATAGATAGAGACAGGTAGAGATAGACAGAGATAATTAGATAGAGATAGAGACAGATATAGATGGAGACATAGATAAATAGAGATAGATAGAGATAGAGAGACAGAGATAGAGAGTCAGAGAGATAGAGAGACAGAGACAGACAGAGAGATAGAGACAGAGACAGACATAGATAGAGAGACAGAGGCAGACAGATAGAGAGACAGAGATAGAGAGACAGAGACAGAGAAATAGAGACAGAGACAGACAGACACAGAGAAAGAGAGAGAGAGAGAAAGAGACAGACAGACAGACAGAGACAGAGAGAGATACTTTCTTTCGTTCGAGTATGGTTACTCCTCAATACCGACAGTCAGTCAAGTAGTGTGGATGAAGGATGTGATTTTGATAAAGTCCTCTTTGATGCCCCAATGCTGCTCCTCCACAGCTGCTTCATTTCGCTACTGCTCCTTTCCTGATTTTCTGAGCAGTGGGCAAAACTGTAGAACGTGTTTGGAGACAATGTTCCTGTCTGGCGTGGACATTCATTTGTGTGGTACAGCACCATTTGGTAGCCTACATATGTTTAAGTAGGCAACAGTGTCCATTCCTCAGGCGGAAGGTTATGGTTTGTTGTTACCGCTCAAGGTATCATTTCTATTATCTTTAGGGTGAAAACAAACGAGACAGTCTTGATGAAGGCAGACACGAGAAGATCATTGATAAAGAAGATTAGGAAAAGACAAGCAACATTTATAGGCCATTTTATGAGGAACGGGGAACTGGTCACAACAGAAAAGCTGAAGGGAAAGAGAACACCAAGTAGACCCAGGAGAAAAAATTGGACGGACTTGCAGAGTGGCTGAGGACAGAGAGGGTGGAAGATGTGCTTGCGGCGACAAGGGATAGATGCATATGGAGGGCCATGATCGCCAATGCCATGCGGCAGGGCACATGATGATGATGATGACAGGGCGAAAGTTTCTTTTTACGAAGGCTTTGCCTCTCTGAAAGAGATAGGGTGTTGTTGTTGTTGTGGTCTGCTTCCTGCCTTCGCCAGACAGTCTACCTACTCATTATTTCCCCAGGTGCCACAGAGGGCAGGAATGCACTGTGCCACTAAATGTGCACCTCTAGTAGCAGAGTGCCGGCTAGTTTTGGTAGTTCTTTCATAGCAGATAGGTAGGACTGTCAGCATGCTACTGTAGACTAATGGTGATACCTGATTTTAATTCGTCACCCCGTGTATGCGTCATGTCGAGCGCGACAAAATTTCTAGTGTGCTTCCACCCGCGGTCAGAAAAGTTTGGACGTGCCAGACGCAAGCAGTCCTTATAAAATGTTCCTTTGAAGACGGACTGTCTCTTGGTGCCAGTCAGTCACAGAGCAAATCTCTACTTTTGCAAGAGACGCTACCGAGTGTAACTGATTAAAAAAAGGATTCAGAGGAGAGAATTTTAGCTGATCTAGCTTTCTAGAGGTTTTGAAAATTTTATAGAACAAGAACATGACATCACGCTCATTGTTTTGAGGTTATTCCCCTATAAGATGGCCTTGCCTCAGCAACCTTTGAAAAAAATGTCAAATTCATATT
>CM060308.1:23839839-23882339 GCA_030674185.1 Monoplex corrugatus | reverse complement strand
GGGACAGTTCCAGTTTGAAAAGAAGTGTTGATGATGTCAGTGATGAATGGGAGGAGAGTAGGGAGACAGTCGGAGTAGAGAGAACCTGGAAGAGGATCCAGTTCGCAGGTTTTGAACGACATGGATCTGATTGTGTTGAAAATTTCTTCTTGTGAGACTGGGGTAAAAGTAGTAAGAGGTGTGCCAGAGAAGGAAGGGTCAGCTGGGCATGGTTGACAGGGTGTCCTGTCAAGCCTGTCACGAAGAGTTTGTATTTTGGTGGTGAAATAGTTGGAGAATACAGATGGGAGTTCTTCATTTGTATGTTTTGTTGGGAGAGGTAAATCTTTTCGTGTGCCAAGGAGATGATTCATGGTTGTAAAGAGTTCTTTCGAAGAAGAGGCATTCAGGATTTTGGTTTGGAAATAGCTTGTTTTTGCTGATGCAATGAGGGTGGATACTTTTGTTTTAGAGGCTTGGAAAAGTTGCCTGTGTACAGTGAGTTTGGATTTGCGCCAACGGCGCTCTGCTCTGCGGCGGGCACGTTTTGCACAGGCAATCTCATGAGTGAGCCAGGGGGTAGGGGGGCGGTCAGGTAAAAGACGGGTTGTGGCTGGAGCATGAGTGTCCAGAAGATGATGGAGAGTAGTATAGAATTCATCGGCAAGGTTATGTGACTTTTCAGAAAGGAGACGGGAGGCATCAGATGAAAATGTGGAGAGGTCGATAGATTTGAGATTGCGGCGAGTCACTGTGCGCATGGTACGGGAAGGAGGAGAAATGTCAAGAGAACAGAGAATTGCAGAGTGGTCAGATGGAATGGCTGAAGTTAGACGGGTAGAAAGAACTAAGCAGTTGTCAGTAGCGGAATTGTGGTGATCACGAGAAATGATCCAGTCAAGAATGTGACCTTTTTGATGGGTTGGTTCAGAAATGTGTTGAGTCATATTGTGATTGGACAGAGAGTTGATGATATGTCTAGTGTCATAACGGTGAGTGTTGTCATAGTGGACATTGATGTCACCTAGAATGATGAGATTTCCAGGTAAGAGGCAGTAGTGGTCAAGCAATTGGTCAAAGTCAGAGAGAAACGTGGATGTGGTGAGTTTGTTGGCAGAGCTAGGTGGGGGTCGATAGACACAGGAGAAGGTGATGGGGTGAGGGGTGGATTGGAAGGATACTTCAACGTGCTCGAAAGAAGGATGGGAGAAAGGCAGAGACTGCGAGAAAGATAGGCGGGAATGGAGTGAGTCGTTGTAGAGGATGGCGATACCGCCACCTCGGGATGAGCGATGGAAAGAAGCAAGCCTGTAACCACTCGGAGTGAGGCTAGCATGTACAGGTTCGTGACCAAGGGGGTTAAGCCATGTCTCTGTGATAAAAGCAATGTCAACATGCTCATCTGCGATAAAATCAGCAATGACTTCGGCTTTGCCATCCTTGCATGTTGACTGAGCATTAAAAAGGCATAATTTTAGTTTATCACAGTCATATGGTGGTGGCCGGGGTGGCGACGAAGGCGGCACCGACGGGACAGAAGGTGAAGGCGGCACCGGCGGGACAGAAGGTGAAGGCGGCACCAACGGGACAGAAGGTGAAGGCGGTACTGTCCGGACAGAAGGCGAAGGCGAAGACGGCAGAGGAGGAGACGAAGTTCGCAGCAGCGAGGTCGAGGGCAGGGGCAGTGGAGGAGACGAAGAAGCAGGAGACGAAAAGTGGCGTCGGGCAGGAGGCAGGTTGTGCCAAAGACGGTGGAGACGTCCACCACGACAGGATCGCGCAGTGCGGGGCTTAGGACACAGCCCCAGTGTTCGTATTCGCTGGTAGACGCCTCCACCGAGGTAGCACTTGCTGTGTTTAAAAAGTGTCAGTCCAATTTGTTTTATAAAAGACGGGTCCATAATTGCGAGCCAGTCAGGAGAGGAAGATACTTACTTGCAGGTTGGTGTGTGGGTTGGTCAGTTCACAACACTTAAATCCAGAGAACACAAAGGTTTGGAAGCTATAGCGTTGGGCGAACACAGTAGGCTAAGATGTAAACACAGTTCACAGAATAAAATGTCCGACTTGAGCGACTGAATTAAAATGATGAAAAGTAGGTATAAAAACTTTAAAATCAGATTATCTGGTAAAATATTCAAAATTAAAAAAAAATATTTACATGGCCTGGGTGCCATGAAATTGTGCTGATTAAACTCCAAACTCATCCACACTCTTGAGTGTTCGTTGGGGAGGTATGAGGTGAGGTGGGTGGGCTGAGACGTATTAAGACATCTATTTCAATCGGGGCAACTCTAATAATAAGGACGAGTTCCGTTACTCATGTCTTTGGCTGGTTTTACCTTCCCCGTTTTAAAGAGGGTCAGATGCCCAGCTACAGATGGCTGTACTGTGGTGCTATGTACAAGTCGGCACGGACCTGCTCATCTATCCATTTTGGCAACTACGCTCTGTCATGCTAAATCTTGTCTTTGGCTTTCATGCTTTCGTAAAGAGTTTGACCAAGTGACATATAAAAGTCAATTTATTACAGTTCATGTTTATAACATCTTTGACATTGTGCTATGGTTCACCTCATGTTGTTGTTGTTTAATGTTTATATTATATGTATTGAGTAGTAATGACTACTGTAAAGTGTACGACAGGTCCAGAGGGACCTAATACGACTATCCTTGAGCAATTAACTTTTGCTAAGTCGAAGTGTCTCTCTTTCTGTGAACTGATATTTAATGTTTGCATTGTTGGAACATTTGAGTTGATTCATGTATAATTTATGCATAGTGTAAACCCTCTTTGGGCGAGGGCTGGAAGTCAAAAAGTATATATATTAATTCACACTCTCGTAAAGAAAATGAGTTCTTATTCTTCTTCAAGGTTTTGCGCTCTTACCAGTATGCTAACCTCGATGGACAGCTTGAATAAATTGCTGTAAATTACAATGGAATCCACCTATAACGAACCTGCCTACATAGAATTTCCGGCAATAACGTACTCTTTTATTTTCCCTGCCCACCTCCTTCTCTTTCCATCTTGTAAAATACTATCTATAATGAACAAAATCTACAATTGCGCATAATAAACTCCTCTTTGTACGAAATCCAAAACAATTGTGACTGCCCACGTTCAAACAGGAACCAGAAAAAACACGAAAAAAGAATAAGAACGCGTATCTAATACAACAAGACAAGACAAAGGCCAGTTGGCCGAAAATTTGGGCCTGTCTTGTCTTGTTGTATTAAATACACGTTCTTGTTCTTTTTTCGTGTTTTTTTTTTCTGGTTCCTCTTTGTACAAACAAGGTGTCGTTTCCCAAAGCCCAAGCTTGCCCTACAACGCACAACCACTCAAGATTGGTACAACTGCTCACATGTAGCAGTGATCAACGGTCAGTGCTAGATTTCTTAAGCATCATTCTGATCTAACTATGTAATCCGCTTCGCCACGCCAATGGCGTAACACCAGCAGCGATGTGTGTATGATGTGTATGTGTATGTGTGTATATACGAGGGTTGTTCAATTTAAGATGACACTAGGCTTGCCGTTTGAAAACGAAGCAACGCACAGAAAAATGTTTATACCAAACACAACTTTAAAGTTTACCTGATTAGCATGCAGAAAATAAAGTTGACATCATGACGCAACTCGGAGTATGACGTAATTACAAATGTGTTTCAAATAGCTGAGCCTGAAAAAAATGGACGTCACCAATGAGCAATTTCGTTTCTACACTTTCACAAGGCTACAACTTGGTGACGATTGTAGGAAGATACACGCAGATTTGCAAGCTGTTTACGGAACGGATTGTGTGTCTTACCGCACAGTTTGCAGGTGGGTCAAACAATTAGGAGCAGGTAGAGTGCCATCTGATTGGGGTAATCGTGCAGAGCGAGCTTTACCAGCTCGGAACGAACAAAACATTGCATATGTGAAAAGACGGATAGAGGAGGATCCACATTCGACTGTGCGGGAATTAAGCGAGGCATGTGAGCTTTCAATTGGCACCATTAACAACATTCTGCACAAAGACCTTCACATGAGAAAACTGGCTGCAAGATGGGTGCCACATCTCTTAAGTGATGATCAGAAGCAGCAGCGGGTGGCATGTTCACGCAAACTGCTCGATGAGTTTGAGCCCAACGGGCCAAAACGACTGTGTGACTTAGTGACGGGAGATGAGAGTTGGCTCACATTCTACGGCATCCCCAACAAACGCTGCAACCGCATGTGGGTTGGCCCTGACGGAGACCGACCAGTTGTTCTTCGCCCAGGATTCCAGAGTCGCAAGCGACTGTTTTCTATTTTTTTCAACACGCAAGGCCTTGTGGCAATTGACATTTTGCCTGAGAAATCAACAATCACTGCCTCCTACTATACCCAAGTTGTGCTCCCCAAAGTTGTAGGAAAAATCCATGAGCAGCGCCCAACCGTCGGCACCCAGAGGACCCTTCTTCTGCATGACAATGCCAGTGCCCATAAGGCGAAGGTCACCACAACCTTCCTGAGCGAGCAAGGGATCCAAGTTTTGGACCACCCACCCTACAGCCCCGACTTGGCCCCATGCGACTTCTGGCTGTTCCCTGTTCTGAAGGAAAAGCTCGCTGGGCGTAAGTTTGACCGGGTACAAGACCTCGCCAAAGCCGTAAGATCAGAGTTGTCTGGTCTGCCTAAAACCGACTATCAGAGGGCGCTTGAGAATTGGCGTAGGAGGCTTGAACTTTGCATCCTAGCCAACGGAGAATACTTCGAGGGGATGTAAAAGTTTCAAGTTGCTGAGATGAGAGGTACGTTTTTTAAGGGGGTGGTGACATCTTAACTTGAACAACCCTCGTATATGTGTGTGTTGGTCATTTTTGGGTCTTTCAATGACTGAGCTGAAAAATAAAACATCATAATGGTGATACGTAAGAAATGTATATAATATCCGAACTCCAGCAGCAAGGTAACAAACGATCAGTGCTGTGTAAGGTCACTGATTTTTCTTACTTGTAGCTACTATTAATTACTGCTATTAATGAGCACATATCCGTCTCTCTTGAATTTCGTTATAGGCGGACTCGACTGAATACTGGCTGTTTTAACAGTCTGTGTGCCACTTCAAGTCTTTTTCGTATGTTTTACACTGTAGGAATGAATTTTTATTTTTATTTGGCCAAGACAAGTTCCTGGCTGCATATTTCACTCTGGGAAACTTACTGTAACCCATTTAGAAAACTTTCAAAACCTGAACAGGTGCAGGGCCTAGTGGCTGGCAGGGGTGGTGATGTCATGTCATCATCCACTGTAGTCCTTCGCCAACTAGGATGACGTTATTATGTCATCTACTTTTTCATGGTGGTTTTAGCTTTATTCTGTTAGCATTGTTCACCACTGTCTTTGCCAATACCATGCCGTTACGTACTGATTCTGCTCTCCGGTTCAGGTTTTTATTGCTTATAGCCCACCCGACTACTTAATTTAAGCTATACCAGGGCTAACACCACATTAAAAATAACACCCAAGTTTAAGTACAAAGACAACAGTTAAAAACCAAGCTCTCAATTGTCCCTTCAAGTCTAAAAATCATGTAAAAATAATTTTCATACGTAAAATCATATCAATTAAAATCTATTCGTTTCTCATAAAAACTTGAAAATTGCATCCAGAGGAACGTCTTTGAAGAGGTTCTTTAAGGAGTCCGTCGTGTATGATTGTGTCTCACTTCCTGCAAGCCTAAGCATTCAATAAGGTGTCTGATGCTCAGCGGTTCACCATATGGTATACACCACGGTGCGTCTTCACTTTCTAAATGGTAGGAATGAGTGTAGGACGTGTGACCCATGTGTAACCTACATAACACTGTTTCCTCTGGTTTCCACGAGCAGATGGGAGAATAACTTCAAGGTTGGAATGGATTTGGTAAAGTTTGCTGTCTGTCTGAGCGCTCCAATCTCCTGCCAGACATTTCTCATTGCTTCCAATACCAGCATGGCCAGGAATGCAGGCAAAAACAATGTGGTTATCTTCACTTGTAAGAGACAAAAACAGACTAAAGAATTTCAGAAGCTCTGGGTGACCAAATGTTTCAGCCAGCAATGGCCTGCAAAGCGGGAAGGGAGTTAGAAAAGATGGGAATTTCTATGCTTGGATTGGGATAACATTTTAGTGAGATCTTGAAACTCTTCCATGTTGCCTCAAACCAAGTCAATGTCATCCATAAACCAAAGAGGGTTAATATGGATCCCAAACTGTGACAGAAGAATTGAATATCTCTTGCAAGCCACAGCCTGGAAATAAGATATGCAGGTATCCGGTTGTTGATGGCTGCATGGGTTCAGGTTTCATAATATTGCCTGAATGATCTGAACGAATACAATGCTATATTTTTTGTGATTAAGTATCAGTATCAGTAAACGTGGTGTCTGAGTGTGGGCTGAGTTGAGATTGTTGTTTGTGTGTGAGTGTGTGTGTGTGTGTGTGTGTGTGTGTGTGTGTGTGTGTGTGTGTGTGTGTGTGTGTGTGTGTGTTGTGTGTGTGTGTCTGTGCATGCGTGCGTGCGAGCGTGCGTGTGTGTGTGTGTGTGTACAAGTGTGTGCGTGCGTGCACATGTATGTGTGCACATGCATGTGTGTGTGACATGGAGAGGCACACATATCATTATAGAGAAAACAAGTTTTCAGTTTTACTGTGACAAAACGAGGAGAAGACAGCAGTGATCAAATAATCCTGTCCTTTATTCAATTCTGATTTTGAGAACTGTACAGTGTAACTAAAAGACAAACAAGTGAGCAAAGTCGAAAGGTCATAATAATAATAGTAATATCAATAATAATAATAATGACAAAAAGCAATAACAAAAAATCCAGGGACATACAGTCTAAAATGTTCTGATTTCTTATTCTCAGAAACAATTAAAATCGCGTTTAATTAAAAAGAAAATGTACTTGAAAACATAAACCACACAACATCATAACAGCCGAACTGTTTTGTGGCAAACGGGCACACACAGATGGGAGAACAATCGTGGTATGTGTGTGTGTATATGTGGTGTGTGTGTGTGGTGTGTGTGTGTGTGTGTGTGTGTGTGTGTGTGTGTGTGTGTGTGTTGTGTGTGTGTAAGCGTGTATGTGTGTGTGCGCGCGCGCGCGCACGCGTGTGTGTGTCTGTGTGTGTGTGTAAACAATTTCCTCATTCCAAGTAGGTATGCCTCAGGAGTTGTACAGGACATTTACTGACCATGACACAACAGTACACTCTGGCTGGTAGCTGGGGTTCGTCAACTCATTAGTACTCGATGCGCAAGTGTACTGAAATGGTCCATTCCGTCTGTTAACAACCTAGCATGGGGAGAATGGGAATCCTGGTCATTCAGGGCAGAAGGTGGAGACAGCAGGCCAACAACTCTTGACGTCATCATTTCTTCAGGGACAACAGAATGTTGGCTACTTGGCAAAGCAACTTACTTGAGCTGCAAAAGGAACACTACAATTTTCACAAGGGCAAAATATTTAAGTGGCTAAGGAAAACCTTTAAGGATCATACAAATTCATTCAGTGCTGAAGTTAGCATGCTCCTGGTAGTTGAAAAAATTGTGATTGTTCACGTACAATCAGACCAAGTTTCTTTTATCAACGAAAATCATGGTAATACCACCTAATTACGCCCAACAGAATATCAAAAGACTGTTAAGCTCAAAACTGACCTTTTTGATAAGCAGACTGTCACACTAATACAGTCTGAAACACTAAATCTTTGATTCTCCAGGAAAAAGCGTAACTTTCATCTTACCTACTCAAGTGTTGGTTAGAGGATTCTGATTTCCTGTTCATCTTGAAAGGACAACCCCCACACACGCAAAACAAAAAACAAAAAACAAACTGAACAAAAAAACACTGCTATAATAACAATTGCTGTAATCCCATTAAAATTGTAGCTATTTCGGAATTTTGGAATTTTCCCCATAAAATTAAAGTTTTTCCCCTTTTGAAGTCAGTAAGCTGCCGTGTCCATTACTGTCGAGGAGTGTGAGAGGCAAGCACAAACAATACAAACATGAATATAGGTTCCCATCTCCCTTTTCAAGTGCTACTAAGATTTCTGATTATACGGCTGTTAATCTTTTGCGGGCGTTAAATACTTTTTCTACCAATATTTTCTTAAAGGTGTTAAATCACTTTTTAACCAATCTACCAAGTGCACGAACCGTCCACTAAGTACAAATAGATCAAAACAACTTTCAACAAAAACGTTCAGAAACAAGCAGAACAGACAGTACTAGACAGGAACACCTGGGATACACATCTTTCAAACGAAACAAACAAGCAAGAACCGAATATAAAAATACTGTGCATTTGTACAACAGCCCTGTACAATCAAGCATCAAGAACAAGTATAAAAACATGGCGCAATTCAATAATCCAAACAAGCGATAATTCAGTAATCCCTAAGCTAATGGCAATCTGTCTCACACTGTATTGTTACATTCATTTCATGGTATTATCTGCGGATTGGCTCCAAGATGGCCTACATATACCTTTTCGCTTTTCTCACACTATCAGAAAGAAAAGCACAGCTGACTGAAGAACACAAAGATGGTCATCACGGCACACATGCCATAAGAGTTTTAATGCTAGGCGAACACTATAGTGTTTAAAATGTTCCCAGACTGATGTCTACATTACCCTTGAGCAAGCAGACTCCATTTCATTCACAAGGTCGTCGATTCTTCCTTACAAACAATACTAGACATTCCACTCCAAACTCCCACAAACAAACAAAGAAAAGAAAAAAACAAAGCAGGTCACTTTCAAACAGTGACAAAATTCAGAGACTGATAATGTACTTGCTGCACCGAACATTGTTTATGAATCATACAGTCTGTCAGACATTCTGCTAACCACTGCATTCGTTCTCATCTCAATGGTGACGTTGCGGTTTGGCTGGTTAAGTTCTGCAAGCTGTTGTTAAATAACTATCGTATCAAGACGTGTGTGACTGCTTGTCTATATCACTCCCCAAACTGGATGGCAACTTTAAGAATTCATTCAGAAGCAGGCACAATACATATATCTTGCACCTATCTTTAGTTTCCTGAAGAAGGAAATAAACTGATGGCTGCTCAAATACACTGGTGGCTGGCAAAGACTACTTAGACATCGTCCTCACAATCAACAGAACAGATACCTAAAAGCATGAAACCAGGATCGGATATACTGGTGAAGAAGAAGACAAAAAAAAAAAGGAAGAAAAATGAAACATATACTGAAAAACAATCTAAGCTTCCCTATACAAAAAGGTCGGGAGGCATAGGAAGAAGGAACAGAAACTCACGGCTGAAAAATTCAAGTGATATTTGCCAGCCATCCTTTACAAGGCTACCAAGAAGTTATCACTATGAACAGCACTGTCCCAATTTCAGACAAATCAGTCATAAACAGTCTCAAAATCTGATTATCTATTTTCATTTTCAAAAGACTGCCATGTGACAATACCACTGTCAAACCAACTTAAACTCGATGATGATGATTACTATGTGTGGTGCCTGAAACCAGTTCAGAAACTGGATTAAAATCCATTCACAGGCACTCCACTCCTTCCTCCTGAAACCTATTTAACACTGCAAGAACTATGACTCATCCACCTCCTCTGTCCCCACAAAGGTATGCACATTTATTTCAGTCTAAGCATTCTCAAAGGCATGTTGGAACAGACCAATTACCCAATTTAGTAACCAAAAACAATCAACATATCCTTGCTAATAATAAATAAACACTCTTGTCTAATGCATACACCTATGTGTACAAGCACACAGGCCCGACAAGCAAAGATCTATTGTTTTTGTTGTTGTTTTTTCACAGCTATCACCACCCCATGGATTGAAGGTAATCTAGAAATGGACAGCCTAATTCAAAACCCATTACGGTTACACTTTCTAACTTGCGGGCTGTTTTCTACCCAAAGGTGGAATGTACGTATGATCAATCCAAAAGCAAAGTCATATGATCATTTTATGTGACAATAATTAAGTTCAGCAAACCAAATAGGGTCATTTCTCGGTTGTGCAACTACAACTCATCTGGGCATATTTAAACTGCCAGGAAAGCCACTCACTGGCAGGGAACAACCTGAAACAATGCCAAAAACCTGGGAGAAGTGTGATGGGAATAGGCTCAACCTACTGGAAAATGGCTATCACTCTCCTTCAACTGGGAATGAAGTATTCTAAGATACTCTAAAACAAATCTACATTACAGCTAATATTATGTGTAACTAATGCAAAAGTATTCAGGCACACAATCAAAACAAAAACTTTCTGGAAATTATTCCACAAAGTTTTTGTTTTGATAGTATGCCTGAATACTATTAGAACTAATATTAGCTTAACTTTGAAATACTCTAATAGAGTTCACTATAATAACCCAACACTGCACAGAAAGCCTACTGAAACAAACATGTGCTACCTCAGTCTCTTCTTTTCATACATTATTTCAGAAGTTACCTATAAATTTTGTATTTCATTTACATGAACTTAAAGACTGCGTGCAAGTACAGGTATAAAAATACAAATTTAAAAGCAAGTTTTTGAAGTGTTTATCAAAATTAAGATTCTTAAAGTTCACCAAAAGCAGAGGTGGCCCTTTCATGAGACCAACACATTTTCTTTTCTTGCTACCACCGCCATTCAAAAGACTAACAGTTTGTCAAAGCTTGTCAGCAACTCAAGAACCATTAAAAATCATTTCAAAAATCAAGAACATGGAAGTCTATGGTACAAAAGAGTTATTAGGCTAACACTTTCCTCAAATGAAGTCACAAACAACATGCACCATAAATATATAAAAAAATGAATGAATGAACGAATAACTAAATAAACAAACAAACAATAGATAGATAAATAACATAAAAGACTGAAGAAAAACCATAAAAGACTGAAGAAAAACCAGTCTCATACAAAACTCAAGCACTACAGACAATATGTGCAACAATTTCTCCTCTTACATGAATATCAACAACCAACAAACCAAAAACTACAAAATTCTCAACTAAAATTCCAATTATAGGCAAAAGTTGAAATGATGGCAGCTCCCTGCCCTTCTTTTAAAGAGTCTCAATTCACTTTCTTTATGTCCCTCCTCAATTTCATTATGTCACTCAATGTAATCATGTCAGAATCCACGCATACAAGAAGTCTGAACACAATCACTTTACAGAATGGGGCAGAAGTCAGCGGTACCAGGCCTGCAGGCGCCTTCTAACAAACCATGGTATCATATAATATAATGCAATGTCTACACATCATCTACGTCAAATGAGAAAGGTGCTCGCCCACTGATATCCCTTCAGAGTGAGCAGCACCAGGTCCTGCGCCTCAACAGGATCCACCCTCAGCTAAAACTGACACCTTTGCCAACCTGCACTTGCAGTCAGGGGACCAAGCAGCTAAACACAGCATACTGCAGCGACAGGGGACATGGCCAACTGCTGGTTTTATGCAAGGCTCCATGGTGGCTGGCAGGAACTGGAGGTGGTGGCCACATCACCAGATATGGCCTGACCATGTAAAAAAGCTAACAAAACACGACAACTTTGAAGAATTTACAGACTATCTTGTTGTCTTTGTTATAAAGTGAAACCAGACAACATGATCTGCAGAGAAAATCATCCACACTGATACAATCAAAACACTGAAATTCCTTAAAAGTTAAATATACACAGCCAAACACGTTTGAAACTTTAAAGAACTGGCAGAAACTAAAATCAGGTCTGCAGATTTGCACAATCAACAGGCATGTGATACATTTAAATCTTATCTTGCTGGTGTGCAAACATTATCATGTTTTTTCAAAGAAAACGGAAATGTTTGGTTAGGCACCTGTATGTTAAAGTTAAGTTTACACAAACCTACTGCAAGTTGATTTCCAGTTTGATTTTCCACTAGTGACAGAAATTTCGTTCGTTCACTGTGTTTGGCAGATGCTATCTACTCAATGGAGGAGACTCTGTCTAGCCTGAATTTAAGTACAGTGAATGCACCTGTAAAAGCCTTTGCCCATTAATGAACAGCCATCAATCAGATGATCATCAGCTATATCTTATTTTTTTGGCTAAATATTCTCCAAACATAACAACGCAGGTTCTTTCTCATTTACTATCTGCAATGTCATATATCATACAGCATGAAATACGCGTCAACATTTTCACTTATGAACCATACCGTTAAAGTCTTTAATAACTTGGGATTCTTTTTTCAACCTGAGATTAATTTCATATATGAATATAGTGATTACACTAAAAAAAAAAACCCCCACAAAACTGTGTCAGTACGGTATGCACTCGCATATCATGCATTTTATACGAAATCAAAACAGTACACAAGTCGACTGACTAACTGATTTTTCAAAAGAGCCAATCCAAGCAGGTATGTTCTGCAGATACACAACTGTAACATACATCTTCATCTTGACTAGTGAAGAACTTTGACAAATAAACAAATAAATAAACAAACAAACAAAAGAAATGACCAAGAAATTACCCGGTAGTTCAACCATTATGTGACACTGAAATCCAAGTCAGTCACAGACAAATGCTATCAAAAGCTTAAGTTCACTGTCTTATTTACAGTCATGTTTGAAGTTTGAAGGAAGCTATTTGCGTAGCCTTTCCACGAGTGCAACATGAAAGCCGATATAATGATGATGTCAGTATTATTACTGTAAACATGCAATATCATGCAAGCCAGCCAGACAAGGAACATCACAACTTGTACAACAGAAGCATGTGAACATTTCCTGCGAGTCAAACACCACAGTCGTCACAAGTGAATCAACACACCCTTAAAATGACATATACACCAATCCAACATCACCTCCAGATCAAATACTTGCTGACAACAAAAGGCAAAATTTTCATTGCACTGACAACATTTTTCGACCTTCTGTTGATACTGTTTCCTACATTCTGACATGCGCTATGGTTTGTATCTCAAAATTGTAGCAAACTGTTATGCTGCCCTCCAGTAAGCAAAAACTATTAAAATAAATTAAAGAAGCAGCAATCTTAAAGCTCTTGTGACAATGCAGTTGGTTCATATTCCATGAAATTATCTAACATAGCGCCCAGGTTCAAATTCACAAGTGCAAGCAAGCAAAAATATGCACTTTTGTTGTCCAGCAAACCACTTGCTTGAGCACATCCTGTTAAATACATTATGGACTACATCACTGCATAAATGTGTTTCTCTAGTAAAGGCATTATGATAATGTTCAGGGATAGTTGATAGATGCGTGTAAAATATAAATATAAGACCGAGGTCTGTATTTTTGTTTCAACTCCACAGTAGTTAGCCGCTTTTTACTCTGAAAATCGGAGTATGTATGTTCAACTAAAACTACATTCACTGATCCTAACAGCAACCCTTCTGGTATAAACAATGCTTGCCAGCTCCAATATTTTTTATCTGTTAATCCCCAAAGTGATTTCTTACTGGCACCATAATCGACAATCCTATTTGGACTGAATGCTTCCAGTTTGTACCTCCCTTGTAAGAGTTCAAACTTGCATTTGAAGTCCATGAAAAATAACAAACTCAAGACCTGGAGAATCTATCGCTCCCTTGTGACAATTCAAACAGAACTTTTCCAGTCTTGAGTCTGTTCTCATATAACGACTTCCAAACACAGGACTGGAACATCCTAGAACTTCCAAAAGAATGACCCTGGGATCTCAAATTAATAATAGCTTGGTTTCAAAAAAGGTAAGGAAAATAGGCATGCTATTATTCAAAACATGACAAAATATTTCTAATTCTAGGTATAAATAAAGCAAAGACCAACTGCTTCTCAATACCAGGCCACAATAAATTTCAACGTTGCCTTTTTTTTTTAAAGTGATACTAACAGATGAGATGCCCTAAGAACAAAGAGACTGAAGTGATAACTTTACCTCCTCATTATGCTTTGAAACACCTCATGAATAAATGTGTGATTCAACTAGTAAATATCAGCTACTACTTGAAAACAAAACTGACAATGTGACATTTCCTAAGCAGCACGGATCTACCTCAGAAGAATTCTGAGCTTGGGACACACCAAGGAAGTTTGTGAACACAGTAACGGCAGGGTGAAACAGAAGCAAGGAATCACTGACATGATCAAGTCATCAGTGTGAATGAAAGTTACAGTTTGAAAGAATAGAGAGACTGCAACAGGTCGGCAGGAGAACAAATGTATAAGTCCTTACTGTGCCTTTTTTTCTTAAACTCATTACTATCTAAAGCCCAGCTGACTCCACAGAACAATATCAGGGCTATAACCATCACAAATATTTATTCAAACCTGCCAAAAAAAAAAATTTCTGGGAAAGAAAATTAGGTACACATATCAATGCATTTGTGCACATATATGATATGCCCCTGATTTATCACCAAGGGGGGTAATAAAAAAAAAAACTGAATAAAAACACATAAACACATTTAAGCACACCGAAACACATAAAAACTGGCCTGAATTACCTAAAAGTGTTTCTGCACATCGCTTTTTCTTTTTTTCTTACAGCCAAAACGCAGTTAGTACATATACTAGGAGAAAACATGGAAGGCTTTATGGAAAACACACAGGTAAGGACCAGCAAGGCAGAAAATGATAGGAACAGACGACAACAGAAAGCAAAGGAGCAAGGGAGAAACAGCACAGAGACAGTGACAAAAAAGAAATTTCTAGCACAATTTCCAGGAAGAGCTCCATGGCATCCCCAGGGGGAATTTACTGTGCCTGAAACTCTGGTTTGTGCACATGTAATTTGTACGTGTGTTGGGGAAGTCATCCAGAAACTAAAATTCCAAGGAGGTAGAATACAACCACACTCCCACAGTATGTCTACTAAAGCATTTACTCCCTCCTCCCCCCACCCCACTATTCTGTTTTCAACTGTCCCATCCATGCTTAACCAAATATATCTTTATATGATCGACAGAAACTTTCTTCTTTTTGTGCTTTTTTCTTTTTGTTTTGGTTTTTTTTTTCCCCATTCATAACAGTCAGAACACAAAATAAGCATTAGGAAACTAAACATAATAAGTGTCAGCACTTTACTGCAGTATCTTTACTGTGTTACTGCATTGCAGTCACACAAACTGACACACCACAAAATCTAAGCTGTTTTCATTCACCACACCATCATTCAATCATCCACACGTGTATAGAACACCATATAAAACTCCACAGTGACTTCCACAGTGACTTATTTATCTTTACCATCAATTTGAAGTGCAGTTTATACACAGACGTGCTTTAAAAGTTGGAAATGTACGCACACTGCCTAACTTTTTTCTTTTCATTTTCTGATAAACACAGACACTTTTTACTTTTGTGTTATGTACAGTGATTTCATCCAGCACTTTCGTAAAGTGAAAAAAACCAACAAACAAAAAACCAACAACTGAAACACAGGCTTTCAAACTTGAAAACAATACCACCACTGCAAACATAGCTCATCTCATAAACATAATAAATTTCAAGGATGATCATCAGCAGTGCATCAAAATGACTTCTCACCATTTTGCTCATTGACATTAAACCACAATGGTGACTGGAGAGGGGGAAAAGTGAGACACAGAGTTTCACTAATGGAGTCTGGAATGACTCAAATAAGCCCCATAACAGACATACAAGAACTCAAAAGTATATCTCTACCCACGACAATCAGTCAGTCCCTGTATAGATTCACTCTACTGGCCACATTCATAACCATGTACATTCACTGCACAGTGCAGCCAATACCAAGCTTTCCTCCCTGGGGAGACTGGTGGTCATCAGCATTTATACAATGGATTGCACTTCACAAATCACAATACATATTAGATGGCCACTATCTGCAATGTCATCCTTTACCACCCTGCCTGGCTTGCATCCATCCATACAACCACTTTTAACATTAGAAGCAACTACACTATCCCCTACAACCTATCTGTACTCACGCACACACCAAGTAGAATCACACAACAAAGGTATCTGTACACTGAACATACGTCTGGCTGGCACAATCCCAACGAAGTATACAGATATGGTCTGCACAAGCTCCCCCCCAGATTCCTCAAAACACCAACCTGTTAGGCAGCAATAATGCTTCATTATTTGCATCAATAGGTACTGACAAGGAACACGGACAACAAATTCTGACACTGTACAAAAATGAAGCACTAAATCATTGGTTAGGAATTAAAAAAAAACCCACATTTGTCTACAATTGCATTTGGTCACAGGAGACTACAGGAAACTTTAATTCTGAATAGCACATTAACACACTGCACTTATAATGCACATATAACAGACCCATTTACAAAACACACACAGCATACAAAACACACATCACATACATGCTATTACCAAACTTACAAAATGTATCAACAATTGATCAACTTTACAGTGGACAAACATGACACATTACTATTTTTAAAAATCCAGATAGTCTCAATTAGTATATAAAAACAGTTTAGAAGAGATAAAGCTCTAACTGTTTGTTTTTCTTTTTAACATACCATAATAAGTAAGTAGCACTATCAAACATGGGTTGTAATGATGTGACAGATTAATAATAATAAAAAAGATCTGATCAATATCAATTGTTCCAAGTGCTGTAGACAATGACAGGATTTATAGCGGTCAAGATATGATGAGACAGTGATAGAGAAATACTGCACATCTATGCTGACATGTATTAGAATTCAAGACACTGGACACATATTACATTTCTACATGTAATCATAATAATGCTAAAAGCAGAACAGAATTACAAATGTGTCAAACACAGCAACAACAAAATCTGTTTCAGTTCATCCATTCTCTGGCCTGATAAACATCAATGTGTGATGATAAGGTTATTATGGTGTAACCTTTTCAGCTTGTAAGCTTGTACAAGCAAATAATCCTGCATCATCTATGTAAATATATACTGTAATGCTTCTTTCATTTTTCTTCCTCTCATACAGATATATGGACACACAAGTTACATGACTGCATATAGACATAATTACGTGAGTGTGTGTGTGTGTGGTGTGTGTGTGTGTGTGTGTGTGAGAAAACCTGATAGCATTTCTCTGTAAAATAAAACCTGATAGCATTTCTCTGTAAAACAGTCATGTACATGTGATCTCAATATTCCATGCATGTATGCAAATAAGGGAGAACAATAAACATAACTAAAAAAAAAAACAACACACATTTTGCAAATACATACACAAAAATCAGGATACAGATAATAAACAAACATCATGTAAGCTCAAGAACATGCGCTCACTGCATACAATTAATCCACATATCTTTCAAGTTAGACAAAGATAACAGCAGGTACAAATTCGAAATCACCCCATGTTCATCAAATAAGAACATGCTTGGTGATAAAAGTCTGACAGGAGCTGAGACTGTTCACAGTTCCATCTGTTTTCACCATCAATATCTAAGGTACGAAGAAGAAGCAATAAAGTATTGATAGTGAAAGTGAGTCCCTACTTCAGATCATGTCAAGAGGGCAACAAGGGATCAGAATAGGCTTTATCACAAAGCGATAGGTTAATCAGTACAGAGCACAGGGTTACAGCATCACCCACATAACTCTGTCGTCATACAGTAGCTGTTATCAGCTACAGGGTCAACGCTCAATCAAGTTTGCTAATGCCCACCTGACAAACCCAAGTTACTATATACTTATCACCCTGACACCAGCAACAACTATGCAACATCCTTGGACTCCAGTCAACATTATGTCATGGTTAGTTTCTGATGACGAGATCTTGATCATATCTGAAAGGGACTGACAATGAGATCTTGAGCATGTCTGAAAAGGGACTAACACTTGTCACCGCCATACCTATTGCCACGTCTCATGTTCCTATTCTCACCCAAAAAATGAGCCACTGAATGTTATTCTCAAATAGTAAATTCTCACTTAGAACTTAAAACCAGCCAATAGTGACAATTCTCATATAGTACTTGGTGAGAATCTATTTTATGAGAATGCCCATCATACTTGCAACAAAGTAATGATCGACTAAAAATCTATTCCTTTTCTGTAAATCCAGAGTTTCACATCTACATTCAGTATTTGTCAATTCAGTTTAATTATGGCTTAAAAGGGGCAAATCAACAATGATTCTGATAGTGATATTCTCATCCTCAATCAGATGACTTGATGTTCAGATGAAAATCACTCATTCTGTTGAGGGACATGCATGATCAATAACAGTCTAAGTTTAGTGCTTACCTGAACAAAAATTTCTATGCAATGTGAACTTTTTTAACATCCTTCATGACAAATCCTTCTGTTGAAGAAATATGCAAGCAAATAAAAAAACTAACTACGAGTCACAACACTTAATCAATCTCCAGAAACATGAGTATAAAATTCTGAAACATCCTTTTCAAACGTTTTCACTCAATTTGTGACTGACTATAATTTCTATGAACTTGTCACATACTGTCTGAATAAGATGCAAAGAAAAAAAGGGGATGGGGGAAAAAAGAAAAAAAGAGAAATGTACGAAATGATGGCACCCATATTATACCCATTAACCACTTTGTTCATTTTCCTTTTCATCAGGACAATCTCCATATTATATGCAACATGAATTATATATATATGTCAAATTTTAGCCCACCAGTTACTGCTCAAAATAATGAAATGGGTGCCTGAAATTATGGATGGAAATGGAATCCTTTGCAATTGATCAACATCATGACCTGACTTTATGGCTAGTCAAAGATTATACACTCAATGTATTTCACTTTATACTGAATTATACATAGGCAAATGATACTGACAGCACATTTGCAACTGATCTGTTATAATCAAGCAATTCAATTTAAAGACTTCTTATTGCTATTTCACTTATCTGTCGCATATCAAAAACACAAAAGCACATCATGCTAATGATATCATCAAATCACTTCAAAAGACAAAACATATTCAAAAAAAGTTATCAAGCTGAACATGCAAAATTTATTGCAAAACTGCAGTGGGGATAAGAACAGTTACTTGCAGGAGCCTCCCCAACCCTCAACCCTTTTCCAAACAAAGCATGAAAAAAAAGGAAGAAGTGGAGTGAAGCAAATCATAAATCCAAGTGGAAAAAGTATAACACACGCTCACTCATACACACACACAACCAAACAAACAAATGTGTACTCAACAACAAGCAATTAAACAAAAGGCAAGGACAAACAAATACTGGACTGGTTTTGCCCACAAGACTGTACAGAGTATTCTCATTCAGATTCAGACCAAACATCCGGCCACACATTTAAGTTTAAACAATTTAACCTCTCCCAAAATTATTTTTCATTTTTTGAAAAATAAAAATTAAAAAATCCACAAACCTGACACACACACACACAAATAATCATGACAATTCAAATAATGTCCAAAAGTACATAAGAATGCATGTTTTACTGAAAGAAAATAAATGAAGAATATGATTAGCAGAAGTTCAATGCTGACAGGATGAGATGTGGTGCCCCCCCCCCCCCCACCCCCAAACCAGAGATACAGCTGAGGTGGGGAGTGAAAGACTTAAATGTCCATGACCATATAAAAAGAAACAATATTTGAATACTGCACTGCAGGCAAATAAGAGTCTATAGTAATCATACATATAATGAGTTACAAAAAAGAAAGAAAAAAAAAATAATGCTAGAAGAGGAGAAGACTATGGGTGAGGTGGGGTAGAGTGGAACCAGTTCAAAAGGAATACATTTCCAGAGACATTATCCCTGCAATATATCTGTTATTACATGGCTGGAAAATGTGAAGCAATTCCCTAAAAACAAACAGATAAATAAAGTAAGATAAACATATACTACTAGTACTACTAATTGAAAAAAAATTATCAAACGTGAACAAATATGCAGAATGTGTGCACTGCTAGCAGACTGGATACTACTTTTCATCAAAAAACATTGAGGGTGCTGGATAGGACCCAGAGCTACACAATCACCTTCTATCTCCGGACACAATACAGTCATTTAGCCAAGCAAAGAGAGACTGTCCATGCGCTGTATGACCCCTTCGGACCCAGTTGTCACAATGTCAGTTACCTTGTTTACAAGCCCTGATGGCAAGGTGGGGACATGATAAACCCCGGGACAGCCACACAACACGAACCAGCCAGAAGCCCGGCCAGTGGACCAAGAGAGAATAAAAGAGCCCTCCTTCACCATACTTTGGGCCTCCATCTCTCTATTGCACAAACTGTCCAGCTACAAGCTCTACTTCCCTTACTATAGTCTCAACACTGAGCAATAGGATGCTCCAAAGGGTGTCAAGCAATTCACTAAAAGTAAACAGATAAATGAAATAAGATAATGTATAGTGCTACTACTACTAATTGGAAAAAAATCTAAATTTGAACAAACATACAGAATATGTGCGCTGCCAGCAGACTGGAGATTATAAACTGACCTCCCTCTCCATGACAAAAGATAATATGCAGAACTTGCTTGCTTGTGCTATTAAAGACCACAATTCATTTTCTGTTGCAAAGTCTGTTTCAAGATTGCATTTAATTACTGATGACCTATGGTATCAGTAAGACTGCAAGTTAATCACTGATGACCTATAGTATCAGTTTGTACAATGCTGTGTGTGGAGTAACAGCGTATGACTGATAATGGCAAAGATGTTTGTCAAATGAACATTGCTAGATGTAGTTAGTAACTGTATTCTGCTTTGAACCTGGTTAGAGCTAGCAAATGACTAACACACCACCACTTCTGAAGGCTAGCAATGAACCTGAACTGATTAAAGCTTTTTTGATGTAGTGACAGAATAATGTAATAAACATCTACTTTTGAATTCAAACATCTACCTTTCAATTTATTATCTGGTAAAGAGATGGAATGTGTATTGCTGCCTGTGCAAATAGAGATCTATAAAATCAAAAAAGACAATTTGGAAAATTCTGTTTTTTCCAGGTAATTTCAAATAGAATTTACAACTTCTAAATAAACGCTAAAATTAAAATATCACAGGATGTCTTTCCTTCTTCATCATTTTAGGTGATGGTGATCTTTTTTCTCAATACTGTATTAGTTCCAACTCCTCACTAGTCATATCTAAAACCAGATTATCTGTAAACACTTAAGGTAGCCTTGAACTGCTGTCTGTTTAATTACAAATCTCAACAGTAGACATTAAAACAAAACGCTGTTAACTAAAGTACAATTACAAAATAATTAAATAATTTAAATCAGCTATGAAATGTTTTCAGTCATAACTTTCAGTTTGTTTGAAGCGCTTAGATTTGATTTTATCAAGATTTTGCGCTATATAAATATTGTAATTATTATTATAATTATATTGTGAATGATTTCACAGATGTTAAACTACATCCACCATGCACTGGTATTCCTCGGGGTCATTCAACAGTCAACTGGGAAAGATGAAATACAAACAAATGTAGCAAGGCAGCTGATGTCAAGCATCACGAATAACTACAGCATTCATATTCAGACCGAGGACAAAATGAAAAGCAGAAGGGAGAGAGGGAATTTTTGCTGCTTGACACTGCTTTATAAAGTTTTATTGATAACAGTGACATTTGTTAGGCTAGTAAGCATGAAGCACACCAATGACACAATTTCACATACAACAGTCAAAGCAGAAATGGAGAGTTTGCAAGATGGTTTTACTGTCCACAACTCATGTACAACACACAGCTTCAGAACTAAACAAAACTTAGCCATCAACCAAATATGTTAACAGTTTTTCCAACCAGACTTCCATCTGTCAAGTAAAAGAGAATCTTGTTTTTTTCCTGACAGTCGAGTAAAATTTTATGTTTAAAAGATGGAATACTCATCTTAAACTCAGTGTATCTATGCATTCAGCATTCGTTCCAGTGTACATGCGCTCACACATACACACGTGTTGTGTGTGCATGCTTGGGGATGCGTGCATGCACTGATCACATCTCTTACAGTAGTGTACACTCGGTAAACATGTGCATTTATAGAAATTCCCTCCAGGGAGAGTTTGTAGAGTAATATCAATGCTAATGCAATTGTTGGTTCATGCACCTATTTCTTGGTGAGGGCAGAACCAAATACACTTGACCACAATCTGTGTATCACTCACACATTACAATAAAAAAACAATTTCATCTGTAACATCCTATCATCAAGTGGGTATATAGAATTGTGACATCAACACAAAGAATTTTTCTCATTGAGTTGGAAAATGAAGCATTTAATAATAATAATAAAAATAAAAATAATAATAATAATAAATGACAAGCAGGTACAAATACCATACAAGCAACAAATTTCACAAAATGTCATGATCCAAACTGTTGTGCTTTTATTACAGACAAAGAAAACCAAAATGCTGTGAACAAACGAAAAATGGAAAGGAGAGGAATATTTCACTTTCAGAAGCTACCAATCATCACATTAGCTAAACAGGCTGTCCAGAAAAGCACATACTGCGAATAGGTCAGCACAGTCACTCATGAATTAAATTAATAAATACATTGGTTTTATTTTTCTATTACTTTTCTCTTCCTCTCCCCCCTCAACTTTCCTCTCTCCCTCTTGCACACGCAAACATGCCTGTGCATACACATATATACGCAGAATCTCACTCCCATTGTCTGAACCAATTTTCAAAGCAGTCTTTTTTCCCCCCAATTACTATAATGATAAGAAGATGCCTTTCTCTAAATACCTAATCAGTTCTGCGTGCCTCTTACTAGCTAAATAAAATGCATAATACTGAAAATATGTATCACATAAGTGTTTTGTTCCTTAATTTCTCTCCTCTCTTTCCTATTTCATCCTCTCAGTCTCCCCTCTGAAAGTGGAAATCGAGATACTGAAATAGGACGTCTCAGGAAATGACATAAAATTTCATCTGTTTACAGGATCCCAGTAAAAATCTCATTTTTCAATTCATCAACAGTGTGTTACTGTTACTCCTGTTCAACAAACGTTCATCATACTCACAAAGTTTCATCTACTGTTGTTGCTTTAAGTAGCATTTCTCGATGTATCACGACTAAGTAAAAAGAATGCAAATATGGTCAACAGACTTGATGGACCTTTTATACTGGGAAGAAACAAAACAAAACAAAACAAAACAAAAAGGACTAGCTGAAGGATAAAAGGTTTAATCTGAAAAGAACAAAGGTAGTTCTAAAACAGCAAAAACAACAAAAACAAAAACAAAAAAAATCAAAAAAGGGATAGAAATCAAAAGAAAGAAACAAGAAGAAACAAATCAAAATGACACAAAGCATAGAGTGCAAAGACTTCTGGTTCAGATCTGCCCCAAGTCTGGATCCGTTAATGTCCAAAAGGAGGTTTAAAGAATGTACACAAATCAATCCCTGAAGCAGAGAACACATCAAGCATAATAAAATAATTAAGGAGATCTGACACCCAAGGGGGGACACCCGAGGGGGAACACCATAGACCACCGAAGAACACAAATGAACTGGTTGTCATCAAGACACAAAACATCACAAAATGGTGTGCATAGAAGTTAAGAGAGCAGCTGACAAACTCACTGTAACTTGTAAGTACTTGTCAGAATCATCATGTTGTAGTACATAAACAGCTAAATGGCCTCCAGCAAGCTGCACATGTCTACTGTATTGTGTCACTTTTAAACCATTTTTTAAACAAGTAACTGAAAAATGAAGCTGTAGTAGCAATCTTTTAAAAAACGAAACATACACACACACACACACACACACACACAAGGCAGAATAAAAAAAAATCTTTTGGATTGTCTTGAAGCCACTTTGCCCATACTGAGCTGGAGTGACTTCCCCTCGAATACTGTTGCCACTCTACGTCTACTTCTTGGTCTTACCCTTTGTCTCTCTAACACATTTGAGTTTCAACACATTTCATTATTTCCATTCACTAAAAACCAGCCATGACCAATTCAATTCATATGTGCAAGATTTCCAGTCAAGGCTCAGCTACGAAATATGTTTGTCTACTTTGATAGAAGATCCATCCACAAACAGCCAAGAAATATAGTTTATTCACAATCACACAAATTCATGTATAATATCTGAAGAACTCTCTCTCTCTCTCTCTCTTAAAGGGTGGAGTACAAGGGAGAATGATGGGATATTAAAAACATGCACCAAATCCGTTTACCAATTCAAATCGTGTATACATCCATGCATCTGTATACACACCACATATGATACAATGATACACAGTAGGAACAAACAGGAACCATTAAATTATATATTTAGCCTTTCATGACCATTCTCTCTTGCTATATACTGACAACAAAACCTGCAGTCAACACATAATATAATGCTGACAATGCTGCCACATGCCATGAACTGTGACGTGAGCAACATCTACCGGATGCGGTTACTCTGTACTTGTCTTATACCAGAATGAAAAGACACTACAATACACACAGTCAACCATAACAAAAGCCAGAACGCAGCAGTGACAATGACAAAGCGCTCCAATTAGTTATATAACAGTCACTTACACATGCAGCAAGAGAAGCAAATAGTACTTTTTCACATGCACAAATTTCAAAGAATATTTGGATTAATCAGACATACAACATGAATTTTAAAAATATGCTAAGCTACTTGTAACTGTGCTGTAGTATACTCAGCCAGCACATCCACCTCAGTTTCAATGATCAGCCCATCTTATCATCATGGGCAAATACATGCTAGACAAAATGGACAGTACTGTACAACAGATTTCTGATTTAGTAGCTGAAGAGTGAATGATTTGTACACATGATATATAGGACAGTTACTGTGAGAAAAGCCATTTAATTTTAACTAAGAAATTTGTGAATCAGAGCTTACCATTTCACTGTGGAAATGGTCAAACCAATTTCAAACTATGACATTCTAAATATATCTTCAAAATAAACCCACCTGTGATGACACAATACCCATTACTGAAACAGATGTGGCCATTAAAGAATGTTATGTGAGAAAAACAGGGAGAGCAATGAGACCAAGAAATTTCATACTTTCATGAGCCTGAAGCACGCCAGACACAATAATTTGAATAAATCAATCAAGACTCATTTTCACTAAAATTCTATAACAAACACAAATGTGTTAGTCATACAAGAGCTGGTAATGGCACTGACAATTCTGTTCACAATTTCTCACTGACTGATCACTGTCATGTCAGGCACAAATTACAATTTTATGTTGCAGTGCTAGACTGCCTCTAAATTCTGTAAAGTAAAACTTGCTTCAAATTGTATGTCCAACTGATATGAAACACTGTTGCTGAACTTTCTATCTGGTTCCTATGGGAAGTTGATGGAACAATTCCAAGATTTTTTTTACTACTGTAATCACACTCGTGAGCTTAAATACTACTATAGCTCTTATCACAAATGACAACTGAGCTTTCTGGGAAGAGGATCAATGGACAAAGACTACTGGCCTCATAGAAATAACTTGAGAAATACATGGAGAATCAGACATGAAATTCAAACGAAAAGTAATCAAGATTCAGATCAGAATCAGATTATTTCAACTATGAGCTTGTCTTTCAGATCGGCAGAATGTTGTTACCAGCTCTCATGCTGGTCTCTTAGACTGGTAAAATGTGATCAGACCTGCCTGTTTATGTAGTACTAGATCAACACTGGTAAAGTTAACATACAGGGAAAGTTATTTGGTACATTTTTTGTTTTTGTTTTTGTTTCTTCCCCCACAGTTAGCTTTATTTTCTCACAGTCTAGCTAGTACAGGCATGGTTGAAAAATGTTACTTGTGACAGCACAGTATATTTTGTTTCTTTCAGCGGTCACTGTTACATATTTAACATATTTATGCACTAACTTGTTATGGTCAAAAGATAAAAAACCCAAAATAAAGAAACAAACAGAAGTATAATATAAACTTAACTGATCAAAGTAAAACTAATAATACACATATACATATATATAGAATAATGAAACAAAAAATAGGATAAAACTTAACTGAACGAAGTAAAATGCACAAAATTATAAACCCTAATAACTAAATCAAATTTATATGTTTATATTGCAAGGTGCTTTGCTGACCAGTCAATGTGATGCAAGAAAAATGTCTTTTAAAAAAATCTGTTATTCATATTCTGATAAATGTACATACAGTGCAAATCATGTGTTTAACATTAAATCCGAACTCTCTGTTACTTTAACATAAAAACCAAACTCTCTGTTACTTCATTAAAATTTCAGTTTTAATAACAAGCTACTCATAGGAAGTATACAAAACAACACTGAGACATAACACATTTGCATGTATGTTATTGTCGAGCTTTTTTTTTTTATATATCAAAAACACATTAAAAGTACAGGCTAAAACTAAGCCAGTCATGGAAACTACTACTTCATAAACAGGGTTAAAAAGAGGTCTTACATGAAGCCTGTTGAAATGTATTTTTCTTTATATTGTTGTAATGATGTCTTTGGCAAAGAGCTTCCCGTCTGCCTTAAAGACACTATTGCTTGAATCCTATGTTTGCATTCACAAGTCAGCTTGAAATGTTAAAACTTTCCTGAAAAGCCACAGCTGCAGCTACACTTGTTAATTAGAAGAAAACCAAAAATGAACCTACAGCAGAAGCACATCTTCCATGACAAATGGTGTTAAGTGTCTTCATGCTACAAAATTAATAATAATGATAAATGAAAACACACTTCACAGCAGAGCAAGATGTTTCTTCGTCTCATGTCACTGCCCTTCTTTCTCGCTCTCTCTCTCTCTCATTGATTGCAAACAAGAAAGTTGATGGATCGTACAATCCACTGCATCAGAAAAAGGATAGTCCTACTGATGGGCACACATTGGTGCTGTTCCAGTCCATCATGGTTCCTAAGCTTGCCTGGGGAAGGTCCATGGACAAGAGGAAAGGACGGCTGAGAAGGTCAGGACAAAACAGTGACTTAAGTTGACGGGATACTACAGACCGAAATGGTGCGAGTAGTCAAGGATCTCCAGGAGGTAGTTGCGGCGATGCCAGCCAAGATACTGAAAGAGGACTGGCATAATATAGCTGGCACAAAAAGCAGGGGTGAAGTAGCCGATGTACTTGTATGGCAGCTCTACCCATAGATGCTGCTTGGAAGCAGGGTCACGGGGATCCAGCCCAAGCAAGGTAGCCATGATGAAGATGATGCCTTTCTTCAGCGACTCCAGAAGCGCAACCAGCACCACAATGCCCAGCAGTTGACGTCCAAAGCCAGCTGCCACAGCAGCCCATCCTGTGTAAGCTGACACAGCAGCAGCAGCAGCCATCTCAGGAGTAGTCACCTGACCTGTGAACCACAGCCCTTGGTAGATGCCAGAGAATACGGCCAGAACTTGCGTGGTGTCTCCGCGTGCTGTGGACCACATCTTAAGCTCTGGGTATGCCAAGCATAAGCCAAGGCAAAGAATGTTGAGGACTGGGAAACACCAGGGGTGAGCAATCAGAAGGCAGTCCACCATGTCCACAAAGGGAATGCAGAGGGCCATGATGATAAATGCACATACAATCCCAACCAGGATATCCTGCAATAAATATAAAAATTTCTATTACAATACTGTCAACTCAGTAAACAGGCTGTATATTTGTTAAGAGCCAAAACTGTATTCATGTTTCTGTGCATACATGTTAATTTTCATAAACAAGGTTCAGCTAAAGAACACTTCCATGGCAAGCCTCAATCTTCTCAATACTACACAGGCAAGCCTTGGAAAGTTTTGTATTTCAACATTGTCGCGTCCCAATCAAGAGGATATTTTTTTCTAAAATTCTTTGTCACAGAACCTAGCTTTGCAAGTAACAAATCATACAATACAGTATACATAAATACATACATACATACATACATATACATGCATACATCCACACATGGTCACACATATTGACATAACTTGTGATACTATTGAATCACACGCCCTATGTGTGAGTGTCCTATCATCAAATAACCACCCAAATGTCTCATGTTGATTTTTTGCCAAAGTGAATGAAGCAAATGCCAACATGAATGAAGCAAATTCAACTTGTACACTAAGCCACTCAATGCATCTTTTATTCAACTTATCTACCTTAATTTAATCCCAATCCTGTGATTAACAACAATGCCTGCTATAAAAATGACATATAATATGTGCATTATGGAAACTGATATTAACTAGTAATATGTATCAATAAAGTCATTGCCTGGTCTGCGTATTGTGTTGATATGAAAATACTCTGATTAACTTCAGACATATCTGTACATGTAGGCATAGTACCATTTCGTTATTTCAAGTATGTTAAAAAAAATTTTTAAAAAGTAGTTTATAAACTTGTACAAATGTACAGACTGAAAATGTAGTTTATAAACTTGTACAAATGTACAGACTGATTTTGTAAAGTCTTGAGGACATAAACTTTATAATCATTAAGAAACATAAACTTGATCAAGGAATAAAAATGTATTTAAGCTAAAACTACGAAAGCATAAATGGTCACTTTACCCATGAACATAATTACAAAGTTATACACTGGAGTTGAAAATTGAAAAATCAACACTACCAAGGAAATCATCACCATCATATGCTTTGCCACATGGTGTTGGCGATCATGGGCCTCCATACAAATCTATCATTTGTCACTGCAAGTATATCTCCTACCCTTTTTGTCCCCCACATGCAAAACTGTCAAATATATTCTCCCTAGGTCTACCTGGTGCTCTTTTTCCCTTTAGCTTTCCTGTTGTGACTAGGTGCTCAAATTTCTCTTGCTTCATAAAATGTCCTAAAAATGTTGCTTTTCTTTCTTGATCTTCTTGCTTTTTTCAAGACTATATTGTATCATATGTTTTCTTTGCTGTCCGTGGAACTCTAACATTCTTTTTGAGAAACATTTCAGCTGCATCAATCTTGTCCTGAGTTTACTTGTTGATTGTCCAGGCTTCAGTCTCTAGAACAGTACTGGTTCTATATAGCACTGAAAAAGTCTCTTCCTGAGGTCAACTGAAAGGGATTTGTTTCCAAGAATGCTTTTTATTTCTTGAATGTTTAGCTTGGCCAATTCTACTGGATATTTTTAATGTGCTTCTGCCGTCTGATGAGATGACTGTTCTCAGATATTCGAACTTCTCAACTTTAGTCTCAATGTTGTGCCATTTGCTGTTATTTTACATGAGGGAATTTTGTGCTGTTTTGTTGCTGCTGCTGTTGTTTGTTTGGTTGGTTGGTTTTCTTTTTTTGTTGTTGTTGTTTTGTTGGGGTTTTTGTTTGTTTGTTTGTTGTTGTTTTTTTTACTAATTAACATGTCCTCAGTTTTCTTTCTATTGAGCTCCAGCCCTTTATTTCTGCTTTCTATTTCTGTTATATTCACTGGATTTTGTAGGTCTTTTTCATAGTCTGCAATTAGAACAGTGTCATTTGCACAACGAATATTGTTTATCATTTTCACTCCAAGCTTTATCCCAGGGCATTCTTCTAGATTTTACTGTATGGTGAAAACAAATCTGTTGATAGAACACATCCCTGTCCAATTCCTTTTGACATTTTGAAAAGAATTTTTATCATTTTCCACTCCCACTGTTGCTGTTTGTTCCCAATACATATTCCTTATTATCCTTAGATTTTTTTTCATCAAATGATCAATAATTCTTTGATCTTTTCCACCAAATGATCAATTTTAAACTTTTCCAGTACTCTTCATATCTTACCCAATCGACAAAACATAAATTATCAACAAAACATAAATTTATAAGCCTTAGTCAACTTGGCTGATCTTTCTAAGAGAATTCTTAGGACATATATGGCATTAACAGTTCCTTTCCCTTCAACAAATTTACACTACTCTTCTGTTATCTCAGGTCTGATTCTATTCCTTGTCCTCACCATGATTATTCTTAACAGAATCTATGTTACACACCTCATCAAGCTAATTACACCATGGAGTTCACATTCTATAGCTCCTGCTTTCTTTAGAAGTCAATGAAAATTGACTTTGGTATATGTGTAGGGATTTTTCTGGTGTCATAAAGTTCATTTAGGAGGACTTTTTCAGTTCATCTACAGCCTCAATCATTTCTACAGAATATTGTCTGGTCCTGGGGCTTTCCCTTGTTTCAGTTTTCTCATCGCCTCTTTAATTTCATCTTTCATAATTGTCCTTCAAAGTTCTAATGATGTGTTCCTCCCTTCTGTCATCATCAAAAGGTCTTCAATATCCTCTCCCCATCTATCTATTATTTTGTCTTTTTATTCCCCATCTAACTATTATTTTGTCTTTTTCTGAAATAATAAAACCATCTTTTGACTTAGTTTAAGCAACAAGTTGATATACATGTCTTTTTCCTGTGAGCAATTTCTTTTATATTCCTGTACATAAACTTAGGGTCTGTTTTGTGTTGGTTTCTATTTCTTTGCACTTTGTTTCTAGCCAAGCTTCTTTAGCTTCATTACAGTTATTTACCAATTTCTTTGTTGGTCTTCTATTTCTTTGCAGTTTGTTTCTAGCCAAGCTTCTTTAGCTTTATTACAGTTATTTACCAATTTCCTTATCTGTCTTTTTGTAATCCTCCTTGTTTCCCTTTACCTTCACACGTTCATCCATCAAGTCTAAACTTCCTTTTGTCATTGAATTCTTCTTTGCTCTTCTTTAAACTCTAGCGATTTCTTCACAACATTCATTAATTGTGTTTTTTTAAATCTGTCTGTTCCTCAATGTCACTCACATTTTCCAGAATTTGTTTTGAACTGATATACTAAATTTTGCACAAGTTTATTCATCTGTCTTTGAGAGTCCAAGATTTAGTTCGATGTTACCTTTGGTTTGTTTTCTTCTCTTCAGTTTCAACCTATATTTTCCCATCACAGGATTCTGGTCACTGTTGCAATCTGCACATGGCACTGTTTTTGCTATGTTAAGAGTTTCTAAATCTCTTATCTATCAATCTGATTTCTTGTGCTGTCTTCTGGATTCATTCAAGCCCATTTTCTTCTGTTAGGCTGCTCAAAACACGTATTTCCTATTATGAATTCATTTACTTGTAACCACTCAAGTTTCTTTCTCCTTTCGTTCTGTGTACCACGGCCCTGACATCCAACCATGTCATCTACTCTTCTTGTCCCAGGTCCAATTATGACATCAACTGATCAAGCCTTCCTGTCCCATTTCAGCATTAAAATTTCCCATTGTGACTGTAATATGCTATGATTTACACTGCACCATGGCTGTCTCTAATTCTGCATAGAAGTTGTAAATTTTTTCCTCAGTCCTTGCAGATGTTGGTGCATACACTTGGATGACGTTGGTATCAAATGGCCTGTCCTCCAATCCAACAAGTAAGATGCCATTGATATGCCCCAGATTGCTGACAGACTTTGACTTATCATTGTCCATTATGATACCTACCCCCCTTTAATGTGTGTCTCCTCCAGAATACATACAATTCTATGCTTGCACAATGTTACCATTCCTGCCCCCTTTCATCTTACCTCCCCTATTCCTAAAATACTGATGCTCAATCTGTCCATTTCTATCTTAACATTTTCTAGTTTTCCCTTCTGGAACTTTGTATTAACATTCCCTTTTGCAATTTTTATATCTTTTAATCTAATAGAAGTAGCATGATTACGATCTGGTGTCACCTGCTTAACGTGACTTCCCCTAAGAGCCAAATGTGCACTAGCCCCTATTCACATCATTCATTTTTCTTTTTTTTCATATCTTGGGGCAGGATGTTCTTGGGAAGGTATGATGGTGATTTCCTTAACACTGCCTTCCATTGATTTTTGTACAGACTCTCTGCCAGTCTTTGTCATTCCTGTGATTACCCACAAGGATGGGGGGCTGCAGGTAGGTTTTACGGCACCTTGCTTTGCTCAAATGATCCCTTCTTCTAGCATGTGAGGCATTTAATGACACATTTGCGCCACCAGGTGTACTCTTTGTCTCCCATAATCACCTTCATTTAGTCTGCGGCTGCTAAGCAGTTAACCACCATAACTGGAGGGTCTTTCCCAATCCACACTTGATAATATATAATTTAATTAGTGACCCCAAAGAAAGAAAAAGTTTAAACTAGATTTGACTCCCTTCACCTTGCTTTCCTCTTTTTCTGACCTGTTGTATGTGAAGTCATGAATCAGTGTATCCTGGCTTTGATAAAAAGAAATAAGGTTTTTCTTCTGCAGATACAGATGCACTTAACAGAGCACAAGCACTTTCCTGCTGCATCTCCGATCAACACGTCAGTGACAATATCATAAATTTTATGTAATTATCTCCAAAAATATGACACTATGACACAGCATACAGCCACTGTCTGCTGAGCTTGAATTGCCACAACTTTGCTGTTCTAATATATATATACAAACATTTCTTACTCAAACAAAACAAAACAACAAAAAGCAATTTCAGTGAAAAATACAAAATCATTCTTCCAATACCTTTTCCCTTCAGTATCATGTGTTGTTTTTGTACTGTCAAGCTAGAGAAGGATCTGTGCTGCAAGTGTATTTAACCATTTCAGTAATCTTTTCTAAGACCCCAACCAAAGTCATTTCTGCAATTTAATGGCTGCTTCTGTTAACACACCTGGAGCAGAAAATTTGACTGAGCAAAATCATGTAACTGAACAAAATAATCACCCCTGGAAGTGCTCATCTAGTTTCTATCAGTTTAATCATATACATCACAATATGAGTTCTGATGGAATATATAACAAATTTGAAAGTACTGGAGATAAATCACTGAAGACTGAGGATATTGTCATGCAGTCTTCTTTTCTCAACCCACGAGGGTGATGAACAACAACACTGAAGGTTTGGCTGGTTGGTTGATTGGTTGCTCTGTCTGACAAAACACCCTCCTCCCCTGTCTTTTCTGGTGGAGTTCTTCACTTTTTGCTATCAAATTTTATGTTACTATTGATCCAGGATTTTTTTGCTAGTTTCTTGAAACCCTAGATTTCTTTCCCAGCGGTCAACATGGCATCTTGCAGTTGGTCTCCGGCATCAGTTCAGCCAAAGCTGAGAACCTGTTGCTCAGGAAAGCTTGGAAGTGAGCTTCTATATCATATAACTGCTCTTTCAATTTGCCTCTTCGGTTTGACCTTGACCTTCACTGTGGCTTAGTGTTGGTTACTGCACACACCTTCTCCAAGATACACACATACATCCTGCAGGCAAGATGTTCTCCACTTTTGCCAAATTGCATTGTGGTCAATCTGTGTCTGTGTCCTGAGGTAGTCGGAAGTCCATGTGATACTGAAGATGCCTCTGTGCCTGAACAAGGTCAATCCAACCTTCACACTGTTCATGATGCAGACATGTTCAAAACGGTGACCACTGTCTGTCAGCTTGCTACAATCATGAAGACAAAGGATGTGCTAAAGACCAGAACGATTTTCTCCAGTCTGTGCATTATCAATAAGACATCATGGTGAGGCACTTTCGTGGTCACTGCCTGGGACATTGTACTAGACAAAGGTCACCTTCACAAGGACAGAGACACGGACCTTGATGTCAAGAGGCGGTCATTCACTGGTGTCCACTCTGCAAGTGTAACACATGTCTCTGCCTGTCCAAGATGAGAGCAATCCATCCACTGGATGTTGTCCTTATGGCTGGTAATGTTACTACTATCTCTGTAGTTAGACTTAAGTCCACAAGGTGCTAGCTTCCTTACTAAAGGTTTTATTGGTGTCCTACACACTATATGGATCTGGTTGGAGTTGACTTGCCTCGACTGCTTTGTCTGTGAAGCACTTTGATCTCTTTTCGTAGCTCTTATTTTTACAGGAACTGAGGAAGCCAAAGCTCTCTGCAATTCATCAAGAGACTATAGAAGGAGAATCATCCCTGCTGACCAACAGGCCAACCTCCACACAATACAAAGTGATTCACCTTTGGTTCATAACATGTGGCCACAGGGGAATTCCTCTGCCCTAGCCTATGTCCCCCTCAAAAGGATTTCTACACTTATTGATGTAGTGTCAACTTTTCGCTCATGACCAAAAGATCTATCCTATGCGAGCAGAGGGCTAGGGCTTTTTTTTTTTTTTTTGAGCAGCCCTTATCTGCCCAACGCCTTTGTCAAAGGACACACAGGTATTTTTGAAGTAAAGCTTTGCCAGGTGCCATCCACCATCATCCTGACAGAAACCATCGCCAGTTCATCCAGGACTGTTTATTCATTGAGGAAAGTTTTGTTTACTTCACAGCCAACCTCTACTACAGCTGAAAGACATCCCTACCCTCTGCCTGAGGCTCACTGGATTGTGGATGGGCGCCCCACTACCAAGTTGGAGGCAGCCTTTCCCTTTCATTTCATTCATCCTAAATCAGAGTCCAAGACAAGCGCGTCTTCCTTCAAATTATATCTTCTGATCGACTTTTCCTTGAATGTAAACATACCCACAACAGACTGAAACCTGGTGTTCAAAAGAGGACTTCAGTTTTTTGAAAAGAGAATATCATGACTTACTCATCACAGCACTTTATTTTTTATTTATATCAGCACTTTCACTGCACTTCACTTCTTATTCAGAATGTCACTTTCATTTCAAAGCATTATACTTTTCTTTAATTTCTGATTAAAGTGTACACACCACATACCCACAAAACACAAATGCAAATGCATACATACACACACACACACAAACACACACAGACACACGATGACTTTTCTGATACACCTATAATGTCATTACCAAAGAAAAATATAGCAGTCATTACTATTCATCACTAGCGCTAAAAATATGCATATATACCACTGAGTCTGTTTTGTGTATATCAACCTACACTCATGAAAAGAGGTTAAACATGATACTTAGTTATCATGCCATCACACCTATTCTATCCCCTTCACAAAATTTAAACAGCATGAAATTTGTATAAAACCAAAGGTGGAGTATGGCATGCTTGGAAATAAAAGTTCAACACACACACACACACACACACACACACACACACACACACACACACACACACACACCACACACACACACACACACACACACACACACAAACAATAACAAAACTGCCTATCTTGAAAGTTGAAAAAATTTGCATCTTTGCTAATATTAAAACTGTGCAATGATAAAATCAACTTACTAGTAACAATGGAAAAAATTTGTTTTTCCATTTTTTCCCTCCTATTTCGATCAATGTAATGAATATATATTATATTATATCTATACCGTAAACTACTAGACACATAGATCAAAACATGCTGTCAAATCTAGAGCTACAGCCAAAATGTCAACTAAATTATAGTTTACAAGAGGGAGTTGGATGATTAAACAAGAAGACAATATGACTATTTGTTATATTTCATCAGCACACTGGCATTTATTACAACCAGTGACAATGCAAACTTGAACCACATGGCTGGTCAAACCTGTCATTACTACCAACCACAGACTATTTTAAGTCTTTCACGTGATTATATATTGAAAGAAAAGAACATGACACTGAAGCCATACCAATTATCTCTCTCCCCCCCCCCCCTTCCCCCTGTAACTTAAACAACTTTTGTGCAACTGTGGGCTACGAAATGAACTGGTCTTTTTCAGCTAAAAGATCATCTGACATCTGAATAAAAAAAAATTTTAAATACTGACAAACCAGCATAGATAAAATTATTCATATCAAAACAAATACGACCCACAAACAGGTGTAAAAATGGCAAGTCTGAAATAGAAACTGAGAACAGAAGTGTTCATGTAAATGCATGTATGTACCAATTTCTTCTATTTCATCATGTGAGCTGTTTATCAGCTGGCTGCAAATCTGACTTGCAGCATGTAGTTTTTTTCTTTGAATGTTTGTTTGTTTTCTTACCAGATGACTGGTCCAAGGGGCTGGGCTTTTACATGACTTTGCAATTAGCTTTTAACAAGGATGTCTGAAAGATATACTGAATCAGTGAATGTATACTGTTTAGATCCCTCAACATAAAGACTCCAATGAGCTTACAATCTCATGTCGTACTTGTACACATTCTTCTTCTGAAAATCACTCCACAGGACTTAGCATTTCTTTGGTTGTACTTTGTTTTTTGCTTCTCCACAACCTACTCATGATAGTATCCATGAAAGCTGATTATGTGAATTGGTTGTAAACTTTTTTGTTTTGCTCTGTGATACTTAAGTTTCACCTTGGTTTGTTTATGTAACAATCCTGAAGTGAAATGAGGAAAGGTGGGGTGTGTGGGGGTGTTTAGCCCTATGAGTGTCATATGCTTCTGCCAAATTGAAAGTAACTGGCAATGTTCAATTTAGCAATGATGCCGTGTGTCTGGCTAACACTGTAATTCAGTTGGCAATATCTAACTGTGTTCTTTATTAACTGTGACCCTGTGTGTCTGGCTAAAACTGTGACAGCAATTGGCTGGCAATGGTATGAACGTATCCAAAGAAAGCCAAGCGAAATCAGTAAGCATTACTGAATGTAAAAAAATGTATAGTTCCTTGAACACCTTTTTCTTTTCAAGCATTAGTTTTCCTTGGATGGATGCATGCATGCATACTGTTTTGCCCACAATGTGCAAGGAGTATGCTGCTGCACAGTCTGCATACATCGTCTTCAATGCGCATGCACACTGGTTTTTTTTTAGTGTTGCTGGGTTTTTTTCATGTTTCCATAAGGCGCATGACAATGACATGACTTACAGTTACAGACACGGAAACGACTTACAGGATCTTCAATCTACATTTGTGTCATGTACACATTATGGTGATTTAGGCAATAACAAGGTCTGCACACATACTGACCTGGGAGATCTGAAACATCTCTACTCTTTGCTTGGAGATTAGAAAAATCTCCACCATTACCCACCAGGTCATATGTACCCAGGCAGGATCAAACCCAAGACCTTGCAACTGAATGTCCAATGTCTTACCCACCTGACTACCATGCCAATCATCTCTTGGTATTTTTGTAATGTTTAGGTCTAATCCTCCTATCCCTAGTGACCAGTCTCTTGCTATAATACTGATACCAATAGTACATACTTTTACATGCCCACACTTACCCCCACAGAGCTAATGCAGCCTACTAAGCTGATAAATTTACAAATTAAATGTTGACACTGAATGACTGATGATGGGGATTATTATGATACAGAATATACAATGAATAAATTATTTTTGACTGTAGATACATTTCTAATTAAGCAATACTCTGAGCCTTACAGTTACAATTATATCATAAGTTCAAATAAAAACCTTTTTGAAAAGCTCTCCAATCACTATGATTCATGAGCAAGGATGCATTATTTTTTATGTATGCATGTGCAAGTACACAAATGAAAGCATGCATGCTCTCTCTCTCTCTCTCTCTCTCTCTCTCCACACACACACACACACACACACACACACACACACACACACACACACACACACAACACACCTTTTTTCTTATTTACAAAATATGAAGTTTTAAAAGTACACAGTATATCTGTGCGACACAACCACACAGAAAATTAATCAAATTTAAAGTTTACAATATCCTTCTTAGAAGATAAAACCAGTAACTTGAATAAGTTCAATACTACGCTGCCACTGCAAAACGACAGTTAGTTTAGACAGACTGTGAATCACCAATTTAATGTAGATTCAAAATCTCGAACTCTGGCATGCTAGCACAATTCTCCACCAGTTGTTGGTCATTAACCATTTGACTACCGCACCCTATCCACCAACTGCAAAAAGTTTATCCTTTGACTCCCTCATGGGGTGAGGTAGTCAAAGGGTTAAGTTTTTGTTTTGCTAGTGTGGTTGACACTGAAGGATGCTGGTGGACAGGGTATGGGAGTCAAAGGGTTAAGATCTGAACAAAATGAAAAGTAATCTACTTGTTACTGGTTAGAACTGAAGCCTGCTGGCTGTGGCCTAGCTCTGGGGTGTTGACAGGATATGAGGACAGCTCATCACATCATTGTCAATTGTCATCATGACCTATTACTAACCCTGATGATGGATCCAACAACCAGTTCAGATAAAACTTTCAGCTACACCACTTTTCCCTGTACTCCCTGTTATTCACTGGTATCTATCTACAGACACTTGGAAACATCTGAAGCTGTCTACAGTTATTCATCACTGATCAAGTATTCAAATACATTCTTGACAGAATGCTTCTGCACAACAGTAACGACAAATACAATACTAATGATGATGATGAGGAGGAGGAGGCAGGAGATGAATCTGCACTGCTGCTGGGTCAGGATTCCTTCAGTTGTATTTAGTGTTACTTGTTTTGATCCACCGTGCACAAGAAACTATTATGCTCCATTCTGGTGACAATTAATAGTGGGGCATAAAGACTAGTAATTAAAGCCTAAGGACAATCAGACACAGATGTGGTAATCATATAGTTAAGGTCTACCTCACTTCCTCAATTTATGGCAATCTGTTTAGTGAGAAAATGGTGCAGTTAAGATCTCTTTCAAGCAGTCAGGTCTCTGTCCATCATGAGAGACTTAAATTGAACAATTACCCAGATTCTTTACCTACCTCCACCTGACCTTGGGTGCTACTCTTTGAGATAAAGCAATACACCAAGATCCTGTGTACAGCCAGCTCTTAGTGCACATAAAGTTCTCAAAGCAACAAGAGTTGTCGCCAGCAAAACTCTCTAGGAAAATCCATTTTCACAAACAAATATACATGGCACTGACAGGATAGCCAGAGCCTCAGACAGTGGCCAGACTCTTCCTTCTCCCCATCCACCTACCCTGACTGACAGTGTGGCTATCCTGCAGAATGTGAAGGCTACCATAGACAGCAAGTTCAGTTTAGCAGGAAAAAAACTGGGAAGATCTGAAGGAAAAGTTTAACAGCACTGCAAGACTGTCTTAGGGAAACAAGGGAAGAGGTGAAAGTATTAACAAACTCTTTTTCCCCTGCACCCTGTCCACCAGCATCATGTATAGTCAAACATGCTAACAAAGCAAAAACTTAAAACCTTTTGATTCCCTCACTCTATCTACCAGCTTCCTGCAGGAAGCTGGTGGACAGGGTGAGGGAGTCAGAGGGTTACATTTTTGCAGTTGGTGGATAGGGTGTGGGAGTCAAAGAAAGGGTTAAGAAAAGACATTCAGGCTCTAAAAATAATAAACTCTGATCTGATGTCAAAGATAACAAGTAGAAAAGAAAGCTGATGACTTGAGGGAAGATCCAAAAGAAATAATCTCATCTTTTATGATATTATCTAAAGGACAAAATGAGACAAACAAACTGTGTGAAGGAAAACTGACAGATCTGAGCACTGAAAAATTAGAAATGACAGAGGATATTAAATCTGAAAGAGACCACCCCCTCAGTCACAGTACAAAGCCTAACTCTCTCATTATAGCACAATGCTGCTTTTACAATGACAAGGTTAAAAATTCTCAAAATCAAACAGGAAATTACAAGGCAATGTTGTTTATATTGGAGATTTTTCTGCCCCTGTTTGGGAAACAGATGAAAACTGACTCCTCACCTAAAGCAAGCTCGGCATGATGGTCAAAGGCCACAATAGTCTAGAACCAGAATTATATAATACTATAGTTAATACTGAGGAAAAGGGATTCTTCCTTGACAACAATGATAACCTGAAAGACAGTAAATAGATAGCAAGTTGGTAGCCCATTCTCAGAACCCCCTTACTTCCTGATAACCAAGGAAGAGGTAATCAATTTCTGATAACATCAAGCACAGTTTTGCTGACAGTATGACAAATGAATGCTGTTTCAGATCAGAGCTGAAGCACTTCAAGCAGTGAGCATTCGGCCTGTGGCAAAAACTTGCAAAATGCTCAGACCACAAACGTTAATCTATTTCTGTTTTGTCATGGAGCATTATGTCTGGGCTCTTAAGATTGGTGAAACAGACTGACTGATAGAAAGTGGCAACTATCACAGTATCAGCGTATAAAAAAATTCTATATTGTTTACTGGTGTAGTTTTCGTGAGGTTCTACATCACACACTACTACATGACTGACTTTCCATTTATAACTGTAGAACTTAGAACAGAACCGTTAGCCTGTTGTGCTTTATTAATAGAAGGGATACACATGACAAGTTTTCAAAGCAAAGATGATCATTTTCTAATGAAATTTTTCTTTCTTAAATTTTGCATCAAAAGTATTCAACTTCTTAAAATAACAATGATACACTGTATACAAGTAACTATCTGCAAAAACTGTGTTCTAACTTGTGATAAATTTCCGCCAAAGGGTCAGACTGACTTAAAAATTGTTTGCTTGTGACAAACACATGGGCCTGTGCCCTTTGTTGACACATGGACAGGTTCAGTGGGGAATGTCTGGCCCAGGACACTTTCACAGTATTTTATTCTTGTAATGCTTACAGCACAGCTTCAATTTGAACCTAAACACACTAATCTTCACCTTCCTTGCAGCATCCACTATAACAGTCAGGAGAGACTGGAACTATAAAAACATGTACATGTATGCAAAAAAATGGTCATCATGTTATCTTTCTTTCATTAAAAACCCTAGCTGGCAGGCCCTAATCTTCTCTAAAAATGTAACAACCCTATGTGTTATTAAGCCCGGTCTATGTCCATGAACATTAAAGAATCTCAACTACAGGATGATCATGTCAAATAACCACTTTGAGTTACCTTATCACTAATCACAAATCATGATCATGAAGAACAATATGAATATGTTGTAATGTATGTTACTCCTCTTAGTACCTGCACCACAAAATATACTTTAGAATTTTTTCTGGACTTCAAAGAATATATATCATTATCTGCATTGGAAAAACTCCCGTCGGTTTTCATATTTAATGTCAATGTTTTGACACCGACACATTCACAGTCGGGCTAACAACATATTTTAACGGTAAAGCAAAAGGCAATATGGGGTAATGTTAACGCAATTTAAACAAATTTGATAATTTCACTTTTGTGAAGAGCACCATTTGGTTTGATTTTGATAAGGTATAGAAAGTACTGACAGCATACAATTTATCATCACATAATTCTCATTTCATTACATTCACTGATTAAAATTTAAATGTTATAAAAGAGATCATTACACTTCAGTCTTACAGCGGATGAAGCTATAATATATTCACGTAAGATGTGATTTATTTCAGTTTTCACTGTAATAAAAATGCATGAAAGTGTTCAAGCTTAGCATTGGGTCTTCAACTAGTTCAAGTCTGTGTGCGTAAGTGAATGTAAGACTTCTGATGGTGGTGTATTTTGTTTTACACTATCAACAAAGTGTATCAACAATTTGAAGAATAAAATCTCAAGACCAGAGATGAAGAGAAAGTTCTAAACTTTTTTCTCAGGTGTTCTATAGAAAATCTGCAAGACAGCTGTGTCCCTTGGTCATGGATACGAAGCTGTACATGAAGACTATCTTCAATTTTAATGTGAACAAACCCACTAAAACTAAGAGTAAGTAGTTAAAACTGTAAAAATGAGACAGGCAAAAAGTTGAAAAACCTACCAAAACGCTGTGCATGCCCAGGTAGAGGCGGCTGAAGCTGACCAACACACACCAGATCACAGCCACCACTACGCCCAAAAACAGGTTGTACTGCAAACACAGCATACAATTTGTCACACAATTCATCAGATCAATACCCACAGCATACATTACAAACAATGGACTGCTTCTCCCATTATGGCCTCAACAACAAGCAGCCCTATGCAGGCAGGTACACTAAATTCAAATGCTCCCACCAGGAATAACTGCAGGTCACACTCTGTACAGAGGGCCACAGCATACTATCAATAACATTCTAAATGAAAGCATTTATAAGCAGACTATGTGGAAGAAACTGAAAGGTGTGGGAGTGAGCAGGTGCTAACTTAACAATCCCACCACTCCACAGTGTGATTAAGGGTAAAGTTTCGAACATACTAGGGGTCAATCTGGTCTAGCATTATTTCAAAGGCAAACCAGATACTAGCACTATACTAGCATCTAGCCATAAAACCTTACATGTTATAAACTAATAATAATAATGTAAAGTATAAGATACAAGTTCAACAAAGTTCAAATCAACTAGCACAATATTCATCTCTTCAGTTAAAAATCAAGCGATTCTTTTTCTTTTATCAATTTACAACATTTAACTATTGAATTAAACCTATGATAACCTCTCATTTATTACCTCTTCCTTCTTCCCTCCTCCCTCTCTGTCTGTCTGTCTGTCTGTCTCAAACTCACAAAACAAGTAGGCCTGCATCAATGTACACACTGTGTCACAGTAAACAACACATGTATGTGACATACATGTACAAAATGTTTTGAGGGAGACAAGCAGGAGAGGACTCTGTGAAACAAATCAGGAATTTAACAAAACATTCCTTATCCAAGAAAACACATCATAATTACTACAATATGATTAATAATATTAATAAACCATAATTTCAGAGCAATTTGTATTTTAAACAGTGAAACGGCATTTGACAATAAACAGTAATACCATTAGCAGAAAATTAATTCCATCTATTTTGCCATGCCTTTTGTTCAATTAAAAACCTGAGGTATTTTCAGATTTTACCCCCTCCCCCCACACACACACAAAC
>CM060308.1:23809839-23834839 GCA_030674185.1 Monoplex corrugatus | reverse complement strand
AGCAAAATCTATCATATCATGAATTTCTCTTTGTACACACGAAGTGTTATTTCCAAAGGCCAAGCTTGCTAGATATAATCTTAAGTCTATAACAAGAGTACTTAGTGCAACTATGGCAGCATACACTGCGTGTATAACACAGCAACTGTGTGTATAACACAGCAATCAATGCAACATAACACCAGAAGAGATGTGTGTATACCATGAATGTGTGTATTTTTTACCTCCTTCAATGACTGAAACATAAAACTGATAATCATAATGAAAATATATATAAAAAAGGGTATGGAGTGAATAATATCTAAACTCCACTATCAAGGCAACAAACAATTAGCACTGGTTTTTCTTAGTAATTAATCTGTACTATGAACAACTGCAAAGGAACACACTTCTTTCCCTTGAACTTCACTGTGGGCAGACTCAACTGTGTATTGCTTGATCATTGATGCACAATAACATAAATGGTCAGCAATCGTTGTGGGCAAACTCCACTGTGCATCATTTGATGCACATCAATAGTTTTTAACAGTCTATAGTGGCACTTTACATGCATGCAAGCACATAGATCTGCATGCGTGCATGCGCGCGCGCACACACACACGCACACACACACACACACACACACACACACACACAATAATTAAAGTTTAAACTGATAATATCCAATATCCATGACATGTCGATCCACACGACTCACTACCTCAATGAGTGCACTGCAAGTGCACACAATTTATATAATTATGCTGACCTATGTTTGTCTGTATGTCTGTCTGCATGTTTGAGAGAGAGAGAGAGAGAGTGTATGTGTGTGTGTGTGTGTGTGTGTGTGTGTGTGTGTGTGTGTGTGTGTGTGTGTGTGTGTGTGTGTGTATGTATGTATGTATGTATGTATGTATGTATGTATGTATGTATGTGTGTGTGTGTGTGTGGTGTATGCGCGCGCACACACGCATGCATGTATGTGCATGTGTGCGTGCATGTTAACATCTGTTGCTCATATTATGAGTACAGTTTGTGTATGTATCACTGATTATGTGGAGAGTGTGTAAACATCTGCCCTTCAAATCAGATTAAAATTAACGACGAAGACTATCAACCTAGAAGTAGAACAGAACACAACTCATTACTACTACAGGTATCTGATCTTTTCAAGCTGCTTTTTCCCATTTTCCCTTCTTTGAACTCACATGTTCTGATGCATTTTCATTGTTGCAAGTAGGTCGCAAATCAACAGTCATTTTTCTTTTACACTTGAACTGACATACCAAGATAAAGTACTGGCCTGCTAGTATTACTAGTAATGTGGTTAACTTTTAAGTCCTAATGTTGTACACAGACATTTTAATTTTCATGACATTATCACAAAACAAGAAAACCTCAGTGACTGATCACAGACCACCAAATATAATGACCAATAACTGGTATAAAGTTGTGGTGACAATCAAAACAAAAATGTATAGTGTAGTTTTAACGGAGCCAAATCCACTGAGATGGACCCTCTCCAGATTTTCTGGAGTGCTTAACAACAACCAAAAAAAACAAAAAAACCTCTAGGCTGGTTAGCACTGATACAATTCAGTTTTTCTTTTATTTTATAAGAACATAATCCTACCCTTGAACACTTTGAAAGCAAATCCAGAAAAGCATGGGCTTTGGGACAGGGTATTTTGCTCCAATCCATCATATGTCAAAAGTACCTATTAACTTTACACCTAATAAGGGATGAGGAAAAAGCCAGCCTAGCAATCATATACATTTTTTTTTTTTAAATCAGTCAGGCTAGCAAAATGTTCCATAAGGTTGCCTGGCTGGTGATGGCTTTTCTCCCCCTTCCACTCTGGCACTTATCTATGTCCCCCACACACTGCCCCCATCATGGCAGAGGAAAAGAGAAGGATGAGGAAGATGATGTCCAGACAATCCTGACAGTACCATTTACATGAACCGGACACTGTCAATACCCTATGAGCACCATCAGAGAAACGTCTGTGCGTGCGTGTGTGTATGTATGATGTGTATGTGTGACTAACCTGCTGCACTGCTCAGCATAAATCAAACTTTGGCTGGAACTGTAAGAAGAGTTTAGAATTTTCAGTGTGCTAGGCTGGCTGACTATTGTGAAAAATTCTGTCTTTTCTCACCCTTGCTACCACTGATTGAAGCAGACTGAGACTGACTTTTTTGTCACATGTCAAAAAAAAACTTGGTACCATGAAAACTTTAACCAACTAAAAAGACCAAAACTGACAAGGTCTGACCTCTGGTTCTGAGCTGGACTATGCAATTATCTCATCATTTATAAAGTCTACAGTATCTAATGCATTGTAACATCAAATGCCCCACACTTCTATTTCAAAATTAGACACTAAGACAGATGATCAAATTCTGGTCACTGTCGCATATGCGTACATACAAATTTGTTAAACTTAGAAATGCCAGTAATTAGAATGCATTGTTACTGACAATGCATCTTTTTAATTCACTTTAATTCACTTTCTGGTCATCCATCCAGCTTCATTTCAGCTCAAAAACCGTAACTGCTTCATTACTGACTCAAAAACATCCTGACACACAATGCCATTTCAGCAATGTTATTCACATTTACGCTTAGTTCTGACTGGTTTTTGTCAGTATATTTGACAATGTTAGTCTTGTATGTTCTCAGTTCTGGTCAGGATTGTCTCTGTCATTTTCATTCAGTATCATACTTTAAGGTACCTAAAATACCTACCTCATAATATCCGTAAGTGTAGTACAGTAACCCAAATGGAATTACCACACCAACCATGGCATGAGTCGAAGGCATGCCATATTCCAACTCGTATCTTCCTTCTAGTCGTACAGCTGGTGGTGATGCTGGCCGTGGCCAGCATATAAGATCCTTGGCTGCTTGGCCTACGTACATAATCACACACCAAACTATGGAGGTTTTCCTGGAAACATAACTGTCAAAGGCCCAGAGCCCAATACTGAAGAAAACAATGTAAAAGACTTCATTGCCAAGGCTAGCACCAAAAGAGAAGATGTAGTATAACAACTTGTTTTCAATGACATACGATGATTTCTGCTGGTTTGAGTTTTTGGCTGTTTCAATACTGCCATTTGCAGCAGCTTTACAAACATCTCCATTGTGAATGAAGCCATTGGTCCGTGGTCTGGGGAAATCATGCTGGCACCGACATGCTGTTCCGTTCTGCAGGTGGGATGCGGTCTGGCCTCCGTTTCGCATCTCGCTGTGGGTTATATAACCGTTTGTGTGTCCGGGTCTTTTTTTCACTGAATTGTGGTACACATCTGTAGAACCATTCTGGCATCGAACGTTCCCATTTTGAACTTGATGGGCGTCACCATTCACGTTATGTGACTCATGACATTCCTCTGCAAATCCGTTCACATTCGATGAATGGACGCTGGGTTTTGACTTGTCTATTCCATTCTGCTCATATTTCTTCACTGACCTTATACCACATATATGTTGAAAGTCTGCCGTTAGTTGTGGATCGCTAAGAGCGACAATCCGTCGCCACAACTGTGACATTTTCTATCCTTTTCCGTGATTGTCTGAATGTTCGGAGCCGGCCAGCAACCCACACCCGCCTGACTTTCTGTCCTCAGCGGCGCCACCTGCAACGGAAACTGCTAGTAAAGGGAGACCACTAGTATCACCCTCGCGACAATCCACGCTATCACCATGCGACGGGTCAGCGCTCTTTTCGTGTCGGTTTTATGATGTACGAAACCACGTGCTGCATTATCGTCGTTTCAACGCCCCACCAGTTTATCATTTGAGTAGCCACAATACACTAGAGAGACTTTTATACGAACTGAAACCGACCACAATATCTTGTCAGTCAGCAGAGAATGTACTTTGATTGGCGTATGTCGGTGAAGCTGTCACGCTGAAAAACAAAGGCCAAATCAATCCGCGTCAAAAGTTTTAGATAAGTGCTGATTGTGCCATGTAGGAACAGAACAGAGAACAAAAGATAACCAATGAATGAATATTAAAGTTTAACACCCTCTGACCCATAAACTATTATTGCCTACTAGCAAAAAATTGGAGTAAAGTGACTGATACAGATCAAGTAAAGTCTGTTTCAGTAGCATCGGCCTATGTACATCTGTTGTCACTAGCATCAAAATCACTGCATCACAGAGAGAGACAGACAGGGAGAGAGAGCGTGCATGTAATGTCACAATGTCACAGTTTTGGTTCACTTTAATTATATGAGAGCGGCTGTCACTATTGTGATTAGTGCCAAGCCCAGCAGAGTGGCCCATGGTGCTTTTTTTTTTTTTTTTTTTTTTTTGTCAACTAGTTGTATGGTTGACATGACCTGTTGTTCTAGGAATCAAAATTAATTATCATGTGTTCTCGGCGCCTTTGGGCGAGGACCAGTAAGTGAAAAAAATCAAAATGCATAAATGAGATATCCTATGTTAAAACACCGCTGATTTTAATTTAAAATAAACAGAAGTTATAAACAAAATAAGATGTTACTAATCATGTCCTTAAAAACATTTTGAAATGTAATATATAGCGATCTTAGAATACTCGAGTCACAGTCAGATCCAGGTTGTACGGCCGTGGGTCCCTGGCTGGGCCAAACATTTGAGCATAGTAGAATATCGTGATTAAAATTTGACAAATTATCAACAACTTTACTGAAATGTTCTGCCTTCAGTTGATTTGCTGTGACCAGAAACACGAATAGATTATACAAATTTATATCTTTGATGCGATCCTTCTTCCATTCACCCCATCATCCCTAAACCTGTAAAAAGAAAAAAAAAGTGGAGAAGTAGGGGAATGTGGTCGCTAATATGACGATTAAACCCCTTTGTACGCCTTCTCACACAAAGAACCCCCAAACAATCATGCGATTCTTCTGGCTCAACACAATCTCCAAACAAACAACTACCTGCCAGCAGCAATCAACATAGTATGAATCCCCATGAGGATGCCAGGGGCGCTTTCAGTATATATAGTATCCCCACCTTCGGGGAATTCTGTGCCAGACATTTCCTCTTTTCTGTCACTGTCTTTGTTTCTACCCTGTTCCTTTGCTTTCTGTCATTTCTTCCTATCATTTGCTGCTTTGCTGTTCCATTCACCTGTATGTGTTCGATTAAGTCTTACATACTTTTCTCTTAGGATTGAACTGGGTACATGTATTAAGTGAATTTTTAGCTCTAGGGAAATGAGATGCGGAAGCAGTTTTAGGTAATTTAAGCCTGTATTTATACATATTTTAGTGTCATTAGTTATGTTTAAATTTGTAATCAGGTATGTTTTTTAAATCTCCTGTGCGATAAATTGGATGGAGTGGTCAACGCTAGGGGCATCTCCTCAGATTATGTGTGCGAATGTATCTTCAAGACTGTCTCGTTTGTTTTCTTTGCTGTCCATGGAACCCTCAACATTCTTCTTAGAAACCACATTTCAGCTGCCTCAATCTTGTTCTAACTTTGCGTGTTGACTGTCCACGCCTCACATCCGTACAAAAGTATCGGTTTTATATAGCATTCAAAAGATCTCTTCCTTATGTTAATTGATAAGCATCCGTTGGTAAGAATCATTTTCATTTTCCTGAATGCTGTTTTAGCTTGGCTGATTCTGCTGGTTATTTCTGATGTGCTTCTGCTGTCTGGTGAGATGACCGTTCCCAGATATTTAAACTTACCAATTTGTCTCAATGTTGTGCTATTTTCTGTTATTTTGCGTGAGGGGATTTTTTTTTTTAACCGATTACAGTGACTTCAGTCCTCTTGCTATTTAGCTCCAGCCGTTTGTTTTTGCTTTCTGTTTCTATAACATTCACAAGATTTTGTAGGTCTTTTTCATTTTCTGCAATAAGAACGGTGTCATCTGCGTAACGAAGATTGTTTAACATTTTTTCTCCAACTTTTATCCCAGGGCATTCTTCTCGGTTTCTCATGATGGTTTCGCTGTAAAGTGAAAACAAATCTGGTGACAGAACACATCCCTGTCTAATCCCTCTTTTGATATTTTGGAAAGAGCTTGTATTGTTTTCTATTCTCATTGCTGCCGTTCTACACGTCAATGCATAATAGGCATTAAGCTTAAGTGGGCACAGGCATTAATGTTACAGTCACATGCGATCATAGGCATTGCCGTCTGTAGATGGAAAATCCATTTGCACTGCTATTTTCGTGCGCGAACAATTGCCTAGAGTAATTCGTTTTATTTATTTATTTGTTTTATTAAAAGTGAAAGTACTTTTAATAAAACAAATAAATAAATAAAATAAATAAGATTTAAAATAAGAGAATCAACATTAGAACAACAGTAACATCATCATCATCATCATCATCAACAACAACAACAACAACAACAACAAATGTTACAGAAAATCCGTATTTTGCACTTTTATACTCTATGGCGGTGAAGAAGCATCAGATGAAATAAAACTTGACGACAAGCGAGGACAATGGTAGACTGTCACGACAGTAAAAATTGTAAATGTTGTCAGAAAATTCTGAGAAAATAGCCTACTGTTCACACACCTGTGGTAATTTTAGGCTCTGTTGTCCGTGTGTCCTTGACCTTTGCGCCATGATTGTCTAACTTGTGACTCCTTAGCAATCCACATCTTTGACCCAGATTTGGTAAAGATCCATCCCGAAACAGCTGAGAAATCTTGCTAATACATCATCATCATCATCATCATCATCATCATCATCATCATCATCATCATCTGTCTGTCTGTCTCTGCCAGGTAATATACTGTCATCTCAGATTATTAGGAGAGCATATTTAATTGTCTGAGTTATGTGAATCCCTATTGTACAAATTGCGACAAACTCCGAAGTCCATGATTACAGGGAATTGTAATACAGTGTAGTTAAAGTCCATTCGCAAAATGAGAAATCGCTGCTGATATACCGTTTACAGTCTGGTGGACACACACGCACACATACAGACACAGACGCAAAACCATACATAGACAGACAGACAGACAGACAACAGACACACACACACACACACACACACACCACGCACGCACGCACGCACGCACACACACACACACACACACACACACGCACGCACACGTTCGCACGCACGCACTCACACATCCCATATGTTAAAAAATCAAAAACAAAAACCAAGAGCCTAGGAGATTGAAATAGACAATGACGCGCGCAGTGTTTTGAATAGGTACTCTTGCAATCAAAAGCGAAAAGCAGATTTCATAATACAGCCTATTTAAATGTAACCAATAAGCCCGGCTGAGTGGTTAGTTCAACGGACTGATCATCAGTTCTGTAGGTTCAACCCCTATCTGTACATATTATTGCGAAGATTTTTGACTTCAGTGGATATTACGCGGAGCTGAGCGTGCTCTGGGCTCATCAGGAAGAACTGTCGAGTCATTAAAAATCATATTTAAAAAGTCTCGTAAACATGCACGTATTCGGTATGTTGCTCAAATATTCAGACTAGCATCGCGGGTGTCTGTATCTCTCGGGCCTCGTTGTCGCCAAGATGCATTATGAAAGTTAGCGTAGAGTACGGCCCTGTCACGCGGTCTCAATCGCAAAGGATCATCACCGTCATCTCCATTTTAACCCTTTGACTCCCGCAGCCTGTCCATGAGCATCGTGCATTGTCAACCAGGAAGCTAGTGGATACTGTGAGGGAATCAAAAGTTTAAGTTTTTGCAGCTAGTGGATAGAGTGTGGGAGTCAAAGCGTTAACCATCATAGGGTTATTGAGTCATCGCATTTTCTGTGGCCCTTCATGTTCTTGTTGTAAACATGACCTCTGTTCAAGTCAGGGTGGTTTTGGCGTGTGTTGGAGAGCTGAACTGAGCGGAGAGGAAGTAGTGACACAAAGACAAGGATGACGGGGCAGGAACGACAACCAAGGAAAAAAAGCTGTTACAAATATTTTTAAAGCCAGAATGCAGGTGTATGCATCTCTCGGGTATAGTTGACACCAGCATATATTATGTAGCAAGCGTAGAGTACAGCCCTGTCAAACAGTCTCAGTCCTAGACGGAACTCTATAGCATCATGCTTACCATCCTCGTGTCATTATCATAGCATCGTAAAAATTGTTCCGGCATCTATGTCTATCAAGGTGGCTTAGAAAATGGGAAAAACAACAACAAAGAAATAAAACAAAACAAACAAAAACAAAAAAAGGGTGAGGTGAAAGGAAACTGCCTATGTGCAATGATCCTAATAATCATGTCTTTAATAATCGGATCAGCATTTCATCATGTCATCATTCATCTTCTTCCATCAACCTTTCACCCCACTTCCCTGGAATGGCTATCACCGTCCATCTTATCTCCTGATGTCAAACTCGAATCAAATCGGGGAAAAAAAATCTCCACCGTTAACCGGTACCAGAGGCTGCCAGACAGCGTTGAACTCAAAACCCTCTACACTGACGTCCTAACCATCCCCGCCAAATTGCATTGTACAAACAGATGCATGATATGACTTCGTCATGTAAATAATTGAATAATGATAATAAATATAACAATATCTGATATTAAAGAAATTTTAGAATGGCGTTCAGAAACGAATATGCAGACCAGCACTATGGTCACGTGTGAATACTACGGTCTTTGTACGGGCGGTGAATTGTTTTGTACTGCTATTTTTGTCTGTGAGAAGACGCCCTAAGGCAATTTCATCGTACTAAAACAGAAACAGTGAAGAAAAAAACAACAACCCAGTAGAGAAAAAGGTGGACTAATTTCTTATTCATCATCACCTTGCAGTCAGTTCAGCTTGAATTATTTATGTCAGAGGCGTCCCTGAGTTGTGTGGTTCTCGTGGTACTCACCTATCCCCCCCCCCTCCCAAACCCACCCCCATTCCACTAGCTCAGTCACACACATACCTACACACACTCTGGCTTTACCATCCGCACACCATCTCCCATTCACCGTCGCTTTCACTCCTGTCTTCCCGCTGTCTCACTCCTATCCTCATCAAGGACGCGTCTGTGTTGTTATTGGTAGTTGTTGTTATTGGTAGTTGTTGTTGTTATTGGTAGTTGTTGTCTTTAATGGTCATCTCATTTTCAATTCCCTGCTGATCCCCTTCCTCTCTGTCTGCGTCTGTCTCTCTCTTCTCCCCTGTCTCTCTCTCTCTCTCTCCTCTCTCTCTCTCTCTCTCTCTCTCTCTCTCTCTCTCTCTCTCTCTCCCCTCATTCTCTGTCTCTCCATGTTTCTCCGAGTCTCCCTCTCTCTCCCTTCTCTCATCCTGTGATGCTACTGCTGTTGTGATGCTGTTGTGATGCTGTCTGTCTGTCTGTCTCTCCCCCCCCCCCTCTCTCTGTGCTGTTGTTCTCTCTGTCTCTGTCTCTCTCTGTCTCTCCTTCTCTCTCTCTCTCTCTCTCTCTCTCTCTCTCTCTCTCTCTGTGTCTGTCTTTCTCTCTTTCTCTCTCTGTCTCTTTGTCTCTGTCTCTTTCTGTCTCTCTGTGTCTCTGTCTCTGTCTGTCTGTCTGTCCCTGTCTCTGTCTGTCTCTGTCTCTCTCTATATATATGTCTGTCTGTCTCTCTGTCTCTCTGTTTCTGTCTCTATCTCTATGTGTGTGTGTATATGTGTGTGTGTGCGCGCGCGCGCAACATTTTTGTTGCCGGTGTGTTCTTGTACTTGCTGTAAGTGACTGTTGTACTCGTGACCTGGCTTTATCGTGACACCTTAAAGACTAGCACCCAGATTACTCAAGGTGTAGTGGAAAAAGGAGAAAAATCCCTGTGTGATCCGGAAATGTACTCCTGCTCTTGTCAAATACATGGCAGGTATTTTACCTACATGTACATGTACTAGGTCACCATTCTTTTGATACAGCGTCTGCTGCTGTGAGGATGGTGTCTTGACGCTCTCATGCTTCTTAACTGATACTGTCAGGAGCTGTCATGTTTCTTCACGTCCTGTGATGCTACTGCTGTTGTGATGCTGTTTGTGATGCTGATGTGATGCTCATGTACTGCTGTTGTGATGCTGTTGTGATGCTGATGTACTGCTGTTGTACTGCTGTTGTGATGCTGTTGTGATGGTGATGTACTGCTGTTGTGCTGCTGTTGTGATGCTGTTGTGATGCTGTTGTGATGCTGATGTACTGCTGTTGTACTGCTGTTGTGATGCTGTTGTGATGGTGATGTGATGCTGTTGTGCTGCTGTTGTGATGGTGTTGTGATGGTGTTGTGATGGTGATGTGATGCTGTTGTGATGCTGTTGTACTGCTGTTGTACTGCTGTTGTGATGGTGTTGTGATGGTGATGTGATGCTGTTGTGATGCTGTTGTGATGGTGATGTGATGCTGTTGTGATGCTGTTGTGATGCTGTTGTGATGCTGTTGTGATGCTGTTGTGATGGTGTGTGATGCTGTTGTGATGGTGTTGTGATGGTGTTGTGATGCTGTTGTGATGCTGTTGTGATGGTGATGTACTGCTGTTGTGATGCTGTTGTGATGCTGATGTGATGCTGTTGTACTGCTGTTGTGATGCTGTTGTACTGCTGTTGTGATGGTGTTGTGATGGTGTTGTGATGCTGTTGTGATGCTGATGTGATGCTGATGTACTGCTGTTGTGATGCTGTTGTGATGGTGTTGTGATGGTGATGTGATGCTGTTGTGATGCTGTTGTGATGGTGTTGTGATGCTGTTGTGATGCTGTTGTGATGCTGATGTGATGCTGATGTACTGCTGTTGTGATGCTGTTGTGATGGTGTTGTGATGGTGATGTGATGCTGTTGTGATGCTGTTGTGATGGTGTTGTGATGCTGTTGTGATGGTGTTGTGATGGTGTTGTGATGGTGATGTGATGCTGTTGTGATGCTTTTGTGATGGTGTTGTGATGGTGTTGTGATGCTGTTGTGATGCTGTTGTGATGGTGATGTGATGCTGATGTACTGCTGTTGTGATGCTGTTGTGATGCTGATGTGATGCTGTTGTGATGGTGTTGTGATGCTGTTGTGATGCTGTTGTGATGCTGATGTGATGCTGATGTGATGCTGATGTACTGCTTTTGTGATGCTGTTGTGATGGTGATGTGATGCTGTTGTACTGCTGTTGTGATGCTGTTGTGATGGTGATGTGATGCTGATGTACTGCTGTTGTGATGCTGTTGTGATGCTGATGTGATGCTGTTGTACTGCTGTTGTGATGCTGTTGTGATGGTGTTTGTGATGCTGTTGTGATGCTGTTGTGATGCTGATTGTGATGCTGATGTGATGCTGATGTACTGCTGTTGTGATGCTGTTGTGATGCTGATGTGATGCTGTTGTACTGCTGTTGTGATGGTGTTGTGAAGGTGTTGTGATGCTGATGTGATGCTGATGTACTGCTGTTGTGATGCTGTTGTGATGCTGATGTACTGCTGTTGTGATGGTGTTGTGGTGGTGTTGTGATGCTGTTGTGATGCTGATGTGATGCTGATGTGATGGTGTTGTGATGGTGTTGTGATGGTGTTGTGATGCTGTTGTGATGCTGATGTGATGCTGTTGTGATGGTGTTGTGATGGTGATGTAATGCTGTTGTGATGCTCTTGTGATGCTGATGTGATGCTGTTGTGATGCTGTTGTACTGCTGTTGTGATGCTGTTGTGATGCTGATGTACTGCTGTTTGTGATGGTGTTGTGGTGGTGTTGTGATGCTGTTGTGATGCTGATGTGATGCTGATGTGATGGTGTTGTGATGGTGTTGTGATGGTGTTGTGATGCTGTTGTGATGCTGATGTGATGCTGTTTGATGGTGTTATGGTGGTGTTGTGATGCTGTTGTGATGCTGAGTGATGCTGTTGTGATGGTGTTGTGATGGTGTTGTAATGCTGTTGTACTGCTGATGTGATGCTGATGTACTGCTGTTGTGATGGTGTTGTGATGGTGTTGTGATGCTGATGTGATGCTGATGTACTGCTGTTGTGATGCTGTTGTGATGCTGATGTGATGCTGATGTGATGCTGTTGTGATGGTGTTGTGATGGTGTTGTGATGGTGTTGTGATGCTGTTGTGATGCTGTTGTGATGCTGTTGTACTGCTGATGTGATGCTGATGTACTGCTGCTGTGATGGTGTTGTGATGGTGTTGTGATGGTGTTGTGATGCTGTTGTACTGCTGATGTGATGCTGATGTACTGCTGTTGTGATGCTGTTGTGATGGTGTTGTGATGGTGTTGTGATGTGTTGTGATGTGTTGTACTGCTGATGTGATGCTGATGTACTGCTGTTGTGATGCTGTTATGATGGTGTTGTGATGGTGTTGTGATGCTGTTGTGATGCTGATGTGATGCTGATGTGATGGTGTTGTGATGATGTTGTGATGCTGTTGTGATGCTGTTGTGATGCTGTTGTGATGCTGTTGTGATGCTGTTGTGATGCTGTTGTGATGCTGTTGTGATGCTGTGATGGTGTTGTGATGCTGTTGTGATGGTGTCGTGATGGTGTCGTGATGGTGTCGTGATGCTGCGATGGTGTTGTGATGGTGTTGTGATGGTGTTGTGATGGTGTTGTGATGGTGTTGTGATGCTGTGATGGTGTTGTGATGGTGTTGTGATGCTGTTGTGATGCTGTTGTGATGGTGTTGTGATGCTGTGATGGTGTTGTGATGCTGTTGTGATGCTGTTGTGATGCTGATGTAATGCTGTTGTGATGGTATTGTGATGCTGTTGTGATGCTGTTGTGATAGTGTTGTGATGCTGTCGTGATGATGTTGTGATGTTTGTGATGGTGTTGTGATAGTGTTGTGATGCTGTTGTGATGTTGTTGTGATGGTGTTGTGATGGGTTGTGATGCTTTTGTGATGCTGTTGTGATGGTGTTGTGATGGTGTTGTGATGGTGTTGTGATGCTGTTGTGATGGTGTTGTGAGGTGTTGTGATGCTGTTGTGATGGTGTTGTGATGCTGTTGTGATGCTGTTGTGATGCTGTTGTGATGGGGATGTGATGCTGATGTACTGCTGTTGTGATGCTGTTGTGATGCTGATGTGATGCTGTTGTACTGCTGTTGTGATGCTGTTGTGATGGTGTTGTGATGCTGTTGTGATGGTGTTGTGATGGTGTTGTGATGCTGTTGTGATGCTGTTGTGATGGTGTTGTGATGCTGTTGTGATGCTGTTGTGATGTTGTTGTGATGGTGTTGTGATGCTGTTGTGATGCTGTTGTGATGGTGTTGTGATGCTGTTGTGATGCTGTTGTGATGCTGTTGTGATGTTGTTGTGATGGTGTTGTGATGGTGTGATCTGGTGATGCTGTTGTGATGCTGTTGTGATGCTGTTTGATGCTGTTGTGATGCTGTTGTGATGGTGTGATGTTGTGATGCTGTTGTGATGGTGTTGTGATGGTGATGTAATGCTGTTGTGACACTGTGATGCTGTTGTGACACTGTGATGCTGTTGTGACACTGTGATGCTGTTGTGACACTGTGCTGCTGTTGTGACACTGTGATGCTGTTGTGACACTGTGATGCTGTTGTGACACTGTGATGCTGTTGTGACACTGTGATGCTGTTGTGACACTGTGATGCTGTTGAACTGTGATGCGTTGTGACACTGTGATGCTGTGTTGTGACACTGTGATGCTGTGTGACTTGATGCTGTTACTGTGATGCTGTGATACTGTTGTGACACTGTGATGCTGTTGTGACACTGTGATGCTGTTGTGACACTGTGCTGCTGTTGTGACACTGTGCTGCTGTTGTGACACTGTGATGCTGTTGTGACACTGTGCTGCTGTTGTGCACACTGTGCTGCTGTTGTGACACTGTGATGCTGTTGTGACACTGTGCTGCTGTTGTGACACTGTGATGCTGTTGTGACACTGTGCTGCTGTTGTGACACTGTGATGCTGTTGTGACACTGTGCTGCTGTGATGCTGTTGTGACACTGTGCTGCTGTTGTGACACTGTGCTGCTGTTGTGACACTGTGATGCTGTTGTGACACTGTGCTGCTGTTGTGACACTGTGCTGCTGTGATGCTGTTGTGACACTGTGATGCTGTTGTGACACTGTGCTGCTGTTGTGACACTGTCATGCTGTTGTGTCACTGTGCTGCTGTTGTGACACTGTGCTGCTGTGATGCTGTTGTGACACTGTGCTGCTGTTGTGACACTGTCATGCTGTTGTGACACTGTCATGCTGTTGTGACACTGTGCTGCTGTTGTGACACTGTGCTGCTGTTGTGACACTGTCATGCTGTTGTGACACTGTGCTGCTGTTGTGACACTGTGCTGCTGTGATGCTGTTGTGACACTGTGCTGTGTTGTGACACTGTGCTGCTGTTGTGACACTGTGCGCTGTGATGCTGTTGTGACACTGTGCTGCTGTTTGACACTGTGCTGCTGTGATGCTGTTGTGACACTGTGCTGCTGTTGTGACACTGTGCTGCTGTGATGCTGTTGTGACACTGTGCTGCTGTTGTGACACTGTGCTGCTGTGATGCTGTTGTGACACTGTGCTGCATGTTGTGACACTGTGCTGCTGTGATGCTGTTGTGACACTGTGCTGCTGTTGTGACACGTGTCATGCTGTTGTGACACTGTGCTGCTGTGACTGTTGTTGGACACTGTGCTGCTGTTGTGTGACACTGTGCTGCTGTTGTGACACTGTGCTGCTGTTGTGACACTGTGCTGCATGTCTGTGACACTGTCTGCTGTTGTGACACTGTGATAGCTGTTGTGACACTGTGATGTCTGTTGTGACACTGTGATGCTGTTGTGACACTGTGCTGCTGTGATGCTGTTGTGACACTGTGCTGCTGTTGTGACACTGTGCTGCTGTTGTGACACTGTGCTACTGTTGTGACACTGTGCTGCTGTTGAGACACTGTGCTGCTGTTGTGACACTGTGCTACTGTTGTGACACTGTGCTACTGTTGTGACACTGTGCTGCTGTTGTGACACTGTGCTGCTGTTGTGACACTGTGCTGCCTGTTTGTGACACTCTGTGCTACATGTTGTGACACTGTGCTGCTGTTGTGACACTGTGCTGCTGTTGTGACACTGTGCTACTGTTGTGACACTGTGATGCTGTTGTGACACTGCTGCTGATGCTGTTGTGACACTGTGCTACTGTTGTGACACTGTGCTGCTGTGATGCTGTTGTGACACTGTGCTACTGTTGTGACACTGTGCTGCTGTGATGCTGTTGTGACACTGTGCTGCTGTTGTGACACTGTGCTGTTGCTGTGCTGCTGTTGTGACACTGTGCTGCTGTTGTGACACTGTGCTGCTGTTGTGACACTGTGCTGCTGTTGTGACACTGTGCTGCTGTGATGCTGTTGTGACACTGTGATGCTGTTGTGACACTGTGCTGCTGTTGTGACACTGTGCTGCTGTGAATTTCTGTTGTGACACTGTGCTGCTGTTGTGACACTGTGCTGCTTGCTGTGATGCTGTTGTGACACTGTGATGCTGTTGTGACACTGTGCTGCTGTCGTGACACTGTGCTAGCTGTGCATGCTGTTGTGACACTGTGATGCTGTGATGCTGTTGTGACACTGTGCTGCTGTTGTGACACTGTGATCGTGATGCTGTTGTGACACTGTGCTGCTGTGAATTGCTGTTGTGACACTGTGCTGTGGTGCTGTGATGCTGTTGTGACACTGTGCTGCTGTTGTGACACTGTGCTGCTGTTGTGACACTGTGTCTGTGTGACACTGCTGTTGTGACTACTGTGATGCTGTTGTGACACTGTGTGCTGTGATGCTGTTGTGACACTGTGCTGCTGTTGTGACACTGTGCTGCTGTTGTGACACTGTGCTGCTGTATGCGTTGACACTGTGCTGCTGTTGTGACACTGTGCTGCTGTTGTGACACTGTGCTGCTGTTGTGACACTGTGCTGCTGTTGTGACACTTGATGCTGTTGTGCATGCTGTGATGCTGTTGTGACACTGTGATGCTGTTGTGACACTGTGCTGCTGTTGTGACACTGTCATGCTGTTGTGACACTGTGTGCTGTTGTGACACTGGTCATGCTGTTGTGACACTGTGATGCTGTTGTGACACTGTGCTGCTGTTGTGACACTGTGCTGCTGTTGTGACACTGTGCTGCTGTTGTGACACTGTGATGCTGTTGTGACACTGTGCTGCTGTTGTGACACTGTCATGCTGTGATGCTGTTGTGACACTGTGATGCTGTTGTGACACTGTGCTGCTGTTGTGACGCTGTGATGCTGTTGTGACACTGTGATGATGCAGGAAGCTGGTAGATAGGGTGAAGGAGTCAAAGGGTTAAGTTGTTGCAGTTGGTGGATGAGTTGCGGGAGTCAAAGGATTAAAGATGCTATGAACATACACATTTACGACAGGAAGGACAGTAAGACTTCATGCAATAATCGTCGTGTTGTCCCTCCTGTGCATTGCTGTAAAGTGAGCTCATTGTTTCTGAGTCTCGGTGTGGCTTTCGTGATGGAAGAGGCACAAATGACACGGCACTCGCCATACGTCTGCACAAGAATGTGCTGCCAACAAAACCAGGAGAGAGCTTTCATAACGTGCTAGGGAAGTTCTATACTTTTTTTTCTTCTGCTAAGTGTTGTGCACTTATTCTTTGTTGTTGTTTTTTTAATATACGCTTCACAAAAGCCAGTCGGCCGAAAATTTGCGTCTGTTTTGTTTTGTTTCATCAAATACGCGTTCTAGTTTTGTTTTTCTTGTTCCATCCTGTTGTCATTAATCTTGTCACCACGGATTTTCCGGTGAGAGTTAGCTGCTGTCTCTGAGGAAAGTGCATTCCTATAGTGCAGCGCCATCTTCATTCTGTACATATTTGTTTACCTGATGATGATTGGCCGTCTACCTTCCCTGGGGTCAACAAAACTGATTGGCCTTCTACTTTCCCTAGGATCAACAGAACTGCAACCCTGGATTGATGTTTCCAAGACACAAGCTGTGTATTGTGATGTAGAGGACTTGCTGTTTCCCATGCAGACGGTTTCCCCTTTCTGTGGCATCGATGGGGTTAAGAGACCGTTGTGTTGTAGTAATACAGTGTTTTTGTTTGCTCGTTCTTTCATTCCTTGTTTAGTTATTTATTTGTTTGCTTGTTTGTTTGCTTTTCTTTACAGATTAAGTCTACTATTGCTTTTTTTTTTTTTTTTTTTTTTTTTTACAGATTAGGTCTACTTTTTCTTTTTTTTTTTTTTACAGATTAGGTCTACTTTTTTTTTTTTTTTTTTTTACAGATTAGGTCTACTTTTTTTTTTTTTTTTTTACAGATTAGGTCTACTTTTTCTTTTTTTTCTTTTTTTACAGATTAGGTCTACTTTTTCTTTTTTTTTTTTTTACAGATTAGGTCTACTTTTTCTTTTTTTTTTTTTTTACAGATTAGGTCTACTTTTTCTTTTTTTTTTTTTTACAGATTAGGTCTACTTTTTCTTTTTTCTTTTTTTTACAGATTAGGTCTACTTTTTCTTTTTTCTTTTTTTTACAGATTAGGTCTACTTTTTCTTTTTTCTTTTTTTTACAGATTAGGTCTACTTTTTCTTTTTTTTTTTTTTTTACAGATTAGGTCTACTTTTTCTTTTTTTTTTTTTTACAGATTAGGTCTACTTTTTCTTTTTTTCTTTTTTTACAGATTAGGTCTACTTTTTCTTTTTTCTTTTTTTTACAGATTAGGTCTACTTTTTCTTTTTTCTTTTTTTTACAGATTAGGTCTACTTTTTCTTTTTTCTTTTTTTTTTTACAGATTAGGTCTACTTTTTCTTTTTTTCTTTTTTACAGATTAGGTCTACTTTTTCTTTTTTTCTTTTTTACAGATTAGGTCTACTTTTTCTTCTTTTTTTTTTTACAGATTAGGTCTACTGTTTTCATTATGTAAAATACGATGATAATCTGTTGCTATGTAAAATGCAACGAGCATGCTGTCGACACGGACTGAAGTGTTACACAAATGAAGGCATTATTGATCTGTTGTTCAGGGTAAACATTTGGCGTATCAGCAAACAGATTATCGATTCACCAAGAAGCTTGTCGTCAATCATAACAGTACAGTGGGCACAGAAGTACAGCTCCCGTCTTCCAACCTGACTGCACGAGTTCAAGTCTGACTCGTGGGGGAAAAATACATTGTAAACAGTAAGCTAACGTTGTTGAGGGTTGGGGAAGGTAAAAAACAAGGGAAAAGAGACATGCATCGTTCTTCTCATGAGAAGGTGAGGTTTCCAACAACTCATTCCCTGCGAGCTCAGAGTTATGGGATGTCCTTTACATTTTCCTGATGTTTGTGATGATGGTACATTTATTTGATAAACATAAAGGATAGGGTTTGCTGATTTACGGCTGTGATAGTTTGGGTAGTGTCCTCACTGATGGATGTTTATTATCACATTAACCTGTTCGTAATCAGATTACTCTTTCAAGCTGACGGCAAAGCTATAATGCGCTGTATAACAGAAACCAGAGTGGGAATGCGTGTGGTAAGGTTAAAGATGACGGCCAATTTATTTTATTTTTGAAGCTAACAGCAAACTTCCATACAGTTCAGATCTGTGTTGAGGGTGTGTTTTGTGATTATCATATATCGCACAAATCGTTCTTTGTACACCGCTATTTTCCAAACTCGTTTGGACTCACTGCCTATTACACATAATCGGACTTTGCTCAACCTTTTATGTGATTGACCACATTTTACCCTGTTGTCGATTAGTTTGCATCTTTGATGGGTGTGTATGCTGGGTGTCTTCGTGTTTCCGTAAGCCAGCCACCGGCCTGACTGACATCGTTTTTAACGTGCATGTTTGATATTCTGCAGCGTATACACACAAAGGAGGTAGGGGGGGGGGGGGATAGGCAGTGGCAGGTCTACACATTTTTTTTTACACTGGAGCTCAGAAAAAATCTCCCCCCTTTACTTACCAGGCGGAGGTGTCTACTCGGATCGAACCCAGGTTCTCCCGATTGATAGTCAGACGTTTACCCACCGGGGCTACTACGCCTGTCAAGCATTGTCGCCTGATATGGCCTGACCTTGCAGACGACGAAAGAAAAAAGTTCTGCTGATTTATTCCGCTGATCATTTTCTCTGCCCCTAAAGACTTTATGACATATAAGGTTTCCTTCTCTTTCAAGTCAACCGCTAATTAATCACAGTTGGATTGCCAATGAGAATGTCGTTGGTAATGTCAAGGATAATGTCATCGATTTATTTCAGCGACAGATTGTATTCTGTCATTGGTAGAGGACATTTCTGATCACATCGTATTGTCTTTCTGGCGGAAAAAAAGAGTTAAAAAAGGAAAAGAGATGAAGTCGGAATCTTGAATCTTGTTGGTGTCAGAGTCGCTGCATTTCCTTGACCCTTGACCCAGGCACTTCATAATGGAGGGTCAGAAGGGGGGGGGGGGGGTTGTAATGTAATGTCTGATATGTCTGAATTCAATGACTCCTTATTGGATCAAGTCCAAATTTCTTGTATGTATGTATGCATGTATGTATGTATGTATGTATGTATGTATGTATGTATGTATGTATGTATGCATGTATGTATGTATGTATGTATGTATGTCTGCCTGCATATATGTATGTACATATGTATGTATGCATGTACTTCTGTCTAGTCTGTGGCCTTTTTCGTCGATGGCGACGGTCGGCAGTGGAAAATTAGTTATCTGAAAACACAGCGACGTTCATGGCTAAAACAACCAATGCGCGATCGGCACGGTTTCTGACAACGACTACAGTAGTAGTATACTGTGGAGTCATCCACCTTGGGGCATTTGCGTCTTTGTCTGGCCTCTATAGCGCGCTCGACTCTATCCTCTTCATAGCTTTTTGCTCCCGCGAAAACAGCAGCTCTCCACCCCACTCGATCCTGGGCAACCGTATCCCAGTTCGCAACATTGATAGAAAATTCCATCATGGAAGTTTTACACTGGTTCTTGATGTGAAGCTTGGGTCGTATGTATGTATGTATGTATGCATGTATTTATGTATGTATATATGTATGTATGTATGTATGTATGTATGTATGTATGTATATATGTATGTATGTATGTATGCATTTACGTACGTACGTGCGTATGTATGTATGTATGTATGTTTGTATGCATGTACGTACGTACGTGCGTATGTATGTATGTATGTATGTATTATGTATCCTTGTAAGCATTATGTATGTATGTGTATGCATATGTATGTATGTATGTATGTATGTATGTATGTATGCATGTATGTATGCATGTATGCATGTATGTATGTATGTATGTATGTGTATGTATCTATGTGTGTATGTGTGTATGTATATATGTATGTATGTATGTTTGTTTGTATGCATGTACGTACGTACGTGCGTATGTATGTATGTATGTTTGCATGCATGTACGTACGTACGTGCGTATGTATGTATGTATGTATATATGTATGTATGTGTGTATGTATGTATGTATGCTATATGTATGTATGTATGAATATATGTACGTATGTATGCATGTCAAAGAGTTGTGCCGTACTCTGTACTATCAGCTACGCAGAATAGGTAAGATTCGCTCCTTCCTTTCCACTGATGCTACCAACAAGCTTGCTGTCTCTTTCATACTATCTAGACTGGACTATTGTAACTCTCTATTCGCAGGTCTCCATGACAATCAACTATTCAAACTTCAGCGCATACAGAACCACGCGGCTCCCGGTAAAGGCTAGGATTCAATATAAAGTTGCCTGTCTCTGCTTTCAGTGTATCTATCACGAGAACATGCCATCCTATCTTGCCAACCTCCTGCAGGATTACAAACCTTCTCGAACGCTCCGCTCTTCTGACACCTCACTGTTAACTGTTCCTCGCTTACCTTTGGTAAAAAATCTTTCTCTGTCTTTGGCCCAAATGTATGGAACTCTCTACCACTGTCTCTCAGAAAAACTAAGTGTTTCTCAACCTTCAAACGGCACCTGAAAACCCACCTCTTTCAAACTCATCTAACCTGAAGAGCCTTAGTTTGCAAGTCTGTCATCAGACTAATCTCTCCTGCGTGTATAACAGTATTTTGTATAAGGGCCTATAGAGCAAGTGTGTGTGTGCGTGCATGTGTGTATGTGTGTGTGTGTGTGTGTGTGTGTGTGTGTGTGTGTGTGTGTGTGTGTATGTGTGTGTGTGTGTGTGTGTGTGTTGTTTGCTTGAGTGAGCATGTGTGTGTATCACTGTATGTGTACAGCTGAGGAGGGGGTAGGGGAGAAATTGAGTGGGAAAGAGACTGAAATACTTTAAGAAACTTTTTTTAAATCTTTGTTTGTATGTAAATTGTGATGTATGATATGCGAATAGTTTATAATTTGTGAGGTAATTTTGATTGTCAAGGTGTTAATGCTGTAATACTGAAGTTATAATGTTTTTCCTGTATATGGATTAGAATATTTCTGTTTTTATCTTCATTCAAAATATTGATTATAATTTTATGTACAACTATTGCATGCATAAACACACACACACACGCATGCAAACGTAGCACACGCATCCACACACACACACACACACACACACACACACACACACACACACACACACACACACATTCTTACATACACACACGCGCACAGCAACGCACACGCACGCACACACACACGTACACACACACACACACGTACGCAAGCACACACACGCAGCAATATATAAACACAGTATGCCTCTTTATTCATATGAAAAATCTGTTAATCTTTCTTCATTACATAAGTCAGTGTTTAAATTTTAATATTCTGTGGTTTCTTATGTGTCTTCTTACTTGTATAGCTTTAATGTTTGTTGTTATCTTATTGTGTATGTAATTGTGAACATTTTTTATCACCTTTTGCCTTTCTTGCGAAATGTAAAGCGCTGGTGAGCATGTTTTTATATGGAATATGCGCTATACAAATAAACATTATTATTATTATTATTATTATATATGTATGTATTATGTATCTACGTACCGCGTATGTATGTACGTATGTATGTATGTACGTACGTACGTACGTGTGTTTGTATGTACGTGTGTATGTATGTATGTACATACGTACGTACGTATGTATGTATGTCTGTATATGGATATGTATGTATGTAGGTATGTATGTGTATGCATATGTGCGTATGTGTGTATGTGTGTATGTATGTATGTATGTATATGTATGTATGTGTGTATGTACGTATGTATATGTATGTATGTATGTATACATGTATGCATGTATGTATGTGTATGCATATGTGTGGGTCTATGTGTGTATGTATGTATGTATGCATGCATGTATAGTATGTATGTATGTATGTATGTAAGCATATATGTACATGTATGTATGTATGTGTATGTATATGTGTGTATGTATTATGTATCCTTTAAGCATTATGTATGTATGTATGTATGTGTATGCATATGTATGTATGTAGATATGTATGTATTTACGTGTTCATGTTGGGAAGAGGACAACTTGCATCTAGGGGTCAGATACCTAACAGGTTGGGTGTACCCTAGCTCACCACCTTGTTTGTTTGTTTGTTTCTTTGTGTGTGTGTGTGTGTGTGTGTGTGTGTGTGTGTGTGTGTGTGTGTGTGTGTGTGTGTGTGTTTGTGTGTGTGTGTGGTGTTTGTGTGTGTGTTTGTGTGTGTGTGTGTGTGTGCGCGCGCGCGTGTAGGTGACAGAAGAGATGATGGCAACTTGGGTCAAAGGTTACACAGGCCAAGTGAACCCTAGCTCAGCATACTGTACATGACTATTGAATGCAGGAAATGAAAAGCTTCCGGTTTATATTGACTTCCGAAGATAGGTCCTTCCTGTGTGTGAAGTAATTGTAACTGCTGGTGTCGTTTGTATTTAATATTTCCTCACCGTAAAAATAAATGACTAGATAAATGAAACATGAACTAGAAAGTTCACTCTCGTTGTTGTAAAGCTATAATCACTGAGTGTATGAATACGCTTAACCCTTTGACTCCCGCACCCTATCCACCGCCTGCAAAAACTTAACCCTTTGACTCCCTCACCCTATCCACCAGCTTCCTGCAGGAAGCTGGTGGATAGGATTAGGAAGTAAAAAGGTTAAGTTTTTGCTTTGCTGGCATGATTGACATTGCAGGATGCTGGTGGACAGGGTGCGGGAGTCAAAGGGTTAATGCGAAAAATGCAAGGTTCGCTTGTTATATTAACTTCCCAAATCTAGGTCCTCTTCAGTCTCCTGGTTGTTGAATATGAGCACAGACCTCACTGAATGAGTCTCCTAGTTGTTGAATATGAAATGATGAGCCAGCAGACCTGACTGTATGAGTCTCCTAGTTGTTGAATACGAGCACAGACCTGACTGTATGAGTCTCCTGGTTGTTGAATATGAGCACAGACCTGACTGTATGAGTCTCCTGGTTATTGAATACGAGCACAGACCTGTATGAGTCTCCTGGTTGTTGAATATGAGCACAGACCTGTATGAGTCTTCTAGTTGTTGAATATGAGCACAGACCTGTGTTACCTGTATGAGTCTCCTAGTTGTTGAATATGAGCACAGACCTGTATGAGTCTCCTGGTTGTTGAATATGAGCACAGACCTGTATGAGTCTCCTAGTTGTTGAATATGAGCACAGACCTGTATGAGTCTCCTAGTTGTTGAATATGAGCACAGACCTGTGTGAGTCTCCTAGTTGTTGAATATGAGCACAGACCTGTATGAGTCTCCTGGTTGTTGAATATGAGCACAGACCTGTATGAGTCTCCTAGTTGTTGAATATGAGCACAGACCTGTATGAGTCTCCTAGTTGTTGAATATGAGCACAGACCTGTGTGAGTCTCCTAGTTGTTGAATATGAGCACAGACCTGTATGAGTCTCCTGGTTGTTGAATATGAGCACAGACCTGTGTTACCTGTATGAGTCTCCTAGTTGTTGAATATGAGCACAGACCTGTATGAGTCTCCTGGTTGTTGAATATGAGCACAGACCTGTATGAGTCTCCTAGTTGTTGAATATGAGCACAGACCTGTATGAGTCTCCTAGTTGTTGAATATGAGCACAGACCTGTGTGAGTCTCCTAGTTGTTGAATATGAGCACAGACCTGTATGAGTCTCCTGGTTGTTGAATATGAGCACAGACCTGTATGAGTCTCCTGGTTGTTGAATATGAGCACAGACCTGTATGAGTCTCCTAGTTGTTGAATATGAGCACAGACCTGTATGAGTCTCCTGGTTGTTGAATATGAGCACAGACCTGTATGAGTCTCCTGGTTGTTGAATATGAGCACAGACCTGACTGTATGAGTCTCCTAGTTGTTGAATATGAGCACAGACCTGTGTGAGTCTCCTAGTTGTTGAATATGAGCACAGACCTGACTGTATGAGTCTCCTAGTTGTTGAATATGAGCACAGACCTGACTGTATGAGTCTTCTAGTTGTTGAATATGAGCGCAGACCTGACTGTATGAGTCTTCTAGTTGTTGAATATGAGCACAGACCTGTATGAGTCTCCTGGTTGTTGAATATGAGCGCAGACCTGTATGAGTCTCCTGGTTGTTGAATATGAGCACAGACCTGTGTGAGTCTCCTGGTTGTTGAATATGAGCACAGACCTGTATGAGTCTCCTGGTTGTTGAATATGAGCACAGACCTGTGTGAGTCTCCTGGTTGTTGAATATGAGCACAGACCTGTGTGAGTCTCCTGGTTGTTGAATATGAGCACAGACCTGTGTGAGTCTCCTGGTTGTTGAATATGAGCACAAGACCTGTGTGAGTCTCCTGGTTGTTGAATATGAGCACAGACCTGACTGTATGAGTCTCCTGGTTGTTGAATATGAGCACAGACCTGTGTGAGTCTCCTGGTTGTTGAATATGAGCACAGACCTGTGTGAGTCTCCTGGTTGTTGAATATGAGCACAGACCTGTGTGAGTCTCCTAGTTGTTGAATATGAGCACAGACCTGTGTGAGTCTTCTAGTTGTTGAATATGAGCACAGACCTGTGTGAGTCTCCTGGTTGTTGAATATGAGCACAGACCTGTGTGAGTCTCCTAGTTGTTGAATATGAGCACAGACCTGTATGAAAAAAGACTGGCAACTAGTACTGTCGGAAGCCGATGTGATCG
>CM060308.1:23792339-23797339 GCA_030674185.1 Monoplex corrugatus | reverse complement strand
ACAAACAAATGCTGCAGTCACACCTACAGTATACCACAAACAAATGCTGCAGTCACACCTACAGTATACCACAAACAAATACTGCAGTCACACCTACATGATACCACAAGCAAATGCTGCAGTCACACCTATAGGATACCACAAGCAAATGCTGCAGTCACACCTACACGATACCACAAACAAATGCTGCAGTCACACCTACAGAATACCACAAGCAAATGCTGCAGTCACACCTACAGTATACCACAAGCAAATGCTGCAGTCACACCTACATGATACCACAAACAAATGCTGCAGTCACACCTACAGTATACCACAAGCAAATGCTGCAGTCACACCTACATGATACCACAAACAAATGCTGCAGTCACACCTACATGATGATCATCATCATCATCAGGTGCCCTGCCGCATGGCGTTGGCGACCATGGACTTCCAACCATCTCTATCTCTCGTTGCCCCCAGCATCTCCCCCACCCTCTTCATCCTCAGCCACCTTGCAAGTCCGTCCGTCCAGCATTCTCTCCCTGGTGCTCTCTTTCCCTCCAGCTTTCCCGTTGTGACCAGGTGCTCCAAATCCCCCTTCCTCATAAAATGGCCTATAAATGTTGCTTGTCTTTTCCTAATCTTCCTTATCAGTGATCGACTTGTGTCTGCCTCCATCAAGACTGTCTCGTTTGTTTTCTTTGCTGTCCATGGTACTCTCAACATTCTTCTGAGAAACCACATCTTGGCTGCCTCAATCCTGCTCTGGCTTTGCTTGCTGACTGTCCACGCCTCGCATCCGTACAACAGTATTGGTTCTATATAACATTCAAGGACTCTCTTTCTGGTGTTAATTGATAGGCATTTGTTGGTAAGAATGCTTGTTATCTTCTTGAATGCTGTTTTGGCTTGGCCGATTCTGCCAGCTATTTCCGATGTGCATCTGCCGTCTGATGAAATGACCGTTCCCAGGTATTTGAACTTATTAACCTGTGTCAAGGTTGTGCCATTTGCTGTTATTTTGCAGGAGGGGATTTCATGTTTTTTACTGATCACCATGACTTCCATCTTCCTGCTGTTTAGTTCCAACCCCTTACCTTTGCTTTCTGTTTCTAGTATATTCACAAGGTTTTGTAGGTCCCTTTCATTTTCTGCAATTAGCACGGTGTCATCTGCGTACCGAATGTTGTTTATCATTTTCCCTCCAACCTTTAATCCAGGGTCTTCTTCTAGGTTTCTCATGATGTTTTCGCTATATAGTGAAAACAGATCTGGTGACAAAACACAACCCTGTCTGACTCCTCTTTTGATGTTTTGAAAAGAGCTTATATTGTTTTCTATTCTCATTGCAGCTGTTTGTTCCCAGTACATATTCCTGATTATTCGTAGATCTTTTCCATCGACATTGAGTCTCTCCAGTTGGTTGATCAATTCTTCATGTCGTACCCGGTCGAAAGCCTTGGTATAGTCAACAAAGCATAAATACAAATCCTTATTCATCTCAACTGACCTCTCTATGATAGTTCTTAGGATGTATATGGCAATAATAGTTCCTTTCCCCTCCACAAATCCACACTGTTCTTCTGCTATTTCTCTTTTGATTCTATTCCTTGTCCTCATCATGATTATTCTTAACAGGATTTTTGTTACATGACTCATCAAACTGATTGTGCGATTGAGTTCGCATTCTATAGCCCCTGTCTTCTTTGGAAGAGCAATGAAAATTGATTTTGACATATATTTGGGGATTTTTCCAGTGTCATAAATTTCATTTAGGAGGACTGTTATTTTTTCTATGCCAAATTCCTCCAGGGCTTCAATCATCTCTGTAGTAATGTTGTCTGGTCCTGGGGCTTTTCCTGGTTTCATCTTTTTCAGTGCTGCTCTGACTTCATCTTTCATTATGGGTGGTCCTTCAAAGTTCTTTTTATGTGTTCTTCGTTTCTGTCATCCTCAAAAAGGTCTTTAATGTACTCTCCCCATCTGTCTAATACCTTGTCTTTTTCCATGATAAGCGTGCCATCTTTTGATTTTAAGCAACCAGTTGATGTGCATGTATTTTTCCTGTGAACAATTTCTTCAATTCGTCTGTACATACCCTGAGGATCCATTTTGTGTCGTTCTTCTATCTCTTTGCATTTTGTGTTCAGCCAAGCTTCCTTAGCTTCATTGCACCTACACCTGATTTCTTTGTTTATCTTCCTGTATATCTCCTCGTTTCTCTTTGCCTTCCTCCTTTTCTCCATCAGGCCCAAAATTTCATTAGTCATCCAACTCTTTTTTGCTTTTCTATTTGCCCTAGGGATTTCCTCACAAGCTTCATTTATAGAACTTCTCAACTTTGTCCATTGTTCCTCACTGTCACCAACGTCTTCCAGAGCACTGAATTTGTTATGAACATGTACTAAATTTTTGACGTATCATTTCATCTGTCTTCAAGAGGTCAAGGTTTAGTTTGATGTTGCTTTTGGTCTGTTTCCTTTTCCTCAATTTCAGCCTAAACCTTCCCACTACCTGATTGTGGTCACTGTTGCAGTCTGCGCCTGGTAGTGTTTTTGCTGACAGTAAAGAATTTCTAAATCTTTTGTTGATCAGGATGTAGTCAATGATACCAGAAGCAAATACTGCAGTCACACCTACATGATACCACAAGCAAATGCTGCAGTTACACCTACATGATACCAGAAGCAAATGCTGCAGTCACACCTACATGATACCAGAAGCAAATGCTGCAGTCACACCTACAGGACACCACAAACAAATGCTGCAGTCACACCTACAGTATACCACAAACAAATGCTGCAGTCACACCTACATGATACCACAAGCAAATGCTGCAGTCACACCTACATGATACCACAAACAAATGCTGCAGTCACACCTACAGGACACCACAAACAAATGCTGCAGTCACACCTACAGGACACCACAATAAATACTGCAGTCACACCTACAGGATACCACAAGCAAATGCTGCAGTCACACCTACATGATACCAGAAGCAAATGCTGCAGTCACACCTACAGTATACCACAAACAAATACTGCAGTCACACCTACATGATACCACAAACAAATGCTGCAGTCACACCTATATGATACCACAAACAAATGCTGCAGTCACACCTATAGGATACCACAAACAAATGCTGCAGTCACACCTACAGTATACCACAAGCAAATGCTGCAGTCACACCTATAGGATACCACAAACAAATGCTGCAGTCACACCTATAGGATACCACAAGCAAATGCTGCAGTCACACCTACATGATACCACAAACAAATGCTGCAGTCACACCTACACGATACCACAAGCAAATGCTGCAGTCACACCTACACGATACCACAAACAAATGCTGCAGTCACACCTACACGATACCACAAGCAAATGCTGAAACTTGATGTCAGTCTTTGACTGATTTCAGTCTGGTGTGAAGCATGCTGACTGATATTATTATTGTTGTTGTTGTTGTTGTTGTGTTGTAGTTGTTGTTGTTGTTGTTACTATTATTGTTATTATTATCATTATTATTATTATTATCATTATTATTATTATTATCATCATCAGCTTCTTCTTCTTCATCATCATGAACACGAAGAAGAAGAAGAAGAAGATGATGATGATGATGATGATGATGATGATCATCATCATCATCATCGTCGTCGTCGTCGTCGTCATCGTCATCATCGTCATCGTCGTCGTCGTCGTCATCATCGTCATCATCATCATAATCAATCATTTTTATGGAAACACTGTTATCCAAACAGATTTGGACTCACTGCGTATCATATATAATCAGACTTTTTTAGTGGAGCAGGGAGAACTCAAGTTCATACTGAAACTGCCTTGCTACACATTCTCAACAATCTCCTCCTTGCAACTGATACTGGCAAAGTCTCTCTCCTCACACTCCTTGATCTGTCTGCAGCCTTTGATACCATTGATCATGGTATTCTCCTTTCTAGACTTCATCATACCTTTGGCATCTCTGACATTGCTCTCTCCTGGTTCACTTCTTATCTATCAAACAGAAAACAAACTGTTCTCATCAATGGCACTTACTCTCAACCTGCATACCTGACCTGTGGTGTTCCACAAGGATCTGTCCCTGGCCCTGTTCTTTTCACTCTTTACACCTCCCCCCTGTCCACCATCATCAACTCCCACTCTATAAAACACCACTTCTATGCTGATGACACCCAACTTCAAGATAGTGACTCACCTGACAATATACAGCGCCTCCTGACTCGCACCACTGAGTGTTACTCGGACATCAAAAATTGGATGACATACAACAAACTTCAGCTAAATGATGACAAGACAGAAGCTATCTTCATTGGCACCCGTCAGAAACTTTCTCAGCTGCCTCCTCTTTCTCTCCCATTATGTAACACATCAGTCCCAATTTCTGATTCAGCTAAAAACCTTGGTGTCTGCATGACCTTTTCTTTTGTCCTCTGCATAAAATCCTGACCTCACTCAATCCCCTCTGCAGCCTGTCTCCACTCGGAGGGGAATCACATTGCAATATATAATTGTATATAATATGCTCTCTATAATTTTCCATTGTTTTTATTCTTTCTCCCCATTTATGTGTGTGTGTGTGTGTGTGTGTGTGTGTGTGTGTGTGTGTGTGTGTGTGTGTGTGTGTGTGTGGCGTGGGTGCGTGTGTGTGCGTGCGTGCGTGTGTGTGTGTGCGTGCGTGCGTGTGTGTGTGTTTCAGCGCTTAGATTTGATTTTATCAAGATTTTGCGCTATATAAATATTGTAATTATTATTATAATTATTATTATTTGATAGGCGAGCTGACCATATTCTTGTTGCACAGCCGGCATCTTTAATGGCTGAAAAATGATGGGTCTTGTCATAGTTCCATAAGCCTGTCATGGACATGACTCACGCGATGTTTAATGTGGATATCATATGTTCTGCATTAGGTATGTGCACCAACAACAAGAGTTTACCTACTGGCAGGTCTACCTGCACTCATGTTGGCCTACAGATGGGAAACA
>CM060308.1:23764839-23787339 GCA_030674185.1 Monoplex corrugatus | reverse complement strand
CACAACATTAACTTAACAAACACTCATTCTTTCTCTCACGCACAGGGCCCAATCATTCATTCACCTCATTTTATCTCTGATCATTATACTATCCATCATCATCATGTCCATATTTCGCAATGTTTTCAGTTTATCTGATTGTGGTAGAGTCTTCAGTTTCATTCATATTTCAGGAAATCTGGCCTTTTGCTTTGTCTTCCAGATCTTGTTCTGTAAGGAGAACTAACTGGTTCGGGTTGTCCTGTCCTTGTTTGTTTGATAACTTATCTGGCTCCTTGATGCTGGTTGTCTCAGACATTTTGATGACTGGTGACTGATCAGATGAGTTCTCACGGACAGACGATGCTGGCGTCCGCTTTCAAGCCTTCTCTTGAGAAGATGTGTCCCAAATATGATATCTCTGTTCGTTTCATCTCAACCTTCTCCTTCTTGAGTTTGATTCCAGTCTCTCGGCATCGTTGTAGCAAACGGTTCAGGTTGGTATCATGAACTTGTGCTCCTGCTTCGTCGGTTGGTCCTCTGCCAAAAACAAAGATGTCATCATGAACCGCCACCACGCCTGGCAGTCCTGCCAGAGCGATGTCAATCCTCCTCTGGAATTCTTCTGGGGCTGGTGAAATACCAAAGGTATTTGCCAAAAGGCGTCTCAAATGTTGTCAGGTAGCTGCTGTCTTCGTCCAGTTCAACGTGCCAAAACCCGTTTTTCGCGTCCAGGTGTGTGAAGTATTTTGCATCTTTGAGGAGAGGCAGTACGTCATCAATGGTTGGCATGGGGTACTCGTTTCTCCTGAGGGCTTTGTTCAGTGGCTTAGGGTCAATGCACAGTCTGATTTTCCCATTGCTCTTTGTTGTTACGACCAAACTGCTTATCCATTCCGTTGGCGTGTCTACTTTAGTGACCACGTCCAGTTTTTTCAACCTCTTCAGCTCGTCCTTCACTTTCTCTGCACTGCTATCGGCCACTTTCTGCAAGGTATCTTCACTGGAGCAATACTGGGGTCTGTTTCTAGGTGTAATTTCCCTTCTAGTTTTCCTTCTCCTTCAAAGACATCGTTGTACTTTGTGAGCATATCTTTTGCATTTTCCTCCTCTTTCTGATTCGCCGCTATCGTTGCAATGTTCTCTTCATTGATCGTCAACAATTGCATGTGCTGTGCAGCTTTCAGTCCCAGTACTGGCTTACAGTCCGATTTGGTGATCGCGAAATTGACTTTGTACTTCCTTCTGTTCTTGGGGTTTTTCACTCGCAGCACTATCTCCCCCACAGGCTTCATTTCTGTTCCGTTGAACATCACCAGCTTCTTCTTCGTCTCTTGCAGGTCAGACTTTCTTTCATCTCCTGTGACTTCTCTGTACAGGCTCTCAGACATCACGTTTGTTGTTGCACCTGTGTCAAGAAGAAATGTTACCGGCATCTCATTTATCAACATTTTTGCTCGTATGTTTCTCTCCTTTTTTCTGGTTTTGTCTTCGATCCCGAGGATTTCATTATCGCTTTCAGTGTCGGTCTCTTCTTCTTCGAAGTACCGAACTCTTGCTTTCTTTTGATTTTTCTTGGGTGTTCTGCAGCATGAAGCAAAGTGATTATTTCCTCCACAAGCTTTGCATTTTCTTCCAAATGCTGGACATTTCTCTTTTGCTCTTGGGTGCTTTCCACCACAATATCCGCATTTCTCTCTGCACTCTGTTTTTTTGCTATACTGCTTTGCTGTCTTCTTTTCTTTGAAAGCTTGGACTTCCTGCGTGTCCTGCGTTTTTCTCATCATTTGGACGGTTTGATGTTGACTTGATTCATGCGCTCTGCACATATCAATACATGCAGTCAATGTCAGCTGTCGCACTTCCAGTAATTTTGATCGCAGAGTCTCGTCATGTACACCCAGTATGATTTGATCTCTCAATAGTCTGTCTTCCAGTGTACCATAGTTACAGGTCTTGATCAGTCTCCGCAGTTCTGCTATAAACTGTTCGATAGATTCTCCTGCTGCTTGATGTCTGCAGTTGAATCTGAATGCTTCGTAAGTTTCATTGGTTGAACCCACACAGTATTCTTCGAATTTCTGGAGAACGGTGTCAATGTCATTTCTTTCAGCTTCATTAGCAAATGCCAATCCTTCATAGATGTCCATAGCATCCAGCCCGATGCAAGAAAGAAAAACTGCTGTTCTGTATGTTGAGTCTTCTTCTGTCTGTGTTGTCACAATTTCATAGCTGTCCCAAAGCCTCTTGAATTTCCTCCAGCTGCTCTGCAGGTTTCCTCCATTCACATCAATTTTAGGAGGCAAGGGAATCTTGGCATGTCGTCGACTAGCTCTTCTCTCTTCTTGTTCATCTTCCATGGTTGAACTTTAGTCTTCAATATTCTGGATTTTTGTTGGAGTTCGTAATCACGATTCTGACACCATGTTTCGTTCTTTCTACAGCCAACTCGGAAGACAGGGCAATGCTTCTTCGTCTTTACTCCTCGCTCCCCGATTCTCAACTAACTACAGTATATATACATATCACAGTGAACAGCAATCAGGTATCATTTAAACGAATATCATGCCGTGCTGCTATCCGCACGCTGTTTACTGTCAACTCACGTCACAGTATCTGTGTATCTCTGTGTTTGTATGTCAGCAAGATTTTCTGAGCCGTTTCTAGATGTACGCTTGTAGCCTTACCAATTTTGGGGGGGGGGGGGGGGGGCAAAGGTGTAGACCTTTGAGGGTCGTGAACATACAAGTTTGGAGGTCATGGCGCCAAGGTCAAGGTCACAGGACAAGAACAGAGTGCCTACGATCAATGATTTTTGAAGATGGTGTGTGAACAGCACATTGGCAGGAACTTTTTTGACGCCATCTAAAATCTGCTTTCACTGTTGTAACAGTCTACCATGGCGCCCGATATATATCAAGCTATATTTCAGCCGAAGCTTCTCCAAGGTCACAGCGTCTTACCAAGCACAACATCTGAATATTTATTTAATAAGTTTTATGTAAAAAGGTGGGTAGTAAGGATGGCCAGATTGTCTTGCTTCTTCTTTTGCCGGGGGGGTTACTATTGGCCGAGTTAAACCAAAAAGAATACCGTTTCGCACGAATCAGGGTGCCCGGAAGTTGATTAACAGGGCAAAGGTCAAGGTCTTCCCATAACCCTGATGTCGTCGGGGAGTGTGAGGTAGTACATGCCCGAAAGTTGATTAACAGGGCAAAGGTCAAGGTTTTCCCATAACCATGAGGTCGTCGAGGAGTGTGAGGTAGTACATGCCTGGAAGTTGATTAACAGGGCAAAGGTCAAGGTCTTCCCATAACCCTGAGGTCAGGTCGTCTGGGAGTGTGAGACCAACTTTTCGTAGGGCCAACATAATGGGGGCCGGTGCCCATCTTCTGCTTTATCTTCCCCAACATTGAAGAGAGGGAGGGGGTATCTATTCACAGCTGGGTGGACTGGAAGGGGCTCTCAATTTTGTGTAGATAGTCTTGAAGGCAAGACCTTTACCTGTGGAATAGTTTGGGTTTTGTTTTTACATTAACCGTTTGACTCCCGCACCTATCCACTCACTGCAAAACTAGCCCTTTGACTCCCTCACCCTGTCCACCAGTTTTCTGAGGGAAGCTGGTGGATAGGGTGAAGGAGTCAAAGGGTTACTTTTTTGCTTTGCTGACATGGTTGACAATGCAGGATGCTGGTGGACAGGTTGCAGGAGTCAAGGGGTTAAATACAGATCACACAGTCACCTGAAAGAAGGAATATCTCGAGTGTTTTAACTCAGCCATGGAAGAAAACACAAGCTGTAATAATTTGAAAAGTTGAGAAAAATATAAAAGTTATCTTTGTCTGCAATAAAGGACTTGTAACACACAACCACGTCTGTCTGTCTGTCTGCCTGTCTGCCTGTCTCTCTCTCTCTCTCTCTCTCTCTCTCTCTCTCACACACACACACACACATACACACACGCGCACACACACACTAGCTTCCTTGATTTCTCTTTGTCTCTTTCTATCTGTCTGTCTGTCTTGTCTGTCTGTCTGTCTCCTACATTGATACAGACTCCCTGTAAGCACTAAGCGCACTGCATACTTGTATTTGTGAATTCTCTCCCTAGGCGAGGGCTGATTGCAGAATAGCTGACTAAGAGATAGTGTGATTATGCCACTATCCTCAAAAACAAAACTATGTTCTCTCTCTTTTTCTCTGTCTCCCTCTCTTTGTTCTCTCTCTCTCTCTCTTTCTCTCTCTCTCTCTCTCTCTCTCTCTCTCTCTCTCTCTTCTGTCTGTCTGTCCCTCTGCCTCTTTCTCAATCTCTCTGTTTCTATCTGTTTGTCTATTTGTCTGTCTGTCTGTCTGTGTCGTCTCTCTCTCTCTCTGTCCCTATGCCTCTTTCTCAATCTTTCTGTTTCTATCTGTCTGTCTATTTGTCTGTGTGTCTGTCTTGTGTCTCTCTCTCTCTCTCTCTCTTCTCTCTCTCTCTCTCTCTCTCTCTCTCTCTCTCTCTCTCTCTCTCTCTCAGGACAAATGACTCAAAGCATGAAGGCTCAGATTACAGCACAGGTGTTATCGCGATCAGTTTTCTTGTATACCCGGCTCGTAAATCACGGAAGTCAAAAGACGGGCGGTATTCCCATTCTTATGCATACTAACATGACGTGGCCACTTAGTATAACCCAAAAGCTCAGTCAACTTTTGATTAAAAAAAAACAAAAAACAAAAGAGGGAGGGGGCTAGAGATGGGTGGAAAAGGGAAAATAAGAATAGAAACGCGCACCCACTCGTGAACACGATACAGTCAAGCCGTACAAAGAGGCATCCATACCTTAACAATCAGTTGATCTCAGTAAAGATTTCAATGATGAGATTTCCATGAGCCATGAATGGGTCATGCAACGCATGGACAGCCAGCCTTTGCTTGAAGAAATGACTGTCGACTGGTGTCGGGAGCATGGGAGGTGAGTGTCCCGAGAGTGGCGAGGTATTGGTGCTCCGGGTCCCATCCACACCCTCATGGTGTTTCTTGTTAACTTTAACGATCAGATTTCCGTGACCGTCAAACAAACAGTTCCAACTGCCAGGGTAGTCAAGGGGAGAGGGGGACGTCGGACTTTCAGTCGGAAGGTCCTTGGTTCATCTGCCTGGACACCTCGACATGTTGGGTAACGTCTGAACTGCTGGCGATATTGGGTAACACCTGACACCTGGACATACTGGGTAACGTCTGAACTGCTGGCGATATTGGGTAACACCTGGACACCTGGACATACTGGGTAACGTCTGAACTGCTGGCGATATTGGGTAACACCTGGACACCTCGACATACTGGGTAACGTCTGAACTGCTGGCGATATTGGGTAACACCTGGACACCTGGACATACTGGGTAACGTCTGAACTGCTGGCGATATTAGGTAACACCTGGACACCTGGACATGCTGGGTAACGTCTGAACTGCTGGCAATATTGGGTAACACCTGGACACCTGGACATACTGGGTAACGTCTGAACTGCTGGCGATATTAGGTAACACCTGGACACCTGGACATGTTGGGTAACGTCTGAACTGCTGGCGATATTGGGTAACACCTGGACACCTCGACATACTGGGTAACGTCTGGACACCTCGACATGTTGGGTAACGTCTGAACTGCTGGCGATATTGGGTAACACCTGGACACCTGGACATACTGGGTAACGTCTGAACTGCTGGCGATATTGGGTAACACCTGGACACCTGGACATGTTGGGTAACGTCTGAACTGCTGCGATATTGGGTAACACCTGGACACCTCGACATACTGGGTAACGTCTGGACACCTCGACATGTTGGGTAACGTCTGAACTGCTGGCGATATTGGGTAACACCTGGACACCTGGACATACTGGGTAACGCCTAGACACCTCGACATGCTGGGTAACGCCTAGACACCTGGACATGCTGGGTAACACCTGGATACCTAGACATACTGGGTAACGCCTGGACACCTCGACATACTGGGTAACGCCTGGACACCTCGACATACTGGGTAACGCCTGGACACCTCGACATACTGGGTAACACCTGGACACCTGGACATACTGGGTAACGCCTGGACACCTCGACATGCTGGGTAACGCCTAGACACCTCGACATGCTGGGTAACACCTGGATACCTTGACATACTGGGTAACGCCTGGACACCTCGACATACTGGGTAACGCCTGGACACCTCGACATACTGGGTAACGCCTGGACACCTTGACATGCTGGGTAACGCCTGGACACCTCGACATACTGGGTAACACCTGGACACCTTGACATACTGGGTAACGCCTAGACACCTCGACATGCTGGGTAACGCCTGGACACCTCAACATACTGGGTAACACCTGGACACCTCGACATGCTGGGTAACGCCTAGACACCTCAACATGCTGGGTAACGCCTGGACACCTCGACATACTGGGTAACGCCTGGACACCTCGACATACTGGGTAACGCCTGGACACCTCGATATAATGGGTAACGCCTGGACACCTCGACATGCTGGGTAACGCCTAGACACCTCAACATGCTGGGTAACGCCTGGACACCTCGACATGCTGGGTAACGCCTGGACACCTCGACATACTGGGTAACGCCTGGACACCTCAACATGCTGGGTAACGCCTAGACACCTCGACATGCTGGGTAACGCCTAGACACCTCAACATGCTGGGTAACGCCTAGGACACCTCGACATGCTGGGTAACGCCTGGACACCTCGACATGCTGGGTAACGCCTAGACACCTCAACATGCTGGGTAACGCCTGGACACCTCGACATACTGGGTAACGCCTAGACACCTCGACATACTGGGTAACGCCTGGACACCTCGACATACTGGGTAACGCCTGGACACCTCGACATACTGGGTAACGCCTGGACACCTCGACATACTGGGTAACGCCTGGACACCTCAACATGCTGGGTAACGCCTGACACCTCGACATGCTGGGTAACGCCTGGATACCTCGACATGCTGGGTAACGCCTAGACACCTCAACATGCTGGGTAACGCCTGGATACCTCGACATGCTGGGTAAAGGGTTGGAGATATTTCCCATCTCCCAGGTCAATGTGTGTGCAGACTGCCAGTGCCTACACACCCTTTGTGTGTATGTGTACGCATGCAGAATATCAAATGTGCACGTTAAAGATCCTGTAAGTCATGTCAATGGTTGATGTTTACATGACAACACCCACCCACCCAGCAGAATCGGCCAAGCCAAAACAACATTCAAGAAGATATGAAAAGCGTTCTTACCAACAAATGCCTATCAATTAACATCAGGAAGAGAGTTCCTGAATGTTATATAGAACTGATACTGTTGTACAGTTGTGAGACGTGGACAGTCAACATGCAAAGTAAGAACAAAAGCGAGACAACTGAAATGTGGTTTCTAAGAAGAATTTTGAGAGTTCCATGGACAGCAAAGAAAAGAAACGAGACGGTCTTGAAGGAGGCAGGCTCAAGAAGATCGTTAATAAAGAAGATTAGGAAAAGACAAGCAACATGTCCAGGACATTTTATGATGAAAGGGGAATCAGAACACCTGGTCACAACAGCAAAGCTGGAGGGAAAGAGAACACCAGGTAGACCCAGAGAGAAAATGTTAGACGGACTTGCAGGGTGGTTGAGGGTGGGAGATGTACTTGCAGCGACAAGGGATAGATTCGTGTGGAGGGCCATGATCACCAACGCCATGCTGCAGGGCACATGATGATGATGATAAACACCCGGTATGCACCGCGACCAAGAAAGGAACATGTGGACTGTGCACAACATTCTGTTGCACGCTGTGGGTAAAACAACGTGTGTACGCGAGTAAAATTGGAATGCAAACTAAAAACACAAAGCTGATCTCACCAACGGCTTTAGCAATGACACTCTCATGAGCATCACACATACAGTTCATTTTGAGTGGTATGTAAGTATCTGGGAAATAATCACGTTCTGAATACCTGGGAAACAATGACTTGAGCCGCTGAATATCTGGAAAACAATGAGTTGAGCTCGTAACATTCATTCTCACTGGTCTAAATATTGGACTACTGGACCACGTCCGTTTGGACTTCATGACATGGGACTGTGCATTAAACTTTTAACTCTCGCAGCCTGTCCACTAGCATTCTGCATTGTCAACCATGCCAGCAAAAGCAAAAACTTAATCCTTTGACTCGTTCACTCTCCCTCACTTACTTTAGGGAGCTAGTGGATAGGGTGAGGGAGTAAAAGGGTCAAACTTGGTATGACCTGTTCTGATCTTGGTCAAAATCTGTTGATAAACAACCGACAAATTCTTGTAAACACGTCGTGACCCTGATCACTGACTGTCTTAACAGTGAAACGTACAGAATAACATTTCTGTTTATCACCACACATTTTCTTTCAGTTTAATCAGAATCTGACGTCAAATAGCCTAAGTATGTTTAATTAAATAGTTTAATCATTTTAGACCCCGTCCTGGTCTGTATACAGGACCGCTTCAGTCTAGGTTACGCATTCGCGTTGCTTACTGCAAAAGAGAGAGTAGTGAATCCAATGTGATGATAGTTCATCAACAAACCGCTGATAAGAGATTTTTGCTGATTTATACCATTCTCCTGCTACATAATGGAGAAGATCCAAAATGATCATGCCATTAGCCACACCCTGCATATAGGCCCTATGCGCTGGCAAGGTCTTGAACAGACACACACACACGTACAGGCAGACAGACAGACAGACAGACAGACATTCTTTATCGTTGATAGGAAATAATCTCCCAGAAAAAATGTAGGTACAACACAGTGCGAACGCCCACACCCACACACACACCTAAACACACACACACACATGCACGCACGCACATACACACACCTACACCTACACACACCTACACACACACACACACACACACACACACACACACACACACACACACACACACACACAACACAACACACACACACACACACACTCGCACACACACACACTGAAATGAATACATCTTGTCGGCAAAGAGTTTCAAGCCATTCATGCTTGTGTGTCATGTAATTCAAAGTCAGACAACTTTTTTTTTCAATTTAATAAAAACAGGTATTCCCCCACACTTCCCCAACACGAATGTGGCCGTGCAGCAGATCTCATTCAATTTTGATAAAAAAAAAAATTTTAAAAAAGAGTAACTGAAAAGGAGCAGCTCTTACCAGCACAGCATGCGTGTAGGAGGTCGGTCCTACGTTCTGATAGGTAAAGATAAAGGTTGTCCCCTAACTCTGATGACATAGGGGAGTGAGGTGGTAAAGACATGATTTTTTTCTTTTTCTTTTTGATTTTTTTTTTTTTTTTGTGGCCGGCGAAAGACGGTGGTGCTTCACCTCACACCAAATCCTGTACAGGTTAACCCTTTGACTCCCGTACCCTGTCCACCAACTGCAAAAACTTAACCCTTTGACTCCTTCACCCTATCCACCAGCTTTCTGTCAGGGTGAGGGAGTCAAAGGGTTAAGTTTTTGCTTTGCTAGCGTGGTTGACAATACAGGATGCTGCTGGTGGACAGAGTAGTGCGGGAGTCAAAGGGTTAGGGTTCCCATTGTCAGCTGGGGGGACTGAAATATCTCCAGAGTCAGACATGGTTGAGTGTCGGATTCACATGCTAATGGTTGTGGGTTCGAATCCCGGGGTGCGCTACATTAAAACTGGCCTTCTCACTGTCCCATCTTAACATCATTGTTGTTCTGGTGGTGTCAGTATAGGATTAGATAAGTCCCCCTTCCCCCATTTCTCTGGGATGGTTATCATCGTCGGCCATATCACCTGAGGTGGGTGCCGACGTAAAAACTGAACTAAATCAATCAATCATGTTGGCGTAGATGTAGAATTCCCGTCTCCCTTCCAGTATAACTGCACGGCATGGAGACTTGTCGGGGACCACAGTGCCATTTTTTTAAAGCCAGATAAAAAAAAAAAAAGTAGGACAAAATGTGACTTGTGCTCTCGATCTCTTTTAGTTTCTGATAAAACGGTGTACAAGTGAAAATGAGTAGATCTACGTCTTGCCATTATTAACAGAGCGTGTGTGTGTCGTGTACTCGCTGTGACAGGCAAGGATCAAGGTTGTAAGCACAGTCCCGAGGTCGTAGGAAAGTCATGTGGTAGAAAGAAACTTCAACTTCGCTCGGAGCCAGCGTGATGTAGGACGGGGAAGTCTCGATATGTCCCAGGTTTGAAACGTTCCAGGTTCGTAGCGTCCAAGGTTCGATCATCATCATCATCAGGTGCCCTGCCGCATGGCGTTGGCGATCATGGACTTCCATCTGCCTCTATCTCTCGTTGTCCCTAGCATCTCCCCCACCCTCCTCGTCCCCAGCCACTCTGCAATCCGTCCAGCATTTTCTCTCTGGGTCTACCCGGTGCTCTCTTTCCCTCCAGCTTTCCCGTTGTGACCAGGTGCTCCAAATCCCCCTTCCTCATAAAATGGCCTAGTTCGATACGTGACAATATCATTGTCTGCGAAGCTAGTGGAACACAGACTCTGGAAATATTGTGTGGGAACATGGGTGGCAGGTATTACATGGCAGATTGTCGGTGCTGAAAGATGGAAAACATGAGCATGCTCTCTCTCTCTCTCTCTCCCTCTCTCTCTCTCACGCACGCAAGAAAAGAGACATTTTGTACCTGGGACGTATCGAACTTGGGATGTATCGAACCTGGGACGCCTCGAACCTGGGACGTATCGAGACGTATCCATGTGGGACAATACCTGCCTCCTGTTCCTCACTGCTTTACTTTCCCTATCAAGAACAGGGTTAGGCAGCTATTGACAGCTGGGTAAAATGGAGGCTGCATAAAAAAATAGTTTCTTCCGAGTTAGACTCCAACCTGTGCAGTGACTCACCTGAAAGACAAACAGCTATGAACGTTAATTCGAACCTGCCTAAAAACGCTTGGTTGGTGAAAAGTGGAGTCTTTTCTCATCCGCTTACTATGTTTAGACCTGTTAGTGTTTGAAGCCCTTCAGTGTGTACGTACACATTTGCAGAGCTTCAAATACACACGCTAAAGATCCCACATGCTATGTCAGTGTCAGAGGAGTATGGAAACATGAATATTATCAGCATGCACAACCGCCGAACACAGAACATGACTGCCTACATGGTAGGCTGAAATAAGGCCATAGATACATGTAAAAGCCTACTCGTATGTACGGGAGTGCCCAAGACACGCCAAAAGACGAAGGCAGAAGCTGTAATAAGCTTGAGCTGTGCACCAGCCAAGTCTACAACATGCTTTGATGCCAGGTAATAAATAAGCTTTCACATCTACCGAACAGAAGTGATTATAAAACCAGCAGTTTAACGTATCGATCGTAATATCGGTCCTATATATATATAAATAGGATCCTTTTCCCGCGCGTCACACAGAACCGGCCGGCCTACAGCGTTGTCGTGACTCAGTGAAGTCAGCCCAGTCAGCCTGCCAGGCCGGTGTCGATCCCTTGCACACGTATTGTTACTGCCACTGCACCGCGTGCACTCAAGCTAGGTGGGCGCCGGTTGTTGCTATTTTAAAGATCGCACTGATGTAGTGTTGCCACATCAGAACTACCCCGTGTGTTTTCGGGTGGATTTTTTTTTCTCTTTGAAACGAAATCGTGTCCTAGATCATTTCCTCTTGTGCAAGGAATCACACATGACATAGTGGTATAGATTTCCACATACCCTGAGGTCGTGGGGAACCGTTAAATTAACGGGTTTTTTTTCTGAGTTTTTTTGTTTTTTTCAGTAGCAATGTGAGCAATGTCATTTCTATCGCTGCTTAAAGAAGAAAGGGTGAGGGTGGTGCCCATCTCATAGCTGTCGCTGCTGAAAGAAGAAAGTCTGGTGCCCCGTTCACAGCGAAGTAAGGACTGAAGACCTCACGCACATAAACAGTTCTCCTGGCGTGATTCGTACTGGCAGCAGACTGGAAGACACCCTCCTTTGCGCCAACCAGCATGATCTGAAGTATACGATAATGAAAAATCAAACTCGTAAAAAAAAAAAAATTTTTTAAAGAAAAAGAAAAGAAAAAAAAAAAGAAGAGAAGATGGGGAAAATGACAGAAAGAAAAAATCTTTTCTTGTAGGTGACTGAAAGTGGTTAAAGACAGAAAAGGAAAACGAAAGATAGAAAGAAGGAAAGAATAAAACAAACCAACACAAACGACATGAAACAATATTCTTTCAAAAAAAAGAAAGAACTGAAGTGGCACACGCAATCACCCTCAAACTCACACGCAGAGGCAGAGGGAAGGGAGAGAGGGGGTAGGGGGGAAGGAGAGGGAGAGAGAGAGGGCAGGTTAGAGAATGATTGATTTGATCTTTATCTGACTTCGTTTGGTCTTCCCCTATTGTTATGTGAGGAAAGAGATAAGAACGACAGAAAGAAATGATATGAAACAATCTTCCTTTTGAAAAAACAAGGGTGTTTAAAACAAAGAGGAAAAAGAAAAAGAACTATCAACATCCTTCAGTCCATCCAGCTGTAAAGTGATGTTGATTCTGTTCAGGGTTGGGGAAGATAAATCAGTGAGGGAGAGAGATGAGCACCACCCTCATCATGCTAGTCCAGAGAAAAGTTCAGGTTTCTATCACGTTGGTGTACAATGACTTCAGGGTCATGGGACAACCTTTAAGGGTTTTGGTTTGGTTTGGTTTGGTTTGATTTGGGTTGGGCTGGGTTGGGTTGGGTTGGGTTGGGTTGGGTTGGTTTGGTTTGGTTTGGTTTGGTTTGGTTTGGTTTGGTTTGGTTTGGTTTGGTTTGGTTTCAGTAGACTAATAAAATAGCAGTACAAAACATAGACTAGGTAAAACATAGTCTAGGCAGGGCCTCAGGACCTGGCCAGCTCATGGGTTTATGTGCAGGCTTAAGGCTTGTGCCATGATCACCATACAAATGGCACCTGTGACGTTAGTGCATATGGAATTCGTTCCGAGCGCAGAGACGTCATCTTGACAAACTGGGACTGAAACTTGGTTTTGTTTGGTTTTTAATTATTATTTTTCTAACCTGAAAGACGAGCCAGACACAAATTATTCCCACCACAAAACCTATCATCTCGGATATCAAGGGAAACCTGTTTAAGAATGCAGTCAGACACTTGAATGGTCAGAGATGCATGTTTTTGTTCCACTAATTTTCCTGTTTTCATAATCTTCCTTGTTACACAACAGGTTTACCGTGTGAAATTGGGACTGCTCACTGGAGGGGAGAATGCGTCGTGCAATGCAGCACTAAACTGTTTTAATGTGCGCATGTATATTTTTTGGTTTGTTTTACATCAGCCTTACCTCTTGATTTTATAATTTTCCATTCAGTCGATCCTGTGCTTATATTTTCCCTTATTTTCATATTTATGTGGGGGATGTATGTGAACCCATGTGTATGCATGCGTGTAGATATATATGCATGCATGTATGCAGATATACATATATGTATATGTATATGTATGCATATATATACATATATCTGTGTGTGTGTGTGTGTTGTGTGTGTGTGTGTGTGTGTGTGTGTTGTGTGTGATCGCCAACGCCACGCGGCAGGGCACATGATGATGATGTTTGTACGTATGTATATGTATATATGGATATGCGTGTGTATGTATGAATGAATTTGTATGTATACGAATGCATTATTCAATAGTAAGATACTTTACATTCCAAAAACTACTCCTAGCTAGTGCATCATAGTATTCATAGTTCTAGCCCTGGACCCTCTGCAGGCTAAAACAATTCTAATATGGCATGACCACTTTTGAAATTGCAGAATTCATCTCATTTCCCCTCTGATATCATCATATTTGCCTCCCCTCTTCCCGTTTCTTACCTTTACTGACAAACACATTATGATTTTATGTTATACCTCTTCTCCCACTGGACGAAGCAGCAGGAAGTTTCAGTCTTTTTCTCCTAATTGTTATATATGGTGTTTGTTTGTTTGTTTGTGATCTTACATTCACGCTTGACAAAGGCCAGTTGGCCGAAAATTTGCGCCTGTCTTGTCTCGTTTTATTAAATACGAGTTCTGATTTTATTTTCGTGTTTTTCTTGTTCCTTTTCATTGTTTGTTTGTACAAATTACAGAACTTGCCGGGCACAATTCTTTTCTTTTTGTGGATTCTTTTACATGTGTTTAAATGAGCCCTGCACATGGAATCTCAGTTTACTGTCTCATCAAAAAAAAAATTAAACAGCATCTAGATTATTTTGTTAAGGAAGGAGAAAATTGTCTGTCCAAACTGTATTTGCAATCAGACTTCAGGCGTCCTAGGCATGTGCTTTTAATTTGGGCCATTGTTCTACTGGCGTGCGGTTGTGTGTTTATTTTCATGGGCTTATTTCGTGTGTCATGCATGCTCTGTCTCAGGTATCACCACACTCAAACTGTTTACACGCTGAAAAAGTTTAAAACTTCCTCATCTATGATCATATCTGAGAAAACTGGGTGTCCATCGTTGAAGCACATAAGGGGATAGGTCTGTTTAACGCCACTGTAGAGGAAGAGTATTCCATACTTTTCAACTTCCTGGACTGTTGTAACGTCACACACCTGTACTTTTAAACATGTAAAAGGTCATGTATTCACGTTTTAAACACACACACACACACACACACACACACTACATACCACACACACACGTACACACACACCACACACACACACACACATACACACACACACACGCACACACACACATACATACACACAACAGCACACACACACACATACATACACACACACACACACGCACACACACACACACATACAACACACACAACACACACACACTCACACACATATACACACACACACACACATACACACACACCACATACAAACACACACACACATACACACACACACACACACACACACACATACAACACACACACACATACACACACACACACACACACACAGAGGCACCTCAGATCGATATGAAACAAAGAAAAAAGGAGGAGACCTAGGTGGCACAGAGACCAGAGTTCCCCGCTTCTCGTCTCACTGCACAGGTTTGGAAGGTTGCGAATCTTACCCAAGAAAACAAAATGATTAACACAACCTCCTGTCAAGCCAGCTGTAAAATGTTACCTGGCCCTATTCAGGGTTGAGGAAGATAAATCAGCAAGAGAGAAGTGATGGGATCTACTCTTTTTAATACTGATTCAAAAAAGAGTCGAGGACTGTACTGAGTCATTCAATCCCTAACGACCTCGGGGTCATGGGACAACTTATACTGCCTGTAACCTGAAAGGGGAGCCAGAAACTGATCGTCCCCCACCTCAAAAAGCTGTGTCTCCTCAAATATCGAGGAAAGATTTTGTTCAAGGATACAGTCAGAGTCCTGAATGGTTAGGGATACGAGTGTTGGTGTACTCATTCTATTTCTGTGTTTGTATTTTTACATTTCGAAATCTTTTTTGCCACACACCGGGTTTACGGTGTGAAATTTGAGAACAGTGTGTCGCCATAGATCAGCCCCAACTTTGGGGTTGTTTTTTGTTTGTTTGTTTGTTTGGTTGGTTGGTTGGTTGTGGTTGGTTGGTTGATTTTGTTTTTGTTGTTTGTTTGTTGTTGTTGTTGTTTTTGTACGTCTGTTTATATTTGTTTTTATATGAAAATAGAATTTTCTACAGAACTTTGCCAGCGAAAATTCTCTTTTCTTGTCGGGGAATTTTTACATGAGTTAAATGATCCCTGCACATGGGACTCCAGTTTACTGTCTCATCCAAAAATCTGTCACCAAGGCCCTCACTTGAAGACCTGGTGAAGGAAGGAGACAAGTCCCTGACCAAAGTGGGGTTCCAGCCAGGACTTCTGGTACTATGCACCGATGCTATTACTATTGCTCCTCCTGCGTACAACACTCACTTTCATCATCATCATCAGGTGCCTTGCCGCCTGGCGTTGGCGATTATGGACTTCCATCTGTCTCTATCACTTGTTGCCTCAAGCATCTCTTCCACCCTCCTTGTCCCCAGCCACTCGCACTTACTTTACCTACTGCCTGTTATGCCAACAGTATGCAGGGCAGCTACAGAGATTGTTCACATGGCGGGCGGGCTGGTTCTTTTGACAGAGCCTAGGGATTCCAGATCTGATATGTCGAGTTCAGTCCCAGCTGGCAACCTTAAAAACTGGTCTGTTGGCTGCCTATATTATATGTAATGTTTCCATCATTCTGGTGGTGTCAGCTTAGTGTTTCATAGGTCCCTCTCCCCTCCCGTCCCATTTCAAGACCTTGCCAGCGCATAAGGGTTTGTACAGGCTCAGGTAGTCTGCCATGTAATTGCTGGCAGATTAGGCTTGAGCGTATACGAAACAGCCTGAGCAAGACGAAAAAAAAAAAAAAAAAAAAAAGCAAAAAAAAAAGCTCCGTACTCCAATCTTCAAATTCTGTCTATTCTGGGCCAGTCTCCATATGAGCCGAAAGCCCCATGTGTGTTTCAGGACGTTGTTCGTATGGTGGTCTAGTCATTTCTACAGGTTTATTTCGTGTGTCATGCATGTGTTGCCTTCTCAGTTATTGCCACGCATAACGTGTTTGCAGCTGAGAAAATTCAAGTTTTCCTCATCCGTGAGCATTTCTGAGGAAAGGGCATACATATCGTTCAGTTGTAAAAGCCTGTGTACACTCGTGCCGTCACTGTACAGACAGTGCACCCGCACTTTTACTTCTCGCCCTTTCGGGGGGAAAAAAAACAACAGAAAAAAGAAGCGGAGATCGTTTGATATGGTCCTTAGGGATGCGTGTGTGTGTGTGTGTGTGTGTGTGTGTGTGTGTGTGTGTGTGTGTGTGTGTGTGTGTTTGTGTTGTGTTGTGTGTGTGTGTGTGTGTGTGTGTGTGTGTGTGTGTGTGTGTGTGTGTGTGTGTGTGTGTGTTTGTGTTGTGTGTGTGTGTGTTTGTGTGTGTGTGTTCTTTGATTTAACGTCTTTTCACTATAAGTGATATTAGACGGGGGAGGGGGAAGGGGGAATAAAAAATGAATAAATAAAATAAAATGTAGAACGATAGTTGGGCGGGTTGGATTGGGGCAGAGGGGAGATAGAGTAAAAAAAGACATAAGTAGGTGGGAGAACAGGAAAATGGAACGAAAACTTAACTCTAACAATTAACTTCAACAATATGAAGGGAAATTGTAACACTAATACACAAACTGCATTAAGTGTGTGTTTGTGTGTGTGTGTGTGTGTGTGTGTGTGTGTGTGTGTGTGTGTTTGTGTTTTGTGTATGTTTTGTGTGTGTGTGTGTGTGTGTGTGTGTGTGTGTGTGTGTGTGTGTGTGTGTGTGTGTGTGTGTGTGTGTGTGTGTGTGGTGTTGGTGTTTTGTGTGTGTGTGTGTGTGTGTGTTGTGTGTGTGTGTGTTTGTTTGTGAATGTGTTTGTGTGCGTTTGTGTGTTCGTTCGTTCTTTGATTTAACGTCTTTTCACTATAAGTGATATTAGACGGTATGTGTGTGTGTGTGTGTGTGTGTGTGTGTGTGTGTGTGTGTGTGTGTGTGTGTGTGTGAGTGTGTTTGTGTGCGTTTGTGTGTTCGTTTGTTCTTTGATTTAACGTCTTTTCAGTATAAGTGATATTAGACGGTATGTTTGTGTGTATGTGTGTGTGTGTGTGTGTGTGTGTGTGTGTGTGTGTATGTGTGTGTGTTTGTGTGTATGTATGTTTGTGTGTGTGTGCGTGTGTGTGTGTGTGCGTGTGTGTGCGTGTGTGCGCGCGCGCGCGTGCGTTTTGTAAACAAATTGTTTACAGATGGACTATTTTCTCCAAATTTGGGTGCATTGAGCCAGTTTGTTTAGGTCATTGTCACCCTTGAAGATCAAGTCGGGATTTCTCAAAAAGACATGCTCAAATATAATGAATGGAAGAACTCATTCATGTGTATGTCAGGTGCAAACTATCAGGGAACTCATTATGTGTGACTGTTAACGTGTGTGGACCACACTTCAGTCATGGATTTTAACCAGATGAAAACAGCTCTCCAATACTGTTGTACGGATGTGAGGCATGGACAATCATCAAGCAAAGCCAGAACAAGATTGAGGCAGCCGAGATGTGGTTTCTAAGAAGAATGTTGAGAGTTCCATGGACAGCAAAGAAAACAAACGAGACAGTCTTGATGGAGGCAGACACAAGTAGATCACTCATAAGGAAGATTAGAAAAGACAAGCAACATTTATAGGCCATTTTATGAGGAAGGGGGATTTGGAGCACCTGGTCACAACGGGAAAGCTGGAGGGAAAGCGAGCACCAGGTAGACCCAGGGAGAGAATGCTGGACGGACTTGCAGAGTGGCTGGGGATGAGGAGGGTGGGGGAGATGCTGAGGGCAACGAGAGATAGAGATGGTTGGAAGTCCATGGTCGCCAACGCCATGCGGCAGGGCACCTGATGACGATGATGATGAAAACAGCTCAACAAGAATTTATCGCCTCTTTAAGGAGGATGTTGTTGTAAACTGGATGGAGAGATGAAAAAAAACACACAAAAAACAAAAACAAAAAAAAAACAACCATGGAATACTCTTTATATCTAAATGTACACGACCCAAATTTTGGATCATTTTTATAAAAAACAAAAAACAATTTGGATTAAAAAGGACATAATACAGGACGCTACTTCTTCTGAATCTGTTTGCAAGATGTTCAAAACTGGCTTGTGAAGTAAAAATCTTGATGAACATCCTGTCCGGCTCAGAGGGTGAGCCTAAATGAATATTAGTCATGGTTGGAGAAGATCACGCAGTTAGGGGAAAGAATGCATATCATATAACCTTCTTAAAACTGCACAAGAGTGTGTAGTGACTTGAGATCTGTATGGAATGTCACTTCGTTTGCCAATGACATGTTTTCACGGTTACGGCTTAACGTCTACGTTTTAACTATTTACCTTTCAAAGTGATAGAATTTCCACAGGAAATGGTGCCCATCGAAAAGACGTTTCATTTATTGTTCGCTTTTTTTTTTTTTTTTTTTTTTTGCTTTTTGTTTTTGTTTGTTTGTTTGTTTATTTGTTTTTATTCATTTATTTGTTGCTTCGGGAGGCTATCATTCGGCAGGTATGTAAGCTAGACAGTATCGGGCCTGTTCCTTTTCATGGTCATTGGAGACCCAGTTTGAACGTATCATGAAAGAGGATTCCTCCCCAAGATATGTGATCTGCAGAATGTGAAAAGCAGCCTACACGGTAATATGGTGATCCAAAAATGTCCAATATAGCCCAGGACGGATTTGATAGAAACTATAAAAAAAATATTTAAAAAAGAATAGGGGTGAAATCTAGTCGGTAGTCCATTAATCCTAAGCTTGTAACGCTAAGTCTGGGCTGTTGCAGGCAGACAGAGCAGGTATAGCCCAACAGCCCAAACAAAGATCCAATCGATAGTGAATTGTAGCCTAACGTGGTGCTGCCCACAAGACGGGCTGCAAAAAGAGTAGGGGTGGGGGGTAGGGGGTGAGGGAGACTAGATGGCCAGTAGGGCCTATATATAGTGTCAGACATTGCGGCGTCTGCTGTAGGCTATGTCAAGCTTCAGGGCCATGTCAGCAACGATTTTTTTACTAATTGATTAAAGGAAAGACGGTTGTGATTAGGTGTCTAGTCATTTTCTCTCACCCATGCATCTAACCGTTTGCGGTTTTTTTGTTTGTTTGTTTGTTTGTTTTTGTTGCATTATTTTCATTGGGGAGGGTTTGTTGGAGATATAAGGGAAAGAAAAAAAAGGGAAACGAAAAAGGAAAGGACAGAAATGCGAGAAGAATGGGAGGGCTGAGTCATTTTGATCATCTCTGTCTGTCTCTGTCTGTCTCTCTCTCTCTGTCTGTCTGTCTGTCTGTCTCTGTCTGTTCTCTCTCTGTCTGTCTGTCTGTCTGTCTGTCTCTGTCTCTGTCTCTGTCTCTCTCTCTCTCTCTCTCTCTCTCTCTCTCTCTTTTATACATTACATATAATATATATATATATATATATATATTACTCTCTCTCCCTCCCTCTCGTTCTCTCTCTGTCTCTCTCTTTATCTCTCTCTCTCTCCCTCTCTCTTTCGCTCTCTTTGTCTCACTCACTCACACCACCACACACACACACACACACACACACACACACACACACACACACACATAACATCTGTTGCTTCTGTCTGTCTGTCTGTCTGTCTGTCTGTCTGCTTTTTCTTCTTCTTCTTCTCTCTCATCAAAAATTACTCTCTTTACTCTCATTCATTCTTTCTCTATGTTGATGTATTTGTGTTATAAATATCATTGATGTAATAGTTTTGTTCAGTATCCTTCTTTCCAGGTACGTTAATAATGGCAAGTGTGAACAATGACTTTCAGCTGATAACCTCTACTGTTGTAAACAAAACTATAGTTGATATTGTCATTGTCATTGTCATTCTCTCTCTCTCTCTCTCTCTCTCTCTCTCTCTCTCTCTCTCTCTCTATCTTTTATCTATCTATCTATCAATCTATCTATCTATCAATCTGTCTGTCTCTCTCTCTCTCCCCACCCCCACCCCACCCTCCACCCCCATCAACAGGCCTCAAAATCGCAGTCGCTTGAATATCGGATTCACCTGATAATGCATGGTTGTGGGTTTGAACCTGGAGGACGTTACGTTAAACTGGCCTTCTTACTATCCTTGTTAACATTATTGTTCTTGTTGTTGTTGTGCTGGTGTCACTGTAGGAGTAGGTAAGCCACCCACCCTCCCTTCTCCCTCTGGTTGGTCATGTGGGATTAGATAAAGGCCTCCTTCTCTCCGCCCCCCCCCCCCCCCCCGCAATCCCTCTTCCATGGGAAGGTAGTCCCTGTCAGCCCTATTTTTGGGTGTGACGTAAATCGTAATCGAATTAATCTGTCTGTCTCTCTGGCTGGCTGGTTGGCTGGCTGGCTGGCTGACTGTCTGGCTGGCTGGCTCTCTCTCTCTTTTTTCTCTCTCTCTCTCTCACTCTCTCTCAATCCCTCTCTCTCTCTCTCTTTCTCTCATTTTCTCTTTCTCTCCCATCCTTGAGTAATAAGGTGTTTTGAAATTTGTGGCTGGACAATTCCCCTGATCAGTGCAACACAGAATCTAGACTGTAGTGAGTGCACAGAGAGGGAAAGAGAGAGAGAAAGAGAGAGAGAGAGTGGGAGGGAGAGAGAGAGTGAGAGAAGACAGACAGACAGACAGCCAGCCAGACAGACAGACAGAGACAAAGAAAGACAGGAACAGAGAAAGACAGGAACAGAGACAGAGAGAGACAGAAACAGACAGAGAGACAATGAGAGACAGACAGAGAGAAAGAGAGAGAGACAGAGAGAGAGAAAGAGAGAGACAGAGACAGACTGAGACAGAGAGACAGAGAGACAGAGAGACGGAGAGACGGAGACAGACAAGAGACAGAGACAGACAGAGACACAATGAGAGACAGAGAGAGAGAGAAAGAGAAAAAGAGAGAGATAGAAAGAGAAAGACAAAAATAGAGGAAAGAGAGAGAGAGAGAGATAGAAATAGAGGAGAGAGACAGACAGACAGACAGAGACAGGCAGACAGACAGACAGAGACAGACAGACAGAGACAGAGAGAGAAGATCAAGAACAAGAATCTTTTCTTCTAAGATTCATCGCACTTTGACAGTTTCATTTGTGCACAAGTTTTTGGTCCCATTTTCTACGCCACTTTTAATTGACTTCAGAAGCAGTGACAATTTTTCACAATGCTACGGATGACGATGGAGATATAACTATAACGCTATGAGGGGTCCACTGTTGACTGAGACTGCGTAACAGAGCTGTGCGCTATGCTTCGTTTTGTGACATATCCTGGTGTCAAACAGGTTCAAGAGCTGCAGACACCTGCAGTGTTGGTCAAGAAATTTAAGCAATGCCCTTAACCCTTTGACTCCCGCGCCTTGTCCACCAGCATCCTGCACTTTCAGTCATACTAGCAAAGCAGAATCTTAACCCTTTGATTCCCTACACCCTTTCCACCAACTTCCTGCAGGAAGCTGGTGGACAGGCTGAGGGAGTCAAAGGGTTAAGTTTTTGTAGTTGGTAGATAGAGTGCGGAAGTCAAAGGGTTAATAACGCATCCGTGAACTGGATGAAACTTGACTATGTGATGGCAGTCTTTCTAGAGAACACATACAACATTCAGCTCTAGGTCCGAGACAGTTCGGGTCGATGAATGCTACAGTGATTTCCACAGGTAAGACGGGATTCGAACCCACAACCTTTCCATTCGTTAGTAAATTGCGGTAACCACCGCACAATGGTGACAAAGTGCAAGATCAATTTTATTTGTTTGAGGGTAATGGCATAAACATAACTGACAATGCAAGAAAGATACTTTGTATATCTAGGTCTGGACCGTGAAGGAGGGTCTACGCCGATACAAATGAAGCATAAAAGCACACAGAGAGAGACAGACAGACAGATAGAGACAGAGACACAGAGACAGAGACTCAGAGAGAGAGACAGAGACAGACACAGAGAGAGAGACAGAG
>CM060308.1:23737339-23747339 GCA_030674185.1 Monoplex corrugatus | reverse complement strand
ATATTACAAAATGTGCCAGGGTTAAAAGCTTTGTACAAATACATGGCAAGCCAGACCCTATGGCGTAATTTTTTTTTAGTAGATGTTATGAGTCATGAGAGTCAAAGTACTTATGGGCTGTTTATGATATTTAGGATTGGGGGAATTGACTACTCGCCTAGTTTGCTAAGGGCAAAACAACAACATGCAAAATGAACTTCTTTTCACAGGGAGGGAGAGAGAGGGGGGGAGAGAGAGAGAGGAGAGAGAGGGGGGAGAGAGAGAAAGGGAGAGAGAGAGAGAGAAGAGAGAGAAAGGGAGAGAGGAGAGAGAGAGGGGGGGGGGGAGAGAGAGAAAGGGAGAGAGAGAGAGAGAGAGAAGAGAGAGGGAGAGAGAGAGAGACCCACAACAGGTGAATCCGATACTCAAGCGACTGCGATTTTGAGGCTTGATGATGGGGGTGGGGGAACAGAGTGAGAGAATGATAGTGACAATGGCAATGACAATGACAATGACAATGACAATGATAATGGCAATGACAATGACAATGACAATGATAGTTTTGTTTACAACAGTACAGGTTATCAGCTAAAAGTCATAGTTCAAACTTGCCATTACTAGCATGCCTGGAAAGAAAGATGCTGAACAAAACCATTACATCAATAATATGATATAAATACATCATACAAAGAGGGAAAGTGAATGAAAGCAAAGAGAGCAATCTTTGATGACAAAGAAGAAGTAGAAAAAAAAAAGAGAGACAGACAGACAGACAAACAGACACAGACAGACAGACAGACAAACAGACACAGACAGACAGATAGACAAACAGACACAGACAGACAGACAGACAGACACAGACAGACAGACAGACAGACAGACAGAGACAGAGAGACAGAAACAGAGAGAGATTGACACTGACACTAACACTGACGCTGACACTGACTCTGACTGACACCAATACATGTAGAAATTTAATTGCGAGGCCACTGTCCCATAAACAGCAGGGAGAGAGGAAAGATGATGACAGCTTTAATCTGTTCACACATAACTGATGCACTGAAGTAAAATGTAAAAAAATTGTCAGAAATAATGAGAGAGAGAAACAGACAGACAGGCAGACAAACAGATACAGAGAGAGACATAGACAGAAAGAGAAGAGAGAGAGAGAGATGTATATGTGACCTTCCACCACGAAATCAGTCTTAACTAGCATTTTGGGCATTTTGAGATATACATATCACTGGAAAGTGTACAATCTGCTGATTATTTTGGTACTTGAATAAAGTTTGTACTCAAAAAAATGTAGAAGTTATGTATGTTTAAACTCATTAAATTGTATGACGGCCATTTTGAGAAAACAGCCTCTAAAGGTTTTGTGTGCTCTCCTACTCATTTTCCTTAAATTTCTTTATTTGGTGGCTTTGACCCAGTTTGTTTCTAATTTAAGCTGTCATTATCTGAAAGGTGCACCAAAGAGCTTTCTGTCAGTTATCAATGTGGGGGTCCTGTACATGTTACCGTTCATAATAAGAGACAAAAATAGGTACTTTTGGTAGGAAATTGCGTTCTTTCTGCTACGATCAGTGCATTAAAATACCATTTTAAATTGATTAATTATATCTTTTCAAGAAAAAAAGTTCTGTGGGGGATAGATTATTGTTTACAGAAATCAATTTTGAGAAAAAGTCAAAACACCCCAGATAGACTCTCAGTCACCTTTTCAGCTCCTAGTCCTGTTCGACTGACTGCGAGTTAAGACTGATTTCGTGGTGGGAAGTCACATATACACACTAGAAAATTGCTGCTCTACACGACATCTTTCACTTACGTTACAGCAGAAATGAACATCAATGGTGCAAGGACTGACACCATGTTTCTGATACAAGTACAAAGAGTGACATTAGATAAACTGGAAGCTGGATTATGTTTATACACAGTATACTGTATATTACCACTATATCATGTTTGTTTACATGTTCTTTGTACAAATTTTATGCTGTATTTTCTTTTGGTTGTATTGTTCCCAGAGATTTTTGGGCTCTTACGATGTTCTTATTCTTAACTCATAATGCGTTTTTTTTTTTCATGTATATGTTTGTGTGGTTTTCATCCTTTAAACTGTCATTGTTTTTTTATTCATTTCTTTACAAAGATATGAATGAAAATGTTTTTAGATGATAAAAATGAGTGTTGTGATTACCGATACCATTTGAATGATGACGTAGTAAAGAAAACTGATAATCTTGGTTTTTGTGATAAACAATGTTTTAAGAGAAAGTTTATTGCAAAACTTAAAAAGATATCGATAAGACAATGCAAAAGTGAGATTCTCCTTTGTTGAATGTATATGAGGTGGTATTATGTTAACACACACAGACACAACAACAACAACAACAACAACAACAACAACAAAACAATAAAAACTATAACAATAACAAACGAGCAAATAGATTGGTAGACTCGGGTGTACATAATATGAAATTTTGGTACGATTTAATTTTCTGTGAATGAATGTATCTGAAAATATAAAGTGAAATATATGCATACAACATAACTCTTTATCTTCGTCTTAATATTTAGAAAATGTCCACACAAGTGGCTGTTCCTTTTTGTATACATTTATTATAAATGTGTGTATGCGTGTTTGCGCACACGCCCGAGTGTGTGTGAGTGTGTGTGTGTGTGTGTGTGTGTGTGTGTGTGTGTGTGTGTGTGTGTGTGTCTGTCTGTCTATGCGTGGTGTGTGTGTGTGTGTGTGTGTGTGTGTGTGTGTGTGTGTGTGTGTGTGTGTGTGTGTGTGTGTACACGTGAGTGTGTGAAAGAGAGAGAGAGAGAAAGAGACAGACAGACAGAGACAGAGACAGACAGAGAGAGAGAGAGACGACAGTCAGGTGTTTAATGAAACAGATATATGTATACTGAAATCTCTCATAAATATCAATGGAGTTGTCTATGCTCTCATCATCATGGCAAAGGCGATCATGGTCTTCCAACCATCTCTATCTCTCGTTGCCCCCAACCTCCTCGTCCCCTGCCACTCTGTAAGTCCGTCCAGCATTTTCTCTCTGGGTCTACCTGGTGCTCTCTTTCCCTCCAGCTTTCCCGTTGTGACCAGGTGCTCGAAATCCCCCTTCCATATAAAATGGCCTATAAATGTTGCCTGTCTTTTCCTAATCTTCCTTATAAGTGATCTACTTGTGTCTGCCTCCATCAAGACTGTCTCGTTTGTTTTCTTTGCTGTCCATGGAACTCTCAACATTCTTCTTAGAAACCACATCTTGGCTGCCTCAATCTTGTTCTGGCTTTGTTTGTTGACTGTCCACGCCTCGCATCCGTACAACAGTACTGGTTCTATATAACATTCCAGAACTCTCTTCCTGATATCAATTGACAGGCATTTGGTCTATGCTCTGCATTTACGTATATATTTCATGTTTCAGAAGTTGAAACAACGCTTTCTTTTCACTGTGCTCTGTATATTCCATCCCACAACACAGCGACTGTCTTGCTGGCTTACCCATGCTTGGTCCTCAGTCATTCTGGTGGACAGTGTTTAGTGTGTCCCAGCATTCTCCCTCCGTTCACATTTCAAGACTTTGCCAAGTCATAGGGCTTTAGCGCTGGCTCAAAAACTCTGCGGGATAATTGTTGGCAGGAATGGACGGAGCGCGGATGGAATTATCCCAGTGCAACCAATCCATCTTGCAGAAACTCCAAAGTCCAAATTCCAAGCTTCAAATTGAGGACATTACCCTTCGTCTACGTATTTGCTGCGTTTGTCAGTTTGAGGAAGTATTTTTCTCAATGCAGCGGATGTGGGTCTGCGTGTGACCGTCAGTTAGGAAATGACGTAAGCTAGGGAAGTTAGTACTCGATAACTGTACGAGTATCCGTCACTTCCCAACAGGAAAAAAACACTTCTTGACAGAGTCTGTGTTCTTGTCTGCTGCCATAATTGCCATAATTGTCTATCTCCCATAGTGGCCTACATCTCTGTCTCCCATAACAGCCTACATATCTGTCTCCCATAACAGCCTACATGTCTGTCTCCCATAGTAGCCTACATGTCTGTCTCCCATAACAGCCTACATGTCTGTCTCCCATAACAGCCTACATGTCTGTCTCCCATAACAGCCTACATGTCTGTCTCCCATAGTAGCCTACATGTCTGTCTCCCATAGTAGCCTACATGTCTGTCTCCCATAACAGCCTACATGTCTATCTCCCATAGCAGCCTACGTGTCTGTCTCCCATAACAGCCTCATGTCTATCTCCCATAGTGACCTACATGTCTGTCTCCCATAACAGCCTACATGTCTGTCTCCCATAGTGGCCTACATGTCTGTCTCCCATAACAGCCTACATGTCTATCTCGCATAACAGCCTACATGTCTGTCTCCCATAGTGACCTACATGTCTGTCTCCCATAACAGCCTACATGTCTGTCTCCCATAGTGGCCTACATGTCTGTCTCCCATAACAGCCTACATGTCTATCTCCCATAACAGCCTACATGTCTATCTCCCATAGTGACCTACATGTCTGTCTCCCATAACAGCCTACATGTCTGTCTCCCATAACAGCCTACATGTCTACATCCCATAACAGCCTACTTGTCTGTCTCCCATAGTGGCCAACATGTCTGTCTCCCATAACAGCCTACATGTCCATCTCCCATAACAGCCTACATGTCTATCTCCCATAGTGGCCTACATGTCTGTCTACCATAGTGGCCTACATGTCTATCTCCCATAGTGGCCTACATGTCTGTCTCCCATACCTACATGTCTATCTCCCATAACAGCCTACATGTCTATCTCCCATAACAGCCTACATGTCTGTCTACCATAACAGCCTACATGTCAATCTCCCATAACAGCCTACATGTCTATCTCCCATAACAGCCTACATGTCTGTCTCCCATAGTGGCCTACATGTCTGTCTCCCATAGTGGCCTACATGTCTGTCTCCCATAACAGCCTACATGTCTGTCTCCCATAGTGGCCTACATGTCTGTCTCCCATAACAGCCTACATGTCTGTCTCCCATAGTGGCCTACATGTCTGTCTCCCATAGTGGCCTACATGTCTGTCTCCCATAACAGCCTACATGTCTATCTCCCATAACAGCCTACATGTCTATCTCCCATAACAGCCTACATGTCTATCTCCCATAATGACCTACATGTCTATCTCCCATAATGGCCTACATGTCTATCTCCCATAACAGCATACATGTCTATATCCCATAACAGCCTACATGTCTATCTCCCATTGTAGCCTACATGTCTATCTCCCATAATGGCCTACATGTCTGTCTCCCATAACAGCCTACATGTCTATCTCCCATAATGGCCTACATGTCTATCTCCCATAACAGCCTACATGTCTATCTCCCGTTGTAGCCTACATGTCTATCTCCCATAGTGGCCTACATGTCTATCTCCCATTGTAGCCTACATGTCTATCTCCCATAGTGGCCTACATGTCTGTCTCCCATAACAGCCTACATGTCTATCTCCCATTGTAGCCTACATGTCTGTCTCCCATAGTGGCCAACATGTCTGTCTCCCATAACAGCCTACATGTCCATCTCCCATAACAGCCTACATGTCTATCTCCCATAGTGGCCTACATGTCTGTCTACCATAGTGGCCTACATGTCTATCTCCCAAAGTGGCCTACATGTCTGTCTCCCATACCTACATGTCTATCTCCCATAACAGCCTACATGTCTGTCTCCCATAACAGCCTACATATCAATCTCCCATAACAGCCTACATGTCTATCTCCCATAACAGCCTACATGTCTGTCTCCCATAGTGGCCTACATGTCTGTCTCCCATAGTGGCCTACATGTCTGTCTCCCATAACAGCCTACATGTCTGTCTCCCATAGTGGCCTACATGTCTGTCTCCCATAACAGCCTACATGTCTGTCTCCCATAGTGGCCTACATGTCTGTCTCCCATAGTGGCCTACATGTCTGTCTCCCATAACAGCCTACATGTCTGTCTCCCATAGTGGCCTACATGTCTGTCTCCCATAAGAGCCTACATGTCTGTCTCCAATAACAGCCTACATGTCTGTCTCCCATAGTGGCCTACATGTCTGTCTCCCATAGTGGCCTACATGTCTGTCTCCCATAACAGCCTACATGTCTGTCTCCCATAGTGGCCTACATGTCTGTCTCCCATAGTGGCCTACATGTCTGTCTCCCATAACAGCCTACATGTCTGTCTCCCATAGTGGCCTACATGTCTGTCTCCCATAACAGCCTACATGTCTGTCTCCCATAGTGGCCTACATGTCTGTCTCCCATAACAGCCTACATGCCTGTCTCCCATAGTGGCCTACATGTCTGTCTCCCATAGTGGCCTACATGTCTGTCTCCCATAACAGCCTACATGCCTGTCTCCCATAGTGGCCTACATGTCTGTCTCCCATAGTGGCCTACATGTCTGTCTCCCATAACAGCCTACATGTCTGTCTCCCATAACAGCCTACATGTCAATTTCCCATAGTGGCCTACATGTCTGTCTCCCATAGTGGCCTACATGTCTATCTCCCATAACAGCCTACATGTCTATCTCCCATAGTAGCCTACATGTCTATCTCCCATAGTGACCTACATGTCTATCTCCCATAGTGACCTACATGTCTATCTCCCATAGTAGCCTTCATGTCTGTCTCCCATAACAGCCTCCATGTCTATCTCCCATCATAGCCTACATTTCTATATCCCATAATAAAGCCTACATGTCTATCTCCCATAACAGCCTACATGTCTATCTCCCATAGTGGCCTACATGTCTATATCCCATAACAGCCTACATGTCTATATCCCATAACAGCCTACATGTCTATATCCCATAACAGCCTACATGTCTATATCCCATAACAGCCTACATGTCTATATCCCATAACAGCCTACATGTCTATATCCCATAACATCCTACATGTCTATATCCCATAATAGCCTACATGTCTATATCCCATAACAGCATACATGTCTATATCCCATAACAGCCTACATGTCTATATCCCATAACAGCCTACATGTCTATATCCCATAACAGCCTACATGTCTATCTCCCATAATGGCCTACATGTCTATATCCCATAACAGCCTACATGTCTATCTCCCATAATGACCTACATGTCTATCTCCCATAACAGCCTACATGTCTATCTCCCATAGTGGCCTACATGTCTATCTCCATAATGGCCTACATGTCTATATCCCATAACAGCCTACATGTCTATCTCCCATAATGACCTACATGTCTATCTCCCATAACAGCCTACATGTCTATCTCCCATAGTGGCCTACATGTCTATCTCCCATAATGGCCTACATGTCTATATCCCATAACAGCCTACATGTCTATCTCCCATAATGGCCTACATGTCTATCTCCCATAATGACCTACATGTCTATATCCCATAACAGCCTACATGTCTATCTCCCATAATGGCCTACATATCTATCTCCCATAATGGCCTACATGTCTATATCCCATAACAGCCTACATGTCTATCTCCCATAACAGCCTACATGTCTATCTCCCATAATGGCCTACATGTCTATCTCCATTGTAGCCTACATGTCTATCTCCCATAACAGCCTACATGTCTATCTCCCATTGTAGCCTACATGTCTATATCCCATAACAGCTTACATGTCTATCTCCCATAACAGCCTACATGTCTATCTCCCATAACAGCCTACATGTCTATCTCCCATAACAGCCTACATGTCTATCTCCCATTGTAGCCTACATGTCTGTCTCCCATAACAGCCTACATGTCTCTCTCCCATAATGGCCTACATGTCTATCTCCCATAGTGGCCTACATGTCTATCTCCCATAATGGCCTACATGTCTCTCTCCCATAATGGCCTACATGTCTATCTCCCATAGTGGCCTACATGTCTATCTCCCATAACAGCCTACATGTCTATCTCCCATAATGGCCTACATGTCTCTCTCCCATAATGGCCTACATGTCTATCTCCCATAGTGGCCTACATGTCTATCTCCCATATTGGCCTACATGTCTCTCTTCCATAATGGCCTACATGTCTATCTCCCATAATGGCCTACATGTCTGTCTCCCATTGTAGCCTACATGTCTATTCCCATAGTGGCCTACATGTCTATCTCCCATAACAGCCTACATGTCTATCTCCCATAGTGGCCTACATGTCTATCTCCCATAGTGGCCTACATGTCTATCTCCCATAACAGCCTACATGTCTATCTCCCATTGTAGCCTACATGTCTATCTCCCATAGTGGCCTACATGTCTATCTCCCATTGTAGCCTACATGTCTATCTCCCATAGTGGCCTACATGTCTATCTCCCATTGTAGCCTACATGTCTATCTCCCATTGTAGCCTACATGTCTATCTCCCATAACAGCCTACATGTCTATCTCCCATTGTAGCCTACATGTCTATCTCCCATAACAGCCTACATGTCTATCTCCCATTGTAGCCTACATGTCTATCTCCCTTAGTGGCCTACATGTCTGTCTCCCATAACAGCCTACATGTCTATCTCCCATAACAGCCTACATGTCTATCTCCCATAATGACCTACATGTCTATCTCCCATAATGGCCTACATGTCTATCTCCCATAACAGCATACATGTCTATATCCCATAACAGCCTACATGTCTATCTCCCATTGTAGCCTACATGTCTATCTCCCATAGTGGCCTACATGTCTGTCTCCCATAACAGCCTACATGTCTATCTCCCATAATGGCCTACATGTCTATCTCCCATAACAGCCTACATGTCTATCTCCCATTGTAGCCTACATGTCTATCTCCCATAATGGCATACATGTCTATCTCCCATAACAGCCTACATGTCTATCTCCCATTGTAGCCTACATGTCTATCTCCCATTGTAGCCTACATGTCTATCTCCCATTGTAGCCTACATGTCTATCTCCCATTGTAGCCTACATGTCTATCTCCCATATGGCCTACATGTCTGTCTCCCATTGTAGCCTACATGTCTATCTCCCATTGTAGCCTACATGTCTATCTCCCATTGTAGCCTACATGTCTATCTCCCATTGTAGCCTACATGTCTATCTCCCGTAGTGGCCTACATGTCTATCTCCCATAGTGGCCTACATGTGTATGGTGTGGTGTGGTATGATGTTGTGTGATGTGGTGTGGTTTTTTTGGTGAAGTGGTGTGCTGTGGTGTGGTGTGGTGTGGTGTCTGGTGTAGTGTGGTGTGGTGTCTGGTGTGGTGTGGTGTGGTGTGATGTGGTGTGGTGTGGTGTGATGTAGTGTGGTGTGGTGTGATGTGGCGTTATGTGGTGTGGTGTGGTATGGTGTGGTGTGGTGTTATGTGATGTGATGTGCTGCGTGTGGTGTGCTGCCTGGTGTGGTGTGGTGTGGTGTGACCTGATGTGATGTGGTGTGGTGTTATGTGGTGTGGCGTCTGGTGTGGTATGGTGTGATGTGGTGTGGTATGACGTGGTGTGAAGAAGTGTGGTGTGGTGTGGTGTGGTGTGATGTGGCGTGATGTGGTGTGGTGTGGTATGGTATTGTGTGGTGTGGTGTTATGTGATGTGATGTGGTGTGGTGTGGTGTGGTATGGTGTGAGGTAGTGTGATATGGTATTGCGTGGTGCCCGGTGTGGTGTGGTGTGGTGTGGTGTTTTGGTGAAGTGGTGTGGTGTGCTGTGGTGTGCTGTGGCATGGTGTGGTTGGTGTGGTATGATGTGGTGTGGTGTAGTGTGGTGTGATGTGGTGTGGCATGGCGACTGGTGTTGTGTGATGTGGTGTGCTGTGTGGTGTGCTGTGCTGTGCTGTGGCGTGGTGTGGTGTGGTGTGGTGTGTGTGTGGTGTGGTATGGTGTTGGTGTGATGCGGTGCGGTGCGGTGCGGTGTGGTGCGTGGATCTTTGAGGAGTCGGAGAGGCATACTTTTGGAGGTCATGTAGCCGAGGAGCAAAGAAATGCCTAAAATCAACACTTTTTTTATGTAGTTG
>CM060308.1:23724839-23727339 GCA_030674185.1 Monoplex corrugatus | reverse complement strand
TAAAAAGGGCAAGATCCCAAAGTCCACACACTGTCAACAAGATTCATGGACAACGTTTCCTGCCCATGAAGGTACAGTAAAACCATCAACGCCACCAACTGGGAGGACATGGAATGGAATGGAATCTTTATTTAATGTCTGTTCACAATAGTGATTTTAGACACACATACACACACACACACACACACACACACACACACACACACACACACACACACACACATAACACACACACACACACACACACACACACACAAACACACACACACACACACACAACATAGGGAGGAGGGAAAAAATGGATGGGGGACGGGGATGGGAAGGGGTAGTGATAGTTTGAATGTAAGAAGGGGAACAATAACAATTAAGAATTCAGAACATTAAGTTAACAGTGTCAATCAATAACAGACAACAATTAACTAACTCTTCATAACAATCTGCCAACAGGAGATCTGAGAATCAGCTGGACTACCGAAATAATATCATTATTTTTGTTGTAAAGGATATCTCTAGAGTCAGTACATGAAAAATCGAAATTGTTATTTCTATATGTCGTAAGTAAAATAGGACATTCAAAGAGCAGATGGTGGACAGATAATGCTTTTGAACAAATACATACATTCTGGGGGGACACTATCCGCAACAGAACGTGCTGCGCTGGGCAATATGGAAATCACCCGGCATGTATGCCACCGAAGACGAAGTGTGCAGTCTGTGCAGCAACTACCGCCTGCACAGTCTGGGCAAACAACGTGTATACATCATCATCATCATCATGTGCCCTGCCGCATGGTGTTGGCCATCGTGGCCCTCCATATGCATCTATCCCTTGTCGCTGCAAGTACATCTATTATTTTATCCCTGGGCCCACCTGGTGTTCTCTTTCCCTCAAGCTTTCCCGTTGTGACCAGGTGCTCTAATTCCCATTTTCTCATAAAATGGCCTGTAAATGTTGCTTGTCGTTTCCTAATCTTCTTTTATCAATGATCTTCTTGTGTCTGCCTCCGTCAAGACTGTCTCGTTTTGTTTTCTTTGCTGTCCATGGGACTCTCAACATTCTTCTTAGAAACCACATTTCGGCTGCCTCAAATTGTGTGCCGGCTTTCCGTGTTGACCATGCATACATGTATCCGTTAAAAACTACAAGCAGTACATACACTCTTCCAGTTTCGTTTTCACTGATAATGTGATCAGTGCGTTATATCAGCACAGTCAGGGCCAGCTGACCGATTGTATGACTATCTAGTTTCAAGTTCACTAAGCACATTCCGCACTTGCACTGTCCATCATCGTTTCTGTACATTTGGTTACTGCGGACATCATGTCAACTTCTGAAGTTTTAGGACGTACGATTGTTTTGATTCTTAGCTTCGCGCACTTCCATCTCTCTCTCTCTCTCTCTCTCTCTCTCTCTCTCTCTCTGTCTCTCTCTCCTCTCTCTCTCTCTCTGTTTTCTCTCTCTCTCTCTCTGTCTCTATCTCTCTCTCTCTGTCTCTCTCTCTGTCTCTGTCTCTGTCTCTCTCTCTCTCTGTCTGTTTGTCTCTCTCTCTCTCTCTCTCTCTCTCTCTCTCCTCTTGCGCCGCTGTTGTGTGTGGGTGTGTGTGTGTGTGTGTGTGTGTGCGTGCGTGTGGTGTGTGTGTGTGCACGCGCGCGTGTGTGTGTGCGTGTGCGTGTGTAAGAGAGAGAGGGAATTGACAATTAGACAATTTGATGATTTAATGTCTTCAGCCCAGATAAGACAAGGGAGGGGGTTGACTGATTTCAAAATAAACAACAATAATACTGAAAATAACAACATTCAGTTACAGACACATTCACGAATACATGACTAGTTACACTGCAACATACGTCAAACAACCAGCATGCTGCATGTATCATCATCATCATCAGGTGCCCTGCCGCATGGCGTTGGCGACCATGGACTTCCAACCATCTCTATCTCTTGTTGCCCCCAGCATCTCCCCCACCCTCCTCATCCCCAGCCACTCTGCAAGTCCGTCCAGCATTCTCTCCCTGGGTCTACCTGGTGCTCTCTTTCCCTCCAGCTTTCCCGTTGTGACCAGGTGCTCCAAATCCCCCTTCCTCATAAAATGGCTTATGAGTGTTGCTTGTCTTTTCCTAATCTTCCTTATGAGTGATCTCCTTGTGTCTGCCTCCATCAAGACTGTCTCGTTTGTTTTCTTTGCTGTCCATGGAACTCTCAACATTCTTCTGAGAAAACACATCTCGGCTGCCTCGATCCTGCTCTGGCTTTGCTTGCTGACTATCCACGCCTCGTATCCGTACAACAGTATTGGTTCTATATAACATCCAACCATGTTTAGCTTTTCAAATCCCTTATCTGCTTCAGCGCATCTAAACAGGCATGTAGCTTACCTACATTTATCAAAGGGTGCATGCAAGCATGCAGAAATAAAAGGAGCGAAACAGACGGACAAAGACAGAGAGTGGCAGAGAGGTAGATAGACAGATATGTGGACAGGTAGACAGAAACAGAGTG
>CM060308.1:23719839-23722339 GCA_030674185.1 Monoplex corrugatus | reverse complement strand
TCTTCGATTCTTCTTCTTCTTCTGCATTCTTCTTCGTTCTTCTTCTTCCTTCTTCTTCGCTTCTTCTTCATTCTTCTTCTTCTTCGCATTCTTCTTCCTTCTTCTTCGCATTCTTCTTCTTCTTCGCATTCTTCTTCCTTCTTCTTCGCATTCTTCTTCTTCGCTTCTTCTTCTTCTCTTCTTCTTCTTCTTCTTGCTTCTTCCATTCTTCTTCTTCTTCTTCGCATTCTTCGCATTCTTCTTTTCGCATTCTTTCGCATTCTCTTCTTCTTCATTTCTTCTTCTTCGCATTCTTCTTCTTCTTCTTCTTTCGCATTCTTCTTCTTCTTCTTCTTCTTCTTCTTCGCATTCTTCTTCTTCTTCTTCTTCTTCTTCTTCTTGCATTCTTCTTCTTCTTCCTTCTTCTTCGCATTCTTCTTCTTCTTCTTCTTCTTCTTCGCATTCTTCTTCGCATTCTTCTTCGCATTCTTTCTTCTTCTTCGCTTCTTTCTTCCATTCTTCTCCTTCTTCTTCGCATTCTTCTTCTTCTTCATTCTTCTTCTTCTTCTTCGTTCTTCTTCTCTTCGTTACTTCTTGTCATCCTTTCTTGCTTCTTCTTCTTCTTCTTCTTCGTCATTCTTCGATCATTCTTCTTCGTTCTTCTTCTTTCCATTCTTTTTGTTTCATTCTCTTTACTTTTGCATTCTTCAGCACACTTTCTTCCTTCTTTATCATTTTGCGATTCTTCTCCATTCTTCTTGTTTTCTTGTCATTCCTCTGCTTTTATTTTTTTTCATCCGCTCTCAGCATTCTTCTTGCATTCTTTGTTTCCATTCTGTACTTCATTCAGGAATGCATTCTGTACTCGCTTTTTTTCATGGCATTCTTTCTGGGCAATTATCTGCGTTGTTGCTTTTTGAATTCTGTTTCATCTTTATGTTTCTTTCTGTGAAAATCTTCTGAAATATTTGAATTCATCTTCTTCTTCTTCTTCTTCTTCTTCTTCTTCTTCGTTTCTTCTTCATTCTTCTTCTTTTCTTCGCATTTTTCCTTCTTCTTCGCATTCTTCTTCTTCTTGCATTCTTCTTCCTTCTTCTTCGCATTCTTCTTCTTCTTCTTCTTCTTCTTGCATTCCTTCCTTCTTCGCATTCTTTTCTTCTTTTTCTTCTTCGCATTCTTCTTCTTCTTTTCTTCTTCTTCGCATTCTTCTTCTTCTTTCTTCGCATTCTTCTTCTTCGCATTCTTCTTCTTCTTCTTCTTCTTCGCATTCTTTCTTCTTCTTCTTCTTGCATTCTTCTTCGCATTCTTCTTCCTTCTTCTTCTTCTTCGCATTCTTCTTCCATTCTTCTTCGCATTTCTTCTTCTTCGCATTCTTCTTCGCATTCTTCTTCGCATTCTTTCTTCCTTCTTTCGCATTTTTTTTCTTCGCATTCTTCTTCTTGCATTCTTCTTCGCATTCTTCTTCTCTTCTTCTTCTCATTCTTCTTCTCATTCTTCTTCTTCTTCTTCTTTCTTCTTCGCATTCTTCTTCGCATTTCTTCTTTTCGCATTCTTCTTCTTCCTTCTTCTTCTTTCTTTCTTCTTCTTCTTCTTCTTCTTCGCATTCTTCTTCTTCGCATTCTTCTTCTTCCTTCTTCTTCTTCTTCTTCTTCTTCTTCTTCTTCTTCTTCTTCCTTCTTCTTCTTCTTCTTCTTCCTTCTTCTTCGCATTCTTCTTCTTCTTCTTCGCATTCTTCGCATTCTTCTTCCTTCTTCTTCGCATTCTTCGCATTCTTCTTCTTCTTCGCATTCTTCGCATTCTTCTTCTTCTTCGCATTCTTCTTCTTCGCATTCTTCTTCTTCTTCTTCTTCTTCGCATTCTTCTTCTTCTTCTTCTTCTTCGCATTCTTCGCATTCTTCTTCTTCTTCTTTTTCGCATTCTTCTTCTTCGCATTCTTCGCATTCTTCGCATTCTTCGCATTCTTCGCATTCTTCTTCTTCTTCTTCTTTCTTCTTCGCATTCTTTTTCGCATTCTTCTTCGCATTCTTCTTCTTCTTCTTCGCATTCTTCTTCGCATTCTTCTTCGCATTCTTCTTCGCATTCTTCTTCTTCTTCGCATTCTTCTTCTTCTTTTCGTTTTCTCCTCGTCCTTCTTTTACCTGTCGCTTGTAACATCACTGGTGTCGTGCTGAGAAAGACTTGAAGGTTAGCAGTGAGCTGGAAGGCCTGAAGTAAGAGAAATGCTGTGTATCGTCAAGGTCTTGATCCAGGTCTTCTTGGAATGCCTGTCTCTCTTCAGATCCAGATATCTTTTTGTTATATACTCTTTGAGAGCTGGTGAGGTTGCAGTCTAGTCAGAAGACCACACTATTTAATTCCTTCTTGATGAATATGTTGTGGACCGATGTTGTCCTCACAATTTCTCTGATCTTGGTGTTTCTTGTCATGTCACGTCTGGGCTTGTTGACAGTTTTTTTACAAAAAACAACGCATCTCACAGGCGATGATTTCATGCAATTGGGGCTTTGTTAGGGTCCAGTTC
>CM060308.1:23694839-23712339 GCA_030674185.1 Monoplex corrugatus | reverse complement strand
ATTCGCCATAAAATAATTTCACGGACGAGATATGCAAATCACATCACATGAGGAGAAGCAGTGCGTGTGTGTGTGTGTGTGTGTGTGTGTGTCTGTGTCTGTGTGTGTGTGTGTGTTGAGTGTGTGTGTGTGTGTATGCGTGTGTGTGTGTGTCTGTGTCTGTGTGTGTGTCTGTGTCTGTGTCTCTGTGTGTGTGTGTCTGTGTGTGTGTCTGTGTGTGTGCGTGTGTGTGTGTGTCTGTGTGTGTGTGTCTGTGTGTGTGTGTGAGTGTGTGTGTCTGTGTGTATATGTCTGTGTGTGTGTGTGTGTGTGTGTGTGTGTGTGTGTGTGTGTGTGTGTGTGTGTGTGTGTGTGTGTGTGTGTGTGTGTGTGTGTGTGTGTGTGTTTGTTTTATATTTACTGAATGAAGGCATCAAATTATCTTAAAGGCCTAAGGAGTGGTTGTGTGGGTGGGTGGGTGCGTGTGTGTGTGTGTGTGTGTGTGGTGTGTGTGTGTGTGTGTGTGTGTGGTTGTGTGTGTGTGCGTGCGTGCGTGCGTGCAAGCGCGCGTGCGCCCGTGCGTGTATGTGTTGTTTGTTTTTTGTGCAGCCATTTGGCAGCTTGGTCCTTAAAATCCTGCCCAAGGGCTTATACTTGCACACATGACGGAGTTTTGTGTAGGTTGTTTCATATTGTACCTCACTGTTCGCCTTATGCGGTCAACTCAAGTGTTCACAAGTGTTCCTCCCGCTTTAATTGCCCCGGTGAGTTTTACCCCTGGTCAAAAAACATTTTCCTTTACAATGTAGTCAAACCTTAGATGAAAATATTGGTTCTAATTTCTCATAACCACAGCGGTCTTTGGCGAATCATCTGTTAGAGACTTCAACTTTCCTCAGCCTGAGAGCCAGCATTAACAAAGATGGAGCCCAAATGCTTTTTCATTTGCAGCTCTGCCTTCACCATCTTTTGTGGATGCTTTGTGTGTTGGATGTTGCAAAAGAGAACGACTGATTGTGACAAGATACAGGGAAAGCATGTATTTTAATATCGGACGGACTTGCAGGATGGCTGAAGATGGAGAGGGTGGAAGATGTGCTTGCGGCGACAAGGGATGGATGCATATGGAGGGCCATGATTGCCAAAGCCTTGCGGCAGGGCACATGATGATGATGATGATGATGATGATGATGATGTGTTTTAACGATGAAAGCCCGGTGGAAGGGCAAGCAGCGATCCTGACTGACGGTGAAGCGCCTCACGACACTATCATTTCCATTGTGTGCTGCTCGTCCACAGTCCAAAATACCTCACAGCAATGGTGGTCAGGTTACAGTTTCAGTGTCAGTTTCTCAAGACGACGTCTCTGCGTTCGGAACGAATTCCATATGCACTAACGGCACAGGTACCACGTGTATGGCGATCATGGCACAAGCCTTAAGCCTGCACATAAACCCATGAGCTGGCTAGACCTGAGCCTACTAGACTATGTTTTACCTAGTCTATATTTTACACTGGTATTTTATCGACCTACCTGTGAAATATTCACCAGTCTGACATTCCTGTAAAATATTCACCTGTCTCACCTACCTGTGAATTATTCACCAAAGTCTGACTAACCTGTGAAATATTCACTAAAGTCTGACTAACCTGTGAAATATTCACCAAACTGTCTCACCTACATGTGAAATACTCACCAAAGTCTGACCTACCTGTGAAATACTCATCAAAGTCTCTGACCTACCCGTGAAATATTCACCAAAGTCTGATCTACCAGTGAAATATTCACCAGCCCGACCTACCTGTGAAATATTCAACGAAGTCTCACCTATCTGTGAAATATTCACACACAAGTCTCACCTCAGGGGGTCAGGTGGTGTGACGTCAATTCGGAAAATTCTAATCTGTAGGGAAAGCGGGCCTGTTCGGACAGAGATTTGACATGGGGGGCAGCAGTTTCAAGTCTGTTGTGTCTGAGTGATCGCTATTCTGCGCAGCAAAGCAAATAGAGTTGGTTGACAGAGAGAGAGAGGGGGGGGGAGAGGGAGGAAGATGGAGATAGGGGGAAAGAGGGAGAGACGAGAGGGAAAGAGAGAGAAAGAAAGAAAGAGAGAAAGAAGTACAGAGCGAAAGAGAGAGACTGAAAGAGCGAAAGAGAGAGAGAGAATGAGAGAGAGAGTGAGAGAGAGAGAGAGACAAGTGACAGAGAGACAGTGAGAGAGCGAGAGAAAGAGAGAGAGAGACAGAGACAGAGAGAGAATTTTGTTTCGACATACAAGAGACAGTGCACTAGTCGTCTTGGTATTGGTCTCAGAGAAAGAGGGAGGGAGGGAGAGAGAGGTGGAGAGAGAGTAGGGGGTAGCGAGAGGGAGACAGACAGACAGACAGACAGACAGAGGGCTGAATGACCTACATGTACTTAGCTTATGTCAGTGGTTGATCGGATTGGTAAATAACGTGACCTGAAGTGCCTAATCTACCTGTATTACGTAGGACTCGACATTGTACGGGCATATGTCACTGTCGGTGGTACTGTTAGAAACATAACAACACCTCTCCTTTGGTTAATATTGACTGCATGATGGATCACGCGCTATAAGAACGTACGCACATGCACACACACCCACACGCCTGCACACTCATTACCACCACAAGACTGGCACACAAGCACGCACTCACACACACACACACACACACACACACACACACTCACACACACACACACACACACACACACTCACACACACTCACACCACACACACACACACACTCACACACACACACACTCACACACACACACACACTCACACACACACACTCACACACACTCAACACACACACACACACACACACACACACACCACACACTCACCACACACACTCACACAACACACCACACACACACACACACACCACACACACACACACTCACCCACCACACACCAACACCACAACACACACACCACCACACAACACACACACCACACACACACACACCACACACACACACACACACACACACACACTCACACATAACACACACACACACCACACCATCACAACACACAACACCACACACACCACACACACACCACTCACACACACACACACCACACACACACACACACACACACACCACACACACACCACACACACACACACACACACCACACACAACACACACACACACACACAACACACACACACACACACACTCACACACACACACACACACACACTCACACACACACACACACACACTCACACACACACACACACACACACACTCACACACACACTCACACACACACACACACACACACACACCACACACACACACACAACACCACACACACATCACACACACACACACACACACACCACACACACACACACACACACACCACACACACACACACCACACACACCACACACACACACACACACAACACAGACTTCAGCAATGTTTAATCATTTAGGCCATTGCCCCTCATGGAGACAGACAGACAGACAGACAGACAGAGTGTGAGATTTAATCACTAAGGCCATTGCCCTTCATGGAGAGAGACAGACAGACAGACAGACAGACAGACAGACAGAGTGTGAGATTTAATCACTAAGGCCATTGCCCCTCATGGAGAGAGACAGACAGACAGACAGACAGACAGAGACAGAGTGTGAGATTTAATCACTAAGGCCATTGCCCCTCATGGAGAGAGACAGACAGACAGACAGACAGACAGACAGACAGACAGACAGACGAGTGTGAGATTTAATCACTAAGGCCATTGCCCTTCATGGAGAGAGAGAGAGAGAGGAGAGAGAGAGAGAGAGAGAGAGAGAGAGGAGGCCCATACACATGTTCATTCTTTTTCTGCCCAACTCACACATGGCCTATACGGAGCCCTAAACACAAGGGTATTGACTGCACGTGGTGACGTCATTTGCAGACACCATTGTGAATTAATCTGTCCTATTTCCTGACCCAACCCTAAACCCTCACCTACGAAATCGGTTTTCTAAGTGGGTTGCCGATCCTGAGGATGAGGATTAAGGGTAGGGTAATATTATCGCAAGTAATGTGATCCTTTCGCCTCATTTTGTTTTAACTTACATACAGAGTGGGGTCATTAGAGAGTCAGATTTAGAAGAGATGGGAATAAGATCGGAGGAAGAAACATCACCAATCTGAGATATGCGGACGACACTGCATTAACGGCAGATAGCACACTCTCATGAGCGCCTGCACGGGCATACACACGTTCACACACACACACACACACGCATACACACGCATACACACACACACACGCGCATACACCACACACACACACACATGCACACACACACACACACACACACTCACACACACACACACACAAACACACACACGCACTCACTCATTCACTCACACACTCACACTCACACTCACACACACATACACACACACACACGCACTCACTCACTCACTCACACACTCACACACTCACACACTCTCTCACACACACACACACACACACACACACACACACACACACACACACACACACACACACACACACACACACACACACACACACACACCAAGAAAGAGAATACGTATACGAATACGAATAATGTGTTCAATTCAAGCTACATTTTCTTACTGAAAAGGGAACTGCACGTACCAGCAGAACAGAGACAAAGGCAGAGACAGACGGAGCTTTCGTACAGAGAGCATGCCATTATCTCTTCAGTCTTTAATTCCAGACTACTTTCATTCACGCTCCGACCTTACAATAGTATCCAGCAAGGAAGAGGCCGTGTTTCAGCCAACAACGTCTCAGCTTTCTGGTGCTTCATCATTTCTGATCTGTCGTTAACCCTTTGACTCCCGCACCCTGTCCACCAGCATCCTACATTGTCAACCATGCTAGCAAAGCAAAAAAAAAAAAGTAACCCTTTAACTCTCTCACCCTTTTCACCAGCTTCCTGCAGGAAGCTGGTGGAAAGGGTGAGGGAGTTAAAGGGTTACGTTTTTGCAGTTGGTAGATAGGATGCGGGGGTCAAAGGGTTAATAACCAGGAGACCAAAACCGTAACCAGATTTTGCTACTTGGCCAATCCAGTGAGCGGCAATGGATCTCTTGATACAGAGGCGATGCTGCATTTGAAAGACTAGCTGTGCCCATGGGAGGCTGACCAAGTGGGTGTGGAAAGACCGTGCACGTCATCAGGCTGCCACAAAGATTTGTGGTAGGGCAAGAGTTAGGACATATCAGTTCATAATGACAACATAAATGACGTCATCACACATTGCCAGTTATAGACATACAGATAGATAGATAGACAGACAGATAGATAGATAGATAGGTAGGTAGATAGATAGATAGATAGACAGACATATAGATAGATACATAGATACATAGATAGATAGATATATAGATAGATAGATAAAGATAGATAGATAGGCAGACAGACAGACAGATAGATGGATATATATATAGATAGATAGATAGGCAGACAGACAGATAAATGGATACATACATAGATAGATAGATAGATGATAGATAGTAGATAGATAGATAGTAATAGATAGATAGATAGATAGATATGATATAGATAGATGATAGATATATAGACAGATACCTACCTACCTACCAACATAGATACATACACACATGCGTAATACATACATACATGCATACATACATACACACATAATACATTTACACATACATACATGTACATATAATTATACATACAGACATACACACATACATACATACATACATACATACATACATACATACATACATACATACATATACACATAGATGTGTGTGTTGTGTGTGTGTGTGTGTGTGTGTGTGTGTGTGTGTGTGTGTGTGTGTGTGTGTGTATGTGTGTGTGTGTTGCGCGTGCGCGCACGTCTGTATGTGTGTGTGATAAGACACTGACGAACATCACCATATGATCGGACAGTAAGTGGCAGTCTGGTGACTGATCTCACAGCAACTTGACACTGATAAGACTTGTTCGACTTTACCGCCCCGTGACTGCTTAAGACGAACCAAGGACAGGTGTTGTGTTGAAAGCCAGAATAAACGGTTTGAGCAGTAGTCTCTTAGAGAGAGGGGGGAAGAGAGAGAGAGAGAGAAAGAGAGAGAGAGAAAGAGAGAGAGAAAGAGAGAGAGAAAGAGAGAGAGAGAGAGAAAGAGAGACAGAGAGAGAGAGAGAAAGAGGAGAGGAGAGAGAGAAAGAGAGAGAGAGAGAGAAAGAGAGAGAGAGAGAAAGAGAGAGAGAGAGAAAGAGAGACAGAGAGAGAGAGAGAGAGAAGAGAGAGAGAGAGAGAGAAAGAGAGAGAGAGAAAGAGAGACAGAGAGAGAGAGAGAGAGAGAAACAGACAGACAGACAGACAGACAGACAGACACGTCACTTTCACGGCTACACGTCACTGTGACGGCTTCAAAGTCAATGACGCCTCTTCTCAACATCCATTAATTCACTTTCATTTTGAAGACTTTATTCGGTCGGCAGTGGGTGTGGCTACTGCTGCCACAGTTTGTTTTGGACGTTTGGAATTTGTGTGCAAAAGATTCATCGGGCTCAGACAATTCCATGTATGCTCCGCTCAAATATACAAACAAGAAGCAGTCGCCGTGGTATAGTAGTAAACGCAACAGACTACTCACTGGATGGTCGTTGGTTCGAATCCCCATCAGTCATTTCAAAATTATTGTGAGATTTTTCAGTTCTAACCGGCTCCTACCCAGAGTTTAGCGTGTTGTGGGCTCTTTGGGAAGACTAGGACTACACAGTCGAGTCTCATCCACTTCGGAGATGAATCATTCAGGGTGTTGCTCAGATCTTCTGATTGACACCGCAGGTGTCTGTATTTCTGGGCCCTTGTTGACGCCTGGATATATCACGATAGTAAGCGTAGAGTACAGCCCTGTCACTCAGTCTCAATCCTAGATGGAACTCTATAGCATCACGATTATCATCCTCATCGTCATCATCATCATCGCATTATAAGAACTGTCCCAGCTTCTGTGGCCATTACGGTGCCGTAGAAAATGGGACGAAAATATCTGCAAGTAGTTATTTGGCAGACCCGTTGCCTGTGTTATGGCAAGGTCTTGATACCGGCAGGGTGGAAAATGGACTTTGTAATTCTGTCAGAGACATCAACCCATGACCACTACACACGCATAAGGGAGGTCAAATATACACATATACATATACGTATGGTCGATTGTCGCGGTCGATATGTCCAGCCTAGCACTTTATTGTTTGTGAGGGGAGATGGGGTTGGCGCTAGGTGCTATGCGCATGTAAGTTGCTGTTGTTTGCGCAGAGCCTCAGCAACTCTCTCCACCTGCCTTCATCACAAGTCCAGTTTCGGAAGAACATGAGTCTGGTGAGAGTGTTGAATTAAAAATAGAAGGAAGTATCCACAATCGTGACGATAAAGATCTGCATGAAAATGTGTCGTTTATTTCATGGATTATTTTCCAAAGTTGCTGAAAAGAAATTTCTTTCTCATGTTTGTGAATTTTATTTTGTACGTTTTGCAGAAACATTTTTGAAAGATGCTTTTGTTGGCTATACTTTATTTTGCAAACCTGCGGTAAAATGTCCTTATAAAAAGAGACGGTCCATCAGATTAGTATATTTGATTAAGAATCAATTAGTTCCCTATATGCATGTACTGTGTGTTGAATTGAACAAGCTTTGTGCATTTTTAATTGATAAATGTCTGCTTTGAATTTGTTTATTTGCACATAGTTCAATCAGAGGGCAGTCCCTATAACGTATCTTTTAATACTGACAAGGGAGTTTCTGCTTTGGAAGAATGTATCACTGATTGTTTATTTCACAAGGTGATGTAGAAACATTACTTTGTGGAGATGTGAATAGCAGAACAATAAAATGAAATGATAAGAAGATATCTGAAATCTGAATTTCGTAGGTATAGACTGCACAAGGGTCTTGGAGAGTGAGTGCCTTGGGCAATGGCCGCTTACTCCTGCACCAAGAAACAGAAGAGTTCAGCATCTTTAGCAGAAGGGGATGACTGTCCTTCACATGGGGGTCCACACTTAGGAATCTGGGAATGGGGTGGTTGTTGTTGTTGTTGTTGTTGTTGTTGTTATTATTATTATTATTATTATTATTATTATTATTATTATTATTATTGTTGTTGTTGTTGTTTGTTGTTGTTGTTGTTGTTGTTGTTGTTGTTGTTGTTGTTGTTATTGTTGTTGTTATCATTGTTGTTGTTGTTGTCTTTTTTCTGTGACATTTCTGCGCCATTTTACTGATTACAGAGTCTGGGACTTTTTTTTTCTCGTAATTTTATGACGACGCATGACGGTGGAGACGTAATCCTAATATTATTAAGTTCCATTCTAGATTGAGACTATGTGACAGGGCTGTATTCTGCGCTTCCTTTCATGCTATATGGTAGCATCTACCAGGGTCAAGAGATGCAGACACCTGCGTTGTTGGTCAGAAAATGTTAACAACACCCTCAGTGACACAATCGTGAAATGGATGAAGCTGGACTCAAATGGTCCCAGTCTTCCCACAACACGATAATGGCTAGGAGCCGGATGGGGCCGAAAAAATGGCACAATCCCACAATGATTTTAACAGAACTGATAAGATTTGAACCCACAATCTTCCAGTCATTGATCCGTTGAACTACTGCAGGACGGAGACTGGTCGAATGTATTAACTTAGAAAAACCAGGAACGCGTGAAAAGTGAATGATCAAGCGTGTTACATTGACGAAACAGTACTGATAACTAATTATGAATTTTGTCTTGATAAAACATGTGATGCACAGATGCTGAAAAGAGAGATGGCCGCAGAGGGGTGACCGTGGACTTCACAAAAGAGATGGGATCAGAGACGTGAAGTAGACTTTACAGAAGAGATGGACTCAGAGAGGTGACGTGGACTTCACAGAATAAATGGGGTCAGAGAGGCAAAGTGGACTTAACAGAAGAAATGGACACAGAGAGATGACGTGGACTTCACAGAATAAATGGGGTCAGAAAGGTAAAGTGGACTTTACAGAAGAGATGGACTCAGAGAGGTGAAGTGGACTTCACAGAAGAGATGGGGTCAGAGAAGTGACGTGGACTTTACAGAAGACAAAGGGTCAGAGATGTGAAGTGGACTTCACAGAAGAGATGGGTCAGACAGGTGAAGTGGACTTTACAGAAGAGATGGGTCAGAGGGGTGAAGAGGACTTTTCAGAAGAGATGGGGTCAGAGAGGTGAAGTGGACTTCACAGAAGAGATGGGTCAGAGAGGTGACGTGGACTTCACAGAAGAGATGGGTCAGAGAGGTGACGTGGACTTTGCAGAAGAGATGGGTCAGAGGGGTGAAGTGGACTTTACAGAAGAGATGGTCAGAGAGGTGACGTGGACTTCACAGAAATGGGTCAGAGAGGTGAAGTGGACTTTGCAGAAGAGATGGGTCAGAGAGGTGAAGTGGACTTTGCAGAAGAGATGGGTCAGAGAGTTGACGTGGACTTCACAGAAGAGATGGGTCAGAGGGGTGAAGTGGACTTCACAGAACAGATGGAGGTTGGAAGGGTAACGTGAACAGATGGAGGTTAGGAGTGTAACGTGAACAGATGGAGGTTGGAAGGGTAACGTGAACAGATGGAGGTTGGAAGGGTAACGTGAACAGATGGAGGTTGGAAGGGTAACGTGAACAGATGGAGGTTGGAAGGGTAACGTGAACAGATGGAGGTTGGAAGGGTAACGTGAACAGATGGAGGTTGGAAGGGTAACGTGAACAGATGGAGGTTGGAAGGGTAACGTGAACAGATGGAGGTTGGAAGGGTAACGTGAACAGATGGAGGTTGGAAGGGTAACGTGAACAGATGGAGGTTGGAAGGGTAACGTGAACAGATGGAGGTTGGAAGGGTAACGTGAACAGATGGAGGTTGGAAGGGTAACGTGAACAGATGGAGGTTGGAAGAGTAACGTGTACAGATGGAGGTTAGGAGTGTAACGTGAACAGATGGAGGCTGGAAGGGTAACGTGAACAGATGGAGGTTGGAAGAGTAACGTGTACAGATGGAGGTTAGGAGTGTAACGTGAACAGATGGAGGTTGGAAGAGTAACGTGAACTTTACAGAAGAGATGGGATTCAAAACCGTGACGTGGATTTTATAGGATAGGTGGAGCCAGGTGGAGTGAAGCGGACTTCACTGAAGACATGGGGTTAAAAGGTGTAACGAAACCTCACTGAAGAGGAGACAGACGGGTGAAGCATCGTTTAATGTGACAGTGTAACATACTTTATACTTATTTAGTTGTTGTTGGTTTTTCTTTTGCAGTGGAGCTTCATGTTTCCTAGGATGTGTGTGTGTGCTCTGTGTCTGTGTGTGCTTGCGTGTTTGCGCGCGCGCTTGTGTGAGTGTATGTGTGCGCATGTGTGTGCGTGTTTGTGTGGGTGTTTGCATGCGTGCGTGCGTGCGTGTGTGTGTGAGAGAGAGAGAGACAGTGTGCGTGTGTGTGTGTGTGTGTGTGTGTGTGGTGTGTGTGTGTGTGGTGTGGTGTGTGTGTGTGTTGTGCACGTGCGCGCGTACGTGTGTGTATGTGTGTGTGTGTATGCGTGTGTTACCAAAATGTGTCGCTATGATTTTCTCACTTGTTTGTGGATGCTTCTTTGTCACAGTTTGGTCAGGGGTGTGGACTTTTAAAGAGTCACCAAGGTTATACAGACCACAACATTGTCTGAATTCAGCAAGTTTTGTGAGTTGTGCGAGCAGCATTTTCTTACGAACTGGTAACAATATACAAAATAGATAAATTACACAAAACCTGTTTTCACTGTTGTTCTCGATGCGCGTCAAGTTTTATCTAAAGTGAAATTTTATTCAAGGTCACAGTCCCCTTTGAGAAATACAAAATCTGTTTTTTACTGTAGATTTTCTTCAAATTCGCAGTGCCGTTGCGAAGTACTAATTCTGGATTTTCTGTAACCCTTTTTGTGTGGAAAGATTGATTGTTACAATGGCTTGACCGTTCGTTTTCCCCTCAATGATGTAACTGTGTTATTGAACGAGTTAGATCGATATTCCATCGGTTTTTGTTTGTTTGTTTGTTGTTTAAGTCTGTCTCATTTTGTTAATTGAATACTCGTTCATCGTCGATTTTCTTTTGTCAATGGCTTTCTCCGGATCAGTGACCTCTTTCAACTTTGTCCCTCTGTCACCATGTAATCTTCACCAGCTTGGTTACGGTGAGCAAGTGCAAGAGGTTGATACAATGTGGTTAATACCTTTCTTGGGAGATTCTTTCTTTGATTGATTTGGTTCAGTTTTTACGTCGACACCCACCTCAGGTGATATGGTCGATGGGGATAACCATCCCAGGGAAGTGGAGGAAGGGGGGTCTATCTAATCCTATACTGACTCCACCAGAACAACAATGATGTTAAGATGGGACAGTGAAAAGGCCAATTTTAATATAGCGCACCCGGGGATTCCAACCCACAACTATCATCATGTGAATCCGACGCTCAACCAACTGAGCTATTGAGGCCCGCATTTGGGAGACTGCGAAACAGATACACATGTAGTTAAACGGAGCCCCTTATTCACTCTTGCATGTCTGTGATTTTTTTTTTTTTTTCTTTTCTTTTCTTTCTTTTAGGATCATTGCACTCAGTGATAGTTTCTTTGTAGGTCTACTCACCTATTTTATCCCATTTTCTACGCTCCGTTAATGGCCTCAGAAGCTGGTACAGTTTTTACGATACGATGATGAAGATGAGAATGAAGATAGTCACGATACTATTGAGTTCCATCTAGGATTGAGACTGCCTGACAGGGCTGTACTCGACGCTTACTATCAAAATATATCCTGGCGGCAACCAAGCCCGGCAGATACAGATACCTGCGGTGCTGGTCAGAAGAGTTGAGCAACACCTTCAATGACGCATCCGTGAAATGGATGAGACTCGACTGTGTGTTCCCAGTCTTCCCAGTGAGCCCATAGCACGCCCATCTCTGGCTGGGAGCCTGTTAAAGCCCAAAACTCCCACGATGATTTTTAAAATGACTGACAGGGACTCGAAACCACAACTTTGAAGTTTGTATGTTGTCCGTTGCGTTGATCACCACAACACGGCAACAGGTTGCATGCCTGTGATTAGTTGCGCGTTGTGACGTCATTTGTAGCTGTTGCTGTGACGTGATGTGACGTACCCTAGCCCTGTCAGACAGACGGGAGGAGCAGGCAATGGCATCAAGAACCGTCTTGAGCGAAGCTAGAAACATCAGAACTCTGAACAACATGTGGAGGTCCCCTCCTTCTTGCAGTACAGCATCATCCATCACCAAGGTGAGACTGGAGGCCTACCAGAGCTGTCCTTTCCATCTTTTTTGACGGCTCAGAATGCTGGGGAATGACAGAAAGCGACCTTGCCGAGCAATCAATCTTCTCCACATATAACTACAAAGAATCAGAGGGACATTCTTGCCCAACAACACCTCTGACCAACAACGACTTGCCCAGTGCAATCAACAGTGAATGGGTACTGGTATGAAAAGACGACACAGGTGTATTGGGCGTATCATCTGAAGAGAGAAGCAGGATAACATCATCCGGACTGTCGTTCACTGGATACCAGAGGATAGACGAAAAGATGAGGACCCATGAACACTTGGTGATGAGCAATAGTGGGATATCTCAAGTCCCTGAAACACACTGAAACACACTAGGGTACTATACAGAGGGTGGCCTAGAACAGGTATAGAAACCTTTGTCACTGCCCTATAGGACAATGGCATAATGGACAAGGAGTATATAGTAAGCAGGCCTAATTCTACGCCTAAACGACCTTCTCTGGAATCGGTTTCTCCTGTGAATGGGTTGCCCTTTCCGAGGGTGAGGATTAGGAGCTGTGCTGGAGTTAGATTTAGACTTTTCTAAACAATGTTTTATCATTCCGACTGTTCTCGGATACTTGTATGCACACTGCTTTGCAGGCGATATGTGGCTGCACAGTCTGCATACTCCATGTTTGGTAGGCCCACTTGTTGATATTTTCGTGTTTCCTTAAGCCAGCAAATGACGTGACGAGCAGATCTGTTATCCTGCCTGTGTAAATACATGGTGGGGGGTTTAGACACTAGCGACCGACATCTGCACATCTGTTCACCTGTGAGATCGGAAAAATCTACTCCTTTTACCCATCAGGAGTAGGTCTCAAGGCGGATCGAACCCAGGATATACTGATTGGAAGTCTGACGTGTACCCACTTGAATACCGCGACCGTCTACAGTTAGGGTTAAATCAGTATTAACCCTTTGACTCCCACACTCTGTCCACCAGCATCCTTTATTGTCAACCCTGCTATCAAAGCAAAACCTTAACCCTTTGACTCCCTCACCATATCCATCAGCTTCCTGCAGGGCAAGGCAGTCAAAGGGTTAAGTTTTTGCAGTTGGGGATAGGGTGCGGGAGTCAAAGGGTTAATCAGTGTTATCAAACAGAACGAACTGTAGAATCACGATGACGACAGTCATCGTTTAACAGCCAATCAGAGCCGGGTGTATGGGGGCTCCGATTAGCTGTACCAAACACACTGGGTTCGAAGGGAAGCGTACAGTATTTGAATCTTCGTTCCAGATTTTGCCTACTCTATATATAACGGTAGGCTAGTCACGAGGAGTTACCCAACTCCCAACTTTTGCATGTTGTTTGGCTCAAGGTAAAAAAGAAAGCTTCCAACGGTTAGTTTTGCAAAGGACTTTGTGGAGAACAACACTGCTTGTGTATATATGTGTGTGAGAGAGTGTATATGTATGTGTTTGTGTGTGTGTGAGTGTGTGTATGTGTGTGTGTATGTGTGTGTGTGTGTGTGTGTGTGTGTGTGTGTGTGTGTGTGTGTGTGTGTGTGTGTGTGTGTGTGTGTGTGTGTGTGTGTGTGTGTGTTTCCTGTGCCTGTGCAGTCAGTTTATATGTTCTTCCCATCAACACCACAGATGGAGATGTCGTTAACTTTAGCGATGCGCGCACGCGCCGAGAATGTTGTACGTGTGTGTAAGAGAGAGAAAGAGAGACAGACAGACAGACAGACAAGACAGACAGATGGAGAGGAAGGGAGGGAGGAAGAGGCTGAGAATTATTGTTATTATTATTATTTGTTGTTTGTTGTTGTTGTTGTTGTTTGTTTAAAGCCCAGCCGACTGCGTAGAGCCATGTCAGGGCTATAACCGTTTCAGAACATACACAATACTTCAACAGAAAAAAAGGGAATGAAAATTAAGTACGCATATCACTTCATTCGAACGCAAAATGTAAGGAGATGCCCCTGGCGTTGACCACGCAGTCCAATACATCGCACAGAGAATATAAGAAACATACCTGAATATAAACTTAAACATAACTAAGAGCACTAAAACATAATTATATGAAACGGTCCTAAGATATCTAAAATTGCTTCCGCATATCTCTTTTCCCCAGGGCTAAAAATATGCAGAAGGGCATCCAGGAGTCATGACCTGGATGTGGCCCAGCCCCCCGAGAGTGTAAGGAGTTCAGGGCCGAAACACTTGTCTAAAGGGGGTTACTTCTCTGAAGACCTTCTGTTGTCTAGCTCTCCCTAGAGTTTCTTTCTACTGTACATGGTCAATCCATTGACATCGGATAGTTCGGGACATTCGGGAAAGACCGAACGACATGGGAAAGACTAGATCTCGGCTTTGGGGTTGGCTTCCACTGCTTTGATAACATGCCACGAGTTCATAATGAAGATGCTCCCAGAATTCACCGAAAGGGGGAGACAATGATGAATCCATCGGCACTGACTCCATCACGACTGGAAACGCACAACGGATCATGATTAATGACCAGATGGAATTTCCGTGTGCGTGTGGAAGGAGATTCACCACCAAACGCGGCATGAAGATCCACAGGACAAAAATGGGCTGTTTGAAGACTCATACGAACCAGCAGCAGCGCACTGCGATAGCAGGTGAGACGTTGGATGACCAAGGCCAGGAATTAAACCATAGTGCCAAGGACATCCACGCTGATGGTTCTGGTGCGGATTTTGCACAAGCTCTTAACGCCAAACGTGAAAAACTCAATTTGCCGCATGCCGGTGCAAAAGAACAATGGGAGAAATTAGATGAGGAACTTGTCCTTAAGCTGAATGCGCTAATAGGGAACAGTACGCTGGAACACAAATTTGACACATACGGAGACATCATATACTCTATCTGCAGGGACACTTATGGAGTGAAGCAGCCAAAGACAAAATCGCCTCCCCAGAAATCCAGAAGACAGCAACAGATGGAGAGCATCCGGAGGGAGAAAAGGAAGCTTAAAAAGCGAATGAAAACTGCCTCAGAATTCGAGAAGCAAGGGCTCCTGGAACTCTGGACAGATCTGAAAGCCAAACACAATGCTCTCAGCAAAGTGGAATCAGCAAGGCGAAGAAAGAGCAAAAAGAAGAAGACTCAAGATCGTTTCTTCAAAGATCCCTTTGACTTTGCAAGAAAGCTATTTGAACAACCCAAATCAGGGACTCTCACAGTGGGCAAGGAAACCCTAGAGCAGCATCTCAGGGAAACATATTCCGATTCTCAGCGCGAGGCACCACTTGAAATCCAGAATCTGGTTTGGTCTCAGCGCCAGAAGGAAAATTCAATAACAAACCACCAACACTGGATGAAGTGAAGAACGTAGTAAAGAAAGCCAGAGCCAAGTCAGCACCTGGACCAAACAGAATACCATACCTGCTCTACAAGAAATGCCCAAAAGTGCTCGAGTGGCTCCACAAGATGATTCGATCAGCATGGAGGAACCAGAAGATCAGCGACCAATGGATGAGAGCTGAGGAGTGTACATTCCGAAGGAGCAGAACTCCAGCAGCATCAACCAGTTCAGGCCAATATCACTTCTGAACGTCGAGGGGAAAATCTTCTTCTCTGTTATGGCAGCAAGATTGACAAAATACCTGACTGAAAACAAGTATCTGGATATGTCAGTCCAAAAGGGAGGCATACCAGGAATGCCTGGATGCTTGGAACATGCCACGTTGATTTGGGATGCCATCCAAAAAGCAAGAACAGAGAAGAGAGACATTGACGTAGTTTGGCTTGATCTGGCGAATGCATATGGATCAGTTCCACACGATATGATCCAGCTGGCTCTTGAAATGTATCACATCCCAGAAAACATCCGAACAATGCTGAGGAAGTATTTCCAAGGGTTCTCAATGCGGTTCTCTACCAAAGAATACACCACGGACTGGATAGACCTAGAGGTGGGCATTGCAATGGGCTGTGCAATCTCTCCCATACTGTTCGTGTTGGCAATGGAAGTCATCTTGAAAGCTGCAATGAAGAGTTCAGGTCCAGTGAATCTGGGAGATGGATACCAGATGCCTCCTCTGAAAGCTTTCATGGATGACACAACAGTCTTGTCCACGATGAGGAAGAGACACACCAAATCTTAAAGCAGCTGGATGAGCTGGTGGCCTCTTCAAGAATGAGGTTCAAACCAAAGAAATCATATACATAACACACACACACCACACACACCCCACACACACACACACACACAAACACACACACGCACATATGTATATATACACACACACAAACACACACACACATACACGCACACACACACACAAAACACATATGTATACACACACACGCACGCGTGCACACACACACGCACACACACGCACATACACGCACACACGCACACACACACACACACACACACACACACACCACACCACACCACACCACACCACACATACACATACACATACACACAGCAAGTCAACTCAACAATTTGGACAAGGTTAAAGTAGTGTGTAAACTTGATGAGCAGCTGTGTAAGTAAATCTGATGTCATCTTTACTGGTGTGAAAGCGGTCCTCCTTTCCCGTCCTCGTCACCTAACCCCCCCCCCCCCCCTCACCCTCATTTCCCTTTCAGCTGTGTAACCACAGTGTGTGCTTGTTCTTTCATTTAACGTATTTCCCCACTCCGTAGTGTTCACAGACCTCATTACAGTACACGCTGGGGGAGGAGGATGGAAGGGGAAAGGAGAGAGTAAACGACAGTGTGTAAAAGGAAGAGACAAGGACATGGGGAAAAAAAAGACATGGGTTAGTAAATAGATGGAACTTTACAGTAACTATGAAGGAAGAATTCTCATTTTAAACACACATTTTTTCATAAACATACAGGTAATGCATAAACAGGACTGTGTACTCATGATTCTGAAATTTCGATTAACATATTTTGGATTGATGTTACTTCTCTAAAACGTGTTTCAAGATAGATTGTGCATATGTATGTGAATTTGTTGGTAAACAAGAACATAATTTTTTGTTTGTTTGTTTGTTTGTTGTTGTTGTTGTTTTTACAGTAAAACAGTGTCAAAGTGTGAGCTGTTTTCTGCAGATACACTTAACACATTTATCATATTTTGTTTTCAAAAGCGTGCAGACGAAGACGAAAGTCAACAGTAACAATCGACCTC
>CM060308.1:23689839-23692339 GCA_030674185.1 Monoplex corrugatus | reverse complement strand
TGTGTCTGTGTGTGTCTGTCTGTCAGTGTGTGTGTGTGTTTGTGCTAGTGTGTCTGTGTGTGTCTGTCAGTGTGTGTGTGTGTGTGTGTGTGTCTGTCTGTCTGTCAATGTGTGTGTGTGTCTGTCTGTCTGTCTGTCTGTCAATGTGTGTGTGTGTCGTCTGTCTGTCTGTCTGTCAGTGTTGTGTGTGTGTGGTGTGTGTGTGTTGTTTGTCTGTGTGTTTGTGTGTTGTGTGTGTGTTTGTCTGTGTGTGTGTGTCTGTCTGTCAGTGTGTTGTGTCTGTGTGTGTGTCTGTGTGTGTCTGTGTGGTCTGTGTGTGTGTTGTGTCGTGTGTTTGTGCTTGTGTCTGTGTGTGTCTGTGTGTGTGTTGTGTGCTGTCTGTCTTGTCTGCTGTGTGTCTGTGTGTTGTCTGTCATGTGTGTGTGTGTGTGTGTCTGTTGTGTGTGTGTGTGTGTGTGTTGTGTGTGTGTGTGTGTGTTGTCTAGCTACGTCAGTGAGGCGGAGATCAGTTAGTTGCCTTCACAAAGCAAAGTGTGTCACGTCTGTTAGACAGTACTAGTCCAAGATGGTTAAGACATGATGTCCTCTCATTGACACCAAACAAAGGGATGGGTTAACTTAAACCACAGTGATAGTCCCTCTTGCATCACACAAGATAGGGTTAACTAAGCCACATGATAGTCCTCCATTGACACCAACACAAAGGATAGGGTTACTTAAGCCACACTGATAGCCCTCTCACTGATATCAACACAAAGTGATAGGGTTAAGCCACACTGATAGTCCTCTCATTTACATCAACACAAAGGGATAAGAGTTAAGCCACACTTATAGCCCTCTCACTGACATCAACACAGAGTGAAAGGGTTAAGCCACACTGATAGCCCTCTCACTGACATCAACACAGAGTGATAGGGTTAAGCCACACTGATAGCCCTCTCACTGACATCAACACAAAGTGATAGGGTTAAGCCACACTGATAGCCCTCTCACTGACATCAACACAAAGTGATAGGGTTAAGCCACACTTATAGTCCCTCTCACTGACATCAACACAAAGTGATAGGGTTATAGCCACACTGATAGCCCTCTCACTGACATCAACACAGAGTGATAAGGGTTAAGCCACACTGATAGCCCTCTCACTGACATCAACACAAAGTGATAGGGTTAAGCCACACTGATAGCCCTCTCACTGACATCAACACAAAGTGATAGGGTTAAGCCACACTGATAGCCTCTCACTGACATCAACACAAAGTGATAGGGTTAAGCCACACTGATAGCCCTCTCACTGACATCAACACAAAGGGATAGGGTTAAGCCACACTGATAGCCCTCTCACTGACATCAACACAAAGTGATAGGGTTAAGCCACACTGATAGCCCTCTCACTGACATCAACACAAAGGGATAGGGTTAAGCCACACTGATAGCCCTCTCACTGACATCAACACAAAATAGGGTTAAGCCACACTGATAGCCCTCTCACTGACATCAACACAAAAGGGTGTAAGCCACACTGATAGCCCTCTCACTGACATCAACACAAAAAGGGTTAAGCCACACTGATAGCCCTCTCACTGACATCAACACAAAAAGGGTTAAGCCACATGATAGCCCTCTCACTGACATCAACCAAAAAGGGTTAAGCCACACTGATAGCCCTCTCACTGACATCAACACAAAAAGGGTTAAGCCACATTGATAGCCCTCTCACTGACATCAACACAAAGTGATAGGGTTAAGCCACATTGATAGCCCTCTCACTGACATCAACACAAATGAAAGGTTAAGCCACATTATAGCCCTCTCACTGACATCAACACAAAGTGATAGGGTTAAGCCACACTGATAGCCCTCTCACTGACATCAACACAAAGTGATAGGGTTAAGCCACACTGATAGCCCTCTCACTGACATCAACACAAAGTGATAGAGTTAAGCCACACTTATAGCCCTCTCACTGACATCAACACAAAGTGATAGGGTTAAGCCACACTGACCTCATACACAACCAAAGTGATAAGAGTTAAGCCACACTATAGTCCCTCTACTGACATCAACACAAAGTGATAAGAGTTAAGCCACACTGATAGCCCTCTCACTGACATCAACACAAAGTGATAAGAGTTAAGCCACACTTATAGCCCTCTCACTGACATCAACACAAAGTGATAGGGTTAAGCCACACTGATAGCCCTCTCACTGACATCAACACAAAGTGATAAGAGTTAAGCCACACTTATAGCCCTCTCACTGACATCAACACAAAGTGATAGGGTTAAGCCACACTGATAGCCCTCTCACTGACATCAACACAAAGTGATAAGAGTTAAGCCACACTTATAGCCCTCTCACTGACATCAACACAAAGTGATAAAGGTTAAGCCACACTGATAGCCCTCTCACTGACATCAACACAAAGTGATAGGGTTAAGCCACACTGTATAGCCCTCTCACTGACATCAACACAAAGGATAGGGTTAAGCCACACTGA
>CM060308.1:23682339-23684839 GCA_030674185.1 Monoplex corrugatus | reverse complement strand
CTTCACAGATGCGTCATTGAGGGTGTTGTTCAAATCTTCTGTCCAGCACCGCAGGTGTCTGTATCTCTCGGGCCTGAATGACGGCAGGATATGTTATGATAGTAAGCTTAGAGTACAGCCCTGTCACGCAGTCTCAGTCCTAGATGGAACTTCATAGCATCATGATTATCATCCTCATCAACATCATCATCATCGCATTGTAAAAACTGTGCCATCTTCTGTGGCCATTAAAGGGGCGTAGAAAATGGGACGAAAACAAAAGGTGAGCACAAAGAAAGGTAGCCCTCCACCCCCACCCCACCCGAGTGCGATGAGCCTTTATTAAAAAAAAACGAAAAACAACAACAACAAAAAACAAAAACAAAAAAACAAAAAACCTTCGATGTGATATCACTTTTCCCATCTGTAAGGGTGGTCCAAAATGCCCTTTGCCAGGCAACCAGCGTTGATACGTCGTACTTCCACCTGCTTGGCTACCTCCACTTGTAAGTCACAAGTCGTAGAAACGTAAGCCGCTAAGATGTTCTTTCAACTTGGAAAATAGATCAAAGTGTGGGGGATTCATACCTGGGGAATAGGAAGGGTGTGGTAGAGCGTCCCATTGATGTAACGTCATATGTGACGTTATCCTCTATGCTTTGTGATAAGACGCGTTGTCATGAAATATCAATGGCGGATCATGAAGAGTGTTTTACATTTCTTTCGGATTGCAGTCAGGAACATCGTGTAGTAGTCTTGATAAACAGTTTGTACCGTCAATATACCCTTGTTATCATAGGCACATAAAAATGTCATCTCCAAATTTCCCTGTTTTCTTTTGAACTTCATGGGCCTTAGAGAAGTGGAATTCTATTACTCTGACGATTGTCTTTTTTACTTTTGGTTTGTAATTTCGAACCCACGTTTCGTCAATGGCAACTGCTTATTAAAGCTAATGCAACTGCTTAATTTAAAAAGCTAATGGCAACTACTTGATTTAAAAAGCTAATGGCGACTTTGATTTAAAGCTAATGGCGACTTTGATTTAAAGCTAATGGCGACTTTCTGATTAAAAAGCTAATGGCAACTACCTGATTTAAAAGCTAATGCAACTACCTGATTAAAAAGCTAATGGCAACTCCCTGATTTATAATTATAAGCAATGGCAACTACCTGATTTAAAAGCTAATGGAACTACTGATTTAAAAAGCTAATGGCAACTACTGATTAAAAAGCTAATGCAACTACTGATTATAATTATAAAGCTAATGGCAACTACCTGATTTATAATTATAAAGTAATGGCGACTACATGATTTAAGAAGCTATCAACTTCATTGTTTAAAGGCTGTCTGCAACAGTGATCTGTGTCTGCTGTTGATCTTTAGTAAGGCAATGTGGGGCCTACCTTGTTACAATACATCTCACTTCAAATTTACTTTTTTATCGCATGAACTAATCCACGACGTCTAGGCTAATACCAATGTCATAGCGCTGTTCGCCTGTCTTCATTCAAAATGTCTCCAACTTTCTGAACGTTTTTCTCATCAGTAGTTTCAACTGACCTCCCCAGACTGTGCTTAGAGAAGAGACTTTACGAGTTGACGTCCATCTTTAAAGAATGTCACTTTTTTTTTCTTTTTTTTTTTTGTTGTCAGCCACATATAAACTGCAACCTGCAGAAGAACTTGCGTCCAACAAAAACTGTTTATATATATAATTATAGAATCGATTTTAATGTAAGTGCTCTGTTCTTGCACGCTGAACGTGGTCACGGCTCTTGGAATGTTTCTACCCACGTGACGTCATAACAAGAGAGTCACAATATTTGTACGTCATTTTGTGATTAGATCACGGAATACTTGCGTCATATGTTTGTAGTTTCAAATAGCATCGACAACTATTGTTCAGTTATAAGGACATTTTGTCTACTTACTGAATGGCTGTCGAAGATGGGACTATCAGTTATACAGAACAGAAGACGTTACATTCGTTTGGGGAACAGATATAGTTGCACACCGTGTATCGTTGTACGGGATAGATTTCACTGAGCTAGTATCATCACCATCAGAACTGCATAGATTAGGTTTGGGAGGATTGGCTGGCAGCTTGGTTGATTAGTTGGTTTGTTGGCTGGCTGGCTGGTCGGCTGATCAGTTACTTGGTTGTTTGGTCGGTTGGCTAGTTGCTTGGTTGCTTGGCTGGCTGAAGGGTTGGTTTGTTGGCTGTTTGGCGAGTCAGAGAGAAGGTGGATAGATTGTTGTTGTTTTAGCTAGCTTAACCCTTTTGTTGTTGTTTTAGCTAGCTTATTAACCCTTTGACTCCCGCACCCTGTCCACCAGCACCCTGCACTGTCAACTATGCTAACAAACCATAAACTTCCTGCAGGAAGCTGGTGGATAGGGCGAGGGATTCAAATGGTTAAGTTTTGGCAGTTGGTGGATAGGGTGCGAGAGTCAAAGGGTTAAAACTGCTCAACTCCGTTTGCATGACAGCGATCGTTATGATTCTTCAATTGTTTC
>CM060308.1:23669839-23674839 GCA_030674185.1 Monoplex corrugatus | reverse complement strand
TCATCATCATCATTATTATTATATTATTATTATCATTATCATTATTATTATTATTATTATTGTTGTTGTTGTTATTATCATATACATACACATGTGTGTGTGTGTGTGTGTGTCTGTGTGTGTGTGTCTGTGTGTGTGTGTGTGTGTGTGTGTGTGGTTGTGTGTGTGTAAGTGTGTAAGTGTTGTCAATAGAATTTTTGTTAGTCTGACAATAAATGGTTAATAATGATAGCGTGTGAGTGAGTGCGTGTGTATGTGCATGCGTGTATGTATGTATGTGTGTGTATATGTTGTCTGTCTATCTGTCTGTCCGTCGGTGGGTGAATATAAAACATCTCATAAATTATATGCATATGATACAGATTCTGTCACACAATCAGCCGAGAAATCATTGATAATCATGTTCCATTTCATTAACCGCACCGACCAGGATTTTACACCACATGCATTCAGTGTTGTACTTTGTTATACCGGGTGCTTATCGATCTTTGTACAAAACTACAATCAGAGTCATCCATAAAGAGCGGACGGTTTTACGTCTGCGTTGGTCACTGACACAATATTTTGTCAATAATATCGAATTGTGATTGACACCTTTCACTCGTTCATTTTATCCGCCAGCTGCAAAAACGTAACCCTGTCACTCTCTCACATATCGACCAACTGCAAAAAAATTAACCCTTTCACCCCCTCACCATATCCACCAACTAGAGATACTGAACTCTTTCGATCCCTCATCTTATTCACAAGCTACAAAATCTTAACCCTTTCATTCCCTGTGAATAGGCTGAGGGGGTCAAAAGATTAAATATCAAGTAGTCAATAATGTATCATCATCATCATCATCAGGTGCCTTGCCGCATGGCGTTGGCGATCATGGACTTCCATCTGTCTATCTCTTGTTGCCCCAAGCATCTCCACCCTCCTGGTCTTCAGCCACTCCGCAAGTCCGTCACACCCCTGATTTCACCCACTCTCCTTCCATTTATGTCACTGTAACCCCCCTCCCCGACCCCGACCCCCCCCCTCCCACCTCCCATTCTCCCCCACATGCATTTTTGTTTAAGCAGATACAGAATGAACTGAACAGGGTGAACCAATCTGGTCATCGACACACACACACAAGGCACCCCCCCCCCCCCCCTGCCTATGCATAGACCAGTCAGTCAGTCAGTCAGAGCAGGCCTTTTGACATGGAGGCCACTGGGGAAACTGTTGTGTTGCTGGTGTCTGACCTGTTGTCTGTTCAGTCCGGCTTGTCTTTTGTCCTGACCTGTACACCGTTTCCACTGCCACGCTGCTCATGTCTGGTGAGGAGTGCTTGAGGACAGTACTTAGGTGATGACTAGATAAGACATCTATGTCATTGAAAGTCGGTTGGTTATTCCCCCTCGTTTCTGCATGTCATTCACACCCCCACCTCTCTCTTTCTCTGTCTGTCTGTCTGCACACCCCCACCTCTCTCTTTCTCTCTGTCTGTCTGTCTGTCTCTCTCTCTCCCTCCCTCCCTCTGTGTGTGTGTATCTGTCTGTCTGCCTGTCTGCCTGCCTGCCTGTCCGTCTGTCTGTCTGTCTGTCTGTCTGTCTGTCTCTCTCTCTCTCTCTCTCTCTCTCTCTCTCTCTCTCTCTCTCTCTTTCTCTCTCTCTGTATGTATGTATGTATGCATGTATACATATGTATGTATGTATGCATGTATGTATGTATGTATGTATGTATGTATGTATATATGCATGTATGTATGTATGTATGTATGTATGTATGCATGCATGTATGTATGTATGCATGCATGCATGCATGTATGTATGTATGTATGCATGTATGTATGTAAGTTTGTATATATGTATGTATGCATGTATGTATGTATGCATGTATGTATGTATTATGTATGTATGTATGTATGTAAGTATGTATGTATGCATGTATGTATGTATGCACATATGTATGTATGCATGCATGTATGCATGTATGTATGTATGTACATATGTATGTATGTATGTATGCATGCATGTGTGTATGTATGTATGTATGTATGTACGTGTGTACATATGTATGTATGTATGTATGTATGTACATATGTATGTATGTATGTGTATGTATGTATGTATGTATGTATGTGTTGTATGTATGTATGTATGTATGTATGTACATATTAGTGCTCTCATGCATCAGCCATTATCTGTAGGTAAGTTAACAAGAAACACCCAAAGGCGCTAGATAGGAGGACCAAGAGTACCAGTGCCTCGCCACTCAGCAGCCATTTCTTCAAGCAAAGGAGGGGGGGGGGAGTCTGCCCATGCGCTGCATCATCAATTCGGACCCAGTCACCAGTTACTTTGTTTACAAAGTATGACAAGGTAGACAAGGTAGAGAGATGACAAACCCTCACCTCTCTCCTTCGCCGGGATCTGCGTTAGGAGCCACGCTCGACGTCACAAGTCTTCTCTAGGTCACACGACATGAGACATGTGTGGGCGACCTCCTGGATCCCCAGACCACAGACATCAGCGATGTTGTTGAAATAGGAGGTGTGCGGTCATCTCTTTCTTCTCCTCGCCTCAACTTTCCCCTGCAGGACCGTTGATATCAAATCTGTTTTGGTGTTTCTGATTGCATGGCCTACATATTTCCGCTTTCTTTTGTTGATCTCTGTTAGCAGTTGGCGCTTAACATTCAGTTCCTTAAAAATGCTATGGTTTGTTCTTCTGTCTTTCCATTTGACTCTGAGAAGTCGTCTAACGAGCCATATTTCTGCTGCATTGATCTTATTTTCTTCGTCTTTTCTTAGTGTCCAGGCTGCACAACCACACATTAAAACAGGCCAAATCATAATTTTCAGGATTCTTAAATTTGAAGTCTTTGGGAAGCCCTCTGTCTTTCCATACGTTGTTTAACTGGATCAGTTTTTGTTTTGCCATGCCAATTCTTGTTTTCACATATTTGGTGGACAGATAAATTTGTTTAGTTTCGTTAGAATTCATAGCGAATTTGATCAGCTGACTATGCAACTTGATTATTGTTTGACTTATGTTGCGATGTTACAAGTCGTGTCTTGTTTAACATGTCTCCAACCGAACTTTGTTTGTTGTTTGTTTGTTTTTGTTTGTTTGTTTGTTTGTTTGTTTGTTTGTTTGTTTGTTTTGTTTGTTTTGTTTGTTTGTTTGTTTGTTTGTTAACAAAGTTTTTGTGGTCTATTTTGATGTCAACCGCTTGTCTTGATTGAGCTGAATGCTTTAAGAGACATTAAACCATTACATTTGTGTGTAAAGAAATGTTGGCAATCCAAGGTTTTCGATAAAAAAAAAAAAAAAGAATAACTCTCTGTAGAGATGCTCTTTCTGTTTGTCTATCTGTCTGTTTGTCTGCCTGTCTGTATGGTAGTCTGTCTGTTTTCTGTCTGTCTGCCTGTCTGTCTGTCAGTCTGTCTGTTTTCTGTCTGTCTGCCTGTCTGTCTGGCCGCCTGCCTGCCCGTCTGTCTGGCTCCCTCTCTCTCTATCTGTCTCTTTCTTCCCCTCCCTCTCTCCTCTCTTCTCCTCTGTCTCTCTCTGTCTCTCTCCGTCTCTCTCTGTCTCTCTCTGTCTCTCTCTGTCTCTCTCCGTCTCTCTCTGTCTCTCTGTCTCTTTCTCTCTATATATTTCTCTCTCTATCTCTCTGTCTCTGTCTCTGTCTCTCTCTCTGTCTCTGTCTCTGTCTCTGTCTCTCTCCCTCCCTCCCTCCCTCTATCTCTGTCTCTGTCTGTCTATCTGTCTCTGTCTGTCCGTCTGTCTGTCTCTGTCTCTGTTTCTCTCTCTCTCTCTCTCTCTCTCTCTCTCTCTCTCTCTCTCTCTTTCTCCTCTCCTTCTCTCTGTCTCTGTCTGTCTCTGTCTCTCTGTTTCTCTGTCTCTGTCATTCTCTGTCTCTGTCTCTGTCTCTGTCTCTGTCTCTCTTCTCTCTCTCTCTCTCTCTCTCTCTCTCTCTCTTTCTTTCTGTCTTTCTCCTCTCCTTCTTTCTGTCTCTCTCTGTCTCTGTCTGTCTGTTTCTCTGTCTCTGTCTCTGTCTCTATCTCTGTCTCTTTCTCTTTCTCTCTCTCTCTCTCTCTCTCTCTCTCTCTCTCTCTCTCTCTCTCTCTCCCCCCCCTCTCTTTGTTATTATATGACAGTGACAGTGTTTTTTATCATGATTCAGAGAAGGGGACTGGGAATAGACCTGAACGTGGGAGCGGAAAGGGCTAAGCGGTACAATGTAGGTTAATCACAGGCTGTGCGCACTGACGTGGGTCGGTCACAAGCTGGAGGTGGAGGGGGGGGGGGGGAGCGGAGGTGGTGGAGATGTCATACGATGACACTTAGTGAACACTTCGGCCCTACTCTCTGTATTACGGAGCACATCCTAGTAATTGGTACATGTCAGTAGCCGACCGTCTGGTGTGGGTGTGGGGAGGCACTGTCTAAAGCAAGTGTGGCAGCCCTGGAAAAGTGGTCTGGTTCGCACCGACTGTACTGAAACAGTGCACTGTGTAATGGTGTTGAACCAGTTTTCCAACATGAATACACGAATAAATGGATAGATGAATGCATAACAAAGTAAGCGTTTAAAAGTCTGGTTGTGTTTGATGCGCAGTGAGTAAAAAAAGAAGTTTGGAGAATAGCGTTATATCAGAATGAGTTATGATAATGGTAATAGTACTGATGAAATAATAATAGTATTGATAACAACAACAACAACAATAATGATGATGATGATGATGATGATGATGATAATAATAATAATATGATGATGATGATGATGATGATGATGATGATAATAATAATATAACAATATTCATCATCATCATCATCATGACGACGACGATGACGACGACAACAATAACAATAACAATATTAAAGTAACATTAATAATACTAATAATAGTACTAATGATATAAGTTAGTGTCATTATTATTATTATTGTTATAATTATTGCTATTATTATTGTCATTATCATCGTCATTATAATGATATTAACAATAACAGTACTGAGAATGA
>CM060308.1:23654839-23664839 GCA_030674185.1 Monoplex corrugatus | reverse complement strand
ACCCCATATCCACACACAATACACTACCCCACATCCACACACAATACACTACCCCACATCTACACACAATACACTACCCCACATCCACACACAATACACTACCCCACATCCACACACAATGCACTACCCCACATCCACACACAATACACTACCCCACATCTACACACAATACACTACCCCACATCCACACACAATACACTACCCCACATCTACACACAATACACTACCCCACATCTACACACAATACACTAAGTCCACACATGACATGACGGTTAAAAAAGACATGTTTATTTATTTCCTTCCTCCTTTCTGTACATGTACACACATAACACAGAATGACGATAAACAGTATGACTCCATAGACACACTTGATGGACTAGCATTCACACCATCATAACACAACATTTTTGGATCCTGATTTTGAAACAATCTTCCTGACAGTCATACCTGGAGTTACTAGTGCGACAATGAAATTATGGCACTGGTAGACCCTGACAAAGAAAAGATCTAATTCGATATTCTGACTGTTGAACAACTTTTGCACGATCGTATGCTGTGTTGCCAGTGCTACATCAACATAGTCGCACAGCTACACTTTGTTTAACTACACCGAACAAACAAACAGACAAAAAGAAAAAACTCCCAGGAATCAACCCCCACCTGGCTACCCCAGAAACCCAAACAAAATGCCAAGTCTACACATGATATGACAGTTGAAAAACAACAATTTCATTTAATTCCGTACACCCCCTCTCCCAAATGCACATGCATTTCTTTAAAGCCACAATAGACAATGTGACGCCATGGACGCGTTCAACTAACGACCATTCACATTATCAGGTCACAGGTCATACAGTGCTCACAACTGAATTTCAGCTTCATGATGATTGTATCTGGAATTACCAGTGCGACAAATCACAGCACCAATACTCTCTTTACCGCAGAAAGAGCACAATCTCTGAACTTAAGTATACCTCAGTGTAGCAGCAATTGTATACTCGTATTCTCACAGGGGCAATATTTCACTGAAGATAATGGTTATTACGTATCACATGTTGAGTTACTGGTTCAACAACCAAACAGTGGCAATGGTATTCTCGTATAGAGACGAATATATTACGACCATTCCAACTGTCAAAAATATTACGTTGAGACACCAGCGGAAAAACTAGGTACTGAGCCCTGGTACACTCAATAAAACGACTAGATTTTTATAACCTTCGATTTATAGAGTAATCCATATTTCAGGTAGAAACAATCTACTGTGACCCAAAAAATTCGATCCAATCTACTCCAAAACGGGATTCCAATCAGCTTTTCTGCAGATGAGACAGTTTTATCATCCAAAGATTCGTTTTAGTCTTCCTACTGATGTCACAGAGCAGTAGTTCTGAGCACCTGGTGTGCTGCTGCGAGACCTGCACTATCTGCCAACAACACATTCAACAGCTAGAACACTTCATCTGAAGAGATCTGAGGCATCACGCTTCAAGTTCTGAAAATGTGTGGTATGAATGTGTTGAGCGTCTTCTCCTCAAATGCAAGCTTCGTTGGATAGGACAGGATGTTCATATGGAAGATGACCACATCCCACAGATGCTCCTGTACCGAGGGCTGAAGGAAGAGTGCCTTGACCAAGAAGAATGCTAAAGTGATACATGGATACTACTGAAGATAAACCTCATCAGCTGTGGCCTCATTATTACAAGCTGAGATGATACTGCCGGCATGAAAGCAAGCTGGTGACAACAGTGCACACAGAGCACAGTCATACTTGAACATCGCAGACCAGCATCTGTTCAAGAACAAAAATGGACTGGCAGAAGCAGAACAAGGCTGCAGGATTCTTCTCATGCAGAGCCTATGGAAAAGTGCGTGGCTGCAGGACGTGTATTCAGTCAAACATGAGGACCTACACCATGAAGACCAGTGTGCTTACTCATGTGACGGATCAGCGGGAGACAATCATCACTGGCGTCATATTGTCCAAGACCATTCATCCCTCGGCCACGTCCCCAGGATGAGGTCGTTGTCGAGGTCGGCAGAGGAAAAGTCAGGTTGCAAATATCAGAAACTGGATCAACGTCATCATGCCTGACCTGTTTTCTGCCACACACCCCAAAACACACACGAGGATCTGTCTGATGCCGTACTGCATCAGTACCCCCCTCCCTCTTCCCCCACTGCTCATCATCATGAACCATTCAAGGATGACATTAATTACAAAATGAGTTAATAGTAACGTCCAGCTGAAGAATTGAAAATACAGTCAAACCATTCTAACAGCCTCCCTCTTTGTAGAAAAATATTACAGAAAATCCTTATTTTGTACTTCTCAAGGTCACTGTGACCTTGAAGAAGCGTTATAAAAGTAGATCTTCAAGAGTATCGGGGAAAATGATAGACTGACATAACAGCGAACACAGATTGTAAATATCTAGAGAAAGTCTTATTGACACACCTTCCTTAAAAGACAAAAAAGTACAATTCTCTATTGGTACCTTCCTAACAAATGTTTTCTTCATTTCTCCACGGACCTTCCTTAAAAGACAAAAAAGTACAATTCTCTATTGGTACCTTCCTAACAAATGTTTTCTTCATTTCTCCACGGACCTTCCTTAAAAGACAAAAAAGTACAATTCTCTATTGGTACCTTCCTAACAAATGTTTTCTTCATTTCTCCACGGCCCTTCCTTAAAAGACAAAAAAGTGCAATTCTCTATTGGTACCTTCCTAACAAATGTTTTCTTCATTTCTCCACGGACCTTCCTTAAAAGACAAAAAAGTACAATTCTCTATTGGTACCTTCCTAACAAATGTTTTCTTCATTTCTCCACGGACCTTCCTTAAAAGACAAAAAAGTGCAATTCTCTATTGGTACCTTCCTAACAAATGTTTTCTTCATTTCTCCACGGCCCTTCCTTAAAAGACAAAAAAGTACAATTCTCTATTGGTACCTTCCTAACAAATGTTTTCTTCATTTCTCCACGGCCCTTCCTTAAAAGACAAAAAAGTACAATTCTCTATTGGTACCTTCGTAACAAATGTTTTCTTCATTTCTCCACGGACCTTCCTTAAAAGACAAAAAAGTACAATTCTCTATTGGTACCTTCCTAACAAATGTTTTCTTCATTTCTCCACGGACCTTCCTTAAAAGACAAAAAAGTACAATTCTCTATTGGTACCTTCCTAACAAATGTTTTCTTCATTTCTCCACGGACCTTCCTTAAAAGACAAAAAAGTGCAATTCTCTATTGGTACCTTCCTAACAAATGTTTTCTTCATTTCTCCACGGCCCTTCCTTAAAAGACAAAAAAGTACAATTCTCTATTGGTACCTTCCTAACAAATGTTTTCTTCATTTCTCCACGGCCCTTCCTTAAAAGACAAAAAAGTACAATTCTCTATTGGTACCTTCCTAACAAATGTTTTCTTCATTTCTCCACGGACCTTCCTTAAAAGACAAAAAAGTACAATTCTCTATTGGTACCTTCCTAACAAATGTTTTCTTCATTTCTCCACGGCCCTTCCTTAAAAGACAAAAAAGTACAATTCTCTATTGGTACCTTCCTAACAAATGTTTTCTTCATTTCTCCACGGCCCTTCCTTAAAAGACAAAAAAGTACAATTCTCTATTGGTACCTTCCTAACAAATGTTTTCTTCATTTCTCCACGGACCTTCCTTAAAAGACAAAAAAGTGCAATTCTCTATTGGTACCTTCCTAACAAATGTTTTCTTCATTTCTCCACGGACCTTCCTTAAAAGACAAAAAAGTACAATTCTCATTGGTACCTTCCTAACAAATGTTTTCTTCATTTCTCCACGGACCTTCCTTAAAAGACAAAAAAGTGCAATTCTCTATTGGTACCTTCCTAACAAATGTTTTCTTCATTTCTCCACGGACCTTCCTTAAAAGACAAAAAGTACAATTCTCTATTGGTACCTTCCTAACAAATGTTTTCTTCATTTCTCCACGGACCTTCCTTAAAAGACAAAAATGTACAATTCTCTATTGGTACCTTCCTAACAAATGTTTTCTTCATTTCTCCACGGACCTTCCTTAAAAGACAAAAAAGTGCAATTCTCTATTGGTACCTTCGTAACAAATGTTTTCTTCATTTCTCCACGGCCCTTCCTTAAAAGACAAAAAAGTGCAATTCTCTATTGGTACCTTCCTAACAAATGTTTTCTTCATTTCTCCACGGCCCTTCCTTAAAAGACAAAAAAGTACAATTCTCTATTGGTACCTTCCTAACAAATGTTTTCTTCATTTCTCCACGGCCCTTCCTTAAAAGACAAAAAAGTACAATTCTCTATTGGTACCTTCCTAACAAATGTTTTCTTCATTTCTCCACGGCCCTTCCTTAAAAGAAAAAAAGTACAATTCTCTATTGGTACCTTCCTAACAAATGTTTTCTTCATTTCTCCACGGCCCTTCCTTAAAAGACAAAAAAGTACAATTCTCTATTGGTACCTTCCTAACAAATGTTTTCTTCATTTCTCCACGGCCCTTCCTTAAAAGACAAAAAAGTACAATTCTCTATTGGTACCTTCCTAACAAATGTTTTCTTCATTTCTCCACGGCCCTTCCTTAAAAGACAAAAAAGTACAATTCTCTATTGGTACCTTCCTAACAAATGTTTTCTTCATTTCTCCACGGCCCTTCCTTAAAAGAAAAAAAGTACAATTCTCTATTGGTACCTTCCTAACAAATGTTTTCTTCATTTCTCCACGGCCCTTCCTTAAAAGACAAAAAAGTACAATTCTCTATTGGTACCTTCCTAACAAATGTTTTCTTCATTTCTCCACGGCCCTTCCTTAAAAGACAAAAAAGTACAATTCTCTATTGGTACCTTCCTAACAAATGTTTTCTTCATTTCTCCACGGCCCTTCCTTAAAAGACAAAAAAGTACAATTCTCTATTGGTACCTTCCTAACAAATGTTTTCTTCATTTCTCCACGGCCCTTCCTTAAAAGACAAAAAAGTACAATTCTCTATTGGTACCTTCCTAACAAATGTTTTCTTCATTTCTCCACGGACCTTCCTTAAAAGACAAAAAAGTACAATTCTCTATTGGTACCTTCCTAACAAATGTTTTCTTCATTTCTCCACGGACCTTCCTTAAAAGACAAAAAAGTACAATTCTCTATTGGTACCTTCCTAACAAATGTTTTCTTCATTTCTCCACGGACCTTCCTTAAAAGACAAAAAAGTACAATTCTCTATTGGTACCTTCCTAACAAATGTTTTCTTCATTTCTCCACGGACCTTCCTTAAAAGACAAAAAAGTACAATTCTCTATTGGTACCTTCCTAACAAATGTTTTCTTCATTTCTCCACGGCCCTTCCTTAAAAGACAAAAAAGTACAATTCTCTATTGGTACCTTCCTAACAAATGTTTTCTTCATTTCTCCACGGCCCTTCCTTAAAAGACAAAAAAGTACAATTCTCTATTGGTACCTTCCTAACAAATGTTTTCTTCATTTCTCCACGGCCCTTCCTTAAAAGACAAAAAAGTACAATTCTCTATTGGTACCTTCCTAACAAATGTTTTCTTCATTTCTCCACGGCCCTTCCTTAAAAGACAAAAAAGTACAATTCTCTATTGGTACCTTGGTAACAAATGTTTTCTTCATTTCTCCACGGCCCTTCCTTAAAAGACAAAAAAGTACAATTCTCTATTGGTACCTTCCTAACAAATGTTTTCTTCATTTCTCCACGGCCCTTCCTTAAAAGACAAAAAAGTACAATTCTCTATTGGTACCTTCCTAACAAATGTTTTCTTCATTTCTCCACGGCCCTTCCTTAAAAGACAAAAAAGTACAATTCTCTATTGGTACCTTCCTAACAAATGTTTTCTTCATTTCTCCACGGACCTTCCTTAAAAGACAAAAAAGTACAATTCTCTATTGGTACCTTCCTAACAAATGTTTTCTTCATTTCTCCACGGACCTTCCTTAAAAGACAAAAAAGTGCAATTCTCTATTGGTACCTTCCTAACAAATGTTTTCTTCATTTCTCCACGGACCTTCCTTAAAAGACAAAAAAGTACAATTCTCTATTGGTACCTTCGTAACAAATGTTTTCTTCATTTCTCCACTGACCTTCCTTAAAAGACAAAAAAGTGCAATTCTCTATTGGTACCTTCCTAACAAATGCTTTCTTGATTTCTTGACGGCCCACAGATTTGACAAAATTTGGTATAGATCTACTCAGAGCAGAGAAAATCTTTTCTATACATTTCTGTCGCATCACACACACACATACACGATCGCATGCACGTACACACACAAACATACACACACACACACACACACCCCTTGGGTTGGTATGAAACAATATCCCATTTATCTAAAAGGGAGAACTAAAAATTTGAGCATCGTTCTAACAGAATAATTAGAAGAATGGCTTGGTAGACCTGTCAGAGACCACATCTTTCATCCAGTAGGCCAAGAAACGACCGTTTGAGACATGGCCGTACTCGAACACAGCCAAAAAGTAATAATAATAATAGTAACAATAATAATAATATATGAATATGGTCGACTATCGTGGTCGATAAAGTCCAATCTAGCACTTTATTCGTGTACCCTCATGTGGGATCTCAGGCCAAAATCTGATGCACACAGGCGGCCTCATACGGGACACTCGATGGAACGCTCTGCAGAGTTGGTTCTGGCCTTTATTGCTGCACGCTTTTCCACTTGGCTGCTTCGTCTTTCATTTTCATAAGCTTCTGTTCCCTTGCGAATAGCTTGCCTCCATTCAGACCTGTTTGTGGCCATGATTTCCCATTCTTCTTCATCAGTGTCACGTTTCTGGAGGGATTTTTTTCTGGACTACCTTAAGCAGTGGTTCCAGAGCTGACCGAGGGCCTTTGTTTCCGTGTGTCTGTCATGTTTGTAAGGGGGTTGGCGCTAGGTGCCATGCGCAAATGTAAGTTATTTTTGTTTGCACAAAGCCACAGCAACTCTCTCCACCTGCCTCCACAAGTCTAGGGCAAACCAAGGTAAGACAGCTGTTCTCATAGGAGACACAGACGGCTGAACAGTAGATGGCAAGTCACATCATATGGCCAAAACCACAAGCAGTACTCTGTGGCAATGCCCTTTATGCAGTATGCGGCTGTGGGATTTCCTGTCTGGGTTTACTCCCATAGCCTTTCCCCACCCAAGGGGTAACACACAAGGCAGCGGAGACAGGCGCAGGTCGTACAGTCTGTTGTCATACTGTAGCAGAGACTTAATAATAACAATAATAATAATGATGATGAGATGATGATGATGAGATGTTGTTGAAACCGACTAATGTTACGGACTGTTAACGAAAATAGGTCCCCAGCCATAGCGTCTGGACCGCTAGGCCCATGTCGCCCTTCTGGTCCACTGCTGGGTGATCTTGCCCACACCGTGTCATGCTAAAGGTGACGAGGAGTAACACTGTCTGTACTGAGGACCGGTTTATCTATGTCGAGGGTGCAGCCAGCACTTCTTAACACCGGCACTGTAGGCCTAGTAGAAAAACGGGTTCGGTCAGAAACTAAGTCAATTGATTGTGGGCAGATGAACGGCCCGTACTGTCAGTACCTGCTACCACCACCACGTTTTCTGCTGCTACTAACACGCCGCTACACACTGCCCTGGGGACCGATGACCCCGTAAGTGGTCTCAAACAGAAGAAAGAATTAAGATGGTCAAACCGTTCTAACAATCTCCCTTTTTAGACATTGGATCGAGTTTTGCTTCCCACCAGAAAATCCAGTTTGTGTTTTTCAAGGTCACCGTGACCTTGAACGAGTATCAGACGAAACAAAATTTGATCTGAACCGATGGCGGTAAATTGCCACAAAAGTGAAAACAGCTTTTGAATATCGACAGAGTTCCTGAGAAAGTGCTGAAACGAAACGGTGCTGATTTTAGACTCGTTTTGGTCTGCATGACCTTGACCTTTGCGCCTTGACTTCCAAACAAATGCATTCGCCACTCCTCCTTGGTGCAAACCTTTAACCAAACTTTGGCAAAGGTCCGTCCATCCAGAATAAATAGCTTAGAAAAAATTGCTGACATATTTTCATCACAGACACATACCCAGGCTGACAGACACATGGGTCTACATATCTCTTCGGTCGATAAGAAATAACCGCTCTTTCCTTTCCCTCCCCTCCCCTCCCCTCCCCTCCCCGTTTTCTAACGGATGGTGTTTAATCTGCAGTAGAGTACTGAATCTTACTTGGCTCGATCTAATTTTTTCATCAGTTTTGTATTCAATGTGTAATTGCTAATATATGCTTTTTTTTTTTTTTTTTTTTTTTTTGGTCTAGCGATCTGTTTTATCTGTCATTCCGCTGGCAAGTGAGTTTCTCTGTCTGCACTTAATATTTGTCTTCTTCCAAAATGCAAATGATTACGTAGGTAGGCCTGTGAGGGTTAGAGAACTTGCGTTATATTGATTCATTGTCTTCATGAATTTTGAAATAATGTTTGAATTTGAAGAAAAGGAATCTTCTCAAGAAGGCACAGAAGATAAAAAAAAAAGTTTGCTGAAGACATAATTTTTACATAACTGTCTGTGTCGATACGCTTTTACTTCCACGGATTGTGAATCTCGCTTAACATTAAAGTGTCCGTCATCGATTACACGTGAAGTTGTGAAAAGTTTTCAATCTAGCCTGACAAACACGTGTTATCAGCGATCATGTGAACAGGGAGTGCCTCTATCGAAACTTTATTAGATTTCAGATTGTGTGCATTTTTCTTCCCGTTTTTATATTTTTCCTCTTCCGTCCCATTTCCCATACCATACTAGTGACTACTGAATTTGGGACAATTTTTCAGAATGCTATAGCGATGATGACGATGGGGATGACTGTAAAACATGATGCTATGGAGTTCCACTGTGGACTGAAACTGCATATGACAAGGTTGTGATCTACGCTCACTTTTATAATTATATCCTGGCGTCAAGCAGGCCGGAAAGACACAGACACCTGCAGTGTTGATTCAGAAGTTTGAACAACACCTCAGTGACAAATTTGTGAAGTGGATGAGGCTCGACTGCGCGGTCCCATACTTCCCAATCAGCTCACATCATTCTCAACTCTGACTAGGACCCGGTAGAAGCCAAAACAACAACAAAACAACAAAAACAGCAATAAAAACAACAACAACAACAATGATTTTGTAAAGACTGATGGGAGTCGAACTCACAACCTTCCTGTCGATCGTTCGTTGTGCTGACCACTGCAACACGACGTCCTTTTTGGTTGGTTTGTTTGTTTGTTTGTTTGTTTGTTTGTTTGTTTGTTCGTCATTTTAACCATGTCACGCGTGACCAATTTTCAGAACTATCTTCATTAAAATGTCTGCTACTATGTTCGCTTCCCGGTCGCCCACGTACACGATACTAGGCAGTGGACGCCCCCTTCCCCGTAAAGTACAGAAGAGGTTTTATATATGCATGCATGCGTTCGGTTCCAGTACCGAGTTTCCCCAGCTGTGCCAACGAAACCTTGTAAGACGTGTTACTCATGCTTGTTGCCTTCGTCTTTCAGGGGTCCTACGGGACAAAGTGTGTGTGCAGGGGGGGGGGGGGGGATTGAAGCGAGATTCAAGTGCCGAGGATGGAGGAGCAGGTGGGGTGTGGGCGGACAGACAGACAGACAAGGACAGAATATGAGAAAGCAAACACACAAGATGATCCAGTAATATTGTCGATTTCTAATAGATGTGTGTGTGTGGTGTGTGTGCATATGTGTGTGTGTGTGTGTGTGTGTGTGTGTGTGTGTGTGTGTGTGTCTGTGTCTGTGTCTGTGTGTGTATGTGGTGAGTGTGTGTGTGTGTGTGTGTGTTGTGTTGTGTGTGTGCGTGTGTGTGTGTGTGTGTGTGTGGTGTTGTGTGTCTGTGTCTGTGTCTGTGTCTGTGTTGTGTTGTGTGTGTGTGTGTGTGTGTGTGTGTATGTATGTGTGTGTGGTTTCTGTGTGTGTGTATGTGTGTGTGGTTT
>CM060308.1:23647339-23652339 GCA_030674185.1 Monoplex corrugatus | reverse complement strand
GTGTGTAAGTCCATGTGTGTGTGTGCGTCAGTGCGCAAGTGCGTTTGTGTGCGCGTGTGCATGCGTGTGATGTGTGCATGCATGCCTACGCGCAAGTGTGTGTATATGGGCAAGCACGTGCAACATGCCAACACGAAAATGTGATAGGTATCAGTTGTAAAAGAAAGAGCATGTAGACTAAGCGCCGTGCCTATTGCCATTGTTATCATTATAAATATTATCGTTATTACAATTATTAACATTTACGACGGGCGTGGTAGTTAAGTGGGTGATGTGTCAGACTTCCAATGGGAAGGTTTAGGGTTCAATCCTGCCTGTGTACCTCCCGCCTGGTAGGTCAAAGGTTGAGATTTTTCCCATCTGCATCAGGTCAACATGGGTGCAGACCTGTTAGAGCCTAAAACACCATCGTGTGTACACGCACGCAGACCATCAAGTATGCACATTTAAATTCCTGTCAGTCAGTGTCTAGTGACGCGCAGAAACATGAAAACACCCAGCACGCACGCCCATCAAGGACAAAGTTTGCAGACGGTGCAACAACATAAACCCTTGAACTTCAATATTAAACAGAGATCCAGACTCCAACAGTAAACACAAATGCGAACTCCAAACAGTAAATAGAAATACACGTTCCGAAAGAAAAAATGAAAAATACACACTCCATTGATAAATAAAGCTGCATACTCTAATGATAAATGAAAATACACAATAAGACACGCCAATACAATTGGCTTTCGAGTGGCGTCGGGAGCTTGGGAGGTGACTGTCCAGAGAGTGGCGAGGCATTGGTGCTCTGGGTCTCATCCGCATCCTCGGGTGTTTTTTGTTAACTTTGGCTCGCGGCTTGGCATGGCTACTGACTTCAGGGAATCAGGCCTGATGACCGCAGGGAAAGACCTGCTGGCTTCTCGGAAAGACGACAAGTTTGGGATCCCTTTCGGGGCATATCAGACCTTGCTGAACAGCAAAATGGCATGTGTCTGGAGCATCATACCCCGCCACTTTCGCGGCCGTTCAGACAACGCCTGTGGTTGAAGTATGACAACGTTGGGAGCTTCCGACTGCTACGTGTCAAGACTATAGTAAGGGGGGAAGGAGCTGACTGACAGCTATGCGAGCTGGTGGCAGGGCGGGCTGCCCAAAAGAGAGATGAAGCCCCAAAGTAAGACGAGAGAGGGCTCTTCCATTCTCTCTTGGTCAAGTGGCTGGGCTGGACCTGGTTGGTGCATGTTGTGTGGCTATGTCCCGGGGTTTGTCATCTCCCCACTTTGCCATTCGGTTTGGAAACAAGGTAACTGATAACTGGGTCCGAATGGGTCATGTAACGCATGGACAGCCAGTCCCCTCCCTCCTTCGCTTGATGAAATGACTATCGAGTGGCGTCGGGAGCTTGGGAGGTGATTGTCCGGAGAGAGGTGAGGTATTGGTGCTCTGGGTCCCATCAGCACCCTCGGATGTTTCTTGTTACCACGCTCCTGTAGTAAATGAACTATACACACAATAGTAAATGAGAATATACAGTAGACAATATGACACACGCCAATAGAAAATTAAAAAATACGAACTCCAATGAAAAATATAATAGTAATAAAAAATACACCAGTAATATTAGATAAATACAAACACACACACAGAGTGAATAAAAAAAAATGCACACAGCAGTAAATAAGAATACACACACCAATTGTAAATTTAAAACAAAGAGATTCCAATAGTAAACACACACACACACACACACACACACACACACACACACACACACACACACACACACACACACACACACACACACAGAGTAAATAAAAAGATGCCCTCTCCAATAATAAATATAACTACGCCTAGTGACTGAAAAGTACACGCACACACTTACGCAATGATATTATCGAAAAGTCGGTCGACTTAACAGTAGGAGCATGATAACGAAAAGAAGAAATTTTTGCTATGGTCTCTCTCTCTCTCTCTCTCTCTCTCTCTCTCTCTCTCTCTCTTCTCTCTCTCTCTCTCCGCTGCGCGTTGCAGGCTGAGCTTGCCAAGTGACCTTCCGTGACCTGTTTTCCAAGTGGTGTGATCTGTCAGCAATATGACGAGCTCGCCAGTGTCTGACCTTATTACGCTGATCACGCTGCCCTAGCGTGACAGTGAGAGAAACAGAGAGAGAGAGAGAAAGACTATGCATGTTACCGCGAGAGAGAACTATATAAGTAAGATTAAATTCGCACACACCTAAAGATAGTGATGGGAAGGGTGACGAACGCGCACACACACACACACACACACACACACACACACACACACATACACACACACCCGCTGCCGTGACGTGAACACACACACACACACACACACACACACACACACACCAGCTTCCGTGGCGTGATCGGTTTCTCTAAAAATAGACACACACAAGCGCATATGAATGCACACAGACACACACCTGGCGCGCGCGGGCGAACGGGGTAAAGTCTAGTTTTAACCGCAAACCAGTTGCTGTGACCTGACTAAACGCCCCCCTCTCAAAAGGAAGAAAACAGACGGGGCAGGGGGAGGGTGGTGTATGAGAGGGAAACAAAAATCACACACGTGCGCTTGCACTTACAGTGCATGTAGGCTACACACTTTGCTTGTTGCCATGTGTGACCGTCTTCGCTTTCCAACACTGACAGTAGGCATAGTAGTGGATGCTGGTCTTGCGTGTGTTCGAGTGGGAGCTCTCAGCGCGCGCGCGCGTGCGTGTGTGTCTGGGGGAGGGGGAGAGGGGGGGCAGATGTTCAAGTACGCTGGCCTGGCACCAATATACACTGTTGCTGCTGTCACTGGTGTCAGTCGTTCAACGCTGGTGATGTATTTTCTGTCTTCGCTGGAGACAAACTTCCCGGGGCAGAATGATATTCACATCGAGCCGTGAAGCCTGTGTGTGTGTGGGTGCGTGTGTGTGTATGTGTGTGTTGCGTGTTTGTGTATGTGTGGGTGGGTGGGTGGGTGTGTTGGTGATGAAAATTTATGGTGCTTAATGTTGAATAAGTCCTTAGCGCTTAGATCTACATTATGAAAACTAAGTACATAGAAAACAAAAAATGCATAAAGCTAAACAGCACCAACACATACATTTACCAACTCATGCAATTATTACATTCACACACACACACACACACGCATGCACGCACGCACACACACAAAAAGACACAGACAAACAGAGAGAGAGAGAGATACAGAGAGAGAGACAGAGAGAGAGTGAGCAGTAGAAGAAGGGTATGAAAGGAATGTTTATCAAGATGTAAAAATTATGTCACTGTGTCTACGTGTCATATGTACGTGCCACCGTGTCTGTATGTTATTGTATAATTATCCCACTGTGTTTGAATGTCATCTTGTGTATGTCACCGTGTTTATGTCACTATGCATATGCCAACGTGTCTACATGTCATTTCGTGTACACCACTGTCTCTTGATGTCATCTTGTATATGTCACCTTATCTGCATTTCATTTTGCATATGTGACTGTAGGCCTATCTAATTGTCGTCTTGTAAATGCAACCGTATCTATATCTCATTTTCTATATGCCACCGTGTTTCTATGTTGTCTTGTGTATCCCACCGTGTCTATGTGTCATCTTGTATATGCCACCATGTTTATATGTCATCTTATATGCCACCGTGTCTATGTGTCATCTTGTATATGTCACCATGTTTATATGTCATCTTATATGCCACCGTGTCTATGTGTCATCTTGTATAATGCTACCGTGTCTATAATGTCATATTGTATATGTCACCATATTTGTATGTCACCTTTTTGTTTCAGTGAGGGTTCTGTTTGTCAACGTGTCTATATATATCAACCATATTTCCTATATGGGTTCGATGTCACCATGTCTGTTTCTCACAGTGTCTACATATGCCACTGATGACACATAGATACTGTGACATAGAGACGGTGACATATAAACATGGTGACACTTAGACACTTATGAGGACTTATGACAACTGACGTTAAAATGAATACGAAACAAACACACAGACACAGTGACGCACAGACACAGTGACGCAAAGACACAGTGACATACAAACATAGTGACATACAGACACAGTGACATACAGACACAGTGACATACAGACACAGTGACGCACAGACACAGTGACGCAAAGACACAGTGACATACAAACATAGTGACATACAGACACAGTGACATACAGACACAGTGACATACAGACACAATGACGTACAGAGTGACATACAGACACAGTGACATACAGACACAGTGACATACAGACACAATGACGTACATAGTGACATACAGACACAGTGACATACAGACACAGTGACATACAGACACAATGACGTACAGAGTGACATACAGACACAGTGACATACAGACACAGTGACATACAGACACAGTGATATACAGACACAGTGACATACAGACACAATGACGTACAGAGTGACATACAGACACAGTGACATACAGACACAGTGACATACAGACACAGTAATATACAGACACAGTGACATACAGACACAGTGACATACAGACACAATGATATACAGACACAGTGACATACAGACACAATGACGTACAGAGTGACATACATAGTGACATAGAGACACAGTGACATACAGACACAGTGACATACAAACATAGTGACATACAGACACAGTGACATACAGACACAGTGACATACAGACACAGTGACGCACAGACACAGTGACGCAAAGACACAGTGACATACAAACATAGTGACATACAGACACAGTGACATACAGACACAGTGACATACAGACACAGTGATATACAGACACAGTGACATACAGACACAATGACGTACAGAGTGACATACATAGTGACATAGAGACACAGTGACATACACAAAGATATACAGACACAGTGACATACAGACAAGTGACATATTTCACGGTGACATTCAAACACAGTGCTAGTAACATACAGACAGTGATATACTTCCCAGTCCCTAACCTGACAATCATGGGACAAACTACT
>CM060308.1:23634839-23637339 GCA_030674185.1 Monoplex corrugatus | reverse complement strand
ACAAAGTTTTCTGAATTCCATTTGTGTGTGCTGCTGCGTTATAGTGCAGAAAGTATCATTTTGATATATGTGTGACTTCATAAGGTATCATTCTCACTCAAGTATAGATGTTATGGTTAATTATAATGTTCTCTCAGATTGTGGCTTATCGTATAACAAATTGTATTTGTAAAGGGCTTCTACAAGTACAAGGTGAGCAATGTTCAATTAGGGTTGTTGTTGGTGTTGGGGTTTGCAGGGGGGGGGGGGGGGGAGTAGATCATGTTACTTCAGTGTAGATAGCACAGTCTGTTTTGTTGAAGTTTTTCTGGCGTCCCCCCCCCCCCCCCCCCCGCCCTGTTTTTTTTTCCTTGTTTTGCTTTGTTTTGTTTTGGGGATTGTTTGTTTTTCAGTTGCGAGTTGGCACGTTGTTCTGCTTCAAAGCACGGAACTTCTTGTATGCCAGGTTGAAACTCAGGATTCGCCATCAGACGGGTAATTCATTCCAGTGAAGTGACACTGCTTACACTGGTTTTTAGCCAGTTCAGAGCAATCGTGGAGGTTTATATGAGGCTTACTAATGGTAATGGTATTTTTGAAGGACAGTTTCGGTTTCAGTTTCTCAAGATGACGTCTCCGCGCTCGGAATGAATTCCAGATGCGCGTCACAGGTGCCACGTGATGGTGAAGATCTAGAATGATCACAGCTCAAGCCTTAAGCCTGCACATAAACCCATGAGCTGGCCAGGTCCTGAGGTCCTACCTAGATTGTTCCATAACCTTGGGGTCGTAGGGAAGTGAGGTGGCAGAGACCTCAACTCTTCCCGGGGCCAGCACCACGATGGCGGCGCACATCCCCTCTCCCTCACTTCAAATTCATATTCATATTCACATTTTTTTACCAAAACTTCAGAAAGGCAAGAAGGCTAACTGGTCTTCAAGGGGTGAGACCTCGGAAATCAACCTATCTCTCCAAAGGTTTCTCTCTCTCTCTCTCTCTCTCTCTCTCTCTCTCTCTCTCTCTCTCTCTCTCTCTCTCTCCTCCTCTCTCTCTCTCTCTCTCTCTCTCTCTCTCTCTCTCTCTCTCTCTCTCTCTCTCTCTCTGTCTCGCTCAATTGCTGCGACGAGTGGTACTTAGGGATTTCAAGCACATTTATGGTTCAAAATTGATATTTACATTTTTTTACCAATACTTCAGAAAGGCAAGAAGGCTAACTGGTTTTCAAGGGGTGAGACCTCCGAAATCGACCTATCTCTCCAAAGGTTTTTTGGTTGTTGTTGTTTTTTTGTTGTTGTTTTTGTTTGTTTGTTTGTTTTTGTTGTGGGATTTTTTTGGGTGTTTTTTTACCAAAGCAGCCGGGCAATACCCTGTTCTTCACGAGTTTCAACTGCTGTGGGATGTTTAGCGTGCGCAGTCAGAAGGCACACGGGTCAGACTCGTTTTTCGTCCCCTTCCGAGGGACCAGACGTTCAGTTCGATTTTCCGGTCAAAAAAACAAAAAAACTGTGGAGAAAAGTCGTGGCCTCTACGGGGAGCGAACCCTGGAACCTCGAGTTTAGTTATTGGCAGGCGAACGTCTGAACCATTCTGCCACTCTTCTGCCTCCTTTTGAAGGACAGATGTGATTCACTACAGTATAGCCCACTTTTATTTCAGTGACAGATTTGTACAAGGATGGACAATGTAAAAGCTTTAAACAGCCAGCACCTCAAGACTTTGCCAGTGTACATGGTAAATGCGCAGGCTTAGCCTACGGCATGCGTCATGATTACTCTGGATCCTGTTCCATCACGTGGCATTAGGAGTGTCAGAGCATATGGAAATATCCGAACATGGAGACGCTGCCCTGAGAAAACTTTTGTTCTCGTTGATTTTGTTTTTCACATTTGGGTTGCACATATAGTTTATATGCATAACACTATCACTTATCACTTTGGTGGACCCATAGCAATCCTTTATGCCTACTTTGAAGTGATGCGAGCTGTTTGGTTGGTTGGTTGGTTGGTTGGTTGGTTAGTTGGTTGGTTGGTTGGTTGGTTGATTGGTTGGTTGGTTGGTTGGTTGGTTGGTTGGTTGGTTGGTTGGTTGGTTGGTTGGTTGGTTGGTTGGTTGGTTGGTTGGTTGGTTGGTTTGGTTGGTTTGGTTGGTTGGTTTGTTGGTTTTGGTTGGTTGGTTGGTTGGTTGGTTGGTTGGTTGTTGGTTGGTTGGTTGGTTGTTGGTTGGTTGGTTGGTTGGTTGGTTGGTTGGTTGGGTTTTTTATCACCTCACCCTCAATAATACACAAGGTGTTCAAGAATTTAGTTGTGGGTCCCATCACATCACCCACCATGATATGCTGTTCAAGATTAGTTGGGTCACGTCACATCACCCACCATGATATATTGTTCAAGATTAGTTGGGTCACGTCACATCACCCACCATGATACACTGTTCAAGATTAGTTGGGTCACGTCACATCACCCACCATGATACACTGTTCAAGATTAGTTGGGTCACGTCACATCACCCACCATGATACAC
>CM060308.1:23622339-23629839 GCA_030674185.1 Monoplex corrugatus | reverse complement strand
GAAGTTATATATTTTTCCTGAATCTTTTTCATTAGTTCCAGTCTTGATGTAGTGTATTTAATACAATTATCCAATGCCCCGCCACTCTCGGGACACTCACCTCCCAAGCTCCCGACGCCAGTCGACAGTCATATCCTCAAGCAAAGGAGGGCCGTCCACGCGCTGCACGACCCACCCGGACCCAGCCAACAGTCACCCTGTTTACAAACCGAATGGCAAGATGGGGAGATGACAAACCCCGGGACACAGCCACACAACGTGCACCAACCAGGTCCGGCCCAGCCCCCAAACCAAGACAGAACGGAGGACCCCTCTCTTGCCCCACTCCGGTCTTCATCTCTCTTTCGGGCAGCCCGCCGTGCCGCCAGCCGAAGAAACACTTGATTTTATACTTAGATTCAAAGATTATAAGGTCGTGTACGGAATTCGCAAACCGTTTATCACACGTGGTGGAGAAGAAGTCAAAAACGTGGCTGATTTTACACACCTTAGCAGATGTCTTCAAGTGACAGCCTGGACAAAAACAACTGATTAATGCAGGCTGACAAAAGCAAGCAGCGCTTCTGGACATCTTGGACAAACAGTCTGGAGAGATCGTGGCATCATTCAATCAACGGCGATAGCGGTTTACAAAGTGGCTGTTTTCTCTTTATCAGTGTATGGTTGTGAGACCCAGACATGTTACTGTTGTCACCGAAAAAGTGGACCAAATCCATATTCAAGTCAATGTGCAAAATTCTTAATATTTCCTGGGAGGAAAAAAATCACCAACCGAGAAGTCTTCGGAGATTTGAGCATTTTTGGCAGTGAGACCATATTCATGAGGATCCATCTGAAATGATCAGGTAATATACTTAGACAGGAGGGTAGTCGTCTGCCAAAGCAGCTATTTTTCCTCTGAACTGGTCAGTGGAAAACATGACCCCGGTGGTCAGACCTGGCATTACCAAAACCTCCCTCAAGAATTCCATGAAGGCCTGCAAGTCTTGCTATCACACGTTGTCAGAGTTTCCATAGCATCATGATTATCATCTTCATCGACATCATCATCATCGCATTGTAAAAAAAAAAACTGTGCCAGCTTCTGTGGCCATTGATGTGGCGTAGAAAATGGGACAAAAAAGTGAGCAGCCCAAAGGTAACCTCCCTGAGTGCGATGATCCTGTAACAAAAAGTTGTCAGAGTTGCTCATATCATATTTACCTTCTTCAGCTCAACATACACTGTCACCATATCAATGAAATTATCTGTTGTCTTTGTCTTAAATCTAGTGAACTTGTTCCTTTGTTGTCTTTGTCTTAAATCTAGTGAATTTAATCCTTTGTTGTCTTTGTCTTAAATCTAGTGAATTTGATCCTTTGTTGTCTTTGTCTTAAATCTAGTGAATTTGATCCTTTGTTGTCTTTGTCTTAAATCTAGTGAATTTAATCCTTTGTTGTCTTTGTCTTAAATCTAGTGAATTTGATCCTTTGTTGTCTTTGTCTTAAATCTAGTGAACTTGTTCCTTTGTTGTCTTTGTCTTAAATCTAGTGAATTTAATCCTTTGTTGTCTTTGTCTTAAATCTAGTGAATTTGATCCTTTGTTGTCTTTCGTGTGCGCTTGACAAAGCCCACTGGTCGAAAATTTACACCTGTTTTGTTTCATCCGTTAAATACACGTTTCATTCTATTTTCAGCTAAAAACCTTGGTGTCTGCATTGACTCTACCCTCTCCATGAACAACTTTGTTTCTCAAACTGCCAGATCTTGCTACTATCATCTCCATCGTATAAGGCTGATCAGGAAGTATCTCTCTGTCGAAACAACTGCAAAACTCGTTCTCTCCTTCATAATGTCTCGCATTGACTATTGCAATTCACTCCTGTCTGGTCTTCCTGCCTCCACCATTCACATCCTACAGCGCATTCAAAACAATGCTGTACGCCTTGTACTCAAAAAGAAAAAAGCTGACCACATATCTCCTCTCCTGGCACAACTTCACTGGCTCCCTGTATCAAAGCGCATACAATACAAACTAGACACCATGTGCTACAAAAGCCTCAATAACGCAGCCCCCGATTACCTGTCAAGCCTACTTGAGATCTATGTTCCCTCACGTACCCTCCGCTCTGCCTCCGATCCTGACTTTTCGCTTTCCACGCACTAAGCTCAATACCTATGGTCCACGAGCCTTCTCTGTTTCTGGTCCACTCTCCTGGAACAAACTTCCTCTCTCAGTCCGTCAGCAACCTACTTTTGTCTCCTTCAAGTCCGCTCTCAAAACCCACCTTTTCTCCTCTGCATAAAATCCTAACCTCACTCAACCCCCCCTCCCCCCTCTGCAGCCTGTCTCCGCTCGGAGGGGAATCACATGGTTATAATATATAATTGTATATGCTATGCTCTCTATAATTTTCCATTGCTTTTATTCTTGCTTTTATTGCTTTTATTGCTTTTATTCTTTCTCCCCATTTATAGCCATGCGTGTGTGTGTGTGTGTGTGTGTGTGTGTGTGTGTGTGTGTGTGTGTGTGTGCGTGTGTGTGCGTGCGTGCGTGCGTGCGTGCGTGTGGTGTCTGCTTCAGCGCTTAGATTTGATTTTATCAAGATTTTGCGCTATATAAATATTGTAATTATTATTATTATTATTATTATTCATGTGTTTCTGTTTTCTTTTGCTTAACCCTTTTACTCCCACAGAGTGAAACAAGACACGTGTATTTAGCAGCTATTTAACCCTTTTACTCCCTCAGAGTGAAACAAGACACGTGTATTTAGCAGCTATTTAACCCTTTTACTCCCTCAGAGTGAAACAAGACACGTGTATTTAGCAGCTATTTAAATCTTTCACTCCCTCATCCAACACACACACACACACACACACACACACACACACACACACACACACACACACACACACACACACACACACACACACACACACACACACACACACACACACACAAACCCAACAGATACGTAAGTACTTCTATCCCAGTTACTAATTTCGTTCATCGACTTGATTACTTTATGTTGTAAGCTTATCGCTGGTAATTAATTTTCCAGGTAGAAACTGCAAAAACCTCAGAGGTAGATTGTTAACATGGCACGACCACCTTGTTTTTCTTTGTCCTCTCGCTTTCTCCAAAAGAAGGGAAAATCTGTCAACAGACCATTGGGTGGCTACGAACGAGGAAAGATAGTCAAACCCTAATGACTGTTGTGGTTCTCTTATTCATACCATTAGAAAAGAGCACACGTTAATTGTGATTTTCAGAACGCACGCGCGGACGCACACACACACGCACACAGACACACACACACACATGCACGCACACACGCAAACATACACACACGTGCGTACACAAACACACACACGCATACATACACACACGCACACATAATTATATGCATACACACACATATATACACATGTATGCGTGTGTGTGTGTGTGTGTGTGTGTGTGTGTGTGTGTGTGTGTGTGTTGTGTGTGTGTGTGTGTGTGTGTGTGTGTGTGTGTCTGTGTGTGTACACCCGTTCTCTTTCTCTCGCTCTCTCTCTCGCTCTCTCCTTCTCTCTCTCTTTCTCTCTCTCTCTCTCTCTCCCTCTCTCTCTCCCTCTCTCGCTCTCTCTCTCTCCCACTCACTCTCTCTCTCTCTCTCTCTCTCTCTCTCTCTCTCTCTCGTTCTCGCTCTCGCTCTCTCACTTCTATAATATAGATTACATGAAAATCTAAAGCTCAGATGTGTCAAAGATTTGGCTTACTGTGTGCCTCCTTTACTTTCAGCTTGTTAGTTCCATGACTCTTTGGGTTCCTGGTGGCTCTGCATCCGTGACCAGTCTACCAGCTGTCTCCACTTGCAGCGTTTGCGGGCAAGTGACTGATTTGCAAGAAATCACTGACTGGTTCTCTCAGAAACGTTATGAGTATGAGCCCATCTCTTCGTCTGTCTGCGCCGTCTGCTCTATCCCAAAACAGACACAAGCGGCAAACTTTCGTTGCTGACCTATAGGCCAACGGCACAAAGTAATAACAGACACGGGTCACTGACCTACAGACAGATCTCTGTGACATGGACACACAACTCTTTAACTAGCTTTGTCAAACTAAACGATATGATGGCCTCGTTATGCCACGAGCATACAATGTTTAATATGATAACGGTGGTATGTCATTCAGCTAGCTTCAATTCTATCTTTTCGGCAAACTCCTACTACAATACAATACAATACAATACAATTACAATATGTAAATACTATCAAAACACGAAGAATGATAAGCACAAAATGTTATTTCAGTTTTGAGACAAGCATGTGTTATTATACAAAACGAACGTATAAGCTATCAACTCGCAAACTGCTTTGAATGGAGAAGTTTATCATCAAAAAAACTGCCCAAGACTGAAGCAGAAACTGGAAGAGATTTAGGGGGGAAAAATCCCATTTTGGTGAACAATGTACAAATAGGACCAAATTATCGCCACATGAATACAGTATTATTTACATAGCGACAATCTTCGTCCTATCTCACGTGTTGTGAGTCATGACCTGGATGTGGCCCGGCCCCCCGAGAGTGTAAGGAATTCAGGGCCGAAACACTTGTCTAAAGGGGGTTACTTCTATGAAGACCTTCTGTTGTCTAGCTCTCCCTAGAGTTTCTTTCTACCTGCACATGGTCAGTCCATTGACTTCCGGGAATAGTTCGGAGGACATTCGGGAAAGACCGAAGGACACTGGGAAAGACTAGATCTGCGGGCTTTGTGGGTTGGCTTCCCACCTTGCCTTTGATAACATGCCACGAGTTTTTCAAATGAAAGATGCTCCCAGGATTCACCGAAAGGGGGAGAGAATGATGAATCCATCGGCACTGACTCCATCACGACTGGAAACGCACAACGGACCATGATTAATGACCAGTTGGAATTTCCGTGTGCGTGTGGAAGGAGATTCACCACCAAACGCGGCATGAAGATCCACAGGACAAAAATGGGCTGTTTGAAGACACATACGAACCAGCAGCAGCGCACTGCGATAGCAGGTGAGACGTTGGATGACCAAGGCCAGGAATTAAACCATAGTGCCAAGGACATCCACGCTGACGGTTCTGATGCGGATTTTGCACAAGCTCTTAACGCCAAACGTGGAAAACTCAATTTGCCGCCTGCCGGTGCAAAAGAACAATGGGAGAAATTAGATGAGGAACTTGTCCTTAAGCTGAATGCGCTAATAGGGAACAGTACGCTGGAACACAAACTTGACACATACGGAGACATCATATACTCTATCTGCAGGGACACTTATGGAGTGAAGCAGCCAAAGACAAAAACGCCTCCCCAGAAATCCAGAAGACAGCAACAGATGGAGAGCATCCGGAGGGAGAAAAGAAAGCTTAAAAAGCGAATGAAAACTGCCTCAGAATTCGAGAAGCAAGGGCTCCTGGAACTCTGGAAAGATCTGAAGGCCAAACACAATGCTCTCAGCAAAGTGGAATCAGCAAGGCGAAGAAAGAGCAAAAAGAAGAAGACTCAAGATCGTTTCTTCAAAGATCCCTTTGACTTTGCAAGAAAGCTGTTTGAACAACCCAAATCAGGGACTCTCACAGTGGGCAAGGAAACCCTAGAGCAGCATCTCAGGGAAACATATTCCGATTCTCAGCGCGAGGCACCACTTGAAATCCAGAATCTGGTTTGGCCTGCAGCACCAGAAGGAAAATTCAATAACAAACCACCAACACTGGATGAAGTGAAGAACGTAGTAAAGAAAGCCAGAGCCAAGTCAGCACCTGGACCAAACGGAATACCATACCTGCTCTACAAGAAATGCCCAAAAGTGCTCGAGTGGCTCCACAAGATGATTCGATCAGCATGGAGGAACCAGAAGATCAGCGACCAATGGATGAGAGCTGAAGGAGTGTACATTCCGAAGGAGCAGAACTCCAGCAGCATCAATCAGTTCAGGCCAATATCACTTCTGAACGTCGAGGGGAAAATCTTCTTCTCTGTTATGGCAGCAAGATTGACAAAATACCTGACTGAAAACAAGTATCTGGATATGTCAGTCCAAAAGGGAGGCATACCAGGAATGCCTGGATGCTTGGAACATGCCACGTTGATTTGGGATGCCATCCAAAAAGCAAGAACAGAGAAGAGAGACATTGACGTAGTTTGGCTTGATCTGGCGAATGCATATGGATCAGTTCCACACGATATGATCCAGCTGGCTCTTGAAATGTATCACATCCCAGAAAACATCCGAACAATGCTGAGGAAGTATTTCCAAGGGTTCTCAATGCGGTTCTCTACCAAAGAATACACCACGGACTGGATAGACCTAGAGGTGGGCATTGCAATGGGCTGTGCAATCTCTCCCATACTGTTCGTGTTGGCAATGGAAGTCATCTTGAAAGCTGCAATGAAGAGTTCAGGTCCAGTGAATCTGGGAGATGGATACCAGATGCCTCCTCTGAAAGCTTTCATGGATGACACAACAGTCTTGTCCACGGATGAGGAAGAGACACACCAAATCTTAAAGCAGCTGGATGAGCTGGTGGCCTCTTCAAGAATGAGGTTCAAACCAAAGAAATCCCGAAGTCTCTCACTGCGAAAAGGAAAAGTGGCAGATTCAGTCAAATTCATGGTAGCCAACCAAGCCATCCCCACTGTCACAGAAGAGCCAGTAAAAAGTCTCGGAAGATGGTATGATGACTCCCTGAAAGACACACAAAGGGGATGTGAAACCAAGCAAACAGCAGAAGAAGGCCTGAAGAAAATAGATAACTGCGGACTGCCAGGCAAATACAAAGTCTGGTGTCTACAGTTCATGCTGATACCAAAGCTGCTGTGGCCACTGCTAATCTATGACATTTGCACCAGCACAGTGGAAGCAATGGAAGCCAAAATCAACAAATACACAAGAAAATGGCTCGGTGTCCCACCTGGTCTCACTGATGTTGCATTCTACTGTCGTCAAGCAATGCTGAAGCTACCTCTCAAATCCATAGTGGAGGAATACAAAGTTGGAAAAGCAAGACTGTTGAGCATGCTGGAGGAATCGGAAGACAATATCGTGAGATCAGTTCATCCAAAGCTGAGAACTGGCAGAAAGTGGAAAGTCCAAGAGGCTGTAAACAATGCCAAGAGAAACCTCAGCATCAAAGAAATAATTGGACACACGCAAACCAACAGACAGGGACTGGGAGCAACAAAAATGCAGTGGTGGTCCAAAGCCAAAGGGAAGGAAAAAAGAGACATGATCATACAGGAGTTGAAGGAAGAAGAAGATGTCAAAAGAGTGCAGAAGGCAGTCCAGCAAGGTCAACAGGGGCAATGGACAACATGGGACAGTGCACTCCAAAGAAGTCTCAGCTGGAACGATATGTGGCACATGGCTCCTCTAAGGATAAGCTTCCTCCTCAGATCTGTATATGACCTGCTCCCCTCGAATGCAAACTTAGTGAAATGGGGGAAAGCAGACGACCCAGCATGTCCGCTCTGTCAGAAGAAACAAACAGTGGAACATGTC
>CM060308.1:23612339-23617339 GCA_030674185.1 Monoplex corrugatus | reverse complement strand
AGATCAAAAATAACACTTGACACGAAGCAAGGACAATGGTAGATTGTCACAACAGTGAAAACAAAAATGTAAATGTCAAAAGTTCCGGAGAAAATGCTGCTCACACACCTTTCTCCAAAAGTGCTGATTTTGGACAGACACTGTTTTGGTCCGAATCATCTTGAACTTGGCGCCAGGACTCTCAGCTTTTAACATTCCGAACTCTTCAAAGGTCTTCAGCTTTGACCCCAATTTGGTAAAGATCCATCTATACACGACTGACAAAGTCTTGCTAACACATATTTTTGTGACGAATAAACACATGTACACAGAACCTCTACGGTCAACAAAACGTGAAATGTTCTAGCATAGAAATTTCCAGAAGATGGGAATATCATTCATACTGACAGGATCAGGATACACTGGCATCCTGCGGGAAAGTGTGTGTGTTTCAAGTCTGTCCCTGAACAGTGAAGAAAACAGGAAACTTGGTCAAGTCAGGTGGAGAGGATAGAAATGTTGGCCAAACTCACTCCAGTTTAGGAACTGCTGAAACGTGTATGTTGTCATTTGAAAAGTCAACCCTTCTTGGTTGTTGATGATGATGACGATATCATCAACGACGACGACGACGACGACGACGACGACGACGATGATGATGATGATGATGATGATGATGATGATGATGATGATGATGATGATGATGATGATGATGATGATGATGATGATGATGATGATGATGATGATGATGGTATTTTTGTTTCTTTCTTTCTTTTTTGTTTTTGTTTTTTGTTGTTGTTGGTTGGTTGGTTGGTTGGTTGGTTGGTTGGTTGGTTGGTTGGTTGGTTGGTTGGTTGGTTGGTTGGTTGGTTGGTTGGTTGGTTGGTTGGTTGGTTGGTTGGTTGGTTGGTTTGAAAAGGACGTAAAGCTGTCATAATTTTGCTGATACAATTTGTTTACGGTGCGCACCTGCCTGCCACCATTGTCACAAACCACGTCACCACCACCACCACACTATCATCACTGTCACCATCACCACCACAACCACATTATCATCACTGTCACCACCACCACCACACTATCATCACTGTCACCACCACCACCACACTATCATCACTGTCACCACCACCACCACCATCATCGCAGCGACAATAACATCAACAATAACAAGCATACACATTCAAGTTACACTCAGTATTCACACACGCAGTTGAACTAGAACCCACAAGTGAAAACAATGACAGCTCAGTAAAATATTTTATTTGCCTTCATGAAAGCTTCAGCTCCTTTACTGAATGATGATTTTGCAATCTTACTGTAATGTGGTGTACAGTAACTACAGTCCATTTGGCTTCATTGAATCTGTTGGCATAGTTATATCTTCCATTGTACAAAGGTTACTTTCTTCTTGGCATGAAATACAGAGAAAAAGGTAGAGATGGACATATATTCCGAATGTATGAACTTTTTTTTTCATAGACATTGACACACGCTGTTTCGTGATTACTATCGCTTTTAGTTAGTTAGTTGGTTAGTTAGTTAGTTAGTTAGTTAGTAGTTAGTTAGTTAGTTAGTTAGTTAGTTAGTTAGTTAGTTAGTTTAGCTAATCATGAGCCAATGGCTATTATTCTCTTTAGATCTGACGGTTTTATGAGGTTGTTGCTTGCTTTGCACATTGGTACTGGTTTACTGAGACTGTTCCGCTCCATTCATCCATAGGTTGGTTGTTGCAGCAGCTGTGAGACGACCAGTCGGCAAGGTTACCAGGTGATTTTGTGTTTCTTGTAGAAGTAGGCCTGTGGCACGGGGCAGCTGGCAGCACACTCGCAGGACGTGGGGATGCGGATGGCCAGCTTCTGGAATCGATCCGAGTACATGATGTGGAAGCAGTAGGCGATGATCTTGACAGTCATGTAGTCCGTCTCCACACAGCGGCCCACGACGGGGCAGTCATCGTTGAGCAGACAGGTGCAGCAGGTGCAGCGAGTGAAGTTGAAGAACCAGTCGGGCCACACGACCCAGCAGATGCCATCCTGATACTTGATGTAACGCATCTCGATGTTCACGCTGGTGCAGTTGTACTGGGGCTTGGTGCAGCATCTCTCCACGAAAGGTTCGACGAGGAAGTTAGGTGGGATCCTGATATGTTGGCCCAGGTTAGGGATAATGCTCAGAGCGATCTTGATTTCTTCCACGGCGTAGGACCTGTCCTTCTCCATGCGGTTACCGTTGGGCACAGCCATTGGCGGCATGTCCCGGGTCATCAAGCGGAAAGTGGCCACTTCAAAGTTCTCAGGGGGACAATCTGCTATGTACTGCGCTTGCGCAGCAGACAGTAGGAGCGCCACCACCAAATATCCGAACATCTCGAGATTCTGAAGTTTGCTCTAGGGAACTGGCCACTGATACCTGGATCTTGGAGGGTTTTATCGAACATCCGCATTGCTGAACAGCCAATCAGAACGGGACAAGAGATGAGGGACTATGAAGTGGCCAACCAGCATTCTCCATGACAACACGTGTCCAAACGTCTTCAAACAACGACAACGATGTCATTTTTGTTTACGTCTTCTGTCGTCGTCTTCGATAAACAGTTCAAGTTGACAGAGAAACGGTTTGACAGAAGGACATAAAATGACAACAGTTGGAAAACATGCCATTTGGCGTGTCCCATGAAAACATCAGAATGACCGAGAAAGACCTTGTGGCAGTGACGCTTTGAAAGTACAACAGCTTTGGAGCATTGATCACACTTTTTAATGGACATCAGAAGGCGGCTTTCTGTGGAATGTGCTGAACAACTCACTTTTGTCAGGGATTCTTTTTTTAAATCTTTCTTTCTTTCTTTTTCTTTTCCGTTTCTTGCTCTTTCGTTCTTTCAATTTTTGCTCTTTTCTTTCGTCTTCGTTGTTATTACTGTGGACCTTTGTCCGGTGAACAAATGGAGAACCGTTGATACATCTTGTGAGTGAGACAGTTGGGTTTTTTTTTCTCGGGATGTGTGTGTGTGTGTGTGCGTGTGTGTGTGTGTGTGTGTGTGTGTGTGTGTGTGTGTGTGTGTGTGTGTGTGTGTTGTGTGTGTGTGTGTGTATGCGTGCGTGTGTGTGTGTGTGTTGTGTGTGTGTGTGTTTGTGTGTGTGTGTGTGTGTGTGCGCGCGCGCGCGCGCGTGTGTGTGTGTGTGTGTGTGTGTTGTGTGTGTGTGTGTGTGTGTGTGAAAAACCTCATCCTCAGAAACTTTATAGTAGGATACATTTTATATTCGGTGTTAAACGTATTTTCGGTCCTCCTGCAAACGTGCTTGCTTGTATGACAATCTGAAAATGATGCACAGTGTTTTTCTGTTTGTGATTATGATTACAATACGTACATGTATTGGTATTTATCATTTTCATCTCTACATGGGTAGATTCAATCTCCTTGTCTGCCACGTGAGATTTTAAGCAGGCTAGTTGGCTCAGTTGATACAGTTCATGGACTCAAAATCTGATTATACTTCAATTTCAATGAACGCTAGTAAATCAGTGATAATGATGATGATCGTCTAGCGTGGGTCTTCATGTAGAATAAGACACAGTAATGTGACGCTAGTAAATCAGTGATAATAATGATGATCGTCTAGAATGGGTCTTCATGTAGAATAAGACACGGTACATGTGACGCTAGTAAATCAGTGATAATAATGATGATCGCCTAGCGTGGGTCTTCATGTAGAATAAGACACGGTACATGTGACGCTAATAAATCAGTGATAATAATGATGATCGTCTAGAATGGGTCTTCATGTAGAATAAGACACGGTACATGTGACGCTAGTAAATCAGTGATAATAATGATGATCGCCTAGCGTGGGTCTTCATGTAGAATAAGACACGGTACATGTGACGCTAGTAAATCAGTGATAATGATGATGATCGCCTAGCGTGGGTCTTCATGTAGAACAAGACACAGTAATGTGACGCTAGTAAATCAGTGATAATAATGATGATTGCCTAGCGTGGGTCTTCATGTACAACAAGACACAGTAATGTGACGCTAGTAAATCAGTGATAATAATGATGATCGTCTAGAATGGGTCTTCATGTAGAATAAGACACGGTACATGTGACGCTAGTAAATCAGTGATAATAATGATGATCGCCTAGCGTGGGTCTTCATGTAGAATAAGACACGGTACGTATTATTCCACAAGTGTTGCATGGGAAGAAATCCTGCAGAATTGGGTTCGAGTTCTGCTTTCCGCCAGCCCCGCGTCTGCTCAACACCAGCTGTTCTGCGCTGTGTCGTGCACTGCTGTCACAGGCTGCTTCGTTACGGACAGTGTCTTCCCTCATAATGGACAATGACAAGTCCAAGTCGATCAAAGGGTACTAGGCTGCATCAGACCGTGTTTTATTGGTTAATTCGGAGAGCAAGCCATTTGATATCAACATCGCCCAAGTATATGCACCAACATCGGCAAGTACTGAGGAAGAAATTGGCAACTTCTGAGTAGAGTCAGAGACAACCAACATATATTTAACGTTCAGCAAATTAAAAAGAAACAATCAACTGTGAAAACTGGATGCTACTTATGTTCATGACAATAGCTGGGGAAACGCCGAGGTGGTCAAGATCATTCGTAACATCAGCTTTCAGAGTCAGGGTTCTGCCTTGTCCACGTCGAAGGTTGACACGGTCGCTGAGGTTGGCAGACAATATGTCACCCAGGGGAGTGGGACACCTTGTCTGCATTCGAAGGCTGTGCCCGATCAGTCTCAGTCGGCGTTTTCGAAGCGTCTTGCTCAAGGGTGAAAGCTTCAAGGAGAGAACAAAAAGCCAATACCGCCGACACCCGGATGAGACGTGTTGTTAAGTAGGAGTCGCCATCCTGTGGGGAGTTGGAGATCGTTAGTTTCGATTGATACAACCAAGGCTCAATGTAAATCACAGGACATTACAGTAATAATAGGAAAATTTAATGCTAAAGTGGGACAGGAAAAAGTAGATGACATAGGTGTACCTCATGGCCTTGGCACACGAA
>CM060308.1:23604839-23607339 GCA_030674185.1 Monoplex corrugatus | reverse complement strand
GTGTGTATATGCACGTATGTAGTAGTATGTATGTATGTATGTATGTATGTGTGTATGTATGTATGTATGGATGTATGTATGAATGCATGTCTGTCTGTCTGTATGTATATATGTATGTATGTATGTATTGTATGTATGTATTGTATGTATGGATGGAGATGGATGGATGGATGGATGGATGGATGGATGGATGCACCTATGTGCGTATGTATGGATGGATGGATGGATGTACGCGTATGCATGTATGTATGTATGTATGTATGTATGTACGTACGTATGTATTATGTATGTATGTATGAATGTATGTATGTATGTATGTATGTATATGTATGCATGTATGCACGTAGGTACGTATGTATGTATGGATGGATGTATGGATGTATGGATGTATGGATGTACGTATGTATGTATGTATGTATGTATGTATGTATGTATGTGTATATGATATATGTGTTCAAAAACGAAAATATTGCTGTATCATTGATAAATGATTTTACAAAATTTTATTATCACATGAATAAGAAATGTACCTACTCATACAAACATTGATACATACACGTTGATGTATATACAGAAATAATGAAAAAAAACACTTGGAAAGAAAGAAAAAGAAGTTAAAGAAGACAAGAAATGCTGCAATTATCATGACAAGAAAAAGCGATGTAGGGTTAACCCTTTGACTCCCGCACCCCATCCATCAACTGCAAAAACTTAACCCTTTGACTCCCTCATCCTATCCACCAGCTTCTTCTTGCTAAATTGTAACTGGGTGTCAATGAGGATTTCTCGGTCGTTTACTGATGGACTGTGACCAAATTTGATCTGCATATCCAGTCTAACGCATGGTCACAATCGTACATGCCCTAAACACAGGTAACAGATAAGCATGGTCCAATGTTTAGATTGTTGTGGTTAAAAGCTTAGTAGTGACAGTTTAGTAGAAGTAGTACTGGTAACTTTTTTTTCCATTATTCATTAATCTATCTAATTCAAATTTGAGTCATAACATTTGATACAACTGGGAAGCTCATTGAAACAATTCAATTTTGATTTGTAATGTACATATTGTAAAGCGACGCAATGCGCGCGAATTTCAGTCTAAACAGGTCTGAGCAGGCATCTAATTTTCTTTAACCCTTTGACTCCCGCACCGTATCCACCAACTGCAAAAGCTTAACTCTTTGACTTTGCAGGAAGCTGGTGGATAGGGTGAGGGAGTCAAAGGGTTAAGTTTTTCCTTTGCTAGCATGGTCGACAGTGCAGAATGCTGGTGAACAGTGTGCAGGAGTCAAAGGGTTAAAGTTAGAGACGGTAGGTAAAGCAGAAAGGGGAGGGGGGAAGATGGGTACATCCTCATAATGCTGGTCCCATGAAAAGTTCAGGTCTCTTCCACCTCACTCCCCTACGACCTTAGAATCAAAGGGAAACCTTTGCCTTCTTGCTCCAAACGTCTTTTCCAAAAATCCTAACCGTGGGGGGATTTTTTTTTTTTAAAGCGTCTCGTTCAGTGACGTCGCTGACGCGGAATGTCAAAACACTATCCCGAGGCTGTAAGTGATCAGACAGTCAGGCCATACTTACAATCTTGCTTTTCTTTTGGGGGACGGGGCACCTTTCGACTTGTGAATGTGTGTGAGAGGAAAAGGGAGAGGGAGGGGATTTTCGTGTTAAAACCGAATGACAGTCAACTTTCGACCCGTTATTCCAGCTGCTGCTGTTGTTGTTGTTGCTATTGGTGCTGTTTGTTCGTTCTGCTGTTGGTTGGTTGGTTGGTTGGTTGGTTGGTTGGTTGGTTGGTTGGTTGGTTGGTTGGTTGGTTGGTTGGTTGGTTGGTTGGTTGGTTGGTTGGCTGGTTGGTTAGTTGGTTGGTTGGTTGGTTGGTTGAAATTCAACTGTGTAGTTTAAATATCACTCATGGAACGCAGCAAGCAATACTTTCTTATCAGTTATGATTTTGGTCAGCTAGCTGTGGTTGTTCATGACTATGGCTCTGTCAGTCTGTGTTCAAACGTCCAGCCTAATACGAGTATGGAAAAGGTACAGCCATGTACGATTGAATAAGTAAGTATGTTCAGTCTGATTCATTGATCACAGTGGTATAGAAAACAAGTTCAAACATGGAAGCTCTGAGTGCTTTACGGAAAAGTCAGTCAGTCTGTCTGTCTGTCTGTCTGTCTGTCTGTCTGTCTGTCTGTCTCTCTCTCTCTCTCTTCGTCTGTCTTCTCTCTCTCTCTCTTTCGCCCGTCTGTCTCTGTCTGTCTGTCTCTCTCTTCTCTCTCTCTCTCTCCTCTCTCTCTCTCTTCTCTACTCTCTCTCTCTCTCCTTTCTCTCCCTCTTTCTGTCACTCGTGCTTGCGTTAACACGAGCCTGAGAAAAACTTCCTGCGTGCAGCTTCCAGGCCATCCATCTGCAATGGACAACTGATCCTGGTCATGGGTTGGGGAAAGTAAAGCAAGGAGGAGAGGGGGCATGGACGCCGCCCTCATAATAAGAAAAAAAC
>CM060308.1:23584839-23594839 GCA_030674185.1 Monoplex corrugatus | reverse complement strand
GTCTGCGTGTGTGATATCGCAGCAATTCTAATTTCAGAAAAGATAAGAAATCTATTGACATGTCATTTTGTACGTGTACTTAGATGATGCACTAATGAAAAGAATATAGCAATTGTTGGCTTTTGTTTTTCCCACGACTTTGTTTGAACACTATGAAAGTCTACAAGTTTGTGTCAGTGTTAAAACTGTTGTAGCCTACATAAAATGCTAGCCTGCACTTGCCGTAGATTGTCAATGTCACAATGACGTTCATTCAATATGTGACGGTTCCACGTTAAAGAGTAGATGTGGTACTGGAAAACATAACAAAACCAAACAATGGCAATAAAACGTGGCAATGACCGTAATGACTCATATCACAGACTATGTCCAAAACCTTCACCACACTGAATGTATCCTTTGGAATCAGTTAACGAAAGGTCAGATTAGAGAAGTAGACCAAATTTCAGGGATGTCAATTTTCAGTATGATTGAGCTATTATCTGCACTTATCGGCCGTGCTGATAACTCTGAAAAATGCCGCCTCAACCATGGCCAAGCAGTATGGCCAAGCCATATTCCAAACTTTCATACTCATAGCGAAGAGCGTGTTTCTCATACAGCTGAACAAAGAGTCCGTAATCTCTGGAAGATACTGAAGTTCATACGTAGCCAGAACTAGATGAAGTGAATACTTCCAAACCAGTGAAGCCTGCCTGGGAACAAAACAGAAGAAACGAAAAGAATGGATTATAACAGACACGTGGCAAGCCATAGAACACAGAAGAGCCCTTAAGAAAAAACTGATGGAGGCCAAATCAAAGACTAAAAAACAGACACAAAGTATAATACATGGAAGTTGGTGGCAAGAGCAGACAAAAGGTTTAGTTTTTACGTCGGCACCCACCTCAGGTGATATGGCCGACGGGGATAACCATCCCAGGGAAGTGGGGGAAGGGGGACTTATTTAACCCTATACTAACACCACCAGAACAACAATGCTTTTAAGATGGGACAGTGAGAAGGCCAGTTTTAAATTTGCGCACCCCAGGATTCGAACCCACAACCATAATAATATAGTATGTGAATCCGACGCTCAACCAGCTGAGCTACTGAGGCCCGCAGACAAATGGGCATACATTCATAACCTTGTAATTGAGGCAGAAGGTGTATTCAGCACAGCAGAGCAAAGAAACTGCATGAAAAGCAAGCAAACACACTCGCAACTGAGGATATTAAGATACGTTACATGTGCGTGAATGAGAGAATACACACACATACACCCATATAAACATGCATGCACGCAAACACGCACACACACACACACACACACACACACACACACACCACACACACACACACACACACACACACACACCAACACACACACACACACACACACAAAACACACATACAGACCATGTGTGTATTGTCAACCCGAATCTTATCATTTCCTCCACACTGACATGACTGAAAGGAGTCACGAGACCCAGTGAAAAGGTCAGTCAGACTGGGAGTCGTGAACCGATGACCTGGTGAGGGCCCTAGATATAAATAGTAAGTCTACGTCCGTGGTCCTTACGGCTGATGCTTCCACTATTGTTGTGTGTTGTGTGTTGTGTATGTGTTGTGTGTGTGTGTGTGTGTGTGTGTGTGTGTGTGTGTGTGTGTGTGTGTGTGTGTGTGTGTGTGTGTGTGATGTGTGTGTGTGTGTGTGTGTGTGTGTGGTGTGTGTTGTGTGTGTGTGTGTGTGTGTGTGTGTGTGTGTGTGTGTGTGTGTGTGTGTGTGTGTGTGTGTGTGTGTGTGTGTGTGTGTGTGTGGTGTGTGTGTGTGTGTGTGTGTGTGTGTACTTTAACATACGCTTGTGTGTGTGGCCGTCTTCGTTTGTCTATGGTCGCGAGCAACAGCGTGCCATCAAGAAGACAAAATAAATACATACATAAACAAATATAACAGAAAGAAAAAGCCTTAGAGTGACAGTCATTGCTCACGATTTTCTTTAAAAAAAAAAAAAAACAGTCCGACTTCATGGGACTAACTCGGGGGAAAGCCTTATGCCCGCCAATCCTTCCAGCTGTGAAGGGAGACCTGACCCTGTTCAGGGTTGAAGAGAGAGAGAGAGCAGTTAAGAAGAGCAGATGGGCACTACTGCCCTTTCATTGCTGGGTGAGAGAAAAGTTGAGGTCTCTCGTCATCCTTAGCTCATTCCCTCACAGTGTCAGGCCGGGTTAATAAGGTGAAAAACCTTTACCCGTTTGGCTGGCAGCCGTTCGTCGTGTGCCTCTAAATCCACACCGATGGCCGCAGTCACAAGGTCTTGCCACCTTGTCCTGTCGGTGTTCGGGTTAGTTAAGCCAACGGTAGTTACATCACATGTGAGGCCCGGCATTGTGTAGACACCGGTTACCCCGGCGAGGGTTACATCACGTGTAGGACCATGCTCTGTGTTAACACCGGTCACTCGCGCTAAGCACACTATCGACGACTTTATGGAAGACCGCTAGGTTCCTACGAAGTAAAATTCGAATTTTTCGAGGGAAAGTTCTACAAATAAAAATAGTAAACAAGCAACAACTATGATGATGATGATGATGATGATGGTGAATGAATGAATGAATGAATGAATGAATGAAAAAAATCTGGCGACAAATGCTGTTGCCATTCTGGTGTGATGCGAGATCCCACTGCTGGTTCATTCGCATGAAGAACAGCTTCGTGTATAAATGATTTATCGCTTTTTCTAAGTTGTTAAGCCCACAGAGGCCCTTTCTCGCAACAATGCAGTGACATGACCCAAGATTCAAGACCATTTTTAGACTACTATTGAAAAAACCAGAAACACACGAAAACAGAATGGAATGGGTATTTAATTAACAAAACAAGCCAGACGCAAATGTTCAGCCAACTGGCCTACAGCAAAGAGAAAAAAATCACTAGATTTAGGACAAAACAGACCAGCTAACTGCACTGGTGTTTCGTTGAACTGAAGATGACAACTGACATAAAATCATAAAAAGTTTGTGAATGGTCATAAATGTGAAGTGAGGGGAAGAACAGCGTACACAGACATATACCCTGGATGGAGGCCAGCACTGACGTCGATAAGGAAGAGCTACACATGTGGCAAGCCCGTCAAGGTATGGACATACCTCATCCGCTTGCTACCACATCCCAGACAAAGTGAAGAAGGATCCTGTGTGCTGCTGCTTCCCATCAAACCCCCTGACATCTATACCATTTTACGGCACTACACTATGATGAAGACTTCTGACTGTGATGAGTTTTAAGGCCATCATACAATCAATAACAGTGCAGAAGAAAAGGTGTAATGAGAGGGAAAATGACACCCACTTTGAAAGGCAAAATGTGTTCTTCTTTCTTCTTCGCCATCTACATGGTCAGGTCACATCTGGCGATAAACGTGACCGTTTTGGGTTTTTGTCCCCAGATCCTGCGGCTGCCATACAGCTTGGTGCTCAGACTACTTGTAGTTGGCCATGTGTTCTGTCGTTCCATTTGATAGAGACGACGTTGTTGCTGTTCAGCTGTGCGGTCCTCTTGACTCAGGGGCAGCTTGATGAAGGTATCATTTGACCCAGGGACAGGTTGATGAAGGTATCAGTTGACCCAGGGACAGGTTGATGAAGGTATCATTTGACCCAGGGACAGGTTGATGAAGGTATGAGTTGACCCAGAGACAGGTTGATGAAGGTATCAGTTGACCCAGAGACAGGTTGATAAAGGTATCATTTGACCCAGAGACAAGTTGATAAAGGTATCACTTGACCCAGAGACAAGTTGATAAAGGTATCATTTGACCCAGAGACAAGTTGACCAGAGACAGGTTGATGAAGGTATCATTTGACCCAGAGTCAAGTTGATGAAGGTATCACTTGACCCAGAGTCAAGTTGATAAAGGTATCATTTGACCCAGAGACAGGTTGATAAAGGTATCAGTTGACCCAGAGACAAGTTGATAAAGGTATCACTTGACCCAGAGACAAGTTGATAAAGGTATCATTTGACCCAGAGACAAGTTGATGAAGGTATCAGTTGACCCAGAGACAGGTTGATGAAGGTATCATTTGACCCAGGGACAGGTTGATAAAGGTATCACTTGACCCAGAGACAAGTTGATAAAGGTATCACTTGACCCAGAGACAAGTTGATAAAGGTATCACTTGACCCAGAGACAAGTTGATGAAGGTATCAGTTGACCCAGAGACAGGTTGATGAAGGTATCAGTTGACCCAGAGACAAGTTGATAAAGGTATCACTTGACCCAGAGACAAGTTGATAAAGGTATCACTTGACCCAGAGACAAGTTGATGAAGGTATCAGTTGACCAGAGACAAGTTGATAAAGGTATCACTTGACCAGAGACAAGTTGATAAAGGTATCATTTGACCCAGAGACAAGTTGATAAAGGTATCATTTGACCCAGAGACAAGTTGATGAAGGTATCAGTTGACCCAGAGACAAGTTGATAAAGGTATCAGTTGACCCAGAGACAAGTTGATAAAGGTATCACTTGACCCAGAGACAAGTTGATAAAGGTATCAGTTGACCCAGAGACAGGTTGATGAAGGTATCACTTGACCCAGAGACAGGTTGATGAAGGTATCAGCTGACCCAGAGACAGGTTGATGAAGGTATCATTTGACCCAGAGACAAGTTGATGAAGGTATCAGCTGACCCAGAGACAGGTTGATGAAGGTATCAGCTGCCCAGAGACAGGTTGATGAAGGTATCAGCTGACCCAGAGTTTGTTTCATCAAGCGCCATCAAGTTATATTGTAACAAGCGTCTTCGATGATTCTCTGCCTAGTGATTTTCCCTTTTTTACGTGCCTTAACTTGTTGATTTTGTTTCTTTTGCAAAGCCTACAGGCGCCGTTCAATAAACCATGGTACAACGCAACATAACGCAGCTGTCTACACTGTCATCACATCAGAATGGTCTTCATCAACTGAGATCCCTTCCCTGACCGGAAAATCGAACTGAACGTCTAGTTCTTCGGAAGGGGATGAAAAACGAGTCGGACTCGTGTGCCTTCTAGCTGCGCACGCTTATGATCCCACGGCAGTTGAAAATCGTGAAGAGCAGGGCATTGCCTGGCTGCCTTGGTAAAAAACGGTGGAGAGATAGGTCGATTTCCCAGGTACCGCCCCTTGAAGACCAATAAGCCTTCTTGCCTTTCTGAAGTCTTGGTGAAAAAAAAATTTGAATATGAATATGAATTTGAAGCGAGGGGGAGGGGATGGGCGCCGCCCTCGTGGTGCTGGCCCCGGGAAAAGTTGAGGTCTCTGCCACCTCACTCACCTATAACCCCAGGATTATGGAACCATCTATGTAGGACCTCAGGACCTGGCCAGCTCGTGGGCTTATATTCAGGTTTAAGTCTTGTGCCGTGATCATTTTAGATCTTCTCCATCACATGGCACCTGTGACGTTAGCGCGTATGGAATTCATTCCGAGCGCCGAGACGTCATCTTGAGAAACTGAGACTGAAACTGATATCTCTTCACGGAGGATCAGCTCTGTGTCCTGCGCCTCAGCTGGCTCCACATTCAAGTGACAGCTAAGCTCTATGGCAGCTGATATGAACTGGAACTAGAAAAATCAGCCACTTTTACCGCCAGATATGGCATGACTGGCGAACACAAGAATATGACGTTTCTTATGTTTTATCCTTTGAGTTATCATGAATTATCTTGTTAATGTTCTTGTCACTGCAACATCAGTTAATCTGACAATAAATCGTTACTGAATTGATTTGAGACAATCGAGAGAGGGAGACAGAGAGAGACAGAGGGAAGGAGAGAGTGAGAGAAATGGCAACGAGTGAAATGAAAGTATGGGAGAACTTGAATTTACGCTTCATGTAATCCTCTGCTCTATTGCATGATTACGAGTTTTCTCTAAATATGTTTATTTAGGATTCCAAATATGTTTAGAATCCCGTTTCACCTAGCAACTGGGTCATTGGTTATCTTACATTTCTTCGGATTTTCACGACCCCGGAATTCTTTCAGCGTTTGTTTCTTTAATTTGTAACCACTGGCCCGAGTCAGGTCTGTGCTGTCTTAGACCGCCCAGAAAACAACAACAAAAACAATTACAAAAGATGGGAGAAACACGCCACGAGAAGGTGTTAAGTTGTTTCATTTGTGTGTGTCTGTGAGTGTGAGTGTGGGTGTGGGTGTGGGTGTGTGGGTGTGTGGGGTGTGTGTGTGTTTGTTGTGTCTGTGTGTTTGTGTGTGTGTGTTTATGTGTGTGTATGTGTGTGTGTGCGTATGTGTGTGTGTGTGTGTGTGCGTATGTGTGTGTGTGTGTGCGTGTGTGTGTGTGTGTGCGTGTGTGTGTTTGTGTGTGTGTGCTTCCATTTCAATGCAAGAGGATAGAAGACAACTCTGCCGGAGCTGTTGCATGTGTGGGTGACGGGCGAACTGCGTTACAAGGCTGAAAGAAAAGCTGCTGAAAGTAACTGTGCATCTCTCTCTAGTCATTTAAAACAAAGAGAGAGGGAGGGAGAGAGAGAGAGAGAAAGACAGAGAGAGAGCGACAAAGAGACAGACAGAGACAGACAGACAGACAGATAAACACAGAGAGAGAGAAAGACAGAAGAGACACACAGGGATAGACACACAGAGGAAGACAAGAGACAGAGAGTGTGTGTGTGTGTGTGTGTGAGAGAGAGAGAGAGAGAGAGAGAGGGTTCAGACTTCAGTCAGACTTCAGGTTTATTCAGATAGAACACAGCCCCTTAGAAGGGATATGAACATAACTAGGGAGTAAGAATATGTCTCATATTAAATATTTTGTACAAGTGCATAACAAATAAGTGGAAAGAGTATAAAATACAGACATTCTATTCATATTTGAGCCTTGGGTTCCTTGGGAAGAATAAATTCTAAAACAGACTCAAGAAATTGCTGTATCTCTAAATTCAAACGCTTAGTACAGATTAAGGCTAGATTTCGAACAACTTTAGTGGCAGTTGATGACATCATTAAAGTGAATTTAAATAAGGAGGGTTCTCTATAACATTTTGAGCGTATGTGTTTCTCACAAATAGAATGGAGTAGTGAACAACATGATACAAAACGTACTTCATCTCCTTTTGAGATTTTGCGCAATGGACATAATAGATCACTCTCACTAAGTGCTCTGTATGTAAAATAACGAACTGTGATTTCTGATTACCCAATCTAAATCGTGTCATTGTCTATTTCAGATGTCTGTCCAGATCTATTCTCTAAATGTGGTTTCAAATCATGTATATTAGAGAAAGTTCTGTGTATGTTATATCTCTCACTATTTTGAGTATGTTCGTTCCATTCCTGCACCTACAATCAATTAAACGTTCACGAAAAACACAAATGAATTGATTCAATCTACCAACACCTTGACACAACCATACAACACCAAAACCATATTTAAACAAGTAAACACGTACATTGGATTCCCAGTTTAGCTTACCTTTAGCATCTACATCATATAACATGTACGCTTATCGTGGAAATCTATGATCTTTCATATGCAAAAATCTAAACCAGTAACGAACTCAGTGAACTATATATGTATATATATATTACATATAAATATATATGCATATGTATACTATATATATATATACATAGAGAGAGAGAAAGATATATAGATAGATAGATAGATAGATAGATAGATAGATAGATAGAGGATAATGGAAGAGACAGACAGAGAGCAGCACCAGCACCAGCATCACCAGCAGACTACCGTCAATGAGGACAGAAAGAGATTTTTTTAAATTCCAAAGTGACATGTAGATTTGTGATTTGTTTGATTTTTGACAGTTCGGGACAGTCTGTGTGTTAAAATTTGGAAAACTGTGACTGACAGGCAAAGCCCAGAGTCCAATGTTCCTCCATCTGTAAGTCCATATCTATTGCACGCAGCAGTAATGATCAAAACTTGGTTGCCTTTCAAAAGAAAAAGGAACAAGCTGCCAAACGGCTTCCAGCAAAGAAAATTCTAACAAAATAAATAAATAAATAAAAGTATGTTGTACATGCATTGGTCCAGTAATACCTGATTGTTAGGATCTTCTGTCACATGATTTTCTAAGAAAATGGCATTTTTGTTTGCCGCGGGAAAAAAATCACAATAAAAATCAAAATATGCCAGTACGTTTTAAAAAAAAAAAAAACTTTAAAACTTTATTCGCTCTGCAAGCCAATAGTTTTCCATAGGAAATAGTCTGTTGATCTTTTCTACCGGCATTGAACGCATGACTGAATGCACAGTGGTAAGGAGAGTTCAGCACATGACGGGTACTCCGTCTTTAATTAAACAAACTTTCTTTTCGTATACCAGTAGGCCTACATGAAAGGTATCAACTGTGCTTTGTGTAGTGTGCACTGAGCGACTTTGCTGATCAGCATGTCATTGAGGGGTTGGTCTCGCTGAATTCTGAACTGGTCCTGCGTATTTGTCTTGTCCTCTGGAAAGAAAAGGAAAAAAATAGAAGAAGAAGAGAAATTGTGTGGGAGATGTTGAGTTGTATGTGGGTGGTTAAATGACTCAATGGGGAAGAGAGAGAGAGAGGACAGACAGACAGAGACACGGAGAGAGACAGACAGAGACAGAGAGACAACAAAGAGAGTCAGAGACAAAGAGAGAGAGAGAGAGAAATTTGTCAACTGCACCTTCGTGTGTGGGTGGTTGAATGAATGTATGGGGAGAGACAGACAGACAGAGAGACAGACAGAGACAGACAGACAGAGACAGACAGACAGACAGAGAGACAGACAGAGACAGACAGAGACAAAGAGACAGACAGACACAGACAGACAGAGAGACAGAGACAGACAGAGACAAAGAGACAGACAGACACAGACAGACAGAGAGAAATTTGTCGATCAGCACAAACTGAGACAGTTAGAGCATGTTGCATGCATGTAAAAGAAAAGTGAGGTAAAGGTCGCCCTGTAAGCCTGAGGTAGAGGGGGGGGGGGGTGAAATATTAGACACTTCGTTTTTTCTCAGGGCCAACGTCGTGATCGATGAAAGTATGAAAGTGTCTATAACTCCTTTCCCTTGTTGCTTTATCTTCCCTAAATTTTAAAGTGTCAAGAACCCATTCACATGCACTGTGAACTGGAAGCTGCATACATTTTATAGTTTGTTTTACTTTGTTTGTTTTTGTTTTATTTTTGTTGTTATTGTTGTATTAAGGGTTCTTTCTGTGTGTGTGGGGGGGGGGGGGTTGTTTGTTTGTTGTTTGTTTGTTTGTTGTTGGGTTTTTTGTTTGTTTTGTTTTTTCGTTCTTTTACATTTCTTATTTGAGGGGAGGGCGGCTGTCTTTTCCTCGAGCCAGACTGAATGCGTGTGCAGTGTGAGACTGCAAGGTGAGAGCAGTGTGTCTGTTTACCGACCACAAACCTCTACTGGGACATTACGTGTCCCAAAAACTTTCGCCCGTGTCAGGCAGGCCTTTACGCAAGCTCGGTTAGACAAGGAAATGCTTCATCTTAGCGTTCGGTGCCATTTCTTTTTACGCTTTCATTACACACAACGAAAAAAAAAGGGGGGATTTTATTTAATAAAGAAAAAGGGGATTTATTTAATAAAAGACGTAGTGGTGGGTGGGATGGGGTAAATGAGTGTGAAAGGTAATTAGATCATGGCATAAATATCTTGAACTGGTTTCCGTATTTTGAACCACCCAGCGGTACAGATATTGGGCAATCCTGGTCCATGCTTATACTTTGTGACTACTTGGTAAAAGAACAAAATATATATTATACGAATTACATCTCTAATCGGAGAGAGAGAGAGAGAGAGAGACATACATACATGCATGTATGTATGTCTGTCTGTCTGTCTGTCTGCACACGCATTCAGACATACATATGTATGTATATATGCATACATGCATGTATGTATGTCTGTCTGTCTGTCTGTCTGTCTCTCTCTCTCTCTCTCTCTCTCTCTCTCTCTTTGATCACCAAGGGTGTTCCAAACATGTGGTTAAATATA
>CM060308.1:23442339-23579839 GCA_030674185.1 Monoplex corrugatus | reverse complement strand
CGTGCGTGCGTGTGTGTGTGTTTCAGCGCTTAGATTTGATTTTATCAAGATTTTGCGCTATATAAATATTGTAATTATAGAGACAGAGACAGAGAGAGACAGAGACAGAGAGACAGACAGAGACAGAGAGACAGAGACAGAGAGACAGAGAGAGAGTGGGAATGATTTTGAATGTGAATAAATTAATGGGAAAATTATTTCTTATACATTTCATCTTTTTGTGTTTGATCTACATTCGTGCTTACGTGTAAATAAGTTAATGTACAAGTCAACGCATATAAGACAACAATGGGACAAAATTAAAACAGTGACGTCAAAGGCGATCGAAACAGGATAAGGCGAAACGAGAAAAAGCGAAATGTGAAAAGGCGAAACGGAATGTGCATCCTATGTATATAAGCAAAGCTACATCGTATGTGATTATGTTTCTGTCTGAGACCTGTTTCATATTCACTTGGATCTTTGTGTGCACCTTGTTCCGGTGGACTGGCTCATACTGTGCAGGCAACAAAGTTGCTGCATAATCTGCAAACGCCGAGTTTGTATAGAATACAGAGGTTCAACAAACTGTACAAGAATTTCTTGGGGAAAAAAAAAAAAAAACAGGTGCATGGGCTGGTAAGGCAGAAAAATGCCCCTATTTAAAGGTAGAAAGTAAAGCGAGTTGTGAAAGTTGGGTTATGTCCCTTACACCAGATATCTCGCGGCGGGAGACTTGTCAAGACGGTAAATAAACATAAAATAAAATTAAAATAAAAGTAAAATGTTAAAAAAAAAGACGTAATCTGTCTCAGAGTGTTATGGCCACAAAACGTCACATTGACGACAAGGATGGGATCCACAGCTCACACAGAAAAGTCGAAATTTAAATTGTTTTCTCATAAGAAAGTTCGTTCTCGGAAGAATCAATGAAAAGTGTGTGTTTGTGTGTGTGTGTGTATGTGTGTGTGTGTGTGCGTGCGTGCGTGCGTGCGTGTGTGTGTGTGTGTGCGTGCGTGCGTGCGTGCGTGCGTGTGTGTGTGTGTGTATGTGTATGTGTGTGTATGTCTGTCTGTGTGTGTTCGTTCGTTCGTTCGTTATTTCTTTTAACGTCTATCCATATAATTTATGTGCTTTTAGACGAAAAAAAATTACATAGATCAATACATACACACATGAAAAATAACTTTTAAAAATACATAAGAGAAGATAAAGAGATGTCTGTTGGGTGGAAGAATCTATGAAATCATAAAGGCATTGTATCATATAAGGTAAAATCAAACAATCTAACGAATAACAGAAAAGTGATCAGAAAATTAGAGCAATGAGGCTTGCTCAGCGGGGGGGGGGGGGGGGGTGTATGTGTGTGTATGTGCTGTGTGTGTGTGTGCGCGCGCGCTACGAGCATGTAAGATCCTGTGCTGGAGTATGACAAACCATCTGTTACTATCTGGTGGTGCAGAAGAGGGAAAAGAGGATAATCTTAACCAATTAAAAATGAACAGGGGTAGGTGGGTGTTACAGGTATAAAACAATCGGGCTTAATCAAAGAAAACGACCAACAGGACTGTGCAGTGAACGCCTAGCAATGTGTAAATACACAGTGAAATCATATATTTCTGGTGTGTGTGTGTGTGTGTGTGTGTGTGAGTGTGTGTGTGTGTGTGTGTGTGTGTGTGTGTGTGTGTGTGTGTGTGTGTGTGTGGTGTGTGTGTGTGTGTGTGTGTGTGTGTGTGTGTGTGTGTGTGTGTGTGTTCAGTCAACATTTTATTGGTCAGCCAGTGCATAAGGTTACACAAAGCCATTGTAGAAAAGACTAAATAAAACGTTGTTTTTTTGTGATTTAATCAAGATGGCATATAACAACAAATCAGACGAGTTCAATCTACTGGGCAGAAATTTGATCTCGGAATAACACATGGATGGTGCATTTCTTGTGAATCATGTGAATGAAACACCATCATGTAAAGCATATGTGACCCACTCTCTAACCTGGTCAAGAAAAGGTTGTATCATGCAAAATCATTCTGTCATACCTCACTTGAAAAGCACTGCAAGCCAAGGTTCAGCAAACCCAGAACAGTTCTCTACGCGCCCAGAAGCAAAGTCGATGCTTAACTTCAAGTAATTGAATTTGAAGGCATGATTGAACCAGTGAAACGTTCAGCCTGGGTGGCACCAGTGGTACCTGTACTCAAATCAGATGGGTCAGTGAAATTATGTGGTGATTACAAAGTCACTGTGAACAAGGTATACCTCCTGCCTCGAACTGAAGAAATGTTCAGCAAAGGCGCTGGTGGAAAATCTTTTACTAAATTAGACTTGAAACATGCATACCGGCAGTTGCCTTTGCCGAAGAGTCCAATGATCTCACAATAACCAACACACAAAAAGGGCTGTTCAGATACAGTCATGTGGCTTTGGGGGTTTCAACGGCATTGCCATCTTGCAACGAATGATGTACTATATATTCCCAGACATTCCGCAAGTGGTAGTGTTTGAAGATGACATACTGGTTATTGGTGACTCAGAAGAAAGTCATATTCAGCATCTGTGAGTTCTTCATAGGCTTGATGTAGAAGGTTTCTGTTTAAAGAAGAAGTGTTAAGTACATGTTGCTTGAGATTGCATACCTGGGTCATCGCATCACCGCAGAAGGAATCCAACCACTGCTGACAAGGTGAAGGCTGTTCAGGATACCCAACGCCCAATCATGCATCTGAGATGAAATTATTTCTTGGGCTTGTAAACGTCATGGAAAAAGCCTACCTCATCTGTCCGTGGTCTTGTCTCTATTGAACAACCGTCTTTGCAAAAACATTTTCAGATGGGGAAGGCAACAGAGAGGGCTGAATTAGAAAGGGCAGAGGGTGGAGGGGGTCCCACACTGGGAAGGATGTGGAACTCAGCCCCTCAGTGCACGGAGGATCAAGGCTCGATGTCACAGGAGCCAAGGCAGAGGAGTGGCCAGGTGTAGTAGGTGGCCACAAAACCCCTGTGGTGGCGTATAAGGAGACCTTTGAGCCTAAACATGGAACCTGGAGCTCACTAGGACTTGTAAGAAGAGAAGATACGTACTGCAGACCTAGCTCAACAGGATATACATCACAGCCCCGGCACTTGTGGGTGCAAGGAAACTAACTGACTAGCCCCCAGCTTTCTCCATGTCCTCGTTGTGATCACTCTTCAGGTGAGCAGGGAAACACTAAGAGTGTCACCCTCCTGTGTGAGAGAAGCGTCGTAATGAAAAATGTCATCAGAAAAACAATGTACTTTTGACTGTATGGTGCCAGGAACTCCGAGAAAAGTTGCAGCTTTGGCACTTTAATGGTACGTACGATCCCTTTTTTGCCAATGATCATGATTCGTGGAGGAGCACCAGTCTGGTCTATCTACAGCTGGTTCTGGCACTTTGTGTCAGTATTTTAGTCAGTTCCCAGCAGCGGATGCCATAGTGGATTGAACACTGGGCAGGGGAAAAAACACCAACAGAAAATATACGTTACTGACTTGACGTAGGGCAGGCAGGGTGTGTGCAGTCAAAGGGCGAGATCATATTAACAACTCAATAAAACTCAATGACACTAAGAACTCAATGATGCTAAGAACTCAATGATGCTAAGAACTCAAACATACTAAAACCTCAGTGATACTAAGAAACTCAATGACACTAAGAACTCAATGACATTAACAACTCAGTGATACAAAAAACTCAGTGATACTAAGAACTCAATGACACTAAGAACTCAATGATACTAAAAAATGATAGTAAGAACTCAGTTATACTAAGAACTCAATGATATTAAAAACTCAGTGATAATAAAAACTCAGTGATACTAAGAATTCAATGATACAACATACCAAGAAGTCAGTGATACTAAGAACTCAATGACACAAAGAACTCAATGACACTAAGAACTCAATGACACTAAAAACTCAATGACACTAAGAACTCAATGATACTAACAACTCAATGACACTAAGAACTCAATGATACTAAGAACTCAATGACACTAACAACTCAATGATACTAAGAACTCAGTGATACTAAGAACTTAATGGTACTAAAAACTCAATGACACTAACAACTCAATGATGCTAACAACTCAATGACACTAAGAACTCAATGACACTAAGAACTCAATGACACTAACAACTCAATGACACTAACAACTCAATGACACTAACAACTCAATGATACTAAGAACTCAATGATTCTAAGAACTCAATGACCCTAACAACTCAATGACACTAACAACTCAATGACCCTAACAACTCAATGATACTAAGAACTCAAGGATACTGAAAACCCAATGATACTAAGAACTCAATGATACTAGGAACTCAATGATTTTAAAAACTCAATGATACAAAAAGCTCAATGATACTAAGAACCCAATGATACTAAAAACTCAATGATACTAAAACCTCGATGGTACTAAGAACTCAATCATACTAAAAACTGAATAATACTAAGAACTCAATGATACTAAGAACTCAGTGATACTAAGAACTCAATGATACTAAGAACTCAATGATACAACATACCAAGAACTCAGTGATACTAAAAACTCATTGATACTAAAAACTCAATGACACTAAAAACTCAATGATACTAAGAACTCAATAATACTAAGAACTCAATGATACAAGAACTCAATGACACTAAGAACTCAATGATACTAAAAACTCAATGACACTAAAAACTCAATGATACTAAAAGCTCAATGATGCTAAAAAATGATGCTAAGAACTCAGTGATAATAAGAACTAAATGATACTAAAAACTCAATGATACTAAGAACTCAATCATACTAAGAACTCAGTGACCCTAGGAACTAAATCATAATAAAAACTCAATGATACTAAGAACTCAATGATACTAATAACTCAATGATACTAAGAACTCACTGACATTAAAAACTCAATGATGCCAAGAACTCAGTGATGCTAAGAACTCAATGATACTAAGAACTCAATGACACTAAGAACTCAATGATACTAAGAACTCAATGATACTAAGAACTCAATGATACTAATAACTCAATGATACTACGAACTCAGTGATACTAAGAACTCACTGACATTAAGAACTCAATGATTCTAAGAACTCAATGATACTAAGAACTCAATGACACTAAGAACTCAATGATACTAAGAACTTAATGACACTAAGAACTCAATGACACTAAGAACTCAATGATACTAAGAACTCAATGACACTAACAACTCAATGATACTAAGAACTCAATGACACTAACAACTCAATGACACTAAAAACTCAATGATACTAAGAACTCAATGATACTAAGAACTCAATGATACTAACAACTCAATGACACTAAGAACTCAATGATACTAAGAACTCAATGACACTAACAACTCAATGATACTAAGAACTCAGTGATACTAAGAACTTAATGGTACTAAAAACTCAATGACACTAACAACTCAATGATGCTAACAACTCAATGACACTAAGAACTCAATGACACTAAGAACTCAATGACACTAACAACTCAATGACACTAACAACTCAATGACACTAACAACTCAATGATACTAAGAACTCAATGATTCTAAGAACTCAATGACCCTAACAACTCAATGACACTAACAACTCAATGACCCTAACAACTCAATGATACTAAGAACTCAAGGATACTGAAAACCCAATGATACTAAGAACTCAATGATACTAGGAACTCAATGATTTTAAAAACTCAATGATACAAAAAGCTCAATGATACTAAGAACCCAATGATACTAAAAACTCAATGATACTAAAACCTCGATGGTACTAAGAACTCAATCATACTAAAAACTGAATAATACTAAGAACTCAATGATACTAAGAACTCAGTGATACTAAGAACTCAATGATACTAAGAACTCAATGATACAACATACCAAGAACTCAGTGATACTAAAAACTCATTGATACTAAAAACTCAATGACACTAAAAACTCAATGATACTAAGAACTCAATAATACTAAGAACTCAATGATACAAGAACTCAATGACACTAAGAACTCAATGATACTAAAAACTCAATGACACTAAAAACTCAATGATACTAAAAGCTCAATGATGCTAAAAAATGATGCTAAGAACTCAGTGATAATAAGAACTAAATGATACTAAAAACTCAATGATACTAAGAACTCAATCATACTAAGAACTCAGTGACCCTAGGAACTAAATCATAATAAAAACTCAATGATACTAAGAACTCAATGATACTAATAACTCAATGATACTAAGAACTCACTGACATTAAAAACTCAATGATGCCAAGAACTCAGTGATGCTAAGAACTCAATGATACTAAGAACTCAATGACACTAAGAACTCAATGATACTAAGAACTCAATGATACTAAGAACTCAATGATACTAATAACTCAATGATACTACGAACTCAGTGATACTAAGAACTCACTGACATTAAGAACTCAATGATTCTAAGAACTCAATGATACTAAGAACTCAATGACACTAAGAACTCAATGATACTAAGAACTTAATGACACTAAGAACTCAATGACACTAAGAACTCAATGATACTAAGAACTCAATGACACTAACAACTCAATGATACTAAGAACTCAATGACACTAACAACTCAATGACACTAAAAACTCAATGATACTAAGAACTCAATGATACTAAGAACTCAGTGACACTAACAACTCAATGACACTAACAACTCAATGACACTAACAACTCAATGACACTAACAACTCAATGACACTAACAACTCAATGACACTAACAACTCAATGATACTAAGAACTCAGTGACACTAACAACTCAATGACACTAACAACTCAATGATACTAACAACTCAATGATACTAGGAACTCAATGATACTAACAACTCAATCATACTAAAAACTCATTGATACTAAGAACTCAATGATACTAGGAACTCAATCATACTAAAAACTGAATAATACTAAGAACTCAATGATACTAAGAACTCAATCATATTAAAAACTCAGTGATACTAAGAACTCAATGACACTAAGAACTCAATGACACTAAGAACTCAATGATACTAAGAACTCAATGACACTAACAACTCAATGATACTAAGAACTCAATGACACTAACAACTCAATGACACTAAAAACTCGATGATACTAAGAACTCAATGATACTAAGAACTCAGTGACACTAACAACTCAATGACACTAACAACTCAATGACACTAACAACTCAATGACACTAACAACTCAATGATACTAGGAACTCAATCATACTAAGAACTCAATCATACTAAAAACTCATTGATACAAGTTAACCATTTTTGTAGGTGTTGTGTGGAGAGAAAAAAAAATAGTTGATCAAGTCATAGAATGTTGTTGACGTAACTTAAATAGTCTTTTTGGTTAGGATTTTTAAAATGTGTGTGTGTGTGTGTGTGTGTGTGTGTGTGTGTGTGTGTGTGTGTGTGTGTGTGTGTGTGTGTGCGTGCGTGCGTGCGTGTGTGCGTGCGTGCGTGCGTGCGTGTGTGTGTGTGTGTGTGTTACAAACTGAAATCTTGTATGTTAAGACATGAACACAACGGGTTAGTTTTCTTTTGTCTTTTTCTTCTTTTTTATTTTTTTTATTTTAGCGTTCTAAATTGCCTGGATGCGAGTGTGCACGTTATGTTGTCCATATATCGCTATGTAGTCTGCACACTCCATCTCTGAGGCGCTTGCATTTGGGTATTTATATGTGTCTATGAGTCACTCATCATCATCAGGTGCCTTGCCGCATGGCGTTGGCGATTATGTACTTCCATCTGTCTCTATCTCTTGTTGTCTCAAGCATCTCTTCCACCCTCCTTGTCTTCAGCCACTCTGCAAGTCCATCTAGTATCTTCTCCCTGGGTCTACCTGGTGCTCTCTTTCCCTCCAGCTTTCCCGTTGTGACCAGGTGTTCCAATTCCCCTTTCCTCATAAAAAGGCCTATGAATGTTGCCTGCCTTTTCCTAATCTTCCTTATGAATGATCTTCTTGTGTCTGCCTCCATCAAGACTGTCTCGTTTGTATTCTTTGCTGTCTATGGAACTCCCAACATCCTTCTTAGAAATCACATCTCAGCTGCCTCAATCTTGTTCTGGCTTTGCTTGTTGACTTATGAGTCACTAGCATGCTTTAATCAGTCATGCCAACAAAGTAATTCTCAGAATCATGCTGAACAGAATACAGCCACAAGCAGATACCATTATTTGCTGACCTCTTAAAACTGGACACACCACTACTGAATACCAATATTGAGGCAATTGAAGCATCTACGCCTCCATTTTGTGTTGGCCAGCAGCGCGCTAAGTAGGCTGACTTGATCAGTATAAACCATTGTGGTATAAACAAAGACAGTCTGCATTTTGCATTTATTTTTATCTGCTGTCTCTTATCTGAATACGCGCGCGCGCGCACACACACACACACACACACACACACACACACACACACACATACACACACACACACACACTAGCACAAGCACATAGAGAGTAAAGAAATTCCTAGTATGTGTGTATGTGTGTGTGTTTGAGAGAGAGAGAGAGACAGACAGACAGACAGACAGACAGACAGACAGAGTGAGACAGAGACAGACAGACAGAAAGCGAGAACAAACAACAATGCACATGCCACAGAATGAGAATTTTAAACTATGTATATCAAGTTCAGGAACATGTAAGTTTATTGTTTCATATGTTAGTGTGTGTGCATGCGTGTGTGTGTGTGCGTGTGTGTGTCTGTGTGAGAGAGAGAGAAAGAGGGAGAGGGAGGGAGGGAGAGGGAGGGAGGGAGAGAGAGAGAGAGAGAGCTGGTATATATGTATGGCAAGTAAAGTTAGGTTACACAGCACTATTATACAAACGTTATATACATGAAATTGTAAAACAATGAAAAAACTCCGAACTTTTTCACATTTCACTGTAAATAGATTGGATTGTTCCACCGAAGAAAACACAAAAGAAAAGAAAAAACACGAAGAAAGAAAGGAAGGAAGAAAAGTGGGGACGATCTGCAATCTTCCTACACTGTTAACAGTGACCAGTCGGCGCTTTTTACAATCTGACTGTTAAGAAACTATAAGAAACCACTGATCATAGGTAGAAAGAAACTCTAGGGAGAGCTAGACAACAGAAGGTCTTCAGAGAAGTAACCCCCTTTAGACAAGTGTTTCGGCCCTGAATTCCTTACACTCTCGGGGGGCCGGGCCACATCCAGGTCATGACTCCTGGATGCCCTTCTGCTGTTGTCTATTTTTTTTTTTTTTTTCCCCACGCCGGGGATCGAACCTGGGCGATTCTGCGCTTCAGAACTGCGGTACGCGGTTTTACCAATGTGCTAACGGGGCACACATCATCTGTAGGGAATTTAATCCTTATGAAGTTAACTTTTTTCGTTCCTCCTTGCCCAGATCCAGCTTGAGCTCCTTTCTGCTGCCTCTGCCATCGCTTTAAGGGCTCTAGTCCTCTTCTTCCCAGAAATGGCGAGTTGTTTCATGAGATCATAAGCGGAGGTGCCCACAAACCCTCTTGCCCCGACCTCTATGGCGAAGATTTTGACCCGCAGACCTGCTTTCTTCAGGGTGCTGGCAAGACCGGCGTATTTTTCGGTCTTGTAGATATGTGCTTCTTCCATTCTGCTTTCGTATGGCACAGTGAGTTCTATCAGAATCACTTGTTTCGAGGAGTCAGAGTGGAGAGCGATGTCTGGTCTCATGCCTGTCTTGCTGATGACATCTGGGTAATTTCTCCACTCTGGGAGGTCTGCTGTACACTCCCAGTCGACTGCTCCATCCAGAAGACCCTTTGGCAATGTGCTGGTTGTCATAGCACTTTCGGGCCAGACCTGTTTCCCTCCTGCTTTGTAGAACGTTGTCATAGCAATTGGTGCGTTTGGGGTCATGGTTTTTTCGCTAACCACATCTGTGATCACTTTCAGAACTTGGTTGTGCCTCCATGTATACCTTCCTTGGGCTAGCGCTACTTTGCAAGAGCTTAGGACATGTTCCACTGTTTGTTTCTTCTGACAGAGCGGACATGCTGGGTCGTCTGCTTTCCCCCATTTCACTAAGTTTGCATTCGAGGGGAGCAGGTCATATACAGATCTGAGGAGGAAGCTTATCCTTAGAGGAGCCATGTGCCACATATCGTTCCAGCTGAGACTTCTTTGGAGTGCACTGTCCCATGTTGTCCATTGCCCCTGTTGACCTTGCTGGACTGCCTTCTGCACTCTTTTGACATCTTCTTCTTCCTTCAACTCCTGTATGATCATGTCTCTTTTTTCCTTCCCTTTGGCTTTGGACCACCACTGCATTTTTGTTGCTCCCAGTCCCTGTCTGTTGGTTTGCGTGTGTCCAATTATTTCTTTGATGCTGAGGTTTCTCTTGGCATTGTTTACAGCCTCTTGGACTTTCCACTTTCTGCCAGTTCTCAGCTTTGGATGAACTGATCTCACGATATTGTCTTCCGATTCCTCCAGCATGCTCAACAGTCTTGCTTTTCCAACTTTGTATTCCTCCACTATGGATTTGAGAGGTAGCTTCAGCATTGCTTGACGACAGTAGAATGCAACATCAGTGAGACCAGGTGGGACACCGAGCCATTTTCTTGTGTATTTGTTGATTTTGGCTTCCATTGCTTCGACTGTGCTGGTGCAAATGTCATAGATTAGCAGTGGCCACAGCAGCTTTGGTATCAGCATGAACTGTAGACACCAGACTTTGTATTTGCCTGGCAGTCCGCAGTTATCTATTTTCTTCAGGCCTTCTTCTGCTGTTTGCTTGGTTTCACATCCCCTTTGTGTGTCTTTCAGGGAGTCATCATACCATCTTCCGAGACTTTTTACTGGCTCTTCTGTGACAGTGGGGATGGCTTGGTTGGCTACCATGAATTTGACTGAATCTGCCACTTTTCCTTTTCGCAGTGAGAGACTTCGGGATTTCTTAGGTTTGAATCTCATTCTTGAAGAGGCCACCAGCTCATCCAGCTGCTTTAAGATTTGGTGTGTCTCTTCCTCATCCGTGGACAAGACTGTTGTGTCATCCATGAAAGCTTTCAGAGGAGGCATCTGGTATCCATCTCCCAGATTCACTGGACCTGAACTCTTCATTGCAGCTTTCAAGATGACTTCCATTGCCAACACGAACAGTATGGGAGAGATTGCACAGCCCATTGCAATGCCCACCTCTAGGTCTATCCAGTCCGTGGTGTATTCTTTGGTAGAGAACCGCATTGAGAACCCTTGGAAATACTTCCTCAGCATTGTTCGGATGTTTTCTGGGATGTGATACATTTCAAGAGCCAGCTGGATCATATCGTGTGGAACTGATCCATATGCATTCGCCAGATCAAGCCAAACTACGTCAATGTCTCTCTTCTCTGTTCTTGCTTTTTGGATGGCATCCCAAATCAACGTGGCATGTTCCAAGCATCCAGGCATTCCTGGTATGCCTCCCTTTTGGACTGACATATCCAGATACTTGTTTTCAGTCAGGTATTTTGTCAATCTTGCTGCCATAACAGAGAAGAAGATTTTCCCCTCGACGTTCAGAAGTGATATTGGCCTGAACTGATTGATGCTGCTGGAGTTCTGCTCCTTCGGAATGTACACTCCTTCAGCTCTCATCCATTGGTCGCTGATCTTCTGGTTCCTCCATGCTGATCGAATCATCTTGTGGAGCCACTCGAGCACTTTTGGGCATTTCTTGTAGAGCAGGTATGGTATTCCGTTTGGTCCAGGTGCTGACTTGGCTCTGGCTTTCTTTACTACGTTCTTCACTTCATCCAGTGTTGGTGGTTTGTTATTGAATTTTCCTTCTGGCGCTGCAGGCCAAACCAGATTCTGGATTTCAAGTGGTGCCTCGCGCTGAGAATCGGAATATGTTTCCCTGAGATGCTGCTCTAGGGTTTCCTTGCCCACTGTGAGAGTCCCTGATTTGGGTTGTTCAAACAGCTTTCTTGAAAAGTCAAAGGGATCTTTGAAGAAACGATCTTGAGTCTTCTTCTTTTTGCTCTTTCTTCGCCTTGCTGATTCCACTTTGCTGAGAGCATTGTGTTTGGCCTTCAGATCTTTCCAGAGTTCCAGGAGCCCTTGCTTCTCGAATTCTGAGGCAGTTTTCATTCGCTTTTTAAGCTTCCTTTTCTCCCTCCGGATGCTCTCCATCTGTTGCTGTCTTCTGGATTTCTGGGGAGGCGTTTTTGTCTTTGGCTGCTTCACTCCATAAGTGTCCCTGCAGATAGAGTATATGATGTCTCCGTATGTGTCAAGTTTGTGTTCCAGCGTACTGTTCCCTATTAGCGCATTCAGCTTAAGGACAAGTTCCTCGTCTAATTTCTCCCATTGTTCTTTTTCATATAATACAAAACAACATTTCGAAAGTCACCTACTATGCAAGATTTGTAGAAATAAATAGGACAAAAAATGGCTTGATCAGACCAGTTTCCAACGTGAGGTCATTATCACCACCACCACCACCCCAAAAGCATAGCAGGATTACCCAGGAGTCAGAAGTGCAGATGTTTAATTATAAAGATCAATAATCACACCTGATTAAAAAGTGCTCACTGACGTTTGAACATAATCATCTTTAACATTGTCTTGCAAACGAATTTGCCAGTGATCGAAGTGCTAAGCTGTTTCACAAAGTGGTGCATGCGTATGTTGCAATATGCATGTGTGATTGCTTTGATCAGGGAAAAAATAACATAGTTGTTGTCAGGTTTTGTATCCAGCATGTGGGTTTCCAGAGACCTGAATGCACGGCCTCCAACTTGTTCAAGGACAGCATATGTAAGTGCCTCAGGAAATCCAGAACCTTGAGACAGCCGATTTTTTTGATTTTTTTTTTTTATTGAAAAGCAACATATTTTGAAAGAGTGCTCAGCCACCAGGCAGACAGCATTTTCCTTGAGATGAGTGGTCTGCCCAGTTTGATCAAAACAGGATTCCTCAAAACGATCAGAACATATTTTGGTGTGTTCAGTGGACAGAAAACTCTCTAGGCATAGTTTTACATCCCTTCTTTTCGCCTTTAGCATTCTTGGGAAATCTGGAAAAGGGAGAGAGAGGTCATTATGATCCTGTTGTTAAACAATGTTCATGGTGTTTATACTATGAAAACAAACCATTGTTTATGGGACAACTGTTTGTCACAGTTCTAAGCTGAAAATTAACGTCCTGGTGAATGAATGGTTAATTCCATGCTGTGATAGCTCTCTCTCTCTCTCTCTCTCTCTCTCTCTCTCTCTCACACACACACACACACACACACACACACACACACACACACACACACACACACACACACACACACACACACACACACACACACGCACGCATGCACAGAGTAACGAAAACGAGCGCGTAAGCACGCACATGCATGTGCACGTGTTTGTGAAGTTCATATAAGGAATCGATTGTATCTGCTAGTATAGGTCAACTCGTATTAATGGTCTCAGTAATGCACATATGGACACAACAGTTATTCGTCAATGAATGCGAGAAAGGAAAAGCCTACCTACAGAATGTTCTTCCAATCCTTTTTTTTTTTTTTTTTTTTCACAGTTACTACAATTCCATGCAGCACAGCATCCATCCTTATTGCAGACAATAGTTCCCGCTTTCAGCATCTGCAATAAGCTAAATGGAATATCATTGCAGTAATGGACACAAGACACCTCTTGCTGTCTCTCTCTCTCTCTCTTTCTCTCTCTGAACATACACTCACATACACGTGCACGCGCGCGCTCGCACACACATGCACACTTACGCACATGCACACTGAACACACACACACACACACATGCACACCACACACACAAACACACTTGGCTCACACACCCCTCCTCTTCTGGCGCACACATACACACACACACACACACACACACACACACACACACACACACACACACACACATACACACACACATGCACACCACACACACACACGTGGCGCACACACACACACACATAACCACACCACCGATACCATACATATCACGTGCCTATCTTTTCATTACACACGCACACAGTGCTAACATCACACACACACACACACACACACACACACACACACACACACACACAGTGCTAACATCACACACACACACACACAGTGCTAACATCACACACACACACAGTGCTAACATCATACACACACACACACACAGTGCTAACATCACACACACACACACACAGTGCTAACATCACACACACACACACAGTGCTAACATCACACACACACACAGTGCTAACATCACACACACAGTGCTAACATCACACACACACACACACACAGTGCTAACATCACACACACACACAGTGCTAACATCACACACACACACAGTGCTAACATCACACACACACACACACAGTGCTAACATCACACACACACACACTCAGTGGTTGCATGAGAGAAATATATAGACTCTCGTCTATCAGATATCGGAATGTACAGACAGAACCATGTTCAGCGTGAAGTGCAAGCTGAGGCCAGCACAGGGGGTAGAGCAACCACAAGATTGTGCACCGGTGGTTTCACCAGCAGTGATGAGTGGTCTGCAAAGACATTATCTAGTAAAAATAATTGTTCTATCTATAACGTCTTTGGTTGTCTATCGAAGTCAGTGTGTAATATCTGTATTGCACCACATTCAGTTAGGCCTATAAAAAAGAAACACCACGAGCTTATATTACAACCATTCTGATTAGATGTTATTTTTAGTCTAAACCAATGGTTATTGACGGCTTTTCTAACCATATGTTTTGAACGGAAACGGAAAAGCAATACCAACTAGCCTAAGCTTTTCAATGAGATTTTAGGAGGCATTTAGTGACAGAAACTTTTAAACAGCTTACAAAATGAAAGGTCGTTTCAGTACTCTGGATATTGGCGTAATCGTGAAAGAACTCAAAAGGTTGGCATTGGAAACAACAACGTCTTTTGTTTCAAAAGGCACGACCAGTACTCTTGTGTGTATCATATAATAATAACCATCATGTGCCATGATCATGATGTGGGTGCTGTGTCCACTGACTCTCAGCCTCACGACTTGATTGCACAACTCACTGTCTTTTGTCACACTGTGTGTCATCGTGTGATCGCTACACTGACTGTGTTTATCATTTGTATCGTTCGTTATTTCTTTTAACGTCTATTCACATAGGCCTATGTGAGTATGTCAGTATGTGCCACATGTGAATTTAGACGAAATAAAAGTAAATAAATGAATGAATCTATAGACAAAGATAATTAAAGTTTGATAAAGATGAGGTGTCTGTGGGGTGGAAGAATCTACGAAATCATAGAATTCCCATCACCTTAAATTTTGAGTATTGATCTAGGTGCTAGTCTTTTTGATGAGATGACACATTGAATCCTGTAAATAGTGAAAGAACCAGTAGCATCAAAGATGTTCCTGGCTAAAGTCCATTGAAAATCACTCAGGCTGGTAGACAAAGTTATAAATACTTGGTTAAAAAAACTGATAATAATAATAAAAAGTATGGTCCTCTATTGGCAGAGATTTTTCCAGAGAGCAGCAATTTCATATGGGACATATGTGACGAAAACAAAAAAAATCCTTGCACAAAACAGTTATTATATGACATTGTAAAGTGACTACAGGGGTGTCCACCTATAACGAACCTGCCTACAGCAATTTTCCAGCAGTAGCCTGGTCTTTTATTTTCCCTGCCCTCTTCCTTCTCTTCTGCTCTTGTAAAATACTAAGCAGTTTAAATCTACTGTCAAGCTTCACGAACTCCTCTTTGTGTGAACGAAGTGTTGTTTCCCAAAGGCTAAGATTCTGTAATATAATCTTTCCCTATAAGGAACATGATGTTAAGACTTTTCAGCATCATACACTGCACATATTTTTTTTTATATATCACAGTAATCAACATGCTGTACCAGATTTATTCAAGCGTCACTGAAAACTATGTCGGCCACTTTGCTTTGCTGGTGACTTAACACCAGCAGCGATGTATGCATGTACTGTTTGTGTGTGTGTGTGTGTGTGTTTATTTTTGGATATGGGAACTCCACCAGGAAGGCAGTAAACAATCAGTCAGTGCCTTGTAAGGTCTCTCTTTTCTCATAGTTTATTGAAGCCACTATGAAATACTGCTATAATGAACACATACTCATCTTCCTTCACTTTTGTTGTAGGCTTCCTCCATTTCATGTGATCGTGAAAATTCCGTCTTGCAGATGATTCACACAAAAATGCACAGAATAGCTTTTTCTGTTTTTTTAATTTGTATACATGTCTTTTTCTTTCTTTTTATCTTTTAATTTAAGAGAGCAAGAAAAAATGCAAACATTTTGTTTGTTTTCCCTCAATTAGTCAATATCTAGGATCTTTATTTTTGCACTCTTTGTGAAAGTGAGGTTATTGCTTTTTTCTCTTGTCTTTTAGTTTTTCATGTTATCTTTGTGCAGTTTTAGTTCAATTTTCCATCTAGTCAACCCTTTTTCGATCTGTGTGTGGCACCTAGTACTAACTACTATCACTCCCTCCTCAGACTCCCTCAACAATTTATACAGTAGTGTCAAAATACAACACACACACACACACACACACACACACACACACACACACACACAAAATGTATGCATACCATAAGCACACAGTGTATGCAGTCACAGTGAATATACATGTACACTTGTCTGAGAAAGTGAGAGATACAAGCATCAAGAGATGCACACACATATGCATTGCATAGGCAGTCATAAACACACAGAGAACACAGTACAGTCGCGTCTCGGGTTACGAATTTAATTCCTTTCATAACGTAGCTCATATTGTGAAAAACTCATATCTCGAAACGAATTTCCCCATCTAAAATATTGGAAATCCAATTAATCCGTTCCACACCCCAAAAATATCAATATGAAAATCAATTAACATGGCATTTTATACAGAATTAAAGTAATTTTTCTAACATGTAACAATGATAAATAATATACTGTACTTTACCTTTATGAAGAGTCGTGGCTGGCTTGAGGGAGACGATGGGGAGGAGGAGAGGGGTTACTGTGGACAACATTGTGGGTTACAAAATTTCTTCACATAAACCACAAAAAACACTGAAAAGCGCAAATGAACGCAGAGATGCTTCCGCTACGAGAGAACAACGCACACTGAGAGCAGGATGCAGCGGCGGGAAGCATGTGGCGTAACCACAACGTCGCTTGTAACGCGAGCGAATGCTCAAATACCAAGGCGAATTTTCCAAGTATTTTGTGCTTGTAACCTGATTTGCTCATATGGGGAGACGCTGGTATCCTGAGGCGCCACTGTATATGACAAACTCACACACAAACACACACACACAGGCGGGCGCGGGCGCACACACGCACGCACGCACACCACACACACACACACACACACTAATAATAGTAATATACTCATCAAAACCCTAACATCTTGTCTCCTCATTGCTGTGAGTGGATATGGGACCTCTGTAACCCTGTGAATCGTGTGATTGAGCTCGGGGAACACCTTTCTCTTAATATTTTCAGTTTAATCATGCCTGTTGCATTCATTTTTCTTCCCACGTAAAAGTTACCCTACATATTTCACAATTCTTTTTCAATCTGTCATATGCTTTTAAGCCATTATTTTTTTTCTTCAGAGTCCTCTTCATTCCTTTTTCGTCTTCTCGGCAGTCTGCTGTTGATTTTCTAATATTTTGTATTATTTGATTGCAGATTTTTGGGAATGCGAGTGGTCAATGTTTATGACATTGACAATAAAACATACCTGATCAGGATTGCAAGGTAAGATTCACTTCAAGGTTTATTGTGTTTAACATTCTATTTTTTCTTTACTTTATTTATTTATTTATATTCATGTTCACGTTCCTGATTAATAGGAGAATTTCGGTACTGTTTAGGTACAAGAATGGCAAATATTAAAAATGTCTTTTACTTTTACTTAGTGGGCTAGAAAGATTCTTTCAGAACCTTTGCTTTATCCCGATGCCATCATGCCTTTTAGTTTTAATGTTGAAGAGTTGTTCCCCTGACACCAGAACTGACTGATCGGTACAAAATGAAATCTAATTGATTGTTTTTGTTTTTTCAGGCCTGATGAAAAAGCTGTTCTGTTACTGGAGTCGGGCATCCGGCTCCATAGCACTGGCTTCGACTGGCCAAAGAATCCTGCCCCTTCTGGTTTTTCCATGAAGGTACAAGTACTGTTTAAAAATTGCTACTGTTTAATTCTTTCTTTTTTATTATTTTATTTCTCATCATCATCATCATCAGTTGCCCTGCTGCATGGCGTTGGCGATCATGAACTTCCATTTGTCTCTATCCATAGATAGGTCCGCTTCTGCAGTGGCAGCAGTCAGCATCGGCTTGCTGTGAGCATTTTGAGTGTATTTTTGATCCTCTTTATATTGCTTAAAATGTTGAGTAAATGGTTTAAAAAATATACTGAAATAAAGCTTGTTTTCTGCTCTACAACACTGTGTTGTTTGTTTTACAATAAAATATAAAACTTTGAAGCGCTTCATGGTTAAACAATGCGGGTGCTGTTGTCTTTGCTCCGACCCGAGCCGCCATGACTAACACTGCGTCAGCGCGTTCAAAACGAGTGTGGTCAGAAACACGGCGATCGCTTCGCAGTGTTGCTGTGTCTATTTTTAGAACTAGCGTCCTTGGAAACTCCAATTTCCAGCGATTCCATTGGTCTATTTATTGTGCAGACAGCCTTGTAAGAACCATTTGATATCGCGAGTTGAAAACAAGGAACTTTTCTGAGAGCCGATATCTTCGGAACTGTTTATCAAGATGCTTCAATTTTTATATCAAATTGAAGCTTAGACTTTGAAGTTTTTAATAAGTGCACTGTTGAAATCGCAGACGACTGCACTTTGCCGCGCTTTTGTTTGGAACAATGTGAATCGAAGCCGAGTGCCGCTCTCGAGTGCATGATGGCGGCTGCGTCAGGCAGCCTGAGCGAGCGCTGCTCTTCGCCTGGATTATCGTCTTGTGATTCGAGAATTCGCCAATTAGTCGGTAAGTAAATATCATATTTAAATAATTTTATATGTTTACGCTGCCTTTGCAAACTTTTCGCTTTTGTTTCTTGAGAGGAAATGAATGAAATGAATGTTTCTAGGGCACCTGCATACGAGTAGCGCTAAGAAAGCGAACTTTGTGTTGAGTGACTTGAGTTGGCTGGAAAATACTGAAATATCTCAACGTATTTTGTACTGTTGATGAAATGGATTGAAAGAAATGTGTTTCAAAGACTCAATTATTTTTTATATTGGCTCGATGTTTGTTTTTTTATTATGATCTTGAGATTTATTCTTCGGCAATGAGATCGCGAAAGTTGTTATGGAAAGACAACTCTTCACTTCCGGTTTCCTAGATTGTGTAGTTTCGCTTTCTTTAACGTGTTTTCTTCTCGATTCTAAGCGCAAGTTTGATGTTTTTATCAGATGATGACCAGCTGACAGCGTTGCTAGCTCGTTTTGACCAGAAAGGGCCGGGTAGACCACCCAAATTGCCCGAGATCCAGTTCAACAACAGGTTTCTCCTGCAGCTGCTGGTGTTGAAGGAAAAGAACCCAAATCCGGTATCGGAAGGAATTCTTTGTGGCCAAGCATTTAAAGGTAACGGGCAAGCTCCAAGATCTTGTTGACAGTCTCTTGTCTGACCTAGGAGAGCAAGTGAGGTCCCAGGGGGATGTAGAGTTTATGGCGGCCCTCCAGCGACATCGCCAACCAAGACAACAATACGAGTCTGAAGAGGAGGAAGAAGAAGGACAAGATCAGGATGAAGGACAAGATCAGGATGAAGAAGAACAGGATGAAGCACTTGTGGAAGAGCATCAGGACGAAGAAGACGAGGAAGAGCAACAGGATGGCATGGACTTCAAGTTCAATGGGCCTGGACAGACTGTTGCTACGTTTTACAGTGATGAGCGAGGAGAGCCTTGCTACTACATTGGCCAAGTGCTAAGCATCAAAGACGGAAATACAGCTGCAGTGACTTTCCTCAGTCAGAGAGGTTCTGCAAATGTATTTAAGTGGCCTGAGTCTGGTGACATTGAAAATAACCTGAGCTCACAGTACATTTTTTTCAGTGATTTCCATATGAAATCTGTAGGCCGGACGTGGTGTCTGACCAGCGATGACTGGAAGAAGCTGCAGCTCTCCTGGTCCAAATACACTAGAAAACACTGTTAGTTTTTTTCTGTGGTGTATTTCAAGCTACTGTTAGTTTTTTCTGTGGTGTATTTCAAGCTTGGGGGCTTATGTGTACTGTATGAGCCATTTGCGAACATTACTTGCCATGATTTCCATATGTAAAAACTGGTTGTGTTTCAGGATAGTTTTGACTACTTTAGAACTTCTTTTGAAGCCTGTGGATGTGAAATTCAAGTTCTACTCTTTATTCTGAGCAAAAGGGTACTTGAAATTAGTCTGTAGCATCAGTAGTTGTTGAGATATGGCTTGTTTACTATTTGATGTTATTTCTCTCTCATGTCATCTTTTTCCGCCTGCGAGAAATGTGTTTTTCCTCATTTTTGAAGTGATCTGGATGAAAAACTATGGCTTGCCTACCCCTGGAAAAAATTATTCTTACAGTAAGTAGTATATAGTTTTGGTTTTATCATTTTCAGCTGTGTCTGTGTATTCATTCTCCATTTATCAAGCCAGAAAAATGGTGTTTCGTTAAAATCGCTAAATTGTGCCATTTTCTTGCATTTTTAAATGCTCATAACTCTTGAACTATCATTGATAGGAAGATAAAATTTGGCAGAGATATTCAGTGTTGTGTTGTCTTTCAAATGCTATTAAGTTTTTCTCTTTATGTGAACAAACAAAAATTTTGAATTTTTGGGGTGGACCTACCTACTATCCATGGCTCTATCTCTTGTTGCCCCAAGCATCTCTTCCACCCTCCTTGTCCCCAGCCACTCTGCAAGTCCGTCTAGTACCTTCTCTCTGGGTCTACCTGGTGCTCTCTTCCCCTCCAGCTTTCCCGTTGTGACCAGGTGCTCCAAATCCTCCTTCCTCATAAAATGGCCTATAAATGTTGCCTGTCTTTTCCTAATCTTCCTTATCAGTGATCTACTTGTGTCTGCCTCCATCAAGACTGTCTCGTTTGTTTTCTTTGCTGTCCATGGAACTCTCAACATTCTTAGAAACCACATCTTGGCTGCCTCAATCTTGTTCTGGCTTTGCTTGGACAGCCACATCTTGGCTGCCTCAATCTTGTTCTGGCTTTGCTTGTTGACTGTCCACACCTCACAGCCATACAGCAGTATTGGTTCTATATAACATTCAAGAACTCTCTTCCTGATATTAATTGATGGGCATTTGTTGGTAAGAATGCTTTTCATCTTCTTGAATGCTGTTTTGGCTTGGCCTATTCTGCTGGCTACCTCTGATGTGCATCTGCCTCATTTTATGCCTCATAGTCATAATGCAATAAGACAACATGGCAGTTGCAGTTAGTGTGTTTCTGAGCTTTAGTTTCCAAGAGTTTCCAAGATAAAGATGTCATGAGTTTAATTAGGTTCTGTTTTTTTGGGTTGTCTTGTTTTGTTTTGTTTTGTTTTCTAAATTTTATGTTTATTTGTTTGTTTGTTCACTTGGTTCATTTTTGAAGGAGACATGGTACAGAGGTGTGGGTGTGATTCTGTGAAGGATTCATTTGAGACAAGGTTTTGATCAATTTTGTTTAGCAACTTAAAAAAGCTCTTATAGTTGAATGGGCGGTAAATGCTATTTGTTAGAAAGGGAATTGATGCCCATCACATCTCACCCACCCTTGTATGTATGCTGGGGGCTCTTTCAGTGTTAATAGTAGGTACCAGCAGCCTCTCTTCAGCAATGCGGGAATTGTGTCAGTCAGTGGAAAAATTGCACATGTTTATCAGTCAAATATTCTTGCAGATGAACATGAATGACGAAGTTGTTATCATGAAGATAAAGATTGGTCTTTCCTCTATTGATCTGTGCTGTTTGTTTTTGTTATAAATGCACGCATACGAAAATCTGCGCCAAAACAAAACCACACCGACCAACGAAGTTTCACCGCGTGTCACGTAATGGCGACTCGACTGGCTTACTGCAGTGCTTGGGTGACCGGTTAACGGCAACTTAAATTATACGGGTCACACAAGACTACCTGCATGCAAATTAGTACAGTTGACAGGTCGAATTATAAGATTATTAGTTAGTCTTCTGAAGGTCGGAATATTGGCAAACTTTGAAGAAGAATACGGAGGATCTCCTTGAAATATTAGATCACGTCCGCGGATGCACAAACAGCGTATTTTTTGCTTAATTTAATTGTATACGGAACTGTGAGATGTGACCTGTACCGGATGTGCGCAAGCCTCTGAAGGGCGAGTACCCGTGATCTGCCATTTTAGCATATGGGAACTTATGGCGGCTTTCGAAGCAATCGCTGAAACTTTGAGAAAGCCCAGTCAACAAATTTCTACCTGTGATCGTCAAGCTGAAGGACAAACGTTGTAAACATCGACTGATTTTTCATGAAAATTGACTTAGAAGTTTGATTCAGTGAATTGTTTTTAATGTTTACTTCATTTAGAAAGATTTTAAAAGAAATCCGCGGCAGGTATAGCCTGTATAAGCAAAGAATAGAAAGTACAATCTCCGGTTTGATGTTTTATCGCCAACGGATTTTTTTTAAGCGACCTGGAATTAGTAGAAGTAAAACTGTGTGAAGCGACTGCTTTCCAAAGGTGTTTATATTGCTAGTATTTAATGAATACGATGGAATTTTGTTTTTAATACATCGAAATCATAATATTTGTGCTAGTACTCGGCCAGAAATTCAAACCGGAAGTTGGTCGGCGAGTGCATGTCGTCTATCGGATCAGATTCGACAATTTTTATCATCACAAAGAAACAGCAAATAACGGTTTTGCACAGTCACACACGCCATGCGTGCACGCAGGTACACACACATTATCAGAATACTATATTATATAGCATCAGGCAAACACGGACACATAGCTCCACAAAGTCCATGAGCCTTTCTAATGGCAAAATATAAGAATACTTTACTCTCAAAAGTAATAGCTGGCACAAATTAAAGAAAACACTTGAGAAAAAAATTAGGATTTTATTTCTATTTGTTTTCAAGGCAATGATGATTTTTTGTGGATGAAATTAACCATCACTGCCACCAAAACTTCAACAGCAGACACTCACTAATAAACTTAAAACTACTTCTACAGTTAAAACTGTTGAGAACTGAGTGTGGTAATTCGCGGGACGAGAACACAGCTTTTGTTTAAAAAATTAGTTACTTTTACTTTTACTTTTTCCTTCCGCTTGTAATGGTGGGCGTCGCAGGGAGATACAGTCATCTGTCAGCAGCAAGGCGGGTGGCCTGGAGAAGGGACATCTCGTGAGCTCTGAGGGTGTCTGCCAAGGAGTCGCTCCATCGTCGTCTTGGTCTTCCTCTGGCTCTCCAGCCAGAGTATCTGGTGTTGTATGCCCAAAGAGCTGGTTGGTTTAGGGGCATACGTGCGAGGTGTCCGAACCACTTGATCCTCATATGTTCGATGTGTTGTAGGATTGGTGTTGCTCCTACCATGTCTCGTATCACCTCATTTCTGATCTTGTCCCGCCTTGTCTTGTTTACTGCTTTCCTCAGGCATTTCATTTCACAGGTGACCAGTTTTCTCTCGAGGACTTTAGTTAGGGACCATGTCTGGCACTGGTATGTCAGCGTTGGTAGAAAAATGGCGTTGATGAGTTTCGCCTTAGTGCTGGTGGGAATGCTGGGGTGTTTCAGGAGAGGGGCAAGTTGGTAGCTGACTGCGTTGGCTTTCTGGCATCTGGTCTCGATTTCTCTGTCTAGTTTTCCATTTTCAGTGAAGATGCTGCCCAGGTATTTAAATTCACTGGCTTGCTTCAACTGGGTTCCGTTGATGTTGATATCCAGTTTGTTTGGTCTCTTACTGACAGTCATGACCTCGGTCTTGCTGACGTTGATCTTCATGCCGTATGTCTCGCAGCTTTCACTGAGCTGGTCTGTGTGCTCCTGTAGCTGTATCTTGTCATTGTTCACCATTGCCTGGTCGTCCGCAAACATGAGTTCATTGAGTGCCTCAGGGTCTGGGTTTGCCTTCTTCGTAATCTGATCCATATAGATCACGAAGAGAAGAGGGGAGAGATTACAGCCCTGCCTTACTCCCGATTTTATAAAAAATTAGTAACACTGATTAATCATCACCTCAGGAGCTAAATCTGAAGACAAAAATTGAGACCTGTAGTTTTAAAAGAAGCGGAGAGATTTTCAGAAGATAGACCAGACATTAAAAATTTCTTTGTCTATGGATATGGGAAGATGCATGTTACTGCCAATAAACTGATGAAAATAACTTATTGATAAACATTAGGAATGAGCATAGAAATGGCTGTAAGTCGTGTACTGCATTGCCAGGCATGTATCTTCTGCTGTTACACATTTTAGTTTCATTATGTTATTGAGAAGGATGTCTTTCTGTGCTAGTATGATACAACATCATCTGTGGATCACATTGTTTCAGACTAAATCAGTACATGCATACAAAATCTTAAAATCTCTATATTAGCAACATTTGCCTGTGAAGAGTGAAGCTGTAGCTTTTATTTGATTCACATGCAAAATTTCAGGAGATTCCATCAAGACATAATGTGAGTTATGTCTGTTTTAAGTTGGCCTGACACATGGGCCCTCACATTATTTGGGTGCAAATGCATACAAAATATCTTATATCTTGACTATAACTAAGCTTGAAAATAATTTACTGTAAGCTTGCTGTCTATTTGATTCACATGCAAAATTTCAAGGAAATCCATAAAAAAAATAAGCGAAATATGTGCGTTTTAATTTGGTCTGGTACGTGAACCGTGCTTTTTCCATGGTTCAAATGAGATATTTTGCCATTTTTGGAGCCATATAACTCATGACTTTGTCACTTTACGCTGCCCCCCAAAATTTAAGTTTCATACAATAACATTGTTTCTGAGAAAAAGTGAACTCTAGCCAATTCTGTCTTTTTATTTTTGTGTAATGGGGGTGCAAAAATAGCTTGTCATGCAATTTCGAACATTGACAAAATGGTATATTTATGAAGTTTGCAGCACTGCTGTGTAAATGTATGAACAGATCTGCTTGTATGCTTGCTTTTTATATTGTTAAGAATTAAAATCAGGAATGACATTCTCTGTCTGAGGACTTCTGGAAAACTTAGGTTCCTGCAAACTTGCTACATTTCACAATTGGCGAAAACGTACGTAAACTACCGTTTTCAAAGTGTGTTATCTCTGGACCTAATACAGCTAGAGACTTACTTTTTTTTGCATTGTGCTTATTTTTTCTTGTACTTTTCAGAAATATAAGTGAAATAACCTTTTCAGAAGTTTAAGTTTTGGCTGCCAGTACCTATTAATAGTATCTCCAGCTTCTGGAAATTCTGTGCTAGAAATTTCTATTTTCTGTCATGTCTTTTTCCTGCTTTTTTCCTTTGCTAAAATCTATTATCTCTTCCTTTCTCGTTTTCTCTCTTGCTGGTCCATTCACCTGTATGTTTTCCTTAAAGACTTACGTACTTTCTGTTTATACAAATTATAGGGGTTGATATTTAGGTACATTATGTCAATTGCATTTTGAGCTCAAAGGAAATGTGAACTGCATAGAGGCAGTTTTAGGTACAATAGGCCAGTTTTTATGTATGTTTCTGTGTACTTAATTTATGCATTTTTATTCAGGGATGTTGTGTGTGTGTGTGTGTCACTGTGTGTGTGTCACTGTGTCAGTGTGTGTGTGTGTGGTTGGGCAGAATAGCCAATGCCAGAGGCACATCCTTAGATTCTTTGCGTGAAAACAGTGATATACATGTATTCTCAGTTTTCTTTTCCAGATTTTTTCTTATGGTCATTGAATGATTGTTAAAATGTGTGTTTAAAATGGTACTTATAGCCCTAAAAGAACAATTTAAATACTCAGAACAGTGATAACCAAAAAAAAATTACTACAAATTAAATACCAGGGAAATTTAGGTCCAAGTTAATGCAGTCCAAGCTGTATATTTTTACCAGAAGGTTCCTACAGGATTTTGATGTGTCCTCTTGAATATGACAAAGACGTAATTTGCTTACATGCATCAACTAGAAGGTGACAGCACTGCATAAAACAAAGACAGTGAAACACACACACACGCACACGCGCCGCGCGCACACACACACACACACCACACACACACACACACACACCACACACACACACACACACACACACACACACACACACACAGGCACATTAAGATTTTTTACTGCCCACACAGCAGATCACAGTTTAGAATTATTTGTTTCAATGCAAAAGACACGTTTAAGCAGACCACACATAATGTTGAAAATTATTTGTCCTTTGGCTGCTAATGAATGCATTGGGCCTTAGTAAAGTATGCTGACAACATTTCCCAAAAACTCAAAAATTACACCTGTGGTTTTTGGTCACTCGTATCACCAAACTATATATATATATATATATATATATATATATATATATATGTATAACAAAATACTTGTAAAAAACATAATTCGCAGATATTGAACTAGTTTGTTATGCAGTCTTCCTGAAAGGCCATGCGCCTTTTATCCACATCTCTGTCTGTCGTCTGTCTGTCTGTCTGTCTGTCTGTCTGTCTGTCTGTCTGTCTCTCTCTCTCTCTCTCTCTCTCTCTCTCTCTCTCTCTCTCTGTCTCTCCCGCCCTCCCTCCCTCCCTCCACACCACCCCACACACACACACCACACTCACACTCACACAAAACACACACACACACACACACACACACACACACACACACACACACACACACACACACACACACACACACACACACACACACACATGCACACACACATACATGCACAGAGAGAGAGAGGATACAAAAACAGAAAACTGGGTCAGAATGTAGCCCTTCCATTTCATTCATAATCTGCATCCCTCCCACCCACTCAACATACTCAAGGAAAGAGAGAGCTGTCAGTAACATGTGTTAACTTGGCAATCTACATTTCTGCAATGCTGAACAAAGCATTATCACTATTTACCTGATGCACTACTAAACTTGCAAAGCTTTGGCAATGGTGAGACCAGCAGTTATTGAACATGTATCCCTGATATCAGATAACATGTACGTATGTTTTGATTGTATAACAGGTATGTATTATATGTTGTCATTATAAAAATACATCGACAACTGATCACTGGATTTAAAGCATTTTGAATGTTGTGCATATGTGTCGAGCAGATGCGAAAGCATCTGAAGGGCCGTCGCTTTGAGAAGATTGAGCAGCTGGGAGTGGATCGAATTGTGGACATGCAGTTTGGATCTGGTGAAGCAGCCTACCATGTTATCCTCGAATTATATGACAGGGTAAGTATCTGTGAATTGAAGACAAAAAAAAATTGTTGTTAAGATAAACTGTGTCTTGTTACATATAACATTAAGTAAGAGGAATTTATTTGAATCTGTGTGTGTGTGTGTGTGTGTGTGTGTGTGTGTGTGTGTGTGTGTGTGTGTGTGTGTGTAAACAGAAAACTGTTGTGAGGATTTTGTGATTTCCAGTGTCGAAGTGCATGATTATTAAGTTCTCATCTTCTCATACTGAGGTAGCTAGTTCAGGTTCTGTTATTATATTAATTACCCTATGTAGTGTTAGGGTTATCAGATAATTGTTCTGAGATAGGTGAAGTTCTGTTGCTTCTAGTATTATTTATATGTTTTAATTGTTTGGTTACATTTTATTGGTGCTGTTAAATGGGGCAATTTAAGTTTTAAATTTTCTGGTTATGGCAGGGTAACATTGTGCTGACAGACTTTGAATACACAATTCTGAACATCTTGCGTCCAAGAACAGACAACAGCCAGGATGTACGGTTTGCTGTGCGAGAAAAGTACCCAGTCACTGCTGCCAAACACCACGAAGTCCCAACTGAAGAAAGGTATTGATCTGGTAGAATTGTGACTGTGCTCTGTAAGTTTGGAGTTATGTAGCCAAGGTTGTGTTTTGTGGTGGTGTATGTGTGTTTGTGTATGTTGGTATGTGTGCATGAGTGAGATGGAATGGTTATGCCAGTAGTTTTATGTATGATTTTCTTTATATTAACATTGTACAGAGTCGTGAGCAGTGTTTAGGTGCTGAAAGGTTTTTAGTTTTTATAAAGTGTTGTTAATATTATCATTATCTTATAATTGTGAAATCAGCAATTTCTTGAATGATTTAGTTGTCATTAATAAGAAAATGGGTGAAATTATAAAATTGCAATGAAAGACTTTGAATAAAATAAGTGAAGGGAAGAGTGTTTTGTCATAATTAAACAAGAACATAAGTAGGAAAAAAAAACATGACATAGGATAAAATGTTTTGACTGTTGAAGAGAATACATCTGTAAAACTTAAAGTCCATATTTTGTGTTGTGTATGTGTTCTTAGATTAAGGATGCTAAAGAAGGATGGAGAAAGACACTGGGATGAGATTTTTGCTGTTATATGTGATAGACAAGAAAAAATCATCAACAGCTTATGCCAACATCCATTGTCTTTATCAGCAACATAGTGCCTACACAGTGTGGGCAAAACAAGGTGTGTTTACGCATCTGAGAAACAGTAGAACATTGGGGTAAAAAGAGGAAAAACTTTTGCAGAACTGCCATTGACAGTGTGTGCAAAAGTAAATTGACCATGTTGCTGCTTATGCAATTAACTGTTAGATTCACTCCTAATATATGTCATGTAATACAGCTGATATATATGTCATGATACTTTGAGAACCTACATGTATGTAAACAGTATTGCACTGGGGGTTGATGAAGAAAAACCATCTTGTTTTCTCTTCCAGATTACTGCAGGTTTTACATTCAGCCAAGCAAGGAGACTCTTTGAAGCGAACTTTGGTACCACATCTAGGTTGGTGCATACATCTCCTTTTATTTATTCACAAAGTTTTGTTTTGTTTTGTTTTGAATGCATTTGTACTTGCGTGTACTAACATATATGTTGTTAAATCTGTTAGCTGAAAAGTGCAAAACACTTAAGGTTTTTGGGTGTTATGTCATTCAAATCATCATTATTGTTATGTATATATGTGTGTTTAATGCATGTGCATATGCAAGTAAATGGAATAATGGCATAGTGGATGAAGTGCCCACCCGGAACATGAGAAAAACAAGAAGTCTTAAGTTTCAAATTATGGCTGGAGAGGGACTTTTGTGACACCCCTTCCCTCCTTTAGATCTTGACTGGTGGTCTGAATGCTAGTCGTATGGATGCTATGATAAGCTAAGGCACTTTATGCAGCATGCACTCATGCACCCATGGCAAGAGAGAAGGTGTCCATGGCAAAATATTGTTGAAAAGTCCTCATTTATAGCTAAGTCTGTGGCAAATTTTTGTGGAAAAATCTCCTCGATAGCTAAATATAAAGTACACACATTTGTGCAACAATAATGATGTACAAAATAAAAGTGATAAGCTCATGGTTGTATGTACTCAGAGACAGCATGAAGGCTGTGCAGCAGCATAGTACCAGCACATTGTTGGCCCAACAACCATAACAACATGCATGCAAGCATCAAAAAAGGATTACTTGAAAGCACCTTCATTCGACGAAAATGTGGATATGCACACATATATATATACATAAATCACTCATACACACACACGCGCACGCACGACGCACGAATATTGTACACATTGACATTCAGATTGTTGCCTTTCAGGACCCAGTCATACACACAGCAAAGGTTTGTGGTAAACATGTCTGGATTGTTGAGATAATCTATTCAGGTTGAATCATGAATGTAGAATGTTAAGAAAAAGCAAGTAAAAGTAACAACAACAAAAATCACAACACTCAAGGTTGCATTTCGTGATTAGGCTTGTGGGCCTTTTGGCTATGTGGTTGAAAGGTTGTATTGGAAATGAACAGAACTTTTCTGTTTTGCTTTGCAGATTATGGACCTGCTGTATTAGACCACTGTTTGAATGAAGCAGGATTCTCTGACAATGTTCAGATTGGCAAACATTTCCATATTGATACTGGTAAGTTTGCAGGACTGTTCCTCAATTTGTGGGTACATATTTAAATATTAGTTTATAGATTTCCCCCATGGGAATGCCAGGGGCTATTTCAGTATGAAAAGTATCTTCACCTGGAAATTCTTTCAGCTTTTCTCCTTTTAGCAATGCCGCATGAAAATTGAAATTGGGTTTTGAGTTAAAAGATTTATATGGTTTTGAAGATATTGTTGTTCTGAGTAAAAAGCAGTTTAAGTTTTTCAGATCGGACTATTAGTTCACGAGATATTCGAATTTGAAGCGTCAAAAATTTCTTAAATTTTGGTACCACGTCTTAGTGGGACAAAGAAGGACCAGCTGTCACAGAACAAACCCATCAAATGGCATGGTATGCTGATTTTGCTGGAAATGACATTCATTTTGTAATTGTGAGAGACAGACAGGACCAAATGTCATAAAATTTTGATCGTTGATGTATTTTTGTATGCCGAATTGAATGAAACCATTATCGTAACTCTGCGACGAGCCATTTTTGTCTTATTACAGGAAACATGTGATATTTGGCATGTTTTATCTGTTTTTCATTAATAATTGCCCATATTGTATTAATAACAGACAAAAATGAAGCTAGAAACAAAACAAGGATATATAATCATTTCATGAGATAGATATAAAATCATTTTGCTCATCGTTCAAGTGTCTTATTATTGCAAATTAAACCAAAAAAGTCACGACTCACTACTTCAGTAGTCATGAATAATTTGTAATATTTCATCAGTTTCTGTACATATAAAAGGAAATCTGAGAATCAATGACTTCTGGAATCACTTAAATAGTTGAAATATTAAAAATTACTGCATGCTTTTATGCTGCAGGCTATCCAAAAATATCATCTGATCAATATTCTACTAAAAACTAAACACACACACATACACATACACATACAACACATACACACACACAGAGGAAAACATATCACTTATCAGACAAGATTTTTGCACAGTACATTTGATTTTTATTTTATTCATCAGTGTTTAGAAAACTGACTGACTGACTGTGGATGAGTCAAGTCCCCGAACACTTAGCACAGCCAGCGTTCAAAGAAAACTTCTGGGAGGATATGGGACCACTCGCCATTCAGGAACAGGTCACTTAACTCCTAGTCCTACAATAGAGAAATATATGAATTTCTGCATAATATATACTATTCATTGAGAGACTGGAAAGGAAAGGAAACCATAATGCATAGTCTCCACATCAATACATGTATTACTTTAACATTAAGCCCAAACTCGCGACTTTGATTTTTAAGCATATTACTGGTAAAAATCCATCAAAGCAGAGCAATCCTGCTAAGTGTTTCCAGTGTACTCTTGCCCTTTAATATGAATCAATAATAGGCTATTACTAAATAAGATGCAATCTTCCCATTAAAACAAATTAATGACAATAGGCATATCCTTTCCAGATACTGACTACAAATTGAAACAACTACGTAAGCTAATGGATGGCCTATTCTAAATCTCTATGTGTATTAGTGTGTGTGTGTGTGTGTTGTCAGAGAGAGAGAGAGAAAGAGAGAGGATCATGCCTGTTAACAATGACTTGGATATGAATGTACTGGGGCCTATTTACTTATTTATTCATTTTTTGTTATTTATTCATTTTTTGTTCTCTGAGAGAGACAGAGAGAGACAGAGAATTCATGTCAAGGAAAGTACATTGACTTGCACAGAATTGTTTGTTGATTTGAAAAAAAAATTATTTAGATCTGTTTATTCATTCATTTAAAATTTGAGTGAGAGAGAGAGAGAGAGAGAGTTGGAGGACGCGGGTTACCCCTCTGTTTGGGCAAACCCATTTTCCACGGCCCCGGGAAGCCCGTCGATCACATAGTATTTTTAGTAGTAAGCTCGCCCGTCATGGGGTGAGCAAGTCTACACAGCGACATGCGAATTAGCATGACCTCGGGAAGGAAATGGTTGACAAATCAAGCTTCGGCTAACAACTCCGAATCAAGTTCAAACGCAGTAGTCTTTTTCTTGAAAAATACAATGTTACAGATAAAACAGAACTTGATCTGTTGATTGCTAGATCTAGATCTAGTCTTTGACAGCGCAAAACTTGCCGAGCTGAAACTTGCACAGCGTTCTGTTTCGCGTTGTAGGCCTACTCAGGCTACTGGCGTCGGCACATTCCGACGTTGATCTGGTACAGATCCTCATGTAAAAAGTTGGCGTACGGCCGTATTTTAAATCAACTTGATTTCATATTACACATGCATATAGAAAAAAGCATGTAAAATCGAATCCCGCCGACGACAAGTTCCAAAAATGGCGACTTGCCTGCAAACTTTTCCGATGAAAAAAAGCAAAACTTTGGAAGCGTCGATCTCTGTTCGAAACTGGCACACACAGGTGTCGTCGGGATATATCATTCTGTTACATTAATTCTCATTGGCTGCAAAATTACAATGTGATTGGTTCACAAATATAGCCGTACCGACCGAAATAGTGAAGCATCCCGAACAAACTTCGATTCTAAACGCATACCATATCCGCGATTGCGCCCGAAGCGCGGATTTTCGACTTTCTCATCAAATAACTAATTCCATTTTTCGCTCTAAGTATATAAAAAGGCAATCATTCAAATCTTTATTCATTTCTTATTCACATAAGACAAAAAATAAGAATGAAACACCGATTAAAGAGGCAGTAATACTTGATTGAACCGAAGACCCCCCCAGTTTTGCGGCCGGCCCCGGTTTTCCCCAGTTTTTGGTACCACAAATTTGACGTCGCGTTTCGGTTCGCACGGCATTGCTACTCCTTTGCTTTAAATTTCCCCCATGGGAATGCCAGGGGCTCTTTCACTATAAAATGTGTTTCAGCCTTTCTCCTTTGCTTTAAATTTCCCCCATGGGAATGCTAGGGGCTCTTTCACTATAAAATGTGTCTTCACCTGGAAATTCTTTGCTAGAAGATTCCTCGTTTCTGCCACTCTCTTTGTTCCAGTCTTTCTCCTTTGCTTTCTGTCATTTCTTCCTGTTATTTTCTGGCTTGCTGGTCCATTCACCTGTATGTATTCTATAAGCCTTACGTACTAAGGATTTATGATTTGGTACATGTATAAAGTGTGTTTTTGACTCTAGGGAAATGTGATGTGCAGAAGCCATTTTAGGTAATTTAGGTCTGTTTTTAGTTTGTTTCCTTGTCATTTGGTATGTTTACATTTGTATTCAGGATTGGTTGTTGGTTTTTTTACCCGGCTGGTATAAATGGACGGAATGGTCAATGCCAGAGACATAGATTATGTGCATGAATGCATTGTCATGTGTACTTAATTTTCTTTTACAGAGATATTGTATATGTTTTGAAATGGTAATAGCCCTGATAAGTTAATAGATATTAAAGAAAAAAAAAAAAACAAATTAGTATATTTCCATACCATGGGCTTTTCTTCTGGACAGCTTGTCTGTGCTTTAAAGAAATGGACTTTTATTTGTTCATCTGCACAAAGGAAATAATAATTCATCTTATTTATTGTGCATTATAATATACCTTTTTTAATTACACCACTTACCTGAGGATTTGACTATTGTCTGCAAATATGCATCCAGTTTGAAAGTTCTCCTCTGATCTGATTTCATCCCTAATGACAGGAACAGAAATTGGGTTTGAAGATATCAAAGAGAAAATTTGTTATTTAAGTTATGAAAACGGCATGTTGCCATATTTTTATTTTGCTATTGTGTATTAAAGTAAAGGGTTGGAGCTAAATAGCAAGAAGACTGAAGTCATGGTAGTCCGTAAAAAACATGAAATCCCCTCAAGCAAAATAACAGCAAACGGCACAACTTTGAGACAGGTTGATAAGTTTAAATATCTGGGAACGGTCATCTCAACAGACGGCAGATGCTCATCAGAAATAGCTAGCAGATTCGGCCAAGCCAAAACAGCATTCAGTAAGATGAAAAGCATTCTAGCCAACAAATGCCTATCAATTAACATCAGGAAGAGAGTTCTTGAGTGTTATATAGAACCGATAATGTTATACATTTGTGAGGCGTGGACAGTCAACAAGCAAAGCCAGAACAAGATTGAGGCAGCCAAGATGTGGTTTCTAAGAAGAATGTTGAGAGTTCCATGGACAGCAAAGAAAACAAACGAGACAGTCGTGATGGAGGCAGACATAAGAAGATCTTTCATAAGGAAGATTAGGAAAAGACAGTCAACTTTTATAGGCCATTTTATGAGGAAAGGGGAATTAGAGCACCTGGTCACAACAGGAAAGGTCGAGGGAAAGAGAGCACCAGGTAGACCCAGGAAGAAGATGTTGGACGGACTTACAGAGTGGCTGAGGACAGAGAGGGTGGAAGATGTGCTTGCAGCAACAGGGGATAGATGCATATGGAGGGCCGTGATCGCCATTGCCATGTGGCAGTGCACTTGATGATGATGATGATGATATTGTATTCTACCTTTTTTTTTCATCTTGTAAGTCCTCATGTTTTCTGTATTCTTGTTTAGCACAATTGAAAATAAATGAAAATTAAAGGCCAAATTATCAACGATCTCCTGTTTACTGTTCTTTGATTTCTATAATTGTTTTGAAGTTATTGTGTTTATTTTTTCTTGCCTCACATCAACAGCCAAGGTTTCTTCCTCTTCTTGCAAGAGCTGCTGTCATTCAGTAACAGAAAACAAAGCAAACTTTACTGAAGTCATGAACATAGTTATATTTCACGGCTAAGGCTTAGAGTATAATGTTGGTGCATGGTAAAATTTGTATGAACCTTACAAATAATCCTAGGTTAATGATATAGTCGATCAGACTCTGCTTTAAAAGACTTGATGTGGAATAAAAGGAACAGAAGCCTGATAAGTTATTGTTCATTATTGTCAAGACTGGGGCCATGCTCTTTTTCTTGTTTTTCTTGTTTTTCTTGTTGGTGGTGTTGTTTGTAATTATCAATGAATATGAATGTATTGTATCCAGATATGCCCAAACTGATGACGGCTATTCAGATGGCTGAAAGTCTGATGACAACACTACTTTCAAAGCCTTGCAAGGTAAGAACGGTTTCAAAAATATGCATTCTTGATGCAGCATTGTTTGTGTGCATGGGATTTAACCCGATTGGTTGCACTCCTTTCCTGTTTTCACAAGTACCTGTTTAATCCTTACCCTGCCAGGAAATTTGGCAAATAGCAGAGTTATTTGCCAGCAAAACACGGGGTAGTATTTAGCAGTAGTCTTCTTTAGTTGTGACCTTCGACTGGCTCTGTAGATGTATAGGTGACCTGTAGCTATAAATGAGCAGTGTGGACATGACAAGTGTTTGTCCAGCATTTGGGGGATGTGGGCAGATGAACACACAGAATTTGACACCAGTTAACATATTGTATTCATCATACAGTTCAGAAGTAAAGTAGCATTTGTGTTTGGCACCAAGTCATATTGTAATTCAATAGATAAACTTGGTAAAGTGCCACAGGATACTTCGGAAGTTCTTCAGTGTAATGTAGTTTGCTTGAAGTGGGAAAAAAAGGTGTCTGGATATTTGTTTGTGTTTTTTGGTTTGATTGCTTGTATGTCACTTGACAGTTTTTTCTTGGCAGGGCTACATCATCCAAAGAATGGACAAGAAGCCCAACCCCAAGGATGGAGAGTCAGCAGAACTGGCAACGTAGGTGGACTTTGTAGTCTGTATGGCTGTAACTGCTAGCTGTTTGTATGTACTGTTAGTTTTGTGATCATGTTGACCATTCTCCATCTGTTGGCAATGCATTTTTTCAGAGATAATGGTCTTTGTTTTGCATTGTTTGGTTGTTTTAGGACAGTAACAATGAATAAATATTTAACTGTTCACCATTTTCGCCACCATCAGTCAACCATAAGGGCTCTCATCTGTTGTCAGCTACAGTTGACATGCTGTCAGACAAATGTAGGCATTTATAGTCCGTTTGGATGATGTAATTTTTGTTTGCTCTTTTCTGCTTGAGGCATGAGCAGAATTGATGATGAGCTTCTGAAGTTTTGACATGTTAAATATCATGACCCTGAGGCTACCAAAAACTGTGCTCATGTGAGCAGTAGGCCTATGCATCTGCACACAGTCTGTGGTCAGTGCATGGCGGGGCAGAAGTGCACAGGCAAACTTAAGACTGATTTTTCTGCATCCCCTTCTGGACGCTTTCTACCAACCCCTTCCAGTTTATTTTACCAGCCCAACACTAACTCAGTTTTTCAAACTGGCATTTTTCAACCTGACAGTGACATTCCCACTAGACCAGCACCCTGTTCTTCCCCCACTGCTGGAGATTCACGTTCTGTTGTCTGTACGTTCGTGTTATCTGACAGCAACAAGGACACTCGTCATGTGATAGTTGGCCAGCAGGATCAATATTCAAAAATCAGTGGATCAGATGAAGAAATGATCACTACTATCAGTGAAACAGAGACTGTAGATATCAGTGATGTGGATGGTAACACAACTGAAACTGTGACTGGAGCTTAAGACATATTAAAAAATGTGTTTCAGCAGCAAACAGAACTGACTCTGAAGTCTGATACAATAATGCAAATACTCCTGATGTCCATAAAAAACACCAATATACTCTTGATAGGTCTGATGTCCATATTGCAGATGCTACTGCCTGCATCAAAGTTAGTAATTGACAGTATCAAAGTTAAAACTCAAGAATGGGGCAGATTTTGTGGCAGTATTAAAGTTGATGCGAAGGATGATTCCAGTAACAGTGCAGGAGAGAACTGTAATTTTCTTGAGCAATTATAAAAAAAAACAAGTGTATATTTATACCAGTCTGTTCAATGTCTGACTGTGCATGAAGTATCTTCAGCAAGAGCACTCGTCATTATTGATGTACCTAAACTGTAATAGTTATCTTAGTACTATGGTCTGGTTGCCGTGTCATGAAACCACTCTGTACACCCTGTTCCTTTGTGAATCCGTCAAAAGACCTAATACATCAAATCAGATCAAAAATCAAATCTCTCTCTCTCTCTCTCTCTCTCTCTCTCTCTCTCTCTCTCTCTCTCTCTCTCTCTCTCTCTCGCTCTCTCTTTCTGTCTCGGCACATGCGTCGGACGTGCGATCATCCCTCTCCCTTCTTCATCGATTTGTGACAGTTTGAGAGTAATGCGGACAGAGATTTTTGACAGAGGAGTTTATAAAGGTTGTGTGCAATTGAAAATGACATGGATCATCGAATCAGGTCAGTAGATGGTCCACAATTAACATCGGAATTAATTAGTAGAGACAATGAAGGATTTTCTGTTTTCACCATGTGTTAAAACAAATCAAGTTAACATGTGTTGTCGGACCAGTACACTGTTGAAAATTGCACGTGCTTTCATTGCTTTTGAGACAAGACACTGTGAATTGTAGAACGTCCAAGGATCATTTCTCTGTGTGAACATTTGTTCGCTGAGCGTGAAAAGAAGCTTGTCTTTAACGGCATTATGGCTCAGGGAAATTGTGACCCACCCCCTTACCCTAACTTGATTGACTGGCGATTTGCACAGATACAACATGCACTACAATTGCATTCAGCAGCAGTGCAGAGAACCATGGAAGAAAAGTTCAGCAACTTAGACGACAAACTTTCACAGTTCTTTACTGAAGTCAGGAAGCTGAAGGAATGTGTTTTTACAAATAGAGAATCAATTGACGATCTCCAAGAAAATAGCACAATAATGATGGACAGAATTGAAAAACTCGAAAGAAAACTGGAAGCAACTGAAAAAGAAGCAAAAGCATGTAACTTGATATTCATCAATGTAGCGGAGCAAGAATGGGAGGACGACTACGTCACAACCGAAATTATCGTAGAAGTCCTCAACGGTCACACAAGGAAACTAGACTGGTACAAAGAAGACATTGTATATGCATTTCGAATTGGAAAACCGCGCACCCACGGAAGCGGTCCTCGTCCTGTCCTGGTGCAGTTTTGTCGCTGGGCTGACAAAATGGCCATATTGAGAGATCCAGAATTAAGAGACAGCATGAGGTACAACGGAATCAGAGTGGCCTCCGACCTCACTACCTACCAAAGGGAAATGCTCGCATTTCATCGTGGGCTTGGCAAAACAGCGTACATTCACAGGGGAAAGCTCCATGTGAGGAACAGCCAGGACACATACCACCAGAAGTACAAAAATGGCCAATACTTCCCACCAGATACTACACAGTGCATGGAAGACTGGCCTCAGGCCCATGACATTGGACGTGAAGAATACAAAAACAGTAGAGATCCACGGCCCGTAAATACACACCCGGCAAGGCTCAACTATGGACATTATAACAGAGACCACCCCACCAACCATTACGACGATTTCGTTCAGGAAATGGTCACGAACCGAAGGAAGAAGAGACAAAACACCAGGATCTCCCTTACTGACAACGAACACCAATATCAACGTCCCAGGGACGTGTCAGAGAGGAGAGGACATTCCCATACAAACCCTACCTATAACAGAGACATCGAAAGTCACAGAAGTTGGAAGAGCCCGTTTCGTTACGGTTCCAACCAGGATACCGCCACACCTGTTGTTCCTGGAGACTTTTCATATAGTGAAGTGACACAGAAGGGATGTCAGCGAGAACCGGTCATTACAGGACACAGGAGAGTGGTGTTCCTTAAAGACAGTGACAACAGACGACTCACTATTAATACAGGCAGACACCGACAAAATAATACCAACAGTTACCGCCAAGAAGGCACTGCCGTCACCCATGAAAATGTTTCACGACGAGCACGAGTCAATACCCAAATGACCCACGTTAAAGATGTTGGCAGAAAAATAACCAGAGAGGAGTGCGCACGTGATCATACTGATAGAGACAGTGATGACAATAACGGTAGTGTTTCGTACCCGGACGATAATCATGGCGAGAAAGACGATAATAAAATCGATGTGACTGATGATGACTTATCAGTTGTCACAGACGAGGTTCAGGGCCAGAAGATAGTAGAAAAAGACAATACTGAAATTGAAGCACCAAATGGTATTACAGATGTAAGAGACGATGTTAGTGTCTCACAAAGTGATGCGCAAAATGATAGTGACCTTGATGATGTTAGTCGTGAAGACACTGACAAAACAATGACACAAGTCAGAACAGCACTTAGGGCTGACACAGACAGAGAGTCAGATGGACACATTGACGAGTCCACTAGGCACACGCAAGCAGCACCTGTAGAATCCCAGCAGGATTCTGCAGAGAAAGAACAGGACAGTGGTTCATGTTCACCGAAGCAGCAGCGGCCAAAACGTACTGCCCCTCCTAAAAAGAGAAGCAGACAGATGCGCAGTACAACAGACAGGTCAGGCACTCAGACCAGTATTCTGGACTCTATGAAAAGAACAGCTGCTGATAGCTCAAAAGGCGATAAAAGTATGAAATGTAAGTCCAAAGCTAGCTCTAGTGGTGCCTCGGGCACTGATAAATAGGACATCGGCCGGGCCACTACAGCAAGTAGTAAAAACAAAAGAATAAGTTCTTTACCAGGATCCCAAAATGTGGATGTATCCCAAATGAGATCGTGTCCATCAGTGGTGAATTTACATGTTCATAATGTTAATAATCCACAGATTAAATTTCTCACTTATAATGTGAATGGATTATTACCGAAACTGGATGATGAGGATTTCTTTAATTTCATTTCGCAGCATGATTTCATTTGTCTCACTGAGACCTTTATAGCGAATGATTTTGATTCATCTTTGTTTCAAGAGTTTGTTGTATTTACACTAAAAGCAAAGAAACTATCTCATCAAGGAAGGTATTCCGGTGGAATATAGTTATGGTAAGAAAGACTTTAAAATCGTTTGTTAAACGAATTGAGGTTGGAAACGAAAATGCTATTATTGTTGAAATCAACAAAGATTTGTTTTCAACAAATAAACCTATAATGTTTGTATGTACATATATTCCCCCTCATGATTCCACATACTGGAATAATCAGCATGATGGGTTTGGTATGGAAGTGTTGGAACAATGTTTGTTAGATTTACAAGTTTCGCACGACGACTTTTATGTTTTGCTGACTGGTGATTTAAATGCAAGAACAGCTGATGGTAACTACTGTTCATTTGGATATGACAGTGGCAGTGTTTTAACTGACCTTTCGGTATACAGTGATTTTTTGAGACAGTCTCATGATTGCCGCACAAATGTTTTTGGAAACCAACTGCTCGAGCTATGCAGTATGTTTGACTGTATCATTTTAAATGGTCTGTGTAAACTGGACTTTGATGGTAGTTATACATACATTGGGGTTTCAGGGTCGAGTGTAGTTGACTATTTCATCGTATCATGTGATCTGTTTTCATCAATTAAAATTGCTGCATTAGATGTTGACAGTCTCACAGAATCAGATCATTTACCGGTTATAATGAAAGTGGAGCGAAAGCTTGAAACAGGAATAAAAGCGGAGGGAAAAGTATCAAAAAATAACATCACACAAAAGTTCATATGGCAAGAAAATAAGAAAGACGATTATACAAACAAATTACAAAGTGAGCACATTCAGAGAAGACTTACATTGGCTTCGGATACTCTAGACACTAATGTAGATAAGGCTTTAACCATATTTGTTGAATGTCTCAAAGAAGCTGGTGCTTGTATGTACCGTAAGAAATGTACAGAGAAGAGAAAAAGATCTGATTGGTTTGATGGTGAATGTGAGAAAGCAAAAGCAGAAAGCAGAAAAACTCTCAAACACTACAGAAAAACAAAAGATGAGGATGATAGAGTTGTGTATTGTGAAGCACGGAAGAAGTATAAAAAATTATTAAAGAATAAAAAACAGCAGTATAATAAACAAAAAGCAGAATGCTTAGCCAGAAATATTTCAAATTCATCGCAGTTTTGGACTGAGTTAAGAAATATAGGGTATGGTACCAAAAACAAACTCACTAACAATATAAGTATTGATGAATGGTTCAGTCATTTTAAAAACGTATTTCAAGATAACAGATCAACAAATGATGAGCGCTGCATTGTCGAAGTAGATTTAAATGAATCAACAGAACACCCATTAAATTCTAAGATAACTATAGAAGAAGTCAGAGAATCCATCAGAAAATTGAGGATAGGTAAAGCCAGTGGAATGGACGGTGTTACAGCCGAGATGTTAAAAAATGGTAACACAAATATCCATAATTTTCTTTTGAAGCTGTTTAACACTTTATTCGACCGAGGAATTTATCCTCAAGACTGGTCAAAAGCTATTATCATACCAATATTTAAGAAAGGAGATCCTGATAAAGTGGACAATTACAGGGGTGTGTCGTTATTAAGCATTGTTTCAAAATGTTACACATCAATACTGAATACTAGATTGTATGCTTGGTTAGAAAACAATAATTTAATATCAGAAAGTCAGGCAGGTTTTAGGAAAAAATATTCTACAGTGGATCAAATTTTCAGTCTGTATGCTATGGTTCAGAAAACTATGTGCAAGAAAGGTAGAAAACTATATGTTGCTTTTGTAGACTTTAAGAAAGCCTTTGATTCGGTTCAGCATGACAAACTCTTAAAGTGTATTCAAAATCAAGGAGTAAAAGGGAAGTTTTTGGCTTCGCTAAAAGCAATGTATGAATCATTATGCTCATGTATTCGGGCAAACCGGGAATTATCTGAAATATTCGATAACCCCATAGGCGTGAGACAAGGATGTGTCTTAAGCCCTACTTTATTTTCGGTATTAATAAATCAATTAGCCAATTATATGGATGAAAAGGGGCGACATGGCATCCAGTTGATGCCAGGTTCAATGGAAATATTCATTCTTCTTTTTGCAGATGATGTAGCCCTTCTGTCAACAACACCAAATGGTTTGCAAAACCAGTTAAGAGTCTTGCAGACATACTGTGCCAGCATGAAACTGGAAGTTAATCTTGAAAAAACTAAGGTTATGGTTTTCAGAAGAGGGGGCTTCTTAGGACGACATGAACAATGGTTTTACAAAGGGACAAAATTGGAAGTAGTTAGTAAATATTGTTATCTGGGGTTCAGTTTCACGACAATGATTAGCACCAAGGCCGGCACAGAACATTTGGTGACAAAAGGTAAAAAAGCAACTTTGCTATTAAACAGGACTTTTCAAAAATATAAAGACATGACTATAGAAACTTTCTTCAAGTTGTTTGATGCAAAAATTCAACCTATTTTGTTGTATTCTTCTGAGATATGGGGACTTAACAGACTTCAGCATATAGAGAAAGTACATTTGGTATCGTGCAAAAGACTGTTGGGTGTTCCAGTCAGGACACCTAACAAGATGGTATATGGGGATTTGGGAAGATATCCTCTTTATGTCAACTCCTCAACTACCTGTCTTAGATATTGGTTTAAATTACTGGAAATGAATCCAAATAGGTTACCTTATAAGGCTTACCAAATGTTAGTGGAACTTGACAGGGCTGGGAAGGAATGCTGGGCTTCAAAAATAAGGGACATTTTGTGTGAAACGGGATTTAATATCGTGTGGCTGCAACAAGGTGTTGGTGATGTAAAAGCCTTTTTGCGTGTATTTAAACAGAGACTTGTAGACTTATATATTCAAGAATGGTCTGGGTCACTCAGAGACAGAGATAGGTATGAAAGCTACAGATCATTTAAGACTATCTTTGAAAAAGAGAAGTACATTGACTATATTGATATATACTGTTTCAGAGTTGCCCTTTCACAAACAAGGTTGAACGTTTTACCACTAAACAATAATATAAATAGATACAGTGAATCTGATCAAGAAAAGGTGTGTCCATTTTGCAGGACAGAATCTGAAAACGAAGAACACTTATTATTTAGATGTTCCACTTACGCTGATCTCAGGGCGAAATTTTTAAAGGATTTAGTCAGCATGCCTATGTGCATACTGCTCCAATCAACAAATAGCCACCGAAGCCACAGCGTATCCAGATACGTTTTCCACGCCATGAATAGGAGAAAAAAATTGTTAAAAGGAGAAGAAAAGTAAATAGTTATGTAGATACTAGCACTAGAATTTCAGACAATAATTAATTTTAATTGTAAAGAAAAAAAAAAGTTTATTTGAATATGAAAGGGGTGCTCATATAGAGACACATGTGCATAGGTGCCTGTGTATTCACATTGACGTTGGTGTACTTATGTGCATATATAGGTGATAGTATCTACATTATGTATATGTGTGGGTACATATGTATATATATCTATGTATGTATATATGTATGAGTGATTATGTATGTGTGCGTGTATATAGATGTGTATGTGTGTATGTGCGTTTATACATACCCTTCAATTCAGTCTATGGCCTGAACCATTGCTGACCGCCGAAGATTGAGTTATCTCTGAACTAAAAGATGCACGAAGTGCTAAATATGCGTTGAATGATCATTTGGTATTGTCTCAATGTCAATTGTTTTGGTAAATGAGTGACTGATCTGCGATTAGTCTGATTAATGGATTGGCATTATGAATGTCTGTTTTTGCCAATTAACCGACTGTTTTGGGGTCGAATTGCTCCTATGTCATATATTTCTTGTTTCACTTCATTGTACATTAATTCCATTGATTGGTTTAGATTCACTGGTGAATAAATTGATAAACTGAACGCATGATTAGCTGACAACGGAATGATTATATGATTTGTTAATTGATGGCGATGGGTGGCTCACCGACTGATCGATTTATAGATTGATGGTTTTAGCTATTGATCGATCAGTGATTGAATTATGGAATGTATGGATGATTGATTCGCGTTATTTGAAGTAACGATTGCAAATTGATATATTGAACTCAGTTAAATTCTAGGTTATCTGGTCGATTAAGTCACTGGATGACTGATTAACTGGTTAAATGATTGATCGATTGATTGATTGAGAGAGGGAGTGATTACGTTAAGTGATTGTTACTGAAGTGATATCGATTGTACAGTTGGATGATGCATCTGACCCAGTCAATTGAAAGCTGATTTGTCAGTTGAATCACGGGCTGAATGGCGGATTATTTGATTGATCAACTGGTAAATCAGTTGATTGATTGGTTAGTTGATTGGTTGACTGTTTGATTGATTGGTTGTTTGGTTGATCGATTGATGGATTGAGTGTTTATGTCAAGTACCTGTGATTGAATATATTGATCAACTGTATGATCTCCGAAGGGTACAAGAAATGTCAGATCTGTGCACTAATTAAATGGTTTGTTTGTCTGATAGCCAGTTATTGTAAAATTGACAATTGGACGAATGATATAGATGCGGTTAATGACAAATATTCTTAGCTGGCCAGTTAAGGAATATGGACTAGAATACAAATGAAAGGACCACTGTAAATGCAAAGATGAATGTATCCCAGCTTATGTGACGGTAAACGATAGAAGGGGACAATGTGACAGAGTTCACTGCAGTTTGAGAGTATAACTTGTATGAATGTATAAGAAAACCTGATCTCCTCCCCTCCCCTTTCCCATGCATGTATTGTGGCCTAAGGCCGATGTACAATAAACATTTTCTGAGTTTCTGAGTTTCTCTCTCTCTCTCTCTCTCTTTCTCTCTCTTTCTCTCTCTCTCTCTCTCTCTCTCTTTCTGACTCTCTCTTGTGTTCATTTTAAACTGGTTATAACACTCATATATGGCTCTGCGCAGTTGGCTGGGCTTTAAACAAAAATATCAGAAAATTTAACAATCACTGTGAAATGACCGTCAGTGGTTGTTTGTGTTGATATCAGGCAGACTTTCTGAACGTGGAATATTTCATTACAACAGTCTATTTAATGCTTTGAGTCGTTTGTTGGTGACTTCAATTCTGTTGTCTCTTCATTTCAGATATGATGAGTATCACCCATTCCTGTTCAGCCAATTAGCCAAGAAATCACACATTGAGTTTGACATTTTTGACAAAGTAAGTACTAAAGATCAGTGTGAATGTGAATCCATTTAAAACTGACATTGTGACTGTGATGTTGATGAGCACTTTAAAATGAATATTTTCAAAATAAACTAAGACATTTAAGGTTGACTTTGAGATGTATACTGTTGTATTTAGTGTGAACATTGTGAAATATGTGTACTGATTATTATCTAACTTTTGTTGGCTGTTACTTGAAACATGTTTATAATATATGTTTGAATTAAAATATATAACCTGTTCAGTTCCATATAGTCCAAGAAAAAAACCTTTGTTCATTTTGCAGGCTGTTGATGAGTTCTTCTCTAAACTGGAAAGCCAGAAACTGGATGTTAAAGTCATACAACAGGTGAGTTGTTCAAATGGAATGATAGATTAAAATTGAAATAGTTTAATTGATTATTTAAACAAAGTAAATGTGATTTGTCATATCATATATATTGGTCAGTGTTTTGGATGTGTGGCTAGTATTCTTTGAGGTATAAAACAAATTTGATTTGTCATATTGTATATATTGATCAGTGTTTTGGAAGTGTGGTTAGTATTCTTTAAGGTATCAAGTATTATTATGTACACCCATGATGGGTATTCCCAGTAAGTACCTGATTCAGTCCAAAGTATCTTCAAAAATGTGATCTATTAAACTGGGCCATGTTTGCTAATTTTCTTATTTGTGTCAAACATTATGTGATCTGTCATGAAAAATTGTTAATTTTTACAGTGGAAAAAAGTGAATGTTGAAACAGAGTCAAATGACAGGTGTAGACGATTCCAAGGAATGTATGTTGTGTTATCAGTAACCAAAAGGAAAAAAACCATTTGGTGCTTACTATTTACATCGAACAAACAGAGTTGATTTGTTGCTCAGATTTGGGTCTAATTGGACACATCAGTTCACATTTTCTTTAGGAAGAAGTATGATTCATTGGATTTGTAATGCAACTGCTTGCTTTTTTCTTTTTTTAATAACATGAAAACACTGATTCAGGGAGACAGAATCATTATGCAAAGACAATGCTCAAAGATTCTTTTTTTTTTTTCTTTGGTCATGATGCAGCTTACAAGAGACATTTAAAAAGACAAAAGATGTTTTATTTCATATTTTTTGTCGATTTTTCTTTCGTGCAGGAAAGGGCAGCCTTGAAAAAACTTGACAATGTGAAGAAAGATCATGAAAAACGAATAGATGAGCTCCAAAAAGAGCAGGTTTGAGCTTTAATTTGACACATATTTGTTATACTTAGTACTACAGGTCTCCTGCATTGGGTTGTTTGTTTGGATTATATTGTTTAAATGTTATGTGCAGTGTTTTTTAGGTTATCTTTGCAGTGATGTGGATCTTTTTTGTTACTATTCCACACCCACCCCTATTTTGTACTTTCCACGATTGGTGATGGTACGAAGTAAAATCAGTTAAAAACAGATGTCAGTTGTATGAAGCTTGACTGATTGTTTTGAACACGATTTCAATTGAGTATCACAGTGGGCCTACTATCAAAGTAAAATTCTAGATTGAGTATTAGATTGTAATCAGTAAATCCTGTTTTAGTTATATAACATATACATTAAAAGTTCAGTGGAGATGTTTGATAATTCATCTATTAATCAGTGTTTATATCTGGTTAATAAAGTTCAGTTGATAGTTCAGTCATGACTGACATACTCTGAACATAGTATCTATAAATTTGGCGATTCAGTGACGACTGACATGTTTGGAATGTGTTACTGCTTATGGCTTAATTCAGCAAATTGTGTGTTACACAGCCAACCAGTAAATTCTGGAAAAAATGAAGTACACCCCAGGCTGAACAATCTTTTTTTGATTAAACATAGACTTTAGGAAAGCCTTTAATCAGAGAAAATGTAGGCTTACCGCTTGTGCATTTTTTTTTTTTAACAATGATTTCAGTGTATAACCTGGTACAAAGTATATGAGATTATTATGTTTACGCTTCATCTGCTTAGACTGGCCTTCACTGACTTTCTCTGAGGATTGATAATTGGGCTCTTACATTATATTAAATGTATTTTTGACTCTAGGTAATTTGGGCCCATTTTTGTATATGGAATGGTTTAGTGTCCTTAATTATGTTTAAAATTGTATTCAGACATGTTTTTTAAATTCCCAGTGTGATGAATTGGACAGAGTGGTCAACACCAGGGACATCTTAGATTATGTGTGCAAATGTATTGATATGTGTATGTAATTTTCTTTTGCTTTTTTTTCCTGTGTATGTTTTGAAATGGTTATAGCCCTGATATGACTCTGTAGTCGCCTGGGATTTAAACAAAATAACAATAACTCAGTTGATCTTTCTATGAGAGTTATGAAGCATTAATAGTTCTTTCCTTTCAACAAATCCACAATGTTTTTCTGCTATTTCTGTTTTGATTCTGTTCCATGTCCTCATCATGATTATTCTCAAGAAAGACGGTGGAGTTCGCATTCTGTGACCCGTGCTTTCTTTGGCAGTGCGATGAAAATTGACTTTGAGATATCTTTAGGGGTTGTTTTGGTATCATAAATTTCGTTTACGAGGACTTAATTTTTCAATACCAAATTCATCTGGAGCCTCAACCATTTCTGTAGTAATATTGCCTGGTCCTGGAGTTTCCTTGTTTCATCGTTTTCATTGATGCTTTAACTTCATCTTTCATTATTGGTGGTTTGTCAGAGTTCTTTCTAATGATGTGTTCCTCCCTTCTGTCATTGTCAGAAAGGTCTTCAGTATAATCTCCCCATCTGTGTAATGTTTTGTCCTTTTCCTTAATAATCTTACCACCTTTTGATTCTAAACAATCAGTTATGTACATGTCTTTTTCCTGTGAGCAGTTTTTTCGGTGTTTCAGCACATAAACTTAGGGTCTGTTTTATGTCAGTCTTCTGTTTCTTTGCACTTTGTTTCTAGTCAGGTTTCTTGAGCTTCATTGCACTTATTCCTGATTTCTTTGTCTGTCTTGTTGTATTCTTCCTCTTCTTTTTACCTTCCTGCATTCATCCATCAATCCTAAAATTTCTTTTGTCATCCAGTTCGTCTTTGCTTTTCTTCCAGCTTTAGAGATTTCTTCACAAGCTTCATTTGAGTTTTCAGATTTGTCCGTTGTTTCTCACTGTATCCCAACATTTTCCAGAGCACTAATTTTGTTTTTTAACAAATTCGCCAAATTTTGCTTAATTTAATGCATTTGTCATGGGGTTTTTTTCCTCTTAAATTTCACCCTAAATTTTACTATTACAGGGTTATGGTCATTGTTGCAGTGTATGCCTGGTAATGTTTTTACTGTCAGTAAAGAATTTCTGAATCTTTTGTTCATCAGGATGTAATCAGTTTGATTTCTTGTGCTGTCTCCTGGATTCATCCATGTCTATTTTCTTCTGTTAGGTTGCTTTAACCGAGTGTTTTCTATTATGAATTCACATGTGCTTGGCCTGACTATCAACATATAATGCATGAGTATACTGCATGTGCCCTTTAACAGATCTGCAGGCTTTTTATGGGTCAAAATCTGCAGAATTTGTCCATGTTTACTTAATAGAACTCAGTTTCTCAGCTATGTATCAGAGCCTGGAATTCGTCGCGGAAACAAGGATTTCCGCGGAAATCAAAATCGAAAATCGCGCAAAAAATATTTTTCGCGTTAAAAAAAAATCGACGACCATACTTTAAAAAAAAGAAAAGAAAAAAACAGCTGATCAAGCACAGACAGAAACCAAACGGAAAAAAAAGCAAACATCTCTGGCAAGGTTCTTTCGTCGTTCTTACTTGGATAAGCCTTCTAGCTAGTTTTGATGAATATGTCTGTGTATGAACACACTGAAACGATCTGCTGTGTATGATGGATCCTGATCTTGTGCCCAATGTTTATTAAATACTCTTTTGACTGATATTCATTGTGATTTTCAGTGTGTTAGATGCCTTTAAATTTGTCTCCAGAATGCCTCAGAATGCACAGATTTTAGTCTTGATTTTAAAAATTTTCCGGGGTAGCATGTCCCCGGACCCCCCTAGAAGTTTCCTCTTTTTTTTTTCTTAGCAATTCCAGGCTCTGATGTATAGATATACAGTGGTGTCTGCCTGCAGCAAAATCCAGGGAGATGGATATCTGTTTCAGCAGTAATTCGTAGTAGCTACAAGAACAAAAAATCAGTGACCTTACTTAGCACTGATTGTTATTGCCTTGCTGATGTAACTGATGTAGATGTGTTTGAAGAAATCTGGTACAGTATGCTGAACGTTGTGCTGTACAGTATATGTGCATTGTAGAGCTATCTGTGATGCTGAGCAACTGTACCAGTCTTGTTTGCTGTTGGGCAAGACTACATATAGCAAGCTTGACCTTTGGGAAACAGTACCTTGTACATACAAAGAGAAGTTCTATATGTGCGATAGTAGATTTTGTTCATTACAGACAGTACTTTACAAGCAGAAAAGAGAAGGAAATTGGCGGGGGGGAAAAAAAAAGTATTGCCGGAAATTCATTGTAAGCAGGTTTGTTGTAGGTAGATTCTGTTATAGCTCCTTTTAAGGTCTCAGATTGGAGGGAAGAGGAGGGACAGAGAAATTTTGGATTCTGTTAGAAAGGAATGTTTCCCAATTATTTGGTGGTGGTGGTGGCTGTTTATCATTTGATTGTGTGTTTTTGCAGGAGGTTGACATAATGAGAGGACAGCTGATTGAAATGAACCTGGAACTGGTAAGTTTTATTAAAGAGTACAAGACGAATGTTCCAATTTTAAAGTGTGAAAAAGATTCAGAGTTAATGAAGCATAGAGGTTTTGAGTTAACTGTGAGTTTGGATAAAAATGACAGGGTTGGCTTTGTTTGCTTTAACAATCTTGTTTGTATGCCTTAACAAGAGACTATATTCAGTGATCCTTTCTTTAGCAGACTTTTAGTAGTTCATTTTCGCTGTCTTACTCTTCTGTGATTTTCAGGTGGACAAAGCCATTTTGGTGGTTCGCAGTGCACTGGCCAATCAGATTGACTGGACAGAGATTGGTCAGCTGGTAAAGGAGGCCCAGGCCACAGGGGACATGGTGGCCAAGTCCATTGTTGCTCTCAAGTTAGACACCAATCACATCAACATGTTGCTTCAGTAAGGATTTTTTTAAACTTTGGATTCATTTTAGATAGTAATAATGTTGATGGATGATGAGTTATTAGCTGTCTGTGATAGTGCAATGTGTGGCTATTTGCTCCAGATGGTAAAAGGTAAATGAACAGTGGCTGGTTGAACATTCTGATGGAAGTTCAGATCTTATTGGGGTATGAACTTTTCAGTAATGGTACCATTTAGCACTGTAATAGATTTTTATTCTGGATTTTATTATTGGTGTTTTTCCCTTTGGCATTTCAACAGCTTACTTTCTCCCTGGGTTAAAAAAAATATTTACAGTGAGTGTGTGTGCTTTTTAGTGTGTTTGAGAAAGAAGATTCAGATTCAGATGTTTTTTTGTGTGTGTGTTTTTCATTTAGGCCATTTCCCTTCTTGAAAGGATGTGAAATATAAAAACAAATTTCATCCAAAGGTTTGACAAAAATCTTATATCACTCATCAGAATATTCAGTCATTCCCATCAAAACAACATACAAGTAAGCTACAAATAGAAAAATGCACAAATATTTGGATATCTCTGAAAAATGTTTGTCTGTATAAGAGATTTATGAAAATATGGCAAAATTTCGTACCACTTGTTCATTTTTTGTCAAGACAAATTGAATGAACTTTATTCCTATGGGGAATTCATTGTTTGTTTGTGGAATCAGTTTTTGATCGTAGGTCATTGAGAGCGGGACACCTCCAGACATAATGGACTTCATCCTTGGTATTGTCATTACATAGATAGCATGCCATATGATTTAAAACAGTTGATCAGTATCATCAGGAATGCATAATAGTTTCTGATATACCACATCTAGATTTTGCCAGTACTTGCATACTAACCCTATTACATTAGAATGTAAGGTTTAGTCCTGTATGAGGAAAATCTGTCTGTAGTTTTTCCTGCTACCAATAGTTTACAATTCTCTGCTTGAAAAGGCTCGTAAAACTGTTTATCCTGTCTACTCCTTCACTTTGACAAACACAGTGTTGCTTCTAGACTGCGGGATTTGCTGGATTCCTGCGAATCATTTGCTGAGATTGCGTAAACTAAAGATCATTCGGCCGACTGCCTGTACGAAAAATAGAGCACACTTTTGAACATCAGCTGTGCGTCCTCTTTACCAAAGTGACACACTTTTCCGCTCTTCATGTTCAACCAACCATTGCTAGTTAGGATTTTGCTGCTTCATCAGCGTTCCCTATTTTGACCAATCAGCTGCTTCAGCCTTTCCTAGCTTAACCAATCAGCTGCTGTCACTTTAATCTTAAAGATATTCATGACATCAGTTTCTTCTCAAAAGTTGGTCACTTGGCCCACATGGGTTTTTGATATGTTCATGTGTGCACGATTTCTCCTGACAGAAAACTAATATAAAGCGGACTTTGATGGATTTTTTTTGTTACATACTCAAAAAAGAGGAGAGAGAAAGTGGAGCATAAGCAAGAGACTGGGAAAAGTGTTGTGGAAAATCAAATCTCTTTCTTTCTCCATCTCCTTCTCTGTCTGCGGCAATGAAGGACCATAGTATCATTTACCGTACTGTATAGAAAAGAAAGTAGTGTGTAATTATTGAAATTTTTATTTATTGTAATGTGTATGTTCATTTATGTTTATTTATTGTTTGGTTTTCTGTCATCATATTTGTTGCTTTTACTGAACAATTTATTTCATTTTTGTTAAGTAACATTGTTTCATGTTGACTCATCACTGGGACTGAGCCCCCATCCTTTTTTATTTATCTCAAGGGGCCCTTGGACTCCATTTTCTAAAATCCTAGAAGCAACACTGCAAACAAAAAGCAAACCCATACTGACTTAAAACACATGCATACATTTCATGCCCAGGAATGTTTACTTCTACAATTTAAATCATGTGATATTTTGTAGGCTTTACAAGACAACTTAGTGTTATCCATGCTTGTTAACTAATCAGTGTCTTAGATATTGAACAAATAAATTAACATATAATGAGTATCTTTCAAATTCTACATAAATCACATCATTTGATGTGTGGCAGGTAACACCAAGAAATGTTTTCAGATCAATCTTTTCAAGAAATCTTTTCAAATCTTTTCTGATGGTATTCCTTTCTTTTCAGTTGGTGTGTTCTTGTGAATCAAAAATCTTTAGGAAAACTTCTGCAGCATAGGAAAAATTTTGCAGTATTACACTATATATGCATAGCTGAGAAACTGAGCTCTATGTCTTATTGGGCACCATCTTTCTAAGCTGCCTCATGTATATTACAGGGCTTAAAACGTTCCGCGTCTGGGCAGAATTCCGCGATTTTGGTTTGTCAAAAAAAAACCAAAGGAGCGAGGCATCCGTGATCGGTTTGCAAGCGTCCATAGCAACGGCGCACAAGTTATGGCCCTGATTTTTCTTGTTCATTTTATTATTGTGTTTTTAACCCCTTCTCCCCTTTTCCCAAATATATCTTCCTGTAATAATTATGTGTTTACAGCAGTTTTTACGCACTAAATATCTTTTGAAATCATGTCCAGAAAGCGCGAAATGGCATAGATTTACACTTGGTTTTTAACAAATTTTCCCGGGGGAGCATGCCCCCGGACCCCCCTAGTTTCAGTGTTTTTTTCCTCCTCCTGTTTTAAGCCCTGATATTAACTAGAACTAACACTGGTCAGCTAGTTTTGTCTTCCAGAACCTCTAGATCCAGGATTCAGTTCATCTGTACTACTAAATAACAAAAAACAGGTATGACAGAAGTACATCTGTCTCTACCCTACCTTTCTTGTTGTTGGGTTTCAGTGTCTGTTGCCTCAGGGCTATTTCTTCTTTCTCACATTGACATATGAAGGTGATGAAAACAGACAGAAATGCACCACAGATGGCATAGAAACTTAACAGCACTGCTTGCATGATGATGGATCTTTTAAAACAGAAATAGCAATGCATCTAGTTTAGACCTTTCACAAAGTTTACCCACAAGAGAGAGTGTGGTTTTGTGTGTGCGTGTGCGCGCGCGCGCGCGGTGTGTGTGTGTGTGTGTGTGTGTGTGTGTGTGTGTGTGTGTGTGGTGTGTGTGTGTGTGTGTGTGCAAGCATTTCAGTGTGAGCAAAGTAGGGAAAAGAAAGGGAAAATAAAGGGGGGGGGGGGTGTCAGAGGTCAGCAACTCTTGTTTCCCTTCCTCGCAACAGCTATGATTAAATTGTGGGCAGTGCCAGTGGATGTCTTATTACTAAATCTTTTTATTAGTATAATGTCCTCATGAAGCTCTTTCAGTATAATTAGTATCCATACCTTACAGAAATTCTGTCCTAAACATATCTTTTTTCCTGTCATTCTCTTTTGTTTCTGCCTTACTTCTTTGCTTTCTGTCATCTGTTCCTTTCTCATTTTCTGCCTTGCTGATCCATTCACCTGTTAACAAGAAGGTAACAAAAAGCACCACTTTCACTTATACTTTCTATCTATTAGTATTAGGACTGATTATTGGATTTGTATATTATTTGTACTTTTAGTTTTGAGGAAATGTGAACTGTGCAGTGGCAGTTTTAAGATTTGTCTCCTTGGTGATAAATTGGATGGGGTGGCCAATGCCGGGGGCATATTCTTAGATTATTTGCATGAATGCAGTGGTAAGTGCACTTAATTTTCATTTCCAGATTTTTTTCTAGGTTCAATAATGTGTTTAGATGTGTATGTTTTGTTTTAGATGATTTTAGCCCTGACCTGGCTCTGCATGGTCAGCTGGACTTTAAATACTAACTATAATGTTATGAGGTGTGTATAAGACACAGACCAGCAAAGGTCATACGTCAAAATGTTTAACTGTTTCAAACAATTTTACAGTGAACAACAAAATACATATAACAAACAAGAACAACAATAACAATAACGGCAAAGAAAACCAGTGATTCGAAACCTTAGTGTTGTGATTAGCTGAAAGGCTTTTTCACATTGTGTTGAGCCATGCTATGTTCTGTTGTGAAGCATGCATGTGGGAGAAATTCTTTTGACCAAGTCTGTTGAAATAGTTTGTGGCACATAAGACTAATTTTGCTGACCCAGCTCTGAGCCTGTGACTGTAGAGTGAAGGGGTAGTCCTTTTTGTAAGCATGTAGTGGTGTCATAGTTTTGTGGGTGGTTGACTCTAACTGTTCAGTGTTAGAGTGATGGCCTATAACCTGATTTTGAATAAACTGTCTAAAATTGTAGTATGCTGTGTCATATTTAGCTGAGTCCTTTTTTCATTTCAGGGATCCATATGAAGAAGAAGTTGATGACGGTGAAGACTATGCTCCGCTGAAACCAATGAAAGTTGACATTGATCTTGGCTTGAGTGCTTATGCCAACTCCAGAAAGTGAGTGTGTGTGTGTAGGTGTATGTATGTGTGTGTGTGTGTATGTGTGTGTGTGTGTGTGTGTGTGTGTGTGTGTGTGTGTGTGTGTGTGTGTGACCTGCACTGGGATATGTGAAATGCTTGTGATAGAAACAAACATCTCTTTTGTGTTTAATAAATTTTGTGTGAAAGGGGAGATTATAGAACAACTTGGACATTTTGTTTTTATATAGCCAAAATTGCTTGTAGTTCTTTTCCTTTTGTTTGTTTGTATGGGTGTGACTGTGAGTATTATGCCTCAAGTAGTCATTTTATTTACCTGGATGAAGGAACGTTTAACATTTACGCTACGCACTGCGATTCCTCACGCGGTGTGTAGAAGCACCGCTGAAGCCAGCCCGCGTGATGGCTTGCAATGCACTGTCCACTTTGTTTTACGCTCTGCAAGTATGCTCGCGGTGGCCTTGTGGAAAATTCCTATGGGCTTATTCCATTGTCAATGTTCCCATGCACACTTGATTTCAATTCAGAAATATCTCCTACATCACTCGAGCCAGTCTCAATAAAACGCGTTTCCATTGGTTTAGAGCAAATTTTTCGGACCAACCCTCAGTCTCTTTGCGTTTGACTCTATCAACCTTCGATCTTCGACCGCGCACTTTCATGGCGTCGAAACGTTTTCAACCACGGCTAAGCTTGATTGAGGCTGTCGAACTCACAACTCAAACTGGATCCGAAGAAGAAGAAGAAGTGGACCATTACCACAGTTCCGAAGAAAGTGAAGAAGATGAGGATTTCGTCACAGACATCCCCGAACCTGCAGAGGAGACGGAAGATCGGGACCTAAACATCGAGGTCCGATCTGACGGTGAAGCAGACGACGCGGTTACGTGTTTGTTTGTTTATGTTGAGTTTGTTTGTCTCTTTCCTCTAAATCCTGTTTATTGATGTTGTTTCACTGTGCACACCACAAATGGTTGCTTAGTGAATAAAACAAACATACAAACATGAACTTTGGGATTTGCTCTTCTTATGCTGAGTGGAAGATGAAACTGTCTCAGATAATCTTGTTTATTGATCTATATTTGTTGATTTGTTGTGTTTAGCTGAACAACTAACACACTAAATGCATGCTTTAACTTACCCTTTTATTCTTTGTTTTCTAAGTATTGTTTGTTTGCTCTTTATGTACTTTGTTTTGCTTTGTTTTGGTTTGGTGTATCAAATCAGTGTCCACTTTTCCTTTCCGTTTGGTTATGCAATTGTGGCCCAAATAATACATCCCAAAATTCGTTTTACAACAAAAGGATGCATACCATCGGAAAGATGAAGAATTGCTGTTTCTTGTGGTATAAGATACATGTTTGAGAAGCATTCTGGGTTTCCATGAAAATTAATTCAATCGCCCCTAAAATGGTGGTTCCCAGGGAATAATAGGCCTTTCAGTAGGGTGTGCATAGGGAGAAAATGCTCGAGCCTGGGGTTGTTGCAGAAGAGTTAATAAACATACCATGTCTCTGCCTGAATTTATGTCTAACACTTCTGAGAATTGGTATCTTTGTTATACACAGTTTTTGCACACACACACAAAAAATACTTGCTTTTGCTTACACGTGTACCTTACATGCATGGGCATGCTCTCTCACACATGTATGCGTGTATACACACACATGCATGTATGCATGCTTGCCAAAGAAAAAAAACAAAGAACTTATTAATCACCACACAAAGTACATTGAAGCAACAACAGCAAAAAAAGTCATGTTCCAGTATGTGCTGCATGTACTTTTGCATTGACAGATCAGGTATAATGTGTGTTAGGAGTTCACTTGTGCTTTGGAGTTCACTTGTGCTTCAACACATTTCCTTTGCTCTGCTTTGTTCTGCCAGATTCTTTGACAAGAAGAGGCAAGCTGCTAAAAAGGAACAGAAAACAATGGAGGCCTCCAATAAAGTAAGTAGTACAGTGTTGACTTAAACAACCAGCCAGTTTTGTTTTGGGATGATGTATACCCCCAATAAAGAAAATAGTACGTGTTATATGGCTATTCCTGGGGTATGTCATCTCCCCACCATGCCATTCACCTTGTAAACAAGGTAACCGAGACTGGGTTTGAATGGGTCATGCAGTACATGGACAGCCCCCTTTGGCAAAATGTCTGCCATGTGGCATTGAGATCTGGGAGGTGATTGTCTGGTCAGTGGTGAATTGTTGCGGCTGTGTGTTCCATCCTACATCCGGGGATGTTTCTTTTTTAACTTTGATAACTGTTTTAAGCCAGGTTTGTTTTGAGGTGATGTACAACCCCAATAAAGTAAGTAGTACAATGATGGGGGGACATATACAGCCGGCTGGTTTTATTTGTGGTTGATATGTGCCTTCAGTAAAGTAAGTAGTACAATGATGGGGGGACATATACAGCCGGCTGGTTTTATTTGTGGGTTGATATGTGCCTTCAGTAAAGTAAGTAGTACAATGATGGGGGGACATATACAGCCGGCTGGTTTTATTTGTGGGTGATATGTGCCTTCAGTAAAGTAAGTAGTACAATGATGGGGGGACATATACAGCCGGCTGGTTTTATTTGTGGGTGATATGTGCCTTCAGTAAAGTAAGTAGTACAATGATGGGGGGACATATACAGCCGGCTGGTTTTATTTGTGGTGATATGTGCCTTCAGTAAAGTAAGTAGTACAATGATGGGGGGACATATACAGCCGGCTGGTTTTATTTGTGGTTGATATGTGCCTTCAGTAAAGTAAGTAGTACAATGATGGGGGGACATATACACCGGCTGGTTTTATTTGTGGGTGATATGTGCCTTCAGTAAAGTAAGTAGTACAATGATGGGGGGACATATACAGCCGGCTGGTTTTATTTGTGGGTGATATGTGCCTTCAGTAAAGTAAGTAGTACAATGATGGGGGGACATATACAGCCGGCTGGTTTTATTTGTGGGTGATATGTGCCTTCAGTAAGTAAGTAGTACAATGATGGGGGGACATATACAGCCGGCTGGTTTTATTTGTGGGTGATACGTGCCTTCAGTAAAGTAAGTAGTACAATGATGGGGGGACATATACAACCGGCTGGTTTTATTTGTGGTTGATATGTGCCTTCAGTAAAGTAAGTAGTACAATGATGGGGGGACATATACAGCCGGCTGGTTTTATTTGTGGGTGATACGTGCCTTCAGTAAAGTAAGTAGTACAATGATGGGGGGACATATACACCGGCTGGTTTTATTTGTGGGTGATACGTGCCTTCAGTAAAGTAAGTAGTACAATGATGGGGGGACATATACAACCGGCTGGTTTTATTTGTGGTTGATATGTGCCTTCAGTAAAGTAAGTAGTACAATGATGGGGGGACATATACAGCCGGCTGGTTTATTTTGTGGGTGATACGTGCCTTCAGTAAAGTAAGTAGTACAATGATGGGGGGACATATACAACCGGCTGGTTTTATTTGTGGTTGATATGTGCCTTCAGTAAAGTAAGTAGTACAATGATGGGGGGACATATACAGCCGGCTGGTTTTATTTGTGGGTGATACGTGCCTTCAGTAAAGTAAGTAGTACAATGATGGGGGGACATATACAACCGGCTGGTTTTATTTGTGGTTGATACGTGCCTTCAGTAAAGTAAGTAGTACAATGATGGGGGGACATATACAACCGGCTGGTTTTATTTGTGGTTGATACGTGCCTTCAGTAAAGTAAGTAGTACAATGATGGGGGGACATATACAGCCGGCTGGTTTTATTTGTGGTTGATACGTGCCTTCAGTAAAGTAAGTAGTACAATGATGGGGGGACATATACAACCGGCTGGTTTTATTTGTGGGTGATATGTGCCTTCAGTAAAGTAAGTAGTACAATGATGGGGGGACATATACAGCCGGCTGGTTTTATTTGTGGTTGGTACGTGCCTTCAGTAAAGTAAGTAGTACAATGATGGGGGGACATATACAGCCGGCTGGTTTTATTTGTGGGTGATATGTGCCTTCAGTAAAGTAAGTAGTACAATGATGGGGGGACATACAACCGGCTGGTTTTATTTGTGGGTTGATACGTGCCTTCAGTAAAGTAAGTAGTACAATGATGGGGGGACATACAACCGGCTGGTTTTATTTGTGGGTGATATGTGCCTTCAGTAAAGTAAGTAGTACAATGATGTGGGGACATACAACCGGCTGGTTTTATTTGTGGTTGATACGTGCCTTCAGTAAAGTAAGTAGTACAATGATGGGGGGACATATACAACCGGCTGGTTTTATTTGTGGGTGATATGTGCCTTCAGTAAAGTAAGTAGTACAATGATGGGGGGACATATACAACCGGCTGGTTTTATTTGTGGTTGATACGTGCCTTCAGTAAAGTAAGTAGTACAATGATGGGGGGACATATACAACCGGCTGGTTTTATTTGTGGGTGATATGTGCCTCCAGTAAATAAGTAGTACAGTGATGATGGTGCATGCACAACCAGTCAGTTTTGTTACTGGATGATGTGTACATCCAATAAGGTAAGCAGTACAGTGTACAACTGACCGGTTTCATTTCCTGGAGATATATACCTCCAGTAAAATAAGTAGTACAGTGATGATGGTGCATGCATAACCAGTCAGTGTTGATACTAGGTGTTGTAAAATAAACAAAAACAAATGAACAAGGTAGGTAGTACAATCATACATAACCAGTCAGTTTTGTTACTGGGTGTTGTAAAATAAACAAAAACAAATGAACAAGGTAGGTAGTACAATCATACATAACCAGTCAGTGTTGATACTAGGTGTTGTAAAATAAACAAAAACAAATGAACAAGGTAGGTAGTACAATCATACATAACCAGTCAGTTTTGTTACTGGGTGTTGTAAAATAAACAAAAACAAATGAACAAGGTAGGTAGTACAATCATACATAACCAGTCAGTGTTGATACTAGGTGTTGTAAAATAAACAAAAACAAATGAACAAGGTAGGTAGTACAATCATACATAACCAGTCAGTGTTGATACTAGGTGTTGTAAAATAAACAAAAACAAATGAACAAGGTAGGTAGTACAATCATACATAACCAGTCAGTTTTGTTACTGGGTGATGTAAAAAAATGAAGTAAAGAAAGTAAATAGTACAATCATTAGGGGACATACGGCCATGTAATTGTATGTATTGTCTCACAGCAAGAAACATCATTTGGAAACATACAGCCATTTATCTGGAGTCTGTGTTTGTAAACGTAGTGCCACTCATTTGCAGTCTGATTAAACTGTTAACTGCTTCTGACAGAATATTTGGTCGGAAGAAATATATGCCTCCAGTGCCGCCGACCGAATATTCAGTCGGCGACCTTTCCCTATTTTTAGCCACAAAACCCCAACACTTTCAGCGACGTGTGAGATATCAACGGAAACTTCAGGGTTCCCTCTATAAATAGATTCTTGTTATGTATGTGTGACGTTTTACGGTCTTTTCCGCCAGTGCGATTGAAAAGGTGACCCCATACAACTGATTACTATTCAGCGACTGTAAACAATGGCAGATGAACTCGCTTCAACATCAAGCGTCACTCAGGCCCAAAAAATAACTTATACAACAAAAGAAGTTGCAGAAATCATTATTTGTGGAGCTGATTCTGATTCGCAGTCTGTTGATTCATTTGATAAGAGTAAAAATGACGATAATCTGGCGCATGCAGGCGATATTTCGATGCTGATGTCCGAAGTCGGACTTGACCCAGATAAGAGTCGGAGTGACATTACTAGCACTGGCGATCGTAAAAAACGAAAGAACTGCCGCTCCTGGTGTGGGGTTTTCTGGGCTGGATGAGGAGATATGAATTTTTTTCATTCTAAGTCAAAACGTTTAAAATTCCCTGGCACAGGCGATTTACCTCTTTATATGCACTTTGGCACTTAAGGGGTTAATACTACATCCACGCATCTGCAGTCTGATAAGTACAAGTATCACAGAAGTTAACAATCTTTCTAACAATATTTCAGCCAAATATCTGCCTTGACGCATAGACACACAAATCAGAATGTTTGCATGTAGTGTAGCTTAGGAGGAAGTGTGTGTGTGTGTGTGTGTGTGTGTGTGTGTTTTTTTTTTTATTGGGGTCTGCACACATTCACACACACACACACACACACATATTTTTCACACCATTTTGAAGTGTAGTGTGTGTGTGTGTGTGAATGAGAGATCTTTTTCAGTCATCCTTCTAATCTGTAATCTGCATGCATTTGATTGAGTGAGAGAGAGAGACTTCAGACTTAAGATGATTTAGTCATTTAGGCCATAGCCCCTAATGAAAGGATGTGAATTACAAAATAAATCAAGTTATCAAAAATGTGTTCTTAGCACAGAAACTTTATTTATCAGTGAAAGCCAAATAGTTTCACAGCAAACACATACCTAGTGATAAAATAAGATTAAAACAAGTACATGTTCATGAAACATCTTTTATCCTTTTGAGAGATTGACACAGAAATGTGCCAAATTTTTCATTGCTTTTTCATTTCCTGTTGTGAGAAGTTGAAATAACTGTATCTTTGCAGGGATGTTCCAGTATTTTTGTGAAATAAGCTTTTTTTCAAGGCAGAATACCCTGAGATAAAATGTACCTCATCTTCAATGGCACAATTGCACAGTTTACACATCGGAGTGTCTTCATCAGTTGCTGTGTATCTTTTGCAATGCACAGCAATTTCTGACACACCACACCTGAATTTTACAAGAGGTTTAATAAATTTAGTTATGTTCATTAACACAGCTCAATACATTTGGAAGTGTTAAACATTTTATAAAAGGCCAATCAGTCACTAGTCTTGTATTTTTTCAGTTGGAGAGAGAGAGAGAGTGTGTGTGTGTGTGGTTGTGTTGTATTTTGTTGTGTTGTGTTTAAATATATGTGTCTTTGAATTAGTGAAGAGAGTGTGTGTGTGTGGTTGTGTTGTATTTTGTTGTGTTGTGTTTAAATATATGTGTCTTTGAATTAGTGAAGAGAGTGTGTGTGTGTGGTTGTGTTGTATTTTGTTGTGTTTATATCTGTGTGTGTCTTTAAAAAAGTGAATATTTCAGTATGAATGCCTGTGATTTGTACGTGTTTGTAATGTAAGATAGAAGAAAATGCATTCATTCATTTTGTACTTTTTTTTTTTTATCCATTGTATCATGGATTGACTTATGGAGGTGGATATTTTATTGTAATTCATTTTTATTACGTGTTCAGTTAACATTGTATTATTATAGTTTTTCAGTTTTTGTCATAGCGATAGGGTTTGACATGTATTTGCTCTCTGTGGGTCTGTCTTTGTCTCTCTGTGGGTCTGTCTTTGTCTCTCTGTGGGTCTGTCTTTGTCTGTGGGTCTGTCTGTCTCTCTGTGGGTCTGTCTATGTCTCTCTGTGGGTCTGTCTGTGTCTCTGTGGGTCTGTCTCTGTGGGTCTGTCTCTCTGTGGGTCTGTCTGTGTCTGTGGGTCTGTCTTTGTCTCTCTGTGGGTCTGTCTGTGTCTTTCTGTGGGTCTGTCTTTGTCTGTCTGTGGGTCTATCTTTGTCTCTCTGTCAGTCTATCTTTGTCTCTCTGTGGGTCTGTCTTTGTCTCTCATGCTGTTGTGAAGCACTATGAGGCACTGTAGAAGAAATTATTATTATTCCATGTGTTCATGCATGTGTTTTGCGTGTGTATCTGTTGGTAGGGACAGTCATTTGATAACCAGATAACGACCAATTGTTGCAGGCTTTGAAATCAGCAGAGAAGAAGACAAAGGAAACCTTGAAAGATATGGCTACAGTGGCCAGCATCAACAAGACCCGGAAAACTTACTGGTATGTAGTAATGATGGTAATAGTTTTAGCATGTAGGCTGGTACCCAATTCTGCCACACTATGAAAGGAAGATGATAATAAGAATAATAATGATACTTATAAGGTGCCAGGTCTTTATCAAAGCACACTCATCATTCACTAAAACACTCCAAAAAAAATTTTTTTTTAACTTTTCAGACCAAAGCACATGCATGCTGGGAGGGGGAAGGAACAAAGCATATGCATGCTGGGAGGGGGAAGGAACAAAGCACATGCATGCTGGGAGGGGGAAGGAACAAAGCATATGCATGCTGGGAGGGGGAAGGACCAAAGCACATGCATGCTGGGAGGGGGAAGGAACAAAGCACATGCATACAGGGAGGGGGAAGGAACACAGCACATGCATGCTGGGAGGGGAAGGAACAAAGCACATGCATACTGGGGAGGAGAAGGAACAAAGCACATGCATACTGGGAGGGGGAAGGAACAAAACACATGCATACTGAGAGGGGGAAGGAACAAAACATATGCATACTGGGAGGGGGAAGGAACAAAACACATGCATACTGGGAGGGGGAAGGAACAAAACACATGCATACTGGGAGGGGGAAGGAACACAGCACATGCATGCTGGGAGGGGGAAGGAACAAAACACATGCATACTGGGAGGGGGAAGGAACAAAACACATGCATACTGGGAGGGGGAAGGAACAAAGCACATGCATACTGGGAGGGGGAAGGAACAAAACACATGCATACTGGGAGGGGGAAGGAACAAAACACATGCATACTGGGAGGGGGAAGGAACACAGCACATGCATGCTGGGAGGGGGAAGGAACAAAGCACATGCATACTGGGAGGGGGAAGGAACAAAACACATGCATACTGGGAGGGGGAAGGAACAAAACACATGCATACTGGGAGGGGGAAGGAACACAGCACATGCATGCTGGGAGGGGGAAGGAACAAAGCACATGCATACTGGGAGGGGGAAGGAACACAGCACATGCATGCTGGGAGGGGGAAGGAACAAAACACATGCATACTGGGAGGGGGAAGGAACACAGCACATGCATACTGGGAGGGGGAAGGAACAAAGCACATGCATACTGGGAGGGGGAAGGAACAAAGCACATGCATACTGGGAGGGGGAAGGAACACAGCACATGCATGTTGGGAGGGGGAAGGAACAAAGCACATGCATGCTGGGAGGGGGAAGGAACAAAGCACATGCATACTGGGAGGGGGAAGGAACAAAACACATGCATACTGGGAGGGGGAAGGAACAAAGCACATGCATACTAGGAGGGGGAAGGAACAAAACGCATGCATACTGGGGAGGAGAAGGAACAAAGCACATGCATACTGGGAGGGGGAAGGAACAAAGCACATGCATGCTGGGAGGGGGAAGGAACAAAGCACATGCATACTGGGAGGTGAAAGGAACAAAGCACATGCATACTGGGAGGGGGAAGGAACAAAGCACATGCATGCTGGGAGGGGGAAGGAACAAAGCACATGCATACTGGGAGGGGGGAGGAACAAAGCACATGCATACTGGGAGGGGGAAGGAACAAAGCACATGCATGCTGGGAGGGGGAAGGAACAAAGCACATGCATGCTCGAAGGGGGGAAGACAGGAGGGGAAAAGAGAAGGGTGGGCACATAGAGAGGGAAATCATTGCTGGACAGAAAGGTATGTCATCAAGTTAAGACTTGAAGGAAGACAAAGTATGTGACTGTCAAAGATAGGGGCAGTTTATTACAAAGGTGCAGAAAATGAGCACTGACTGAATGTGGAACATCTGTATCAAGGAATTTGTGTACAAGTAGTGTCAGAAGCAGAATGAAGAGGTCAAGCAGAGGTGTACATTTGGAAGTGGTCACAAAGGCAAGTAAGTGCCATACTTGTGACAAAATGTATTGAGTTTGTTTGAAATTCTTTGAATAACAAGCAACCAGTGGAGAGAGTGAAGCAAAGGAGTGACATGATCACATCTGTTTGTAGGAAAGATACTCCAAACTTGTTTTAGTCATTTCTGATGAGTCTCAACCTCAGCTATAAGCAAGTGCTTATTCCACGTGACCACCAGCAAAATCAGATGTTTGGGCTGGAGCCAGCTGCACGGCACAGTATTAGTATTTTTGAAGCAGACCATTTGAAGGGGTGAGACGCTTACCAGGACTGATTGAAACAGATTTTGTTTTCTATTTAGTGATAGTAATAACTATAATCAAGTCACCTGATTTCTGTACTGCTGAATCATTCCACAAGTGACAAAGCACATGTTTGAATTGTTCACTTACATGCATGTTCTGATCGGACAACAGACTGACATGCTCATGGGTGAAACATTTGGATGTATTCTCGAAAGTGTTGAAGTTGGGAAGGGATAAGCGGTGATGATTTTTGCTTCATGGTGATTATAATGAAAACCAACAAGAAATTGTACATGAATTACTCACATATATATACTTATAGGAGTGCAGGTCAGGACACAGAAGCAGTTCTGATTTTAACCCATAATTTTGTACATACGTGTTTGTTTTTCAGAATGACTTGGGCACTTTTTCTTGTGAGTTAAAGATTGGGGTACATTGAAATTTTTACACAAGATTTCATATTTTCTGATAGGCTGGTAAGAGTGTTCACCTGTACATTTGTAGGTTTCTTTTAATTCTGAAACAAAATTTATCTGAGCAGTTTCAGCATGTATGGAAAGAATAATGCTGACTCCGGTTGTTTTGATAGAAAGAGTATTGTTTTCTTTTGTTCTGAGCAGTGCTTTCTGGGATGCATGTGTGCATTATATTTCTACAGAGTCCACCTTTGGTGTGCGTACCTGCTGTTTGGTTGTGTTGTATTTCCACAAGCCAGTGAACACTTATATGGCTCTCAGAATCTTTGATGTGCATGTTTGATGTTCTCCATAGAGGTAGATGGATGGGGGGGGGGGGGGGGGGGGGGGGGGGGGGTTGGGGATTCAGGCAGTAGATAATGTGCATATGTGTTGATTTGGGAGATCAGAGGAAACTCCACCCCTTTTTCAGTAGGCACTACCCAGGCAGGATTGAACTCTGATTTTCCGATTGGAAGGCCATCATTCTAACCACTTGTTTTTTTGCGCCTGTCTTAAAGGTATAAAACTTAAACTTGTCTGATTATGTTGCATAAACTGAATGAAAATTTGAAAGTCATCTGATTGACATACCTAAATGCTTTAAGTTACTCTTTTGGAAAATTGTCAGCATAGATTTGATTCATTTGTTTTTGTGGTTTTCTGGATGTGAATAAAAAGTCTTGTAAACAAGCACATGCTTTCCCATGTGTAAGAATGATGGGAACAGCAGTGAAAAGGGTCAGTGGTGTTTCAGGTCAGTATTTTGCCATACTTTGACTAGTTTGAGGTAATAGTGATTTTGTCCCCCTCTACAGGTTTGAGAAATTCCTGTGGTTCATCAGTTCTGAGAACTACCTGGTGATTGGTGGAAGAGATCAACAGCAGAATGAACTCCTTGTCAAACGGTACCTCAAACCCGGTATGTTGATGATTGACATTGACTCCTGTGGATATGCCGGGGGATCTTTCAGTGTAAATAGTATCCTCACCTTCTGGAAATTCTGTGCTAGAAATTTCCTCTCTTCTGTTACCCTCTTTTGTTTTTTCTCCCTTGCTCTTTTGCTTTCTATCATCTCTTCCTATCATTTTCTGCCTTCTTGGCCCATTCACCTGCATGTTTTCTATAAAGCCTTTCACACTTTCTCTTAGGGTTGATAAACGGGCACATGTATTAACTGCATTTTTGGCTCAGGAAATGTGATGTGCAAAAGCAGTTTTAAGTAATATGAATCAGTTTTCATGTTTTAGTGTATTTAGATATGTTTGTCTATTTGTATGCAGGTTTGTGTTTTAAAACGTCTCGTGTTAAATCGGACGGAGTGGTCAGTACCAGGGGCTTATCCTTAGATCATATGTGCAAATGCATTGATATGTGAACTTAGTTTTCTTTTCCTTTTTTTTTTCAGTTGCAAAGAGGTGTTCAGATGGTTATAGCTCTGATATGGCTCCACACAGTATTGAGATGGTTATAGCTCTGATATGGCTCCACACAGTATTGAGATGGTTATAACTCTGATATGGCTTCACACAGTATTGAGATGGTTATAGCTCTGATATGGCTCCACACAGTGTTGAGATGGTTATAAACTGATATGACTCCACACAGTATTGAGATGGTTATAGCTCTGATATGGCTTCACACAGTGTTGAGATGGTTATAGCTCTGATATGGCTTCACACAGTATTGAGATGGTTATAACCTGATATGGCTCTGCACAGTGTTGAGATGGTTATAGCTCTGATATGGCTCCACACAGTATTGAGATGGTTATAACCTGATATGGCTTCACACAGTGTTGAGATGGTTATAACCTGATATGGCTTCACACAGTGTTGAGATGGTTATAACCTGATATGGCTTCACACAGTGTTGAGATGGTTATAACCTGATATGGCTTCACACAGTGTTGAGATGGTTATAACCTGATATGGCTTCACACAGTGTTGAGATGGTTATAACCTGATATGGCTTCACACAGTATTGAGATGGTTATAACCTGATATGGCTTCACACAGTGTTGAGATGGTTATAGCTCTGATATGGCTCCACACAGTATTGAGATGGTTATAGCTCTGATATGGCTCCACACAGTATTGAGATGGTTATAGCTCTGATATGGCTCCACACAGTATTGAGATGGTTATAACCTGATATGGCTCCACACAGTATTGAGATGGTTATAGCTCTGATATGGCTCCACACAGTATTGAGATGGTTATAACCTGATATGGCTCCACACAGTATTGAGATGGTTATAGCTCTGATATGGCTCCACACAGTATTGAGATGGTTATAACTCTGATATGGCTTCACACAGTGTTGAGATGGTTATAGCTCTGATATGGCTCCACACAGTGTTGAGATGGTTATAACCTGATATGACTCCACACAGTATTGAGATGGTTATAGCTCTGATATGGCTTCACACAGTGTTGAGATGGTTATAGCTCTGATATGGCTTCACACAGTATTGAGATGGTTATAACCTGATATGGCTCTGCACAGTGTTGAGATGGTTATAGCTCTGATATGGCTTCACACAGTGTTGAGATGGTTATAGCTCTGATATGGCTCCACACAGTATTGAGATGGTTATAGCTCTGATATGGCTCCACACAGTATTGAGATGGTTATAGCTCTGATATGGCTCCACACAGTATTGAGATGGTTATAACCTGATATGGCTCCACACAGTATTGAGATGGTTATAGCTCTGATATGGCTCCACACAGTATTGAGATGGTTATAACCTGATATGGCTCCACACAGTATTGAGATGGTTATAGCTCTGATATGGCTCCACACAGTATTGAGATGGTTATAGCTCTGATATGGCTCCACACAGTATTGAGATGGTTATAGCTCTGATATGGCTCCACACAGTATTGAGATGGTTATAACTCTGATATGGCTCCACACAGTATTGAGATGGTTATAACCTGATATGGCTCCACACAGTGTTGAGATGGTTATAACTCTGATATGGCTTCACACAGTGTTGAGATGGTTATAACTCTGATATGGCTTCACACAGTATTGAGATGGTTATAACTCTGATATGGCTCCACACAGTATTGAGATGGTTATAACCTGATATGGCTCCACACAGTGTTGAGATGGTTATAACTGATATGGCTTCACACAGTGTTGAGATGGTTATAACTCTGATATGGCTTCACACAGTGTTGAGATGGTTATAGCTCTGATATGGCTCTGCACAGTCAGTTGGGCTTTAACAATAATGATAATGACAACAATTGACATTGAAAAATTTGAAGAAAGTGAAAATGATGAATATCGTTGAAGTCTTTATCTGATACCATGCCTTCTCACAAGTTAGTAAGACTATTGTTTTAAGTTTGAAAGAAAGAGTTTCTAATTTTTCTGATGGTGTTTTGTTTTATTGTTTTGTTTAATCATTTATGTATATATTTTTGTGTTGTTCAGTAATCACATAAAATGATTTTTTCCTAATTGTTTGAAAAAATTTGAATATCTTGATTAACATGTGTTATAAACAGTAAGGTGGATAATAGGCAAAATGATCAACTTCCACCTTTGAAGATGGCATATCGTTATAAGCATTCACATATTCTGACATCATTACCCCCAGAAAGGTGAGATATTAGTATTTGTATATATTAGTTATTGGCTATGTGTGTGTGTGTATGTATATATGTATGTGTGTGTGTGTGTATATGTATGTATGTGTACATATGTTAAAAAAATACACATCATAATTAGTCATTGAGATATTTTTGCTGTATTCAGGCGATTTGTACGTGCATGCTGATCTGCATGGTGCCAGCAGTGTGGTCCTGAAAAATCCAACAGGTGAATTTTTGATTGATTGATATGTTTATTTAATTATTTAACTTTAGATTGATTTATTTGATTATTTAATCATTTTATATTTGTTTGTTTCTTGTTTGTGTCTGTTACATGTCTAGTCTTAACCCTTTTGACACTTCAGGCACTGCCCGGCAATTTGTACACAAAACACTTAGGTGCCGCACTGCGACTTGCATGTAAAACATTTCAGGTGCTGTGCAGCACCTTCACACAGTAGGGTTATGAAAATCAATTGATCTTTTGTGAAAGAAAAGACAGAATCTCCTCCTGTTTGTCATGTGACAGCAGAGGCTTTGTCTTTCACTTGATGCTGTCATCAGCTTCCTTTGTTCAATGAGACAACAGCTTTTCACAAGTTTTCTAGAGGGACCAGTGATGAAACATGGCCAGTACCTTAGGAAACACTAGATGTACCAGAAAGATAATATAATGCCGCACTAGCGCTAAACATGATTTTTGATGATGGTTTGCCACTTTGAATGCCTGTTAATGACAGTGACAGTGGCGAAGAATTTTTAAGGCTAGTTGATAACATCTTTGACAGGGACAGTGACAACATTTTTCAGCCAGAGTCTGAAACTAGTCAAGTTAGCACTTTCTTCTTATCTGATTCCAAAATCTGCTGAACCAGTACATGAAAATTGATCATTTCTCTGTACACAAATTTCAATTTTCTTAAAAATTAGCCATGAATAAAGACGATTATGAATGAGTGGATGCTAAGTTACAGCTGTCAAAAGTAGGTAGGGTGCCACTATTTTCTTTTTTACTGTACTGCTGGTTTTCAACAGCAGTGCACTGCTGCAGAGCTGGTTTGTGCCGTAGGTTTAGTGTTGTACCTCTGATGTTGAAAGGGTTAAGCTGAAATGATCCCAAATGGCGGCTGATGGAAACTTTTAGCAGCTGATGGAAACTTTAACACTGGGTTAATGTTAGAAATTGTTAGCAGAACAGTGTTCCATGTATAAAACAATGTTCTATGTATAAGATTGTAATATTGATACACACTGCAATCATCGTGTCTGGAAATAATGGATTCAGATGTGTTGCCCAGGCACTGCAAAAAACAGGACCATTCATGGCTGTGCACAGCCTACTGTTTAGTTGAATGCACTCACTGAGCCACCACGAAAGACAAAACAGCTGCTCAGTGCGGAGGGAATCATACAAAGTGACGGTCTGCACTTTCAGTGCCAGCATTAAGCTGCAAGCCACTGGCCACTGTAAATTTTGGATCTAGTGTCTGTGGTTTTACATCATTTATGTCTGACTCATCATAGCTGTAAGATTTTTGATAAAACCAACAGAAAGTACTCTGTCGCAACACATTGAAAGTTAATGAAAAAAAAACAATAAGTTAAGAAACTGACTGTCACGATGCAAAATACATGCATTTTCTACTGGTGGTGTAGTTAGCAGTTTATTTTTCTTGCCGTTAATCTATACATATGTTGAAAGATGCATGATGCCATGCTGAAAGAAACATCGCAGGGACACTTACCTGTAAATAGCAAGAGGGGTGCCGTAATGTAGGTGTACAGGGCACAGAACAGCACTGAGTTTTTATATATTCCACACAAAGACGCTGATTTCTAGATCTAGAGATGCATTCTTCGCACCGAAATTTCACTTCTTTTCGCAGATATTTCAGGCAGTGTACATTTTGGTGCACATGTTTTTTGTTTTTTTGGGTCTCCCCCCCCCCCCCTTTCCGCTGGCTGTCAAAGAGTGCGTACGATGTACATTCATCTACTGACAGTGTGTGGTCGAACTCAGCCCAGATCTGTGATAGATTTCTGATCTTTTCAGCTGCATTTTGTAAAACAGCATTTTTTCTAGCTTCGGAATATTTTTTTGCAATGAGTCAGTGTATGATAACACTTACTGCACATACCTTTCGGATGCTTGCTTTCCTAGTCCTGGCTGACGTCTATGTCATGAAGTAGAGATAAATCCCCAGAAGTAGAGATAAATCCCCAGAGTAATTGGCACACAGTTTCACCTTATGTTGTTTATCTTTCACTTGTCTTTTCACTCTTTCACCACACAGTCGACACAAACAATTCAAACAGTCAATATGCTTGTTGTGAGAATGAGTGAGCATTGTCTCCATGATAATAAAATCAAAGAAAACACTTAGCACAGAAATACAAATCACACCGTACAAATTCTGTTCCTGTAAAATAATAACCACAGAACTGATCTACACACTTTTTCCCACAAGCTATGCTCAACGGTCATTCAGACAGAAGTAGCGCAATTGAAACAAGAGCAGTTAAAGTGGTGGGAAAAATTCTGGCACTGAGCTCAATTCTAGTGAGAACACAGAAGGAATGCGGAAGGCCTGCAGGGGCTAAGGAACATGAGAAATGGAGTCAGACGCTAAGCGGGGTTCAGCTAGTGCTATCAAGATGCTGACGGCGGGCCTTACTAAATAGGAAGAAACAGGGCCGATTTGCCTGCCGTACGTTCAGCTCATTGCTTTTAGATAACACCCAGTACAAGTTGAAAATAAATAATGTTAGCTTAGAATTTATGATTTGATATTAGAGATACTAATTGTGCTACAGCTAGTATATGTGTTTTAGATGTATATGTATTTCCTCTGGTGTATAGTCAATCATTTCAGTTTTTCATTTCATATTTCATAAGTGGTATGTGATTGCCCATGTAACAAGATAGTAATAACCCCCTTCCATTCTCCCATAGCGACATCGTTCCATTTGGAACTATAAAATCTATCAATAAAAAGGCTGCATGTTATACATCAGTTGAAACCGCAAACATTTCTGAGTGTTATGGTGTTCAGTTTGATAATATAATTTGATGATATAAGTTAATATTTGATGAATAGGCATTCTTTGTGGTAAATGTACTGTCAGTTCTGTGAAAAATTATAACAAATCTCTGAACGGAAAAGAGTTAATGAACCAGTCTTCTTACTGCATGAACTGTATACTTTTGCTCGTACATTTATGTAATGATCTTTGTGTACATGATCAGAATGATGTCTTCTCATTTTTCTGTCTCACTGTTATTTATGTTTGATCTTCATTTTAAGGTGAAATGGTACCTCCAAAGACCCTGAATGAAGCAGGTACTATGGCCATTTGCAACAGTGCAGCATGGGATGCGAAAGTGGTGACAAGTGCATGGTGGGTGCACCACGATCAAGTGTCCAAGACAGCACCCTCTGGGGAATATCTGACCACTGGCAGTTTCATGATACGTGGTGAGTCTCTTGCTAGGTTTTCTTTTCTGTTCACCTTTGCAGTCTTTGCCAACAGTAGGAAATGACATTATGTCTTTTGTAGAAGGTAGTGACCGCAGGTATTATGTTATTCTGTTTCTGTCTATCAGTGTGAGTGCATGTGTGTGAGTGTGCATATTTCAATTAATTGCACATACTCTTCGGTGTCTGACAATGCTGATGGGCGGCAGTTAGCTAAGTGTGTCCCTGTTCAAAATGATACCCCTCTGAAACAAAAAAAAGGCGAAGGCAAAAGTGGGCACTGCACATTCACCTCTGTAGTCACACAGTATCCATTTTGCAAGAGCCAGTTCTTACCCATTCCTTTCAGCAGCACTGAGCAGGCTAGATGCTCCCTGTGACACTGAATTTCTGGAGGATTTTTTCCTTGCCATCCACAGATATTCTTTTGAGATCTACCCATTAATCCCTCTAGTTGGCCTTGAATTAGGCTTCAACGTACCTTGGTTAAATAAAAGGGTTGGGATAGATCCAAAATAATGGTTCCAGTCTTTGTTCTCAGTCTCTGTCCAGTGATAAAATCTGGATGCTGCTCTCTAGTGTTACACCTCCCTCCTCAGTCAGCTCTGAGGACTAGAGTTATGGCCAGGCACAGTACCATAATCAATGCTGATATAAGTGTCCTTGGACTGAAGGTCCGCCCATGGGGATGCCAGGGGCTCTTTCAGTATAAATAGTATCCTCACATTCTTGAAATCCTGTGCTAGAAATTTTCTCTTTTCTGTCACTCTCTTTGTTTCTGCCTAGCTCCTTTGCTTTCTGTCATTTCTTCCTATCACTTTCTGCCTTGCTGGTCCATTCACCTGTACGTGTTCAGTAAAGTCTTACATGCTTTCTCTTTGGATTGATAATTGGGTACATATACTGTGTACATTTTTTGCTCTAGAAAAATGAGATATGCAGAAGCAATTTTAGGTAATTAGGCTTGTTATTATATATGTTTTAGTGTCCTTAGTTATGTTTAAATTTGTATTCATGTATATTTTTTAAATCCCCTGTGTGATAACTGTTCAGCAGTTTTCTTACCTGGGATCCATTACTAGCAGTGAGGGTGAAACCTGGAAGGAAAGACAGAAACATGTCCATGAAAAGCGAGATCAGGCTCTTAAGTGCTCTGGTATATTCCATCTTCCTGTATGTATATGAGACATGACCATTAGAGCAGATTTGGAAAGATGAATCCAAGCAGTGGAAGTGAGATGTTATCACAAGATACTAAGCATCAGATATCTTGATGATATCACCAGTGAAAAAGTGCACCAAACCATCCAGACATGAGATGGAACTTTTCATTTCTTATGTAAAACCACACAAGCAGGTATCAAGGGATACTTTGTATAGGTGGCTTAAATAAATTTTTTGAGATTGCTGGAATTGACGTTAATGTTTTCTCCATTCATAGTACTTGTGTTGCAGACTCATCAGCAGCTTACAGTAGGGCAACCTGCATTGATAGCAGGTTGGTCCCAGGACAGTACTTTCAAGAAATATAGGTAGAGGAACACTCAAACCTAAATCCTGACTTGTGTGGCATGGCTCATCTCATACTTTTCCTTCCCAATGACATACAATAATCCTGATTAAATTTCAGCTTATGTAAGCCCCAGTTGATATCAAAATTATTCTTTGCAGGGAAGAAGAACTATCTCCCACCTTCCTACCTTATCTATGGCTTTGGCTTCCTTTTCAAAGTAAGTTGAATTCTGCAGTTGTCTAAGAACATTGTATAGGTTGTGCATAATGGGTTATATGTACTTTTCATTATTGGTTGATTATGATTATGATGGGTATAGGATGCTAAATATGTGTGTATGTGTGCACGCGTGTCCATGCATGAGTGAAAAAATGTGAGAGTTGAGGTGAAGTTTATGTTTTTTCTTTCAATATGCATTTTTAAGTTTTTATCTTCAAAAAAAAAGTTGATCCATATCAACCTGTTACGCTTTTGGTCTTTTACTAAATGTGTCTGTAAGGTGCAGAATGGTTCACAGATGTTTATGGATGAACTTGGCCATAATTGGGTCATAGGTTTACCCTAGTCTTATATATGTCTGTCAGAATAGATGTGGTTTATAGTTTGAAAGTCATAGGTGAACTGCATATGTCAAGGGTTTTGTTGGTCTGCGCTCTGTATCTTTTGTTGTTTTTTTATATAATTTTCGAATCTTTATTTCCTTGCATTATTTAATATCAAAGCATACATTTAGATAAGTGATGGATTATTATTCACAGTCTGATATTATGTTTTGATCTTGTATGATGATGTGTCACCAGATATTTCAGTGTACTATCCCTTGAATGTGGAAAAAACCCTTAGCAAGGGAAAAAAAAAGCTGTATGTATCGTTTTGCTCCCATGAATTGATTGCCTCAGAAATTTATGCTGATTTTGTGCTGCTTCAGATTCTTAAAGGAAAAAGCGCTACTGCTACTACCATCACTACTATTGACTAAATAAATGATAAAACCATGCATTGATCTTACAATTCTTTGTTTGGTGATTCAGCTGGAGGATGGCAGCATTGAAAGACATGCAGGGGAGCGCAAAGTACGCACCATTGATGATGACAGCGCCTCTGTCTCCTTAGCCTCCGAAGCAGAAAGTGCCCTCACACTGGATGACATCGATGAGGAAGCAGGGGATGATGATGCACAGACTGATGACAGTGACAACGAAAACCAGGAGGACAGTGTGGTTGCTGATGGTGGTGATAAAGGTGCAGTGGTTGGAGTATCAAATGACAGTAATTCAGAGCAGAGAGATGATTGTGGTGAAAAGACAGCAAGTGACAACAACCCTGAAAAGAGAGATGAGGAAGAAGAGAACTATGACAGTGAAGACGATGGAGAGGCGGAGGAAAAGTCAGATGCAGAGGATGGTTGTACACAAGAAGTGGTCGTTAACAATAGTTGTGAAAAGTCTGACGTAGGATCAGCGGGTTTTGAGTTTCCAGACACCTCCATCAACCTGACACATGTTGGAGGAGACAAGTAGGTTTTGTGTTCTCTTTATCTTGTTTATTTGCCTGCCTCTGTCTTTTACTCTGTCTTTGTACCCCAGCCTGATGCTGTTGGTATGACTGGCTCTCTTCTCTCTTTCTTTTGTCTACCATGGTAACCCTTTCTTTGCCAGCTTTGCACATGCAGCAGGCAATTAATAAAAAGTGGATTAGTGACCCTCATTCAGCATGGAACACTGACTTGCAAAGTCGAGTGATCAGAATGGAACAAATAGCCCTAACAATGCCCTTCAGAGTACATTTTAAGAGCTAAAATTTGGCTATCATGTGTCCAAGTCCTGACTGATGTCTATGTCATGAAGTAGAGATAAATCCCCATGTTCCATGTTCTATATTTTGATACAAAAGTACATCTGTTTACTAAAATTTCATTTGTGACAGCTTGCTTAAAAAAAAAAGAGCAAAAATCAATCATTCTCAGTGCTAATTTCAAAAAAAAAGTGTGAAACCCAACGTCTTTAGACAGTTTATCTTTGCTGATCTTTGGAATTTGCAAGTGGCTTTCTCAAACAAATGGCCACCATATCAGTTCTTAAGTCAGAACGGTTGGAAAATGCTACAGCTGTACAATGAATCATATAGCAGAGGAAAGCTTAAGGACTATAGTTTTCAGCAGTGTCAAAGTCCCCAAGATAGGTAGAGTGAGTTATATATTCCTTCATTATTTTAACATTCATCGTCTTTAAATTATATACTATATCCCAGCTTCATTTTTATGTTGATGTTTAATAAGCCTTGGAATGTGACAGGTTTGAATTGCAGCGTCTGACCAGTGTCAACAGTACCACAAGTTCAACAGCTGACAGTGACAGTTACGCTGTCTATCTTGGGAATGACAATCCAGTTACATTTGGTGAAAAGGTATTACTGATAGTGTAAGCTGTGAATTGCCATGTTTCACAGTGTATTCATAAACAAACAAAAAGTGGTGTGTGTGTGTATATGTATACTTACACACATACATCCACAGAGGTATGCATTGTATTATTGGTTCTGTATTATGCATTATACCATTAGTTTCATAAGAATGATAATACAGTGTATTACCTAATTTCTGAGGTCCTCTTTGTTGTTTTTCTTTTCCTGTGATTTTTTGTTTTTTTGTTTTTTGGTCACCTCAGTAAATTTATATGTTCATTGTCAATCAATAGATACAGGTATTCCCATGATTAGCTTACACACAGACACACTACACACACACACACGCACGCGTGCGCACACACATACACACACGCGCGCAAGCATGTTCAACCATCATTAAAAGTGTAAAGGTGGTTAGATCATATGCAATGGCTGCTTTATGTATCAGTTAACTCTTTGAAGACGTAATATAGTTGCCTTGCACAACCACTGTGGGCGCGATCAACGGGACCTGCCACAACCCTTGGAGACGCACGATTTTGGGGGGTTTTCAAAAAATTCTCAAAAATACAGATTTTACAGCACAAGAACATATTCTATATCAAAATAAAATTCAATTTACGCTCTTTGAGCTGAAGCTACATACGAGGACAATACATCTATTCTACTTACCTTTCTAGAAGGTGAAATGGGGTAGGGTTTTGGCTCTGGGAAAGAAGTTTTTGATTGACAGTAATCCAACACATAAAGTCAGTAAAACACCCATTTTTGACCAGGTAATCCAGAAATCCAGGTAATTACAAGTCCTTGGTATGACCAGAAGATATAAAAGAACAAACACAGCTTTGTTTTCACACAGGTGAAGCAGCAAAGTGATTATGACGATCCTTTGAAGAAGAAGAAGAAGAAGAAGGCCTAAATGTCGCCATTTTGGTGCAAGGACAGTCACTCCGGTTGGTTTGGATAAAGGCAAAAACTAACTAATCGGGATAAAATCGATGCAAGGGAAGTAACAAACACTTCAGAAGATACCAAAGAGTGTTCCTATATGTGTAGTTAGTTCCCCTAGACCAGCGACCGGCTTGCATCTATTTTTAAAAACTGCAGCGGAATATCCGCTATCACGTCTCTAATGGTTTGGCCAGCTGCAGTGGAATGTCCGTTGTCACATCTCTAATGGTTTGACCTGCTGCAGCGGAATATCCGCTGTTACGTCTCCGAAGAGTTAAAACTAGATAGAAATGTTAGTCATAAAGTGCATTGTAGAACACAGCAATAGTGAAAGATTTTCTGTCCCCACTATGGCTGTAAATGGGTATGTGAGAACAATAGTAGGAAATAACATGAGTATTTTTTGGGAGACAGGGAGTAGAGGAGTGTTTGGGACAAAGTTAAAATGTTATCCCAAAAAGCAAGAAAAAATTGTTTACATCAGTTATGAAAACATTGTGTGCTAGAAACAGTTATGTCTACTTATTTTGTGACTGTTGTTTCAGAATACAAATCGAGCCACTGGGAGGTTGTCTGCCAAACAGAGAAGGTAGGCACACAGTTACAAAACAAGCACACATGCATGCATGCACACACACGTGCACACGCATGTATGCATACACTCATGCATGCACACACACACACACACACATACACACACAATTTTCTTCTTTGGTATCCAATGTTTATGAATACTTGACAAGAAGAGGGGAAATCCATCTTCTTAAATAATTCCATCTTCTTAAAATAGTTTTTGTAAGGACAAGATCATTGAATTGAAAAATCAGCATATTGATTATAAAATGAAAAGTAACTCACTGCATTGATCTGAAGTCAGAGGACTTAGGAAGAGGTTGAACAATAGCCTGTTGGTGACTGACAGACAGACTCCAATGAATTACTTATATTCTGTGGAGTATGGCCTATTTAGCCTAGTTGGTTAACCCATAGCTGTTCACAAAGGCAGTAACCGCCCTGCGGAAGAATGTGCCGATCCGTTCGTAGCGGTTGAGATCGTCTGACCTTTTCCGGCACATGTGTGGGGAATTTCCATCACTACTGGCCTTGCTGTCATGCGTGTGGTTAGAATCTTGGTCAGTCTCGCATTGAATGTTCTAAAAATAGTACGAGCATTCTGGGTGTCAAGGAACTTTCCATTCACTACTGAAAGACTTTGTACTGACACTGTGCTACATTCGAATGCGAATACTAGGAGCTAGCTTTACATCTAGCAGTGCAGGTGCGAAAGGGTTAAATCAGGAGTCTTGGATTTGATCCTCAGGTGTCCCATATGAGTTTTTGTTCTTATTGTTTTTACATTTCCTGAAGTGGTAGGTTTTTGCACAGAACTTGTGGCTTATGCTGTGATCATTCTTTTGGATCTTTTTGCATCACATGATGTTTGCAGTGTTAATGTGTAGGAAATTTATTCCAAATGCAGAAACGAAGCGCTGTCCCTAGAAAACTGAAACTGATCATAGTGGAGGAGGGTAATACATTTCCAAAACAGACAGATTGTTATGTCTCTGTTGTAGCACAATCAGTGTTTGAGTGAAAATATTGTAACTATAGAATGTCATGTGATGGACATCAATGCCTGTCCTCTTTGAACATTTTGTCTACACTGAACTATTAGAGTCAAAATCAACACTTATTGTAAGGTATCTGAACTTGTATTTTTTACTCCTCGAAAAATGAAATTTAAAAGTTTGGATAATCACATCAAAGTATCAGTTTTGTTTTATTCACTGATATATTTACATATATGAAAATATTTCTCAAAAATCAAAATATAAGCTTACCTGTGTTTATATTTTTTGCATGAAACAGGGAAATGCGAAAAGCAAAGAAAGGAGGGTTATCTGTGAGTACTACAGAGTTTGAAGGTGACACTGTGGTGGCCTTTTCAAATGAAGAAAGAAGTGGAGAATCATCAAAAGTCGCATTGTCGCAGGATTGTGAAGAACAGGTAAATACCTCAATGAAATGTTATATTGAAAATCATGCAACTCTGATAAGGAAGATTGGGTCACAAAAGAGAGCATGACTGGTGAGTGAACCTGTCTCTCCCTACAACAACCAAGCACTCAAGAATGGTACTATGTAGCATCATATACTGCATGTTTATAAATAGCACAGTGATCGCCCAATGTAAAGGCCTGAAATGATGTGTGTATGCCATGTGTTTATGTGTGTGTGTGTGTGTGTGTGTGTGTGTGAGAGAGAGAGAGAGAGAGAGAGACTGACTGTACATTCTCAAAACATATGTTGCAAAGTGCCCTGTTCATTTCTACAGAAAGAACATATACTACTGTTTGTAATACCCATATCCATCAAAAGAACATTTGTTTCCAATATGCAGTACAGTGATGTTCTTTGAAACAATCAAATATTTATTTCGTTAATCTCTTGAATTTTGTTAAATGTTTTACTCCATTTTGTTGTTCTGTTAAGGATCATCTTCATTTGTCACAATATTTAGGTCTGTTCGCATCTTCAGTTAGTATTCTATAACTGAGCTTCTTTATTTACAGCGCAAATGCAGTTAAGTATTTTTGAACCATTTACAGATGTACTGCTTTCAATACTCACTCCAATTTTACGCAATTAATTCTCTACTGCTTGCACAACACTAGATTATGTAATAAAATATGCTTTTATGTTATGATTTCTTTTGAAAAACTGAAAGACATAATTGTACCATTAGTTCACAGTATATTTTGTACAAAATACACTTTTTTTCTACCACTTCTCATGAAAGAATGTCCTTTCACCCAGTTGTATGTTTTTATTATAAAGCTGTGACTCGGTGACAAATTCTTCTGAACTTTCAGGTTGCATTTTCTTTCCAGATTTTTACAGGCATGCAGGAAGTTTTCCCCCAAAAATGTTTCTTTTCGAAAATTGTATTTGAAGGCAGGGACCTGTGCTAGCTCACATGTAATTTTTGTATTGTTCTTGTAGTGCAGCTTACGTGTGTCTACTAGTAAAAAAATTAAGGAGATTTAGTTGTACTTATTGTTCTGTTTTTCACAAATGGTGAGACACAATAAGAATGTTTATCAAATGTAGTGTTAGCCTAATCGCTTACTGTCTCTTCTTATTGTAGTCATTTATTTGAAATTTAGATTGTTGTCATGACTGTTAGTTTATTTTGCAGGATACCAAGTTAAACGGAGATGATGATTATTTGAAACCACAACAGAATCAACCACCAAAGAGGGGACAGAAGGTTGGTGTAAATTCTTCACCTTTATTTTGTGTCAAATATAACATTTTCTGGCAGATAACTGAAATGAAAACAAGTTGAGACCTTTATTCTGTGTCAAATATAACATTTTCTGGTAAGTAACTGAAATGAAAACAAGTTGAGACCTTTATTCTGTGTCAAATATAACATTTTCTGGTAAGTAACTGAAATGAAAACAAGTTGAGACCTTTATTCTGTGTCAAATATAACATTTTCTGATAGGTAACTGAAATGAAAACAAGTTGAGACCTTTATTCTGTGTCAAATATAACATTTTCTGGTAAGTAACTGAAATGAAAACAAGTTGAGACCTTTATTCTGTGTCAAATATAACATTTTCTGGTAAGTAACTGAAATGAAAACAAGTTGAGACCTTTATTCTGTGTCAAATATAACATTTTCTGGTAAGTAACTGAAATGAAAACAAGTTGAGATGTTTATTCTGTGTCAAATATAACATTTTCTGATAGGTAACTGAAATGAAAACAAGTTGAGACCACAACAGAATCCACCACCAAGAAGAAAGGGGGAGGGGGGGTACATAAGATTAATGTGAGTACTTCACCTTCATTGTTTGTTCAAGATGAGATTTTCAGGTGGGTAAGCAAAATGAAAACATTTAGGATTTGTGATTGAAAACAGCATTCTCATTTGTGCGTCTTGAAGAGCTATTATTGTTGCTTGAGGAAGAGAGAGAGAAAGTGCGTGTGTGTGTGTGTGCCCACGCGTGCACATGTGTGTGTGTTTGCGCGTGTGCATTTATATATGTTTGTGTATCTATACGTTTTACATTGCAAGTGGTAGATGCTAATAGAATGCATTCATTATGTCATTCACTGAAGAGTCATTGTGTGATTGGCAAAGTGTTTTTCATGTTATTTCCTGGTATCTGTTGAGGTAATATTGAGATACATGTTATTTTATTCATATTCATATTCATTTCTTTTTGTCACGATGGATTTATCAAATGAAACTCGGGGCTACTCTTCCCATTGAGAATGTGTCACCACAGTGCATTGCCCCCACTCCCCTGCCTTTTTTTTTAACCAAGACTTCAGAAAGATAAGAAGGCTAACTGGCATTCTAGGGCTGGAACATTGAAAATTAACCTCTCTTTCTAATGTTTTTTTTTAATTATTGCAAAAACAAGGGCTTGCTCATATCTTGATTGGTAAGATGGAGCCCACAAGTAGTCATGGTGCATTTTTACATAGACAGCTTGTGTATGCACTCAGTACATGTACACAACATGCAAAAATGCAGCACATGGATGTGTGTGAAAGAATGGCTCTGCTGTTTAATGAATTTTGAACCCAATTGCATTTTTTTCATATTTCTTTTTACTGCTGTCACTCCTGAAGGTGACCAGAGGAAGCTGGAACTTGATCTCATACCCATCATACCCGTTCCCCCACCGCCCACTGTCCCAACCACTTTTATTGCATGCCCATCAAATGTGTAATTTATTATGAATATCAAGTGAGTGATTTAGCACCTGTTGAAATTTGGAAGATAGATGGTGCAGCTTACTGAATGTCAGGTAACTTCAGATCATATTGGTTATGTAGACTGCGAGGGCCATGAGAAAGAGCAGGCTGCATGAAATAATACCTATATGCATGAAGTGTACAGATTATGCATCTTTATGAAATACGTTTTTGTGTGTGCATTGCAGAGCAAGTTAAGAAAAATGAAAGAAAAGTATAAAGACCAAGATGAAGATGAGAGACGGCAGAAAATGGATCTCCTCGCTGTAAGTTCAATATTGAAAAGTTATAAATGAACACTTTTTAAACAGACTTTGGACTTGTTTATACAATTGTTATAATGTAATCGGATGGATATGTTGTGGACTCGTTTGTATGAGTGTAATACAACGATTGGGATGAGATTGTTTTGTGTTTTGTCTGTTTGTTTGTTTATTTGTTTTAATATTAGTATAATTATGTTGAAGGTTTATCTGTAGGACTTGATGATCTCATCTAGTTCAGAAGTTTTGACAGTTGTTGAGTTTTGCAGTTCAAAAATAGATTAAGACTTGCACAAGACATTGTTTAAAAATTCATTTGTAAGACTCATCAAGCCTGTCTTTGTCCAGAAGCCATGATATTAATTATATCTTGATCTTGCAGAATTATAGGACATATACAGGAACTTGGAAAATTTCAGTCTGTTTTTTAAAATAAAATCATTGAGTCATACATAGTACCACAGTCACATCTGCACTCAAACTGACAGAGGTGACAGCTGATCACAGTAAAGACCATTTCACTATTTGTCAAGGCTGCTCAGTAAAACATTGTTCATGTTGGTGGTCGCAGTGACACAAAATATGAAAATGTGCCAGCTTTTTGGTCAGATACCTGTTCTGTTGAGGTGATATTGTAAGTCTGAATGACTCTTGTGTCAAAGTCACTCTTGTGAAACAAGTGGATGAAAGCACTGAGAGAAATGCAGATTATCAATATTTCATGTTAATCCTCTCACTTAAATGATTGACATAAAATACTGTAATAGTGTGGCTTATTATGAAAGTGTGAATCTTGTAGAAATGCAGACATGTCCCTCTTTGTGTCACTGAACTTTTCAATGATCTTCCTTTCCACTCTTGGTAAACTGAAAATCAGAAGAATATTTGAGGATAAATTGAAATATCCATTGAGATTAATATGCATTCAAAATTTACATATTTATTTTGCAGTCTGCTTCATCTCAGAAGGAAGACAAAAAGAAGAAAGGGAAGAAAGGAAAGGAGGATTCTCGGGCTAAAGGGGGGAAGCAAGCTGGACGACCTCAGAGTGGCAAAGGTCAAGGTCAGGGAAAGGTTCGGCCAATGTCTGCTGCGCTGAACACAGGGCTTAAAGGTTTGAAAAGAGACAAAGAGAATTTTCTGTGTTATGCTGACCTTCTGCACTTTTTATATGTGACTGCACATACTATTTGTTACCATTGTTATATTTGTGATAAAGAGATCCTCTTTCTTTTATAATTTTATCCTTTTGTAGATGCTGGAAACCAAAATTCATACTTTGAAAATATAACTGCAGATGTTAATTTTCTGAAAATAAAAGAAATACAGCAACAACAAAAATATGTTTCTGTCTCTAATAGTTTCCAAGATATTACCAGAAACATACACCAGAAAGTGCACCCATCTTACTCACACAACCTGAGGATTTTACAGATTTGAGAGGCTCTTATCTATAAATCTGTTTGGTGGATGAGGCTAATACTTCCAGAACATCTAAAACGTGTTACAGTGACCATGACTTCTTTCCAGGGCTGTGTGTCAAATAGTTTTGATATTGCAGAAAAGAGAACATGGTTCACTGAGAATTTATGGATGGCAAAAATGATAAAATAGTCAGTTACGTTGCAGCCACAAATTTCAACTGATTTTCAAAATTTAAAGTGCGTATTTCACAGCGCTGAAGGCCCTTTAAAATGACCTGCAGGACTGTGATCATTAACACAGTTTTATTTTCCATCCCTCTGCACCCTTTCCACGCACATTTTATCCAATTTTCTGTGACCAACCTGAACAATAATGTACTAATGCTGAAAACTAAAACATGCAGCCCAGACATTTAGAGCCATTTGAGAATATGATGGATTATTGAATATTTACATGTAATTACGTGCAGATCTGTGCATATGCTTTTGTGCATGTGTATGTGTATATGTACACACGTGTGCATAGATATATATGTGAGTGTGTGTAGTAGAGATACCTGATGTTGAAAGTAGCCAATTTCTCTGTTAAAACCCAGCCTAGTTCAGCTGTGCGAGGCTATATGCCAGTAATACCTTTTGTAATTATGTGTGTGTGTGTGCATGCTGAAATCAAGACTGTAGTTTCTGAAACATTGAAGTAGGGTTTAATCCTTAAAACTTAAAGCTACTCTGGCTGTATTTCTTAATATAATTGATGTGGGGAATGCGCTGGAATTTCAGTGTTATGTAAATGATTGTATTCTGTGTTGATATAAATAAGTGAAATTTAATACAGTGCTGTCACATAATCACATACCTTCTTTAAAAGGCAAGCATATAATCACATGTCTTCTATTGAACCTTGGCTTTGTTATGCTTCCATATTCAGTTTTCTATTTCTGTGTGCATTTTTATTTTTTTTATCTTTGTAATGAAGCTGGCTTAATCTCTGCTCATTCCTGTTGTAAAATACTACTGATTTCACTTCAATAGCGCAAACAGTTAATGTCAAAAGCATGCTCATTGCGCTTTTCGGGAACATATCATTTTCTAACTTTCAGTCAAGTAACAACAGACACATGCACACACACATAGGATGCTGAGCTAGGATACACTCAGCTCGCTAGGCCTGTGACCTGTAATCCAAGTTGTCATCCTGTATCTCTAACACTAACACACACACACACACACACACACACATACACATACACACACCACCACACACACACACACACACACACACACACACACACACACACACACACACACACACACACACATGCACCCACACATGCATGGGCACACACACACTTATACACGTGTGCGTGCACACACACACACACACCACACACCACACACACACACACACACACACACACACGCATGCATGCATGCATGCACCCACACATGCATGGGCACACACACACTTATACACGCGTGCGTGCACACACACACACACAGCACACACCACACACACACACACACACACACACACACACACACACACACACACACACACACACACACACAACACACACACACACACACACACACACACGCATGCATGCATGCATGCACCCACACAAGCATGGGCACACACACACACTTATACACGCGTGCATGCACGCACACACACACACGCGCACGCATGCATGCATGCACCCACACACGCATGTATGCACCCACACACGCATGGGCACACACACACACACACACACACACACACACACACACACACACACACACACACACACACACACACACACACACACACACACACACACACACACACACACACACACACATACACACACACACACACACACACATGGGGGAGATTTTTTTTCTCTACTGGGTATATGCGCGTTACTTTGCCCACACTGCGTAGACGATATGTTTCTACGTAGTCTGCCTAACTGTCTACACACACACTCTTATACATACATACACACACATGCATGCACACACGCACACACACACACACACACACACACACACACCACACACCACACACACACACACACACACACACACACACACACACACACACACACACACTGGATGTTGAGCTAGGGATTTTGATTTATGTTTGTTTGATTTGAGTATATTGGTTAGTACATATTTTGGTTGGGGGGTGGGGTGGGGGTTGTTTTTGTGTGTTTTTTGTTTTTTTGTTTTTGTTTTGTTTTTGTCACAGTGGATTTATCGTATGAAACTCGGGATGCTCTCTGCATTGAGAACATGCCACCGCAGTGCGGTGCCTTTTTTTTTTTAAGCAAGACTTCAGAAAGGCAAGAATGCTAATTGGCATTGTAGGGGAGGGACCTTGGAAATGAAACTATCTCTCCAATATTTTATACCAGGGCGGTCGGGAAAAATAAAATGAGGTTTTGTTTCAGAGGCAGTGAAAGAAGGTGAGGAGACGGCAAGACCAGCAGGGTTTATTAAAGAGGTAGGTACAGATTTTGATTAATTGATATGGGTGTGAGATTTTTACTTGAGTGAGAATAAGCCTTTTTTCTTAACTTTTTTTTCCTTTTTTTCTGCACTATCTCATGCTTTACCTCTATGTCACTGCCCTCATGTTGCTCATGCCAGCTCTCCAACACACCTCAAACCTACAAGGAAGTTACTATGAGAGCAGGGCACAAATTGTCACAGTCTGGGACAATTTTTCCCAATGCTAAGATGGAACAGGAGAATGGGATTGATTGTAATGATGTTCTGGAATTCCCTATCAGATTAAGACTGTGACAGGGCAGTTCTCTTCTTTTCCTTTGATGATATATCCTGGTGTCAACCAAGCCTGAGAGCAACAGAGACATGCAATCTTAATCAGAAAAGTTCAGCAACACCCTCAGTGACACGTCTCTATAAAGTGGTTGAGACTGCTATGTGGTCTTAGTCTTCCCATCAAGTCCATAGCTTGCTGAACTCTGGATGAAGACCAGTTGAGGCCAGAAACCCAAATTTCTACATCAACTGACCAAGGTTTGAACTTCCAATCTCCCGCTGATCAGTTTGTTGTGCAATCATTTGTCCTTGGTGACTAGTTGAGAATATGCGTATCTTGGTTTTGTATCAGAAAGTAACAAAAAAGTTCTTTGTTTCTCATCATGGCAAATTTTCTTTGTCCTGTAAAGTGACATCGCTGTTACTGCATAACTTCTGTCATCTGATGTTTAGATCTTTTCCAGGTCTTTGAGACTCCATGCTACAAGGTTTTTTTGTTAAAATGTTTTTTTTCTCAGGAATCAAAATTTCTGAAGTTGCACCTGGCTGCTCAAAAATAACAGCAGTTTGCAGTGAACACAAGCACCTGTTTTTAACTTAAATTTATCAGCCATTATAATGCTGAGTTTAGTATACGTTATTTTTTTAGAGAGACAAGCGTGAGGTTAAAATGTATCAACTATTATAAAAGAGGCATTGGTATATCATATAACCTGTGCAAATTAAAATGTATCATTTTGTATAGAGTCCAGGATGTGGTTGGTATCAGTGGAATGTCATTGTTAACCCTTACAGCTCTTCCAATATTGCATACATCTTAATCCTTCAGTGTGAAAGGGGGGCTTTCTGAACTCGGTTGATTGGTAATTCACAAAAGCCTTGTTTTAACTGCACTCGGATGCAGGAAGAAAACCCCAGAAGGCAGTGCATACAAGTCACTGTCTATTCATACACAGAAGATATCATTATCTTAATAATAATAGAAAGTAAGCAAACAGTCAAAAGCTTCCCATCTGAGATGCATGTGTCTATCTGTAGCAAAAGTATTCTGCTCATCTCAGACACATGGGGCTGAATGAGGTTAGAAGAGTTCACAATTGTGGGATGAATTTTCACATAATACTAAAAGGACTGTGTTTCAGGAGACACAAGAAGGAGGATCTGATGGTGAACAAGACCTGGTAGAAGAAGACGCCCAACAAATAGATGTAAGCTGGATGTTATACATATATCCATGTTAAGATGTGTCTTCCCAATTTTTGTGTGAATGTAGTATATAATTATAGAATATAATTGTACCAAATGTCAACATAACAGTGTAGAGTAATAATGACAAAGAGTTCACTACTCTTCAAAAGTGGTTGAACCTAAAATCAGTGTACTTAACATAGGTGATAGAATTCATTTATAAAAGACAACCAAATAAACTGACAAGAACAGGAAATGGCAGCTAAGCAAAAAGTGCCTAACTTGCACACAGTGTTTTTGTAGAGACAACCAACTGAAGTGAAAAAAGGAAACGGCAGCAAAGCAAAAAATGACTACATTATGCAAGATAATTCTGCTTAGAGACAACCAATAGAGAGAAAAAAAAGGAAACGGCTGCAAAACAACAGTGGCTAGATTATGCATGGCTAATTTTTCAAAGACAACCAACTGAAATAAAAAGCAAAATAGGAAAGAGCAACAAAGCAAAAAGTGACTTCATTATGCTTCCAGTTTAGCTGCATAGGAGCTTTTGCTTTAGGAATTTCATCCCAAGTCACCTGTTGAGAGATTTTCCACAAAATCAGCAACAGGCTTATATTGTAATCTTTAGTTTTTGCCTGATTTCACACTATACTTACTTGTATCGAAATGTCAGGGTTTTTGTGAGTTCTGGGCACTTTGATGTAGGGGGAAAAGATGGTGTTTGGCATGTTCTTTGGCATATTTATTGGCTAATTCATAATAAGAAATGCAGTAAATGGCAGTATTAGCAGAAAATGTGTAAATTTGATATTTACTGACATATAGAGGAGGAACATTTTGCTGACTTGCACTGTTATGTTTGTGAACAGGATCTGCAGATCATGAACTCTCTGACAGGACAGCCCCACCCAGAAGATGAGCTGCTGTATGCTATACCGTGCTGTGCACCATACAATGCCCTGACTGCTTACAAGTATATGTCACTTCTTTTTTAGTGTTTTTAATGGCAGTAATCAGTGAATCACTGAATGTAAGCCTACTTCTTTTTTAGTGATTTTAATGGCAGTAATCAGTGAATCACTGAATGTAAGCCTACTTCTTTTTTAGTGTTTTTAATGGCAATAATCAGTGAATCACTGAATGTAAGCCTACTTCTTTTTTAGTATTTTTAATGGCAGTAATTAGTGAATCACTGAATGTAAGCCTTTCTTATTGTATGCATAATCTTATGAAATTAGATAAACAGTGAAAAATAGTCCTAATAATCCCTCTTGTGGTTTGCAGTAGGTGTATTCTGCATCACACAACCTAGTGCTGCAACTTAGTAAATATTATCATCAGTGAATTGCTTAGTAGGAAGAAGTACACTGTCCAAAGTGATCAGTAAATATTATCATCAGTGAATTGCTTAGTAGGAAGAAGTACACTGTCCAAAGTGATCAGTAAATATCATCATCAGTGAATTGCTTAGTAGGAAGAAGTACACTGTCCAAAGTGATCAGTAAATATCATCATCAGTGAATTGCTTAGTAGGAAGAAGTACACTGTCCAAAGTGATCAGTAAATATTATCAGTGAATTGCTTAGTAGGAAGAAGTACACTGTCCAAAGTGATCAATAAATATCATCATCAGTGAATTGCTTAGTAGGAAGAAGTACACTGTCCAAAGTGATCAGTAAATATTATCAGTGAATTGCTTAGTAGGAAGAAGTACACTGTCCAAAGTGATCAGTAAATATTATCAGTGAATTGCTTAGTAGGAAGAAGTACACTGTCCAAAGTGATCAATAAATATTATCATCAGTGAATTGCTTAGTAGGAAGAAGTACACTGTCCAAAGTGATCAGTAAATATTATCATCAGTGAATTGCTTAGTAGGAAGAAGTACACTGTCCAAAGTGATCAATAAATATTATCAGTGAATTGCTTAGTAGGAAGAAGTACACTGTCCAAAGTGATCAGTAAATATTATCATCAGTGAATTGCTTAGTAGGAAGAAGTACACTGTCCAAAGTGATCAGTAAATATTATCATCAGTGAATTGCTTAGTAGGAAGAAGTACACTGTCCAAAGTGATCAATAAATATTATCATCAGTGAATTGCTTAGTAGGAAGAAGTACACTGTCCAAAGTGATCAGTAAATATTATCAGTGAATTGCTTAGTAGGAAGAAGTACACTGTCCAAAGTGATCAGTAAATATTATCATCGGTGAATTGCTTAGTAGGAAGAAGTACACTGTCCAAAGTGATCAGTAAATATTATCATCGGTGAATTGCTTAGTAGGAAGAAGTACACTGTCCAAAGTGATCAGTAAATATTATCATTGGTGAATTGCTTAGTAGGAAGAAGTACACTGTCCAAAGTGATCAGTAAATATTATCATCGGTGAATTGCTTAGTAGGAAGAAGTACACTGTCCAAAGTGATCAGTAAATATTATCATCAGTGAATTGCTTAGTAGGAAGAAGTGCATCAGGTCAGAACAGCACTCTTAAGTGACCTGGCAGCAGTGTTGTCTACTCAGGTGGTTGACAGCAACAGCAGCTTAGTAGTTTCTGTGATTTTGTGGTACAGTGGTTGAGGCAGAATGAGCCTCTGGTTTGTGGCAACTTTAGCATTGGTGATGATTGGTGTGAAGGGGTGCTATTTAAACAGTACCAACAAAAAAAAAGTTTGTCACCAATCAGTGTGGTGGAGTGCTTAGCCTGCTAACTGGGATCTCACAGATTGAACTCCCCATCAAAATAGTTATAGTGGGATTTTTCAACCCTGACCGATTTCTTTCCAGAGTTGAACATGCTGTTGGCTTATTGTTAAGACTGGGACCACAAGTTGAGTCTCCTCTATTTAAGGGGATGCATCATTTAGAATGTTGCTCCAAGTTATTAATCAACATTGCTGGTGTCTGTATCTGTTGGGCCTGGTTGATGCCAGGATACACTGTCTGTTGTGCCTGGTTGATGCCAGGATACACTGTCTGTTGGGCCTGGTTGATGCCAGGATACACTGTTGTGCCTGGTTGATGCCAGGATACACTGTCTGTTGAGTCTGGTTGATGCCAGGATACACTGTTGTGCCTGGTTGATGCCAGGATACACTGTCTGTTGGGTCTGGTTGATGCCAGGATACACTGTCTGTTGGGCCTGGTTGATGCCAGCATACACTGTTGTGCCTGGTTGATGCCAGGATACACTGTTGGGCCTGGTTGATGCCAGGATGCACTGTCTGTTAGGTCTGGTTGGTGCCAGGATGCACTGTCTGTTGGGTCTGGTTGATGCCAGGATACACTGTTAGGTCTGGTTGATGCCAGATACACTGTTAGGTCTGGTTGATGCCAGGATACAATGTTAGGTCTGGTTAATGCCAGGATACACTGTTAGGTCTGGTTGATGCCAGGATACACTGTTAGGTCTGGTTGATGCCAGATACACTGTTAGGTCTGGTTGATGCCAGGATACACTGTTAGGTCTGGTTGATGCCAGGATACACTGTTAGGTCTGGTTGATGCCAGGATACACTGTTAGGTCTGGTTGATGCCAGGATACACTGTTAGGTCTGGTTGATGCCAGGATACACCGTCTGTTGGGTCTGGTTGATGCCAGGATACACTGTTAGGTCTGGTTGGTGCCAGGATACACCGTCTGTTGGGTCTGGTTGATGCCAGGATACACTGTTAGGTCTGGTTGATGCCAGGATACACTGTTAGGTCTGGTTGGTGCCAGGATACACTGTTAGGTCTGGTTGGTGCCAGCATACACCGTCTGTTGGGTCTGGTTGATGCCAGGATACACTGTTAGGTCTGGTTGATGCCAGGATACACTGTTAGGTCTGGTTGGTGCCAGGATACACCGTCTGTTGGGTCTGGTTGATGCCAGGATACACTGTTAGGTCTGGTTGATGCCAGGATACACTGTTAGGTCTGGTTGGTGCCAGGATACACTGTTAGGTCTGGTTGGTGCCAGCATACACCGTCTGTTGGGTCTGGTTGGTGCCAGCATACACCGTCTGTTGGGTGTGGTTGATACCAGGATACACCGTCTGTTGGGTGTGGTTGATACCAGGATACACTGTTGGGTCTGGTTGGTGCCAGCATACACCGTCTGTTGGGTCTGGTTGGTGCCAGCATACACCGTCTGTTGGGTCTGGTTGGTGCCAGGATACACCGTCTGTTGAGTGTGGTTGATGCCAGGATACACTGTCTGTTAGGTCTGGTTGGTGCCAGGATACACCGTCTGTTGAGTGTGGTTGATGCCAGGATACACTGTCTGTTAGGTCTGGTTGATGCCAGGATACACTGTCTATTAGGTCTGGTTGATGCCAGGATACACTGTTAGGTCTGGTTGATGCCAGGATACACTGTCTGTTGTGCCTGGTTGATGCCAGGATACACTGTTGGGTGTGGTTGGTGCCAGGATACACTGTTGGGTGTGGTTGGTGCCAGGATACACTGTTGGGTGTGGTTGGTGCCAGGATACACTGTTGGGTCTGGTTGGTGCCAGGATACACTGTTGGGTGTGGTTGGTGCCAGGATACACTTTGGGTCTGGTTGATGCCAGGATACATTTTGGGTCTGGTTGATGCCAGGATACACTTTGGGTCTGGTTGATGCCAGGATACACTTTGGGTCTGGTTGATGCCAGGATACACTTTGGGTCTGGTTGATGCCAGGATACACTTTGGGTCTGGTTGATGCCAGGATACACTTTGGGTCTGTTTGATGCCAGGATACACTTTGGGTCTGGTTGATGCCAGGATACACTTTGGGTCTGGTTGATGCCCGGATACACTGTTGGGCCTGGTTGATGCCAGGATACACTGTCTGTTGTGCCTGGTTGATGCCAGGATACACTGTCTGTTGGGCCTGGTTGATGCCAGGATACACTGTTTGTTGGGTGTGGTTGATGCCAGGATACACTGTTGGGCCTGGTTGATGCCAGGATACACTGTTTGTTGGGCCTGGTTGATGCCAGGATATACTGTTGGGTCTGGTTGATGCCAGGATACACTGTCTGTTGGGCCTGGTTGATGCCAGGATACACTGTCTGTTGGGCCTGGTTGATGCCAGGATACGCCTATGACAGGAAGCACAGGGTACAGCCCAGTAATACGGTATCAGTCCAAAAGAAAACTCCATAGCATCATTCTTATCATCATAGCATTGTGAAAAATTATCCCAGATTCTGTGTGTTGGAAAGGCGAAATAGTGGCCTGGGGTTAGTGACAAGATGGGACAAGAAGCTTAAGTTTCCATTTCAGTGCCTGTTATGTTTAGTGCCACATTGGTTGTCATTTCCGGATGGGCTCAGATTCTCAACATTTTTTCAAAAAAATGTTTGTTGGGTTTGTTGTTATATGGGTTTGCAGTACATGTGCAAACATTCAACAACTCTGAATGCAACCATGATTTCAAGTGTTACATAGTAGTATGTAATTTATGAAAGCAGTGAATGTTAAACTTGTACATTACCTTCTGAGTATTACTCCCATAGTAATGAAGACATAAAGTAAGACCAGTTGTAAGACTGGACTTATTTTTTTCTGACTGATTGAAGCCAAATGAACTGATGAATGTCTCATATTTCTGTCCAGATTTAAGGTGAAGTTGCTTCCTGGCACAACAAAAAAAGGAAAAGGTAAGACATTGACATGTTCTGGGGTGGAAGATTAGAGAATTAAGCAGATGGGGATGATAAGTTGTGTTGGATATTGGATGGGGGTTGTATGTTGTTATCCAGAGGTGGTTTTCAATGATGTGGTTTTGTAGGTGATTGGCAAACTATTTTTATCCATTTCTGTGGATATTTTTTAACTTCATGAAACCTTGTAGATTTAGAAGTGCATTCCACACAGTATAGCCTATGTTGTTTTTGTGATAGATTGATATGAGATAGACATAAAGTCCATATGCTAAACAGGACCTATATTGATATAGACATAGAGCCCATATGCTAAACAGGACCTATATTGATATAGACATAGAGCCTATATGCTAAACAGGACCTATATTGATATAGACATATTGATATAGACATAAAGCCCATATGCTAAACAGGACCTATATTGATATAGACGTATTGATATAGACATAAAGCCCATATGCTAAACAGGACCTATATTGATATAGACATAGAACTTATATGCTATGCAGGACCTCAAAATTTCACTAGCGCACAAGGTCTGTGTGCTGGCTTGTGCCATAATCAGTTTGAATTTTGTCCCATAACATGTTATCTGTGTGTCAGTGCATATGAAATTTATTCTAAGTGCAGAGATGTTATCTTGAGAAACTGAAAGTAAAACTCAATAAATAAACACACACACACTCATATGGAAGTGCAAATAGTCACCATTTAATTCAAACCATTTATTGTTCCAGGACAGAAAATCAAAGGTATTAATAGAAAATCAGTCATGCACCTGTGCACATAATGCAAGAGAAAGTGTTCAGATGAGAGAGAGGGGAAGTATGTGAAAGAGAGAAAAGAAAAGGTAACTAGCATGGGAGAATGAGGAGCTGAATTGTTCAGAGAGAGAGATAGGTATAGAAGAGCAAACCAGGCAAAAACCAAACACCAAAAACTCATCCAGTTGATTGTAAGTTGTTGCACCATATATGTGTATGAGTGTGTGCATGTGTGTGGGGTTGGTTTCTTTTTCTTTTCTTTTTTTTCAACTCCAAATGTGTCTAGAACATGAAGTTTGTTTGTAAGACATTTTGTTGCATCTTGTTTTCAGCGGCAAAAAACAGCTCTCAACATGTTCCAGCATGAGAAAACAACCTCTGCGAGGGAGAAGGATCTGTTGAGGATCATGAAGGTAGCCACCTTTATCGTAAGACTAGCAAATAGTTGACTTTTCTTAATTTGCTATTTTTTTCCCATCCTACAGAAACTTGGAAAAAAGAATTGGTTCTCTTTAAAAGTAAAGTGATTGGTCAAGTGAATTTGTTGTTTAATATATTATTTTGAGATTGCTAGTGTTTTGATAATGACTGGGTTTTTTTGCTAGTGTTTTGATAATAATTGTTTTCTACAGGGATATTAATGTCCTCCTCAACCAATAAGACAATAAGCTGTGAATGTCTTCATGTTTCTTTTCCTAATTCAGTTACAGTGTCGTCTACATTTGTGGAAAAAAGACTTTTATGTTACTGGATTCCCAGCAAACTTGCCTATTAGCTGTGAATTCTGTTTGATCCATTCCATAAAACCTGTGTTTTCTCCAAGTTAATTATTAAACATCATATTTTGTAAGGAAAATTATTATATATAGAGTAGACAATATATACACGACTTTTCATTATCACACTGAAATACGATAGTATCTTAAGCAAACTCAGAAAAAAATAGTGTTACATAACGTGCTTATTTAGTACTGTTTGTATAATGGTTGCTTCTACCAAATAACAGAGATGGTTGTCCAGATAATATACACGTTGAACACAGTTCCTCCTGTCTTGCTCCTCTTGCAAAATTAAATCAGCTATGAAACCACCAGTAATGATGGTGTATGCATTCATATTATGAAAACCAATCTGCATCTGTATTTTTCATATATGTATCTAACCAAAGAAATCAGTTGCTTTTTCTGTGAATAACTGTACTGTACTATCAAACATTTCTCAGTCATCTGGTGCACAAGTACATCAGATTATGTACAAATATTTTCTCCAAAATATCATCCAGGTAGAAATCCTTTCCTGCTGTCATCAGTAATATGTAGTTCATGCAGATTCAGTTTTATACGTTGTATTTAATAATGTTATTATGACCAGTTTTTCAAATATGTTTTATTGTTTTACTCTCCTTTTGAATACAAGTATAACACTTTGTCTCTAAGCACCAACCTTGTCTCTGACCTGCTTGAAAACTATCATTAATAGTTGACACCGAAAATGATCGTGTATCAGACCGAAACAATTTTTAAGATAGTGGTAAACACCCCAAACACATCTCATACATGTCCATGTCCATCTTACACTTCAAACACTTAAAAAAAACTGCCTGGGAAACTTAACCTCAGTAAAAACTGTCAGAAGCATTAAGTTAAAACACTATTATAAGTTTCATTTTAGCTGTATTTGTTGCATAAGTAACAAATAAGGTGTCTGGTACTCACTTTTCAATTCGAATTTCAAATGGAAAGGGCTTAGGATTTAAGTTTCTTTTTAAATGTAAGAGTTGTTTGTTGTGCGATGTTTTGTTCATTCCATTTTGAAGAAAAGATATTGTGCAAGTGCATGCATAGTTATTACTTAATTTCTGATAACTTTGATGTCTGCATGTGCAGGATGCAGACCTTTCACGCAACATGCCAGGCAAGGTGAAGGTGGCTGCCCCCAATCTCCACAAAAGATGATCTTGTCTCACTGAATTTTTTGTCTAACAAACTGGTACAGCAGTTCGTAGTTAAAAGATATAATTTGAAATTACGCATTACAAGGCAATTTTCCTTTTTCATATAACTTAAATATGAAGTGGGCATATTTGTGAGCACTTGAATTGGTGTATCAGCCCTTGTAGCACCTGACAGAACGTTACTTTTTTCTTTGCTCAGTTTTTTAAAAAGAACGGGGAGCAAAATTTGAATGTCATCATTCCTTTTAAAACGAATTGATAGACAAATAAATAGTCCAACGAATTGGAAAAAAAAAAAGAAGACTTGGAATTCATTCAATAGTGTGTGGCACTGTATATATGTGTATGTCTGTGGAATGTGCAATGCAGTTGCAATTGATTATTAATTTTGATTAGTTCTGGATTGCCAGTTTCCAAAACTGGATTATGATTATGTTCCATTTGAGGGGAAAATTATGGATTCTTCACCTTGAATATGGGCACTGTAATAGCAAGTGTGCACTGAGAAACAAAAAGTCCCATGTACAAAACACAGCAACAAGATTTCTAGAGGAAAATCTGCCATTAAAGTGTCATTTGAATAATTTCCTTTGGTAAGCCTTTTTCCTTTTTCTCTCTCTCTCTTAATTTTTTTTTATTTGTTTTTTTAGTGCCGGAAAAATGTATCAGTTATACCTTGGCCACTTGTCATTTCTCCTTTTGTGTGTGTGTATTTTTATTCATGGGGGAAAAAGGCAATTGTTGGTACAGTTTGACGATTTGTGTTTGTGTTCTTACGTTTGACCATCTTAATTTCTGATGCTTCTCCCTGTGGGGATGCCAGGGGTTCTTTCAGTATAAATAGTATCCCCACGTTCTGGAAATTCTCTGCTAGAAATTTCCTCTTTTCTGTCACTCCTTTGTTTCTGCCTTATTTTTTTGCTTTCTGCCATTTCTTCCTATCACTTTCTTCCTTGTTGGTCCATTCATCTGTATTTGTTCGATAAAATCTTTCATACTTTCTCTTATGATTGATAATTGGGTACGTTTAGTAAGTGCATGTTTGGTTCTAGGGAAATGTGATATGTGACAGCAATTTTAGGTAATTTAGGCCCATTTCTATATATGTTTCAGTGACCTGAGTTATGTTTAAATTCATATTCAGGCATGTTTTTCAAATCCCCAGTGTCATAAATTGGACAGAGTTGAAACAGTTACAGCTCGTACATGGTTCTACACAGTTGGCTGGGCTTTAAATAAAAATAACAATAACAGTGATTTATATTTTTTGTAGCATAGCATGATACATTTAAATGAAAAGATGTCGCTTGGCTGTATTCAGATCTTTTTCATCTTCTTGTTTAATGAAAATGTTATTTCATGCTTTTGATTTTGCTATCTGCATTTGTATGTTCATTGTTTGATTTCGTTATCTGCATATGTATGTTCGTTGTGAACTCTTCACCTGTCCTAATTCCTGCAGAAAGCCAGTGGATAGGATGAGTGAGTAAAACGGTTGAAGGAAGATGTAACGCAACAATTGTATTTTCAGACTTGTGTGTTTATGTACATGTGCGTCTAGAGACAAAGCACTGACTGTTTCAGTGAGAGATTGATTGATTGTGTGTGTGTGTGTCTGTGTGTGTGCATGCTTCATGGAAAAGATAGAAATTGACATGGATATTATAGCATTGGTTAAATTGAGTGTCAGAATTAATTTTGTTTTTAATCTGATAAAATAATTACTTTTTATTGTGTGCATATGTGGATGTATATGTAAAAGATTGAAGAGAAAAGCCATATTGGGGGCTTTATGCCTGAGTATGCTTGTATCGAAAACTGAGGATTCTGACTAGCTCCTACCCTAAGGTCACCATTACTACTGTGTGGGTTTATTGGTAAGAGATGTGGGTCTCATCCACTTTACGGATGTTTCATTGAGAGTGGTGCTTGAATGTCATGACCAATGCTGCAGGTGTCTTTATCTCTCAGGCTTTGTTGATGCCAGAATATATTCCGATAGTAAGTTTAGAGCACAGACATGCCGCACAGTCTTAACCCTAGATGGAACTCTGTAGCATCATGATCATCATCCCCATATTCATCTGTCATTATGACATCATGAAAATTGTCACAGATTTTGTTGCCCTTCATGCCATGATCTCATATTATCTTCATCTTCAGTTCCCTCTAATGAGCTGTGCCGTAGGTAAATTCAAGTTTGATATTTGGTGTGATTAGTTCATGGGAGTTGTCATTGGCGGATCATGGTGGTGGTGGTCTTGCTGGGGGTCTCTTACTCAGTCTGGCTCTATGACTGAGAGATTACTTTCATTTGTGGGGAGCCTTAGTAAGCAGTGTCCTTAGTAAGTTTGATCAGAAAAGGTACTGTAAAGTTCCACAGAAGCGACCCAGTAGTAGTACATGGTCTTCTGCTGTGGATGGCTGCATGATGGCATGACATTTCTGACTGCCTGGCATTGAGACTTCGACTGAACTAACTTTGGGTTGATGGTGTATTATGAGCCGGAATGATCTGTTTAAGATCAGTGCTGCTAAGTCGGCACAGAAGTTCAGACAAAAAAAATGTAATGTGTTATTACATATCTAAGATTGCCACTATGCCTACAACATTTTGTTGATTTGATGTTAACAAAGTTCGGTATGTATATCAGCCATGAGATTCTAAGATTTCAATTTTCACTGAAAATAACAGTGGCGGTCAGACGGCCGCTGTAGATCCCCATTGGGGGACATGGGGAATGTCCTTGAAGTAGAAGAGCATTTTATGAATCTGTTTATAACCCACATATATGCAGAGATGTAAGCCTCTCTCTCTCTCTCTCTCTCTCTCTCTCTCTCTCTCTCTCTCTCTCTCTCTCTCTCTCTCTCTCTCTCTCTCTCTTTCTCTCTTCCCCTGTCTGGGTTAACCATACACACACACACTCTCTCTCTCTCTCTCTCTCTCTCTCTCTCGCTCACTCACACACACCACACACACACACACACACACACACACACACACACACACACACACACACACACACTTAGAAAAACATTAAGAAACAAAAAGCGAAACTTGTCTCTGCTAGCCACTCGAAGCACTACATATACTTTTCCCTTCATTGATGTCTTGGGACCGGAGAAAAGAATTTACTAGATTGTCACAGAAAAGAAAATGGCAGGGCGTGCTTGTCTGTAAAGCCCAAAACTGCTAAACAAAACTCATTTGAAAATCACTGTTTGAGAAAATAAATTGATGTGGGTATGCTGCAACTGGCAAACTTGCACACATATGTTGTTCAGCTGACAAACTTGCATATATATGTTATTCGCAAAAAAATTGTCAACAGATTTGGAAAAATCTGTTGGAAAAAAAAGGCTTGAGACTTTCATGTTTATTGAAAAACATAGTTTCACATAAAAATCCCACGTCTGGCATATGTTTGGTTGGAGAAGGTAGTGATAAGATTTTTTCACTGTGATATGAGTTTCATGAAATGTTTGTGATATTTCAGAAAACTGATCATTGGTGTAAATAAAGCAATTCAGATATGAAAATAAGGTCTTGAAGAGAGAAGTGTGTGTGCCTGCCTATGTGTTTGTGAAAAATGTGTTGGCAAGAGTTTTTTTCAGCTGCTTTTAGGTGTTCTTTACCAAATTTAAGTCGAAAGGTTTGAACCAATCAAGAATCACAACTGTATAAGTTTGGAATTCATGGTACCATGGTCAGAGATACACAGACCGTACAAGTGCCTAACATCAGAACTTTTTGAGGACAGTGCTTGAACAGTTTATTCTTTCAATGTCCTCACTCCATATCGAGTTTTATTTCATGTGATGCTTTTTCAAGGTCACAGCGACCTTGAGAAGTGCAGAATCTATACTTGGTGGAAAATTAAATGTTTTTCTCACCTGTCTGAGTGAACAAATTTGATCTTTGCAAGGTCTGAGAGAAAATGCTGGACAGACTTGCAGAGTGGCTGGGGACGAGGAGGGTGGGGGAAATGCTAGGGGCAACGAGAGATAGAGGCAGATGGAAGTCCATGATCGCCAACGCCATGCGGCAGGGCACCTGATGATGATGAAGGTCATTGTGTGTACATAAGTGGTATAAGCTGTCTTCATGGAAATGGGCAAGCCATGCAAATAAAGTTTATCATGTGCATTATGATAATATTGGCACGAATAGCAACATCACCATTAAAGAATGAAGTATCCCAGTAAACATGATTGGTTTTATCCTTTCAGTAGAACCTTGAGTCAGACTTGGATGTCCTTTGCCTGATCTTGAGGTCACCACTGCAAGATTTTTAAAATATTTGTTTTATGTTACTATTCATATTTTTCAACTGACCATAACCGTATTTTAGTTGGGTTTTTTTTTTTTTAGTCAGATGATGACTTCTTATTAATGTTCTGTTTGGATGACCTTGGCATTTTTAAGGTCATCTCTATCTCTGTCATTACACTGAATTAAAGAAAAACTTAGAAACTTCCGGTTCTTTGGTAGATTTGTAATTTCAGTATGCTGATCAATGTTTCTTTGTGCTTCCTGCTGGGGAAAGACTTATCTTTTTAGGTTCTTACACCTGGTAGAGAGCAGGTCTTTAGTCAAGACAGGTATGGGTGGCTGACAAGACAACATGTACTTCGGGTAGGGACTATCTTTGCTCTGTAACTTTGAAGAGAAACAGATTAGGAGTGAAAATGTGCCTAGCAGAATTATAAGTCAGTTGTTTTGATGTAAAAATGTAATTGATATTACTTGTTTAGTTATGGCCGAGGCAGATTGTAATGGTGTCTTCATTGTAACACCATGATGAAGGCATCTCAGAGTAAATAATGAAAGATCAATCAGTAAAGCTTCAGTAGGTTTGCAGTCTGCTTTTGGATGCAGTTGAAAGCTGTTAATCAACTCCTCCTCTACTTTGTTTCATAGCTTGTGAATGAACTTGTGCTAGCAAAATGATAAACCATACCAACACTTCCAATTTCACCAGCTTTTTCTCCTCTGGCTACAAGCCACTATTATGGAGGGAGACTTGTGCATGAGTTTTTATGTATAGCCACCGTACTCCAGGTTTGGGATGTTGTCACTAATCAAGCAACCTGCTTTCTTTGCAGCTGCAGATTTCAGCAAGGCAAGAGATTGGCAGAAACACATGACCCATTATGGTTTGTGTTTCAGCTACATTACTGATGCACATAGTACATTTCCGTCACATGTATGCGTGCACTGTGAATATTCCGCAATATCCTCAGATCATTGAGCTAAACACTGATAATGATGATGCAATTTATACACTTCAACAATAATTTAAACTGACAAGGACTGAATGCACGCTTGATGATCAGATTTTTTTGGCATTTCCATGAGAGCGCATAACCATACCAAACTTACCTACAAGAATCGCAACAACAAAATGTCAATACATATCCTGTGGCCCACCACCATCTTCAACCAACAATTACTTGCCCACTGCAATCTAGAGAGTATAAATATTATCATCCAGAAAAGATGGGTTGGGCACATCATCTCAAGAAAGCAGATAAACTGATCTGCCCTTCACTGGACACCAGAAAAAACACCGAGCAATAGACCTCAAGATCCTGAAACAAGATCCTGGTGTTCCAAGAAAAGGCTGGCCGGAACAGATTGGAGTGAAGGATCTTTGTTGCTGCCTTACATACCAATGGAACAGTTTCAGGTTCGTAAGATAATATCTCTGCTCTCAGAATAAATTCTATACGCTGTGACACCACAGATACCTTGTGATGGAGAAGACAACAAAAGCAAGAACAAACAAAAAACCAACAACAGTGGCTCACCTGAGGATTGAACCCACGCCTGAATTATTAGCAAGGTGAGTTAATGGACCACTGATGCCAATGGCATAGTGAACTACTAGTAAGTACATAATGTCTTGCTTATGGCGTTGTCAAACAGGGGAGCCAGTATTTTCATCAACTTCCCAGGGAGTCAAACCATAGCTGCCAAATTTCTTATGGGCAAACACTACACACACTATCAAACAGAAACAGGCATTCAGTGGGAGCAGCCTCCGTGATTCAGATGATAGATGCTATCAATCGGTCTTCCTCTCAGATGCCTTTTCTGTTGTCCAATCCCTGTTTCAGTTTCAATTCCTCAAGTTCATGTGTCCGTGCCCGGAATGAATTCCTTATGCACTAATGTCACAGATGCCATGTGATGGAAAATATCCAGAACAATCATGGCACAAGCCTTAAGCATGCACATAAACCCATTAGCTGGCCAGGTCCTGAGGTCGTACCTAGCTTATTTATATTATATACTACTATCATATCAGTCTATCATAGGAATAATCTTGGTTACATTGTAATGACGCATTTATCTGTGTATCTTATCCTCAAACAAAAGAATGAAGAAATAAATAAAGTACTGAATCAAAACAACTAGCCACCAAGTCCGAACTTGTCTCTTATCACAGAAAGTCCCCCAATCAGTACACAAAGACTCCACTGCCTATTGACAAGAGGAAAATAATATTTCGTTATCATAGCCCCCGCAAGTCTGTTGTCCACTTCTGAGTAAAGAAAAAAAATAAGTGTAGGAAGGAATAGGTAAATAAACAAGAATAGGTAGGTAAATAAACAAGAAATGAGAACAAATAATAGTATATACACATGCACACATGTGCACACACACAACCACACGTACACGCACGCACATAATTATACTGATACAGACTCATACCCACACAGCATGATGGCTGACAACAACGGGGGAAAGAAGCAGGAAACGTATACACACACCAACCAATACCGATGCAAAAGAAGATAAAATGTAGACAAATTTCATGACAAATTCTGACATGCAGACAACAATCAACAAACAGATCACAAACGCACACACAAACAGTGTGACAAAATGCCTCAATTTCCATTGTTAGACAAGGTGTGATATCATATGTAACGTTTTCTTCATGTAGGGTGTTTCCATTCTGTTTGACAGTGAAGCCCGTCCAGATTTGTTATTGGTGACTGAGCTGGAGAATGACAAGCTCACCCATCTGACCAAGGTCTCCCAGCAAGGATTCGTCACTATGTGGCTCCCTCAGCATGTGTGTGGATGCCCCACTCTCTTGCTATCTGAGGTAGCATGTCCAACTCGCTATCGGGAGCATCCCACTGACTGACCTAAATACTGACAGACCACTGTAGGTCAGGTTCTCCTTGGTTGCTCTCCAACACCTAGCATTAATTTTTTTTTTTTTTTTTTTTAAGTTTCCTTTAAAGGTTTCTGTATCGTTTAGTATTTCAGACCAGACAATTTATTCTCTGTGGTGAAGGATCTACTTTGTTTGCATGTTTATGTTTACTAACGTACCATTACAAGGGAAACGACCCCATAATTATTCTTTCTCCTTTCGTTTTTATAATAATGCCCACATTAAATAATTCAGTAAATATCTTTTTTATCTTTTTATACAGTCTTATTTACAGTCTTCGAGTTTCGTGGCAACGAATTGAATTAAGGCAGACGAGGTAAGAGGATCCAGAGACATTGTATGATTTGTGTGAATGGTCCACAATGATGTAATTGTAGTTCTGGAGAGAGAGACACAGACTTCACAGAGAGAGAGAGACACACAGAGAGAGAGAGAGAGAGAGAGAGAGAGAGAATGCATGCACTACTTCTGTCCATCTAATTTCATCATCTTAGAATTATATAAAAGATAAATAGCAAGATTCCCTGTACTCTCCCACAAAACTTTGTGAGAAAAAACTCTGATCTCCCAACACAAAACAAAAACAACAAAAAATTGTAGTTCTGGATTGCCTGTTTTATTTGTCCGACGCTCGGATATATTGTTACTTCCTGTACAGGTTTTACTGGGCCTCGAAGAATTATCTCCCATCTGAAATAACAACAATGGCGTCCGCACGTGTGGCAGTGCAGTTTGAGTCGGAATCCAGTGACGATGATATTGGAACAGACGATTATTTGGGTAGGTGGTCGATTTTCAGTCGTAGTATGATTTGAAAGTGTATATTTACGATCGCAAAACACCAATTGAATTGTGACCAAACGCCGTGAACATGAGTATAAACCACACGGCAGTCCCAGATTATTTGTCATTTTGTGACGGAATCGGTGAACTGAATGAATCAAAATTACTCAGTTCATAATCAGATAATGGGCTTGATAGTCTAGTGGGTAAGACGTGGGACTTCCAGTCGGAGGATTTGGGTTAGATCCTGCTTGGGTATCTCACGCCAAGTGGATGAAGGGGGGAAACAGATTGACATCTTGCAAACCTGCTGGTGGAATTCATGTAGCCTACCCCCTTTTCCTTTCCTTTCCTTTGGTGCCCACGATCTTGAGGATGATCATTCCGGCACATAAAGGGGGGGGGGGGGGGTTGTAGACACAGTCCATTCGTAAGCTCCGATCATTTCACTATTCTTATTGTCCGTAGACATTGCTGAAATCCGTTACCGCAAGGGCCACGTGGTGTCCAGAAACTCACTGTTGGGCGGAGGCTCGCGACACAAAAGCGTCGACTGTTGCTGCCTCTACTGTTTCACTTGGAAGATGGTTCCAGTCCCTTCGTGTGTCACACAGAACATCAAATTATTTAGGCCTATAAAAAGCACTTTAAAGCATCCGTATGTCGTTTCAGAGTCTAGTGGCTGATGGAAACATGAAAGCACCCTGCATACACTCCCACCAAAGAGAAAGATGGAGCATGTACACACATTGCAGCAACATGGGAGAAGAGGGGCAGGATGGTTCAAACGTTACTCCTGCCAGTGTGTGTTTGAGTTTGTGTGTGTGTGTGTGTGTGACAGATAATGACAACTTGGGTCAAGGGTCACATGCCTAACAGACTATTCTGGTTCAGCATTCTCTCTCTCTCTCTCTTTCTCTCTCTCTCTCTCTCTCTCTCTCTCTCTCTCTCTCTCTCTCTCTCTCTCTCTCTCTCTCTCTCTCTCTGTCAGAGAGAGAAATACAGGATGATAACTTTGCTTAAGGGTGACATGACTAGCAGGTTGAGTGTGTCTAGCTCAGCATTCTCTGTCAGTCTGTGTGTATGTGCTTTCAATGTTGTTTGTTCTATTCCTGTAAAGTGCAGTGAGCATGTTTTTGATATGGTTTGTGCTATATGTATAAATTTATAAATGAAACTATTATTATAACAGACTGTAAAGTGCAGTGAGCATGTTTTTGATATGGTTTGTTTGTGCTATATGTATAAATTTATAAATGAAACTATTATTATAACAGACTGCCTGTAAATGTGGGTGAAAACAACATACAAAGGGGGAATTTGTATTTTCTTAAAAATAAGCTAAGTATATATATATAGCTTTATGAATATTTTCTGAATGCTTGTCAGCAATTATAGTTAATGGCACCATGGATGCTTGAACTTGTTACGGTGTTACTTTTCTTCTTCTCCCTTAACGTGATCAAATAATTAGGCTTCCGCACTTTACAACTGTTCACCAGCTCTGTCAGTTGTGTGCCCAAACCTGGATCTCTTCTCTATCCATTCTGCAATTTTGTCAGTATGCTGTTTTAATATTCCTTCTTCCACTTCATCTCCCTCTCTCAGCAGTTGATTTGAGGATTCATTTAGCAATGCCATTATGCCTAGATCTTGTAACATGGCCGTACCAACAGTTTTCTTTTTTTTTTTTTTTTTTTTTTTTTTTTTTTAAACTGAATTACCAACAGATCTTCATATGGCCACACAGGACTCTGTGCTGTTTGATGGTTTGATGCACTTGTTCACTGGTGACATGATCAGTGTATCTGATTTTCATGATATCTTGTGATTTGATTTTATCAAGATTTTGCGCTATATAAATAAAATATATTATTATTATTATAACTCGTCATTTCCATAGCTTGGATTTGTCTGTCCAAATTGGCTGTGAGGGTCCATGTATCATATTCAATCATACAGGAAGATAGAATGCCAATGCATGCAAGAGCCTGATCTTGGTTTTCATGGAGATGTTCATATACTTCCATACACAGGTTTCAGCCTGGACAGTGCTCATGTTACAGATCTTTGTTCTTTCAAGAAGATTTCTGGTTTTGATCCCTCATTGTTAATTATGGATCCAACATTAGCAATGAGGGATTCCAGATAAAGGAATTGTTAAACAGTGTGTAGTTGCTCTCCATGGACACTTATATCAGTGGTGATGATAGGTTTTTCTTAATGTCTTCAAATTGTTGTTTTATCCTACTTTCCTTTGCTGTCATTTCTTTACCAGTCCTCTTGTTTATTATGCTATATAAAGTATATTTCTCCTGTCTTTCTCAGCGGGTTTTTTTGTTTTGTTTTTTTTCTCATAAGTTTTAGCCTATTTTTGTGTCACACATCTCCAAGATATTACTTGTAACCCATTGCTTGGATTTCAGTTGGCTTATCCCTGAGACTTCTGTTGTTCTTTCAGTCTTCACTTGATTGAAATAGTGTCAGCTTTAAGGTCTTCAGAGTTCAAGCAGTAGCAGTGGGTTGAATTTTTCCTCCTATGGCTGCTTGGAATTGTTCAGCGATGTCAGGATTTTTCAGTTTATCAACTGAATTCGAGACAGTTGGTTTTCATTCTGTTGTTGACCCTTGCCCAACCAGAACTCTCAAGGTTGGTTTCTGCCCTGAGTAGTTTGATGAAGGTTTGGGGTATGGTTAGGCTGATGGTTAGCCTTAGTGTTGTTGTCTGTATAAACTAAAATTCAGCCACAAATTTTTTTTTCTGAAGCAAGGAAAGCTTCATTATTACTGTTTTAGATAAAAACTTGTATCATCTCTTTCATGTAGGAAAAATCATAAATTATGTTATTATTACACTATTCCTAAAACTCAGTTGGACTCAGTCACTGCATATTACACATGATTGGATTTTTTGTAAAGCATGGAGAACTAAGGCTATGAAGTGAACTGACCACATTCTATTATCTCATTCTGTGCAGTTACAGTAACTGAGTAAGCCTGTGATATAAATAACATGTGGTGTGTGTGTGTGTGTGTGTGTGTGTGTGTGTGTGTGTGTGTGTGTGTGTGAGCGCATGTGTGTGTGTGTGTTTGAGAGAGAGAGAGAGAAGAGGAGCAGAGTTGCATGTCATGTACAAATGGGGATATATGACTTATTGTTACTGTCACTTTGTCTGGCTTTGTGATGAAATTGGTTAATGATTATTGTCCCCATATAGTAGGGTGCTTAGTAAGATGTGTTGTAAGTGTCTGATCAGATTAGGTGCTAATTGTCACTAACTCTGCTGAAGTGGTCTAGCTGAAGTAGTAGTTTTTCTCTGGGAAATCTCATGGCAGCCTGTTACTGATAGCTCCTTTAGACCTCTTTGCACTATGACTGATTCAGTGTTGTGTTGAGCTGTGCTGGGAGAATTCCATCAAAGTGCAAAGAACTTGGAGCAGCAGAAAGCAAGAAATTTATTAGATAAAGATTGTATAATAATAATGCCTGTTGTTATTCTTTCATTTTCTGCACACAGATAGTGACGACAGCACCAAAGTCATCAGCTCAACAACTCAGGAAGGGGTCATTTCTAAAGAGGATGAGATGGACACAGTTGACAGCGGGATGGAGGACTCCATAAACACACAGGAAAAAAATGACTCTAGAAGTGGCATCACAGACGTCATGGCCAAGATACTGGAAAATCCAGTGCCTAAAACCAAAAGCACCATTCTTGGCCAGGGACAAACAGACAGACAGATCAGAAAGAAGAAGAAAATGAAGGAAAAGGGGCTTGAGGGGGAAAAGTTGAAGAAAAAGCCCAAAGGTAAAGAGTCATCAGATGACTGGACAGATGACAGTGATGAAGACAGCAAAGGAACTCGTCACCTCCAGTTGCAGAAAGTAAGACTTGCCCAATTTTGTTACTTTTTGTTGTGTATAATTTAAGGGGGAGAGAGAGACACTAGACAGATAGAGAAATGTTTTTTTCAGATTCAGGTTTATGTATTCATTTAAGGTCATAGCTCCTGTATAAAGAAGGGCCAAAAAACATATCACAAATGTCATCATCATCAAAGCATACCTTTAATAAATACAAATCTGGTGAATTATGTTACAGATATTTCTTTTAACTAAAAAGCTTTGTATTGCCAAGTTGTGATTTTTTTTTTCATCTGTCGATGCCATTGATAAACATAAGATGCCATTGATAAACATAATTGAAATAAAGATGGCTGTCTATTATGCCATCAAAAAACATAATCAGAATAAATAGAAGATTACTCAATATAGGACATTTCAAAACAAAAGTGAACTTCATCCTATTTTGATTCATGGCACAGAGGACAAAATAAATCAGTACTGTTTCCTTATTGGTATTGAAGATTGTGTACATTTATTTCAGAGATACCAAACTAAATCTGGTTCATATGAATTGCAGATGGAAAGATCTCTACCGGCAGCAACAAAACCTAGACAACTAGGAAAAAAAGTATTCCTACATATTTATAAGCATTAACAACTGACATGACTGCACCATTATACATCCATCTTTCCTTTGCAATGAAATAGCCCCCTTTGCAAAGTACAGTATCGTTACTTTTATTCATAGTAACTGCAGTTAAGTAGCTGAGGGGTTAAGATTATGTACATGTGTTTGTAAACCAACAACAATTTCTGAAAGCAAAATGATATTGGAAAAAAAATGTGTGTACCATAAATGTGACATGGATATAATATTAATTGCGAAACACTTTGGGAAGTATGACCTTTTATTTTAATTTAGAATTCATAGCTTCATCAACTTTCATACATGTTTATGTCTATGAGAATTCATTCCATTCAAGACTTTTTTTTTAATGTTTTGCACAAGTTTTACATCTGTAAGTTAGTTGTGTTATTTCAATCTTACATTCATTTGATGTCATTTTAATTTTTATACAGTAAGACATAATTCAGTCTAATATTGAAAGGTACGTGTGTGAATGTTTGCGAAATAAACAAAACGGTAACAAGCAAGCAAAAAATGCATTCATTTAAGAGATGTTCCAGTTTGAAATTTATGTGAGTGAGAAGGCATCTTTTGATAAATGGCATAGCTATTACCAGGTATGCACATAACTATAGGCCTATATAGACAGACAGTACTTTTTTGTTTACCACTATTATTTGCTGTTCTGAATGAAGCATTTGAAAATATTGACATAGTGTGTGTTTGTGTGTGTGTGTGTGTGTGTGTGTGTGTGTGTGTGTGTGTGTGTGTGTGTGTGTGCTCGCATATGTGTGTTTTTTGTTTTAGAAAAGAGAATGTGACAACCTGTGTAGAGTAAAGCCCAACATTCTGAACAAAGAAAAAGAAAGAGCTCTCCAGAAAATAGCAACAAGGTCAGTATTGAATATTAACTTATGATTGACTAACACTGCAGTAACTGTCATGAAAAGTTTATGTATACACTACCAAGTGTTATGATTTCAGTGTAGATTGACTGTGCTGTTATGCTCTTGTTCAAATTATTCTCGCCTGTCTCACTGTCAGCGTCACTGGGTTCGATGTTGGCTGCTGCACATCTGGATGCCACCATCTCCCTCCAGGCTGGTCTGTCTTGACTTTTTTTGGACAATTTCTTGAATATTTAGGCCACTGATGTTGGTTATGCGCTCGATGTATGAGATTGGAGGTCTGCCTTTCTTCCTTTTTGCCACTGTTTTTGCTTGAAAGATGGTTGCCATGAGGTCCATGGTCTTGTTTAGTCTTCTGTTGTTGTCTGCTAGTAGTTTTCTGGTGGTATCGAGTTCTTCCAGGACCCTCTTCTGTCTGTCCATTTGACACGTAATAGTCTCCTATAAAACCACATCTCTGCTGCCTCGATTCTTCTGCAATCAATTTTTCTTGGAGTCCAGGCTTCGCAGCCATAAATCGTGACTGGCCAGATCAAACATTTGGTATTTGGTATGCCTCTGTCTTTCCAGATGTTACTGAGTTGGACCATGTTTTGCTTTGAGATTCCAATTTTCGTTTTGATGTCTTTGGAGCAGGTTCCATCATCGGTTTTTACAGAGCAAAGATATTTGAAATCTTTAACATTTTCTAAAGGAACTCTGTTGATTATAATGTCATGATTGTTTTCAGTGTCTTTGCTTTTGATATGCAGCAGTTTTGCTTTCTTGGCGTTCAAGTTTAGACCAGCCTTTTTGCCTGCTGCATCTACCTTGTATAGGATTCTTTTCATGCTGGTAAAGTTGTCTGCTAACAGCGCAGTATCATCGGCATATCGCAGGATTTTCCCTCCCATCTTTATGCCCATGCCTTCTGTGTCAGCATCTCCCGTGACTTGTTTCGTGTAGATCTTACAGAGATATGGTGAGAGGATACAAACTTGTCTGACGCCACTGTGTTCAAATTATTATGCTTTAAGAAAGAAAATCAAGTACTGGAGAATGGTATACATGTGTGTGTTTGCACATGTGTGGATTATTTGACCATAATGCCAGTGTATAAGCCTGAAATATTTGCTTGGAAGGTCATGTTCAAAAGTAGAACTTGGCTAATCCCAAAAGAAAACTTCAATTTGTCATAAATGAACATTAGTGCTGAAGTTTTCCTACAGTGTAGTATATTGCACAGAATGTTGTTCAAAAAGCAAATGTAGGCTACCAACTGGCATTCTGGAGAAAAAAAAATTTACAAGAGAACCACCCAAAAAAACGATTTGGCATAAGACCCCAGAACAAACTTGATTTGGCATAGGACCCCCAGAACAAACTTGATTTGACATAAGACCTTCAAAACAAACTCGATTTGACGTAAGATTTGATTATGCATAGCGTGAGTGAAAATTTGATTTGAAAAATATTTTTTCAAAGAAATTGTTGAATTTGATGAAAAATTATTTTTACAGAGGTGTGGTACAGCTGTTTAATGCTGTGCGACAACAACAGAACTTAGTTGGGGAGAAGATGTCAGAGGCAGGATCATCTGTACGACGCAGAGACAGGGTTATGGGATCCATCTCTAAGAAACGTTTCCTTGACTTGTTGGACAACACACAGGCCAACTCTGCTGCTGGAACACAGGACAAGAAACTGAAAACACAGGTACTGCAGATTTGTGTTAACAATCCACATCTCCACTCTCAGACCGTTTTTCTGTTGTATTTTCTGTCTCTGTCTGTCTGTGAGCGAAATGCTTCCAATTGCAGAAAATTCAGTGTGCTTTATATTTGTTTATCATTCATTTATTACGCATATTTTGCTTTTATTATTTTAGCTTCTGGTTTCAGATTTACCACTTTTGAACAAGCCCGTTGCAGAAAATTCAGTGTGCTTTATATTTGTTTATCATTCATTGATTACGCATATTTTACTTTCGTTGTTTTAGTTTCTGGTTTCAGATTTACCATTTTTGAACGAGAGAGAGAGACTGTCTGGAAAGCAAAAACTGGGGCAGCCTGTATTATTAAGAGAATGTATTTTGTGTTAAAGTGCTGCTTACTGAATGTTAAATTTCATTTCATCATATTCTGATACTAACATTTAAAAGTTACATTTTTATTTTTGTCTTAGATTATGAATTGGCACACATGCTGGAAAATGAAAAGGTCACCGCATGTCCTTTTTTAATGTTGGCAGTGGTATTTGTTTTGTTTTGTTTGTATGTATGTTTGACTTGAGGATATTCTGTGAGCTGCCACTATTGATATTGTTGACAGAAAAAAACGAACAATGAAATGCAGACTATCCTACACTCATACACATTTAAAATTTGGATGTGATCTGTGACTTTGATTTTTGAGATACTAAACCCAGAGGACGCATATCTTGGGACAGTAAACATTTGTCACTGTGTGCAGTGTGTGCATTATTACGTGTGTGTCTCTGTCTGGGTATTATGTTATTCTTAATTTAAACAAAAAAAGAAAAGTAAATTTGCCTTTATAATTACCTTTAATTCCTTCCCCATCCTCCACTACTCAAAGATGATGTACAGCAAAACCTTAGCCTAGTAATAATTTAGTATACTATAGTAACTTAGTACAACATAACATAGCATAATGCAGTATGATGTACAGTAGTGATTAGTATAGTATAGTATAGTCTAGTCTAGTCTAGTCTAGTCTAGTCTAGTCTATTTTAGTCTAGTCTAATATAGTCTAGTCTAGTATAGTAGAGCAGAGTAGAGTAGAGTAGAGCAGAGCAGAGATATCATATCGTATAGTAGTAGAGTAGAGTACAGTGTAGTAGAGTGTAGTGTGGTATAGTGTTGTATAGTAAATTAACTCTTTGACCCCCGCACACTGCGCTATCTGCAAAAACTGAACCCTTAGATTTCTTCACTCTATCCTCCATCTTCCCACAGGAAATCAGAGGGTTCAGTTTTTGTTTTACTGGTATGGTTGACAATGCAGCATGCTGGTAGACAGGGTACGGGGGTCAAAGCGTTAAGAGCAAATCATCCAGGCATTGAACTCAGGACATAGTCCTGATAGCTCCCATTTTCATGGAGTAGTACATGTAAATGGGTGAAGGGAAACAACTGTTGCTTGATTGAAAAGTTTTGGACCTGCCCAGCCAACGAACCCTGATATAGCTCAACGCAGTTGGCTGGGCTTAAAAACAAAAAAAAGTATAAATAGTATCCCCATCTTCTGGAAATTCTGTGCTAGAAACTTCCTCTTTTCTATCACTCTCTTTGTTTCTTTCTTGTTCCTTTCTTTTCTGTCATTCTTCCTGCCATTTTCTGCCTTGCTGATCCATTCACCTGTGTGTGTGTGTGTGATAGTCTTACAGCCTTTCTCTTAGGATTGATAGTTGGGTACATGTGTTGAGTGCATTTTTTCCTCTAGGGAAATGAGGTATGCACAAGCAATTTTAGGTAATTTTGGCCTGTTTTTATATGTTTTAGTGTCTTTGGTTATGTTTATATTCAGGTATGTTTTTCAAATCCCCTGTAAGATAAATTGGATGGATTGGTCAATTGCAGGGACATCTACTTTGATTATGTACGCAAATGCATTGATATGTGTAGGGGCCTACTTAATTTTCTTTTCTAGTTTGTTTTCCTGTTGAAGTACTGTATATGTTTTGAAACAGTTATAGCCCTGATGTAGCTCTATGCAATCAGCTGGGCTTTGAACAAAAATCTCTGCATATCTAGAATTTATATCTGTGGCATCAGCTTCAAAGAAAAAAAACATAGACTCCTGGTAAAAGCAGATGAAAAAAATATCACTTGGTTGAAAGTGTGTCTGGTTAATTCAGTTTTGATGTTGAGACACTGCTGTGGCATATATGCTCAGATTGGTCCTGCATGATCATAAACTGAATGGTAGCCTACTGAGAAACAATATGCAACAAGCTGATAATTATACACATGAACATTTATGGCTTGGTATTGTCTTTGTTGTGTCCCAGGATGAAGAGAGATCAGAGAAGTCGGAGGCAAAATGGAGCATCCTACGAGACGACTTCATGATGAAACCTAAGATGAAGAACTGGGACAAAGACAGTGATGATGACGATGACGGGAGATTATGAATGTCTGTAGTCTGTGTGTGTGTGGGTGGTTGATTGCTTTTGCATGCGTGAAATGTGTGTGTGTGCGTGTGTGTGTGTGTGCGTGTGTGTTTGTGCTATGTGCATGCATGTTTGCAGGTGCTTGTCTTCATGCATATGTTTGTAATAATATTGATTTTGTCAAGAGTAGCAGTGTGTGGCATTTGCGATTTGATGGAAAGTGTTGCATATGAAAGAGACAAGAATGTACAACTTACATTTGCTTGGATTGTGTATAAATGTGTATGTGAGTGTGTGAATGTAAGTACATTATACATCTGAATAATCTTGAATTAAAACTTATAGGCCTACATAATAATTGTCAAGTCTGAAAAGAGACAAACTTTGAGCATTTGTGAGTCAAGAGTGTGATTTTTGTAGTTTCTTTCTTTTTTTTTTGACTGTTACAAGAAAAAATACAAACACACATACACAGTTAACATATGATAATGGTGATGGAGTGTCCTGTCGATCCGATGGATGATTAGGCATATTGATCCTTTATCGCTTCATAGGGGATAGAAGACTGATCCTGGAGGCACACGTTCTTCCATGGGTACTGCATGGAAAAAGATCCTGTGGCTTTGTGTTCTGCTTCCACTGGTCAGTCTTCTGTTTAATAACAGCTGTTCTGCGCCGTTCAAATGTGATTGGGCCCTGTGTGCACTACTGTCGTTGGGTTGCTCTGTTGCAGACTATTTCTTCCCAGTTGGTCATGTTGATGCCAGAGCTTATTAGATTGGCCTTTAGTATTCTTGTGTTGCTGTAGTGATTTCCCTGGTCTTGGTATCCTTGCATCAGGTCTCTGAACAGAAACATCTTTGGGGTGTGGTTGTTGTCCATATGGACAATGTATCCTGTCCAATGAAGCTGGCATTTGATGAGTGGAAAATCTATACTTTGTAAGCCACATTTCTTCAGAACTTGAAGGCTGGACACTTGATCTTGCCACGTGGTGTTGTGTATCTTGCACAGACGTCTTTAGTGAAACCATTCCAGCTGTTAATGTGCCATCAGTAGGTAGTCCAGGTCTCATAGCAGTACAGCAGGGCGCTCATGGCTACTGTCCTGTACACGGCAATATAGCAATCTTTGTGGTGAGCCTGATGAAGTCTTGTTACAACCTCTAGGTCAACCTTCCAAAGGCAGAGCTAACTGTACGGGATGTGCAGCACCACCTCAGCATCAAGAGATCCAGTACCGCTCACTGTATTGCACAAGTAAAAGAATTTGTCTACAGTCTTGATTTCCTGGTTGTTAATGACAGTTGGAGATGATGAAGCGCCAGAAGCCTGAGATGGTTTGTTTGAAACAGTCTCTGTCTTGCTGAGGCTAATTGTAAGGCTGAAGTGTTTGCAGGCTGCATCAGTTTAGTCAGTTATGCACTGGATGTCTTCGTGCGAATGTGTAGCCTGTGCACAGTCATCTGTGAAGAGAAGTGCTTTGAGCACTTTGGTTTTGGCTTGGGACTTTCCACAGGTTGAAGAATTTTCCATTTGAGTAGAACTTGATGTAAACACCCCTGACAAAGTCCCTGACTGCATTAATCAGCATTACCATTAAGAGGATGGAGAAGAGTGTGGTCACTAGAACGCTTCTGTTTCACTCCGTTCTGCATGGGGAAATGGTTCATTTACATTCCCATTCTCTGGCACTCTGGCTAGCGTGCTATTGTAGAAGGAAGCAATTAATGAAGCAACATTCTGAGTGCAACAAAACCTTTCATAGTATCATAGGCCCTTTCAGATAATGGTGTCAAATGATTTGGTCAGATCTACAAACACCATATGGAATTCCTGGTTTTGTTCACGATACTGGCAGTATAGATCAGTCCATAATGTTCACACAGTCTGGCTCCTTGACTATCACACACCTTGACCCTTGACAATGTCGCATATTCAGTTCAGTTCATGTTACTTAAAGCCCAGCCAATCACAAAACCAAAAGGCCATATCAGGGCTAACAGCATGTTGAAATCAACTCCCAAGTCTAATTAAAAAGCCAACAGTTGAAACCAAGCTCATGATATGTTGCACACACAATTACTGTTATCAGTAGGAGGCATGTCTGATAGTGCTCTGGTAAACGGCAACAACAAACGCTGGTCGTTTATGGTGGTTGGTATTACATTGCCTGGACACTGATAGCTCTTTTCTTCTTCTTCTGACACTGGCAGAGCTTCTGCATATCTAAGCATATAAATTCATACAAGCCTACCTGCCTAGCGGAGGGAGTCGATTTTTGCATGTATGGCCATTTTTATCCCGCTTTCAAGGCGGAAGTCTAACCCCTTCATTGAGGAGATAAAGAGAGAATTTGGAAGAGAGAATTTGAAAGAAACACAGGTGAATAATCTGAAAGGCAGAAATAATTACCTGAAACTATCAAAAGGCAAACTAGATAGCTCCTGTGGTTCCAAAGAAGGAGGGGACTTTAATTTCTGTATCTACAGTACCCCACTGCGGGTTATAGCTCTTGTAGACTTTGTGGGACTATGACTAAACTGGTTTGGTGAGCACTGTAAAGCTGAAACGAAGATAATGCCTGGTTAAATTGATAAAAAGATGAGACTGGAAAGCAACAAAAGGTGGTCACGCCATTCTAACAATCTCCTTTTTTTAACTGAAAAAGTAAATTTTGTTGTAAGGATTTCTACAGTGAAAGTACATGTATACTGAAAAAGTGTAAACTGCTTCTTACAAGGACTTCTACACTGAAAAAAATTTCTGACATCATTTTGAGTCAGTCATATAACCCAAATTTGGTGAAAGTCCATGATCAAAAGTCAGCCAGGAAATCAGTTCCCTTTAAATCAGTTCCCTTTCTCTGAGTATGAGTTCTGGCTCAGTGCAGGGTTGGAAAAAGTAAAGCAGCGATGGAAAAGTGCGATATCCACTGTCATAAAGCTAAGCTGAGAATGGCGAGGTCTCTCGAGTTGCCCTGTTTCTCCCATTAATGGCCATAGGCAAAATGGGACAACCAACAAGCCGAACCCCAAACAGAATGTCTGCAACAGTTGCAGGCACCACTTGGGTCTTTGTGGTCTTTTTAGAAACTAGCAAACAACAAGATCAACAACAAAATTTCCATTGACACAGACAGAGCCTACATCTTTAGACGTGTCATTGGTATAGCCCTTAGCTGTTCACAAAGCTGGTAACCGCCCTGCGGAAAAATGTGCCCATCCGTTCATAGCGGTTGAGATCGACCGACCTTTTCCGGCACATGTGTGGGGAATTTCTATCACTACTGGCCTTGCTGTCTTATCACGCGTGTGGTTAGAATCTTGGTTAGTCTCACGTTGAATGTTCTAAAACTTAGTAGGCCTACAAGCATTCTGGGATGCAAGGAACTTTCCATTCACTACTGAAAGACTTTGTACTGACGCTGTGCTACATTCGAATGCGAATACTAGGAGCTAGCTTTACATCTAGAAGTGCAAATGCGAAAGGGATAAATTATAGTATCTGGCAAATGATTCTTAATGACTATTTATACACTGCTTAATCCCACTGGAGCCCTAGAGTTCGCAAAAGCTTGGATGACAAATGCATAGGCATATATGTATACATGCAGTAGATAGGCCACATGGCAACCCCTACCACTACAGGGAAGCAAAACTGCACATAACAGCAAGGTAAAAATCACTCCACGCTTTCATTGCTGTACAGGATCTTGAAGACCAAAAATAGATAAAACGATTATTCTTCAACAATTCAAACGATACAAGCCAACAAAATACAAACACACACACAAACACACACACACACACACACACACACACACACACACACACACACACACACACACTGCTATACACAAGTCATTCAGTTCAAATTTGTTTTATTTATACATTCGCCACAAATCATGGAGCTATCAATGCATGATGTCTCTTTGAAATGATGAGCACATTACATCTCATTAAATCAATCGGTCAAAATATCGCTTCATGAAAATGAATACACACCATCTCACTGAAGCGATCTAAACATCACATCAAACTGAAACAATCATACCCATCGCACCTCACTGAACAAAGTAGGCCTACGTCTGAATGAAACAAAACGTCACCTCATCGAAACAAAGTACCACACCATATCAAAACATGAAATATCAAGCATTGAACCAAGCAAAATAGCCCATTTTAATGTAACAAAATTCATCATGTTTTAACATAGCTATAAAAGACACCACACCCCATTTTCATCAAAGAAAGTACATATTCATGAAATGTAAATATGATTTATTTGTATGTAATGTTTTAAGGTGGAGTAATAAGAATTTGAGGAATGTTAAGCAGCATAGTCCTCGTAACAAAAAACGCCACGAGGGTGCAGATGGGACCCGGAGCACCAATGCCACTCTCGGGACACTCACCTCCCAAGCTTCCAACGCCAATGGACAGTCATTTCTTCATGCAAAAGGGGTCCGTCCATGCGTCGTATGACTCATTCAGACCCAGCCACCAGTTAGGCCTACTTGCTACAAACTGAATGGCAAGGTGGGGAGATGACAAACCCCGGAACACAGCCACACAACGCACACCAACTAGGTCCGGTCCAGCCTCTGGACCAAGAGAATGGAAGACCGCTCTCTCGCCCCACTCTGGTCTTCATCTCTCTTTCGGGCGGTCCGCCCTGCCACCATGTGTGAGGTGTGAGGACTCGGTCCTTACTTGTCTTGATTTTAACTTTTGGATACTGGGTATTGTCTTGATGATGATTTCTGCCTCAGGATACGTAACCTTATGATGATTTGCAACCTGCAGACGTGTGTGATGAAAACCAAACAGATCGTATATCTCTTCCCGTGCGGAAAAACAACACACATGCAAGTAAGGAGCCATAGTATTGTTTCTGGTATCCTAGTGCTGTATAGAGGCCTACTACTATTATTCTAGTGCGGTGTAATCCCTACAAATCCTTACTTTCGTATGTTGTGTAATCCATACAAAGACTCTTACTGCCATGTATAACATATATCTTGGTTTGCATGTATCTGCAGTTTTGTGGTCAAAATCATAGATTTGTGTAGCTGTTAACGTCAAAATACTTGTACTGATGTTGCTCCAGTAAAACGACAAAGAATACAAGAATACATGCAACAAGTTTGAAAGACCCATGTATTTATTTGCACTGAAGACATGTATTCATATGAACTGAAGACATCCATATATGCAATAGCAAAAGTCAGAACTCCGTTACACCAAGTGACAATCCTGTAACTTCAGTGCTCAAGAACTTGACAACAGTCGTTTCCATGTGGCATGAAGTCACAAATGTGCGAAGACGTATTTGTTAATGTCAAACTCTGCACCATTTTACTGTTGCACTATTTTCAAGAACCGAATAAGAACTGTGACTGTTTGTCTCTCTGCAACATGAATCGACGCACGTGCAAATGTGGTGCATTGCCTGCCATGATGGAGTGGGGATGGTGAGGGCGGGGAGAAGGGGAGGGGGTGTAGCGACATGGCTTCTGGTGAACGAAGACAGTGCCTCCAGCCAACGGTATGTTGTTAGGATCCTGTGTGAACAGATAGGAAGAGAATATTGTAGTCACGAACACACTTACTCGTCAGATTTGAGTTCTATGAATAGAAGAAATACTACTAAACAACATCAAAATCCGGTTACTGTTAGATTCCATAATTATATACCACATAGCACATATCACGTGATGGAAGATCCAAATATATATGAGAAATACTACCCGGTGAAAGATCCAAAATAAATATGGCAAATACCACATGATGAAAGATCCAAAATATACATGGCAAATACCACATGATGAAAGATCCAAAATAAACATGGTAAATACCACATGATGAAAGATCCAAAATAGACATGCCACATGTCACATGATGAAAATTTTTAAATAAACATGACAAATACCATGTAAAGAAAGATCAAAATAAGCGTGGCAAATTTGAAAGCTTACTCATAAACCACACGTGTTCTCATGCTCTGTTTATGGGCTCTATGCTAACTACATAGCAAATTTTCTTTCACTTCATTGTATAAAGTCTGTAACCAAATAAAAGAAGTGTGACAGCACCTGCTCAACAATGGTAGGCCTACCAACATCTATAAACCTTACCACTCACACGGAAAGTTTACCACTCCAGCTTTGACCCAACATATATATACTTACATGAACACATAGGCTACTCTATATTTGGATATGACACTTACACACACACACACACACACACACACACACACACACACACACATATATATATATATATATATAATTATATATATATATATATATATATATATATATATATATATATATATATATATATATATATATATAGGGCCTATATATATATATAGGGCTTATGTATATATACATATATATACACGATATGCTTACCTCCACTTCAAATCTTTTCATGGTGGACACGGTAGGCCGTGACCTTGATGACACTGGTTGTTCTGTGTCCCGTGGAGTGCAGAAGGAGGCAATGCGTGCTTCAAGGTCACGCAGGTTGCCGTCACTGGTCTCCCAGTCGTAGAAGGAGTCCTCGAACAGTTCTTCATAGCCCTGTGCATTGTGGCCCTCAGACCAGGATGGCTCACGCTCCAGTTTGCTGCGCAGTTCTGAGCGTGCTGTGTTGGTGTACATGGCTCTTATCCTGAGAAAACGGCGTATACGGAATTAGACAAACAGACCGATGGTGTATTTAATTATCAAATCTTTATAGAAGCCCATAAATTTCGTTACAGGTTCATTGTTTCGTTTGATGTTTGTAGAAGTCCATAGTGTATCATTCTATGTTCATGTCATCATTCAGTATTTATCGGGCTCCATGATATCATAGTGACTCCTATGTCCATTGTGTCTCTCCGTGGGGATGTCGGGGGTTCTTTCATTATAAATAGTATCCCCACTTTCTCCAAATTCTGTGCTAGAAATTTCCTCTTTCTGTCACTCTCTTTGCTTTCCTGCCATGCTCCTTTGCCTTCTGTCATTTCTTTCTATTATTTTCTGCCTTGCTGGTCCATTCTCCTGTATGAGTTCGATAAAGTCCTAAGTACTTTTTCTTAGGATTGATAATTGCGTACATGTATTGAGTACGTTTTTGGCTCTAGGGAGGTGACATATGCGGAAGCACTTTTAGGTAATTCATGCCCGCTTTTATATATGTTTTGGTGTCCTTAGTTATACTTCAATTTGTATTCAGGTGTGATTTTTAACTCCCGTGTGCGATAAATTGGACGGAGTGGTCAACGCCGGGGGCATGTCCTTAGATTCTGTGCGCGAATGCATTGATATGTGTACAATGTACTTCATTATTTTTTTTCCTGTTGAATTTTTGTATGTTTTGAAGTGGTTGTAGCCCTGATATGGCTCTACACAGTCGGCTGGGCTTTAAACAATAGTAACAATAAAACAATAACAATGTCCAATGTAACGTTGAATGCTTGTAGAATTCAACAACCTCGATCATTATACATTTGCCCGACGGGTGCGGTTGTCATATGGGTTAATGTCAGACTTCCAGACAGAAAAAGAGCGGCAACCAACTGGTTAGGCTAATATGTATCGACGAATTTGTAAATAACAAGTATAATAATAACAATAACAACAACATAACAACAACAATGTAATAATAATAATAGTAACAACAACAACAATAATAATAATAATACAATGATGATGATAGTAATAATAATGCTTGTTTGTCCACAGACAGCTTACTCCATCGAATAAAATGTCTATTTTGCTTGATTGATTTCTTCTCATTATTGTATTATTGCAAGGGAGACAGCCCTACCTTCTCTGTCTTGGGACTGCAAAATTATACCTGTGTTCACTCTGCTTGGTAATACAGCCCCTGTTGGTCATTGTGTGTGTGTGTGTGTGTGTGTGTGTGTGTGTGTGTGTGTGCGTGCGTGCGTGCGTGTGTGTGTGTGTGTGTGTGTGTATGTGTGTGTGTGTGTGTGTGTGTGTGAACAAAGAAATAAATATCTAGACCGTACTCCCGTTTCATACTGCATTTCTAAGTATTGCAACCAAGGACTTTCACACCTGCTCTCAATCTTGTCTCGCTGCATAGCGTCCATCTGACAGAAGATCTCTGACACAGTGTTTTGATCCAGCGTGTCGTCATGTTTTTCCTTCTCTCCCCATCCCGTGCTCCTGGCAGTCCCCCAGCCATAGGAAGCCCCTCCCAAAGCCGTGCCGTCTTCCTCATCTTGACAGGGCACGATACGCATGTCCATAGCAGAGTGTGGCCTGGCAGAGGCGAAAGCGCGCGCCATGATGCGGGGTGACCGGACACCTGCACGTACAGCTGCCGTACGTCAAATGTAACACCAGACAATATTAAGTAATAATGATAATCATTTGATTTGTATAACGCGAACAGTCTTGTCAACAGTATCATGCTCACTGCACTTCAGATATTAATAGATCAGTATGTTTTTTTGTTGTTGTTAAATCTAATAACTTTATTGAAGTACGAGTTTCTCTTTTGAACCTTATGTCAACGAAGGTGCTTTTTATTTGCTCAGTTAACATCAGTGGCCAGTCTCTATATGATGGATGGTCTGATTCTGAAAACAATGACCATGATCCTGGCACAATATCATCCAATATTTTTTGCAAATGTTTTTCTCCAGAAGCAGATAAAATAACACAGACGATCCAAAAAGTTTAATCCTACCTGGTGCAGCAGATGCAGGACGTTGGGGCAGGCTATTGTGCCCGACGAGACTGACGTCACGGTAATCCTCGTCCTCGTCTTCCTCCACTTGAAAGTTGTCTTCCTGGTAACCTAACAATTCACGCTCGGCCTTGACATTGCCCTTCAGCTGCAGTATGCTTCGTGGCGCCTTCCTCCTCATGGCTGCGTAGGTGCTCAGATTGCTGTGAGAAGAATTCAGAAAAAAAAACCCACATGTAACTAGTTTAAAGGCCACCACTTTCTTCATTTACCCTGCGTTTATGATTTAATGTTATCCTTAACTGCAATGAACCTCTTCAACAGATTTAACAGATTACTTAAAGTTCATCAAAAATAGAGATTATACAATATGAATGTGGGTAATTTTGACACCAGTTTGAACCACTATCGTACTGGCAGTAAACTGACCACAAAAGTTTGGTAAAATTCGTTCTTAAACAACTGTGAAATAACTACTGTCAGAAAAAGAATAAACAACTGTAAAATAACTACTGTCAGAAAATGCATAGACGTCAGGTACAAAAGAGGCAAAAAAAATCAATTGCCCGCTAACAGTCTGAATACTAACCCAGCTCTGCCCTCAGCCATTTTTCTTACCCAAGCGTCCGCAGTTTGGCATAAGGGCTTTTCATGAAGGCCTTCATTTTGGACGCTGAAGCCTCACGATAATACAAGGCGTCTGGAACACACGGCTTGATCAGAGGTACCCGTCCCTGAAGAAACATGCGCACGAGGGTCTTCTCCTCACCTACTCCAGTACGTTCCTGACTGCCCCCTTTGGCACGAACTTTGGGGACCCTGTCTGCCCCCTGTACACGGCGTTGCTGTGCTGTTGCTGTTGCGTGCAAGCGACTGACGATGGGGAGCTGGGCTGCTTTGGCACTGTGTAAACGAGCTGCCAGTTTCTGTGGACAAATGTGATCTAAATAATCCTGACTGCATTGTCATCATTGCATTTGTACGTAAAGCGGCAGTAGGCCTACGATGGTTTGTGTATTTGTGAGGCTGAGAAACGAAGGATGAATGAAGGGAGGGGAGAAAACAGAGAGAGAGAGAGAGGGAGATGGAGGGAGGGAGGGAGGGACAGAGACAAACAGACAGACACGGAGACATGAGAGAGAGAGGGAGAGACAGACAGACACAGATACATGAGAGAGAGAGGGAAACAGAGAGAGAGACAGACAGAGAGAGAGAGAGACAGAGAGAGAGAGAGAGAGAGTGTGGTGTGTGTGTGTGTGTGTGTGTGTGTGTGTGTGTGTGTGTGTGCATGAGGCATTTATGCCAGTGGGTGTGTGGGTGAGTGGGTTGATGGGTTAGCAGACTGCACATGAACACACACTCTATATGTGGATATGCTATTTAAAAATGGCTTTTAAAATGATTGTGGAATACTATCAATATCATAGATCATTCTTATAGAGCTCTACTCTCCCACCTCATTTAGACTCACTGAGCATTACACATAACTTTGTCAGTGAGTGTGTGGGTGAGTGGATGGGTGGTTTAGCAGACGGCATTTGAACACATGCTCTATGTTTGGATATAACACTTAGATCATGGTATTTAATCAAATAAAATGATTGCCATTCGGTTTGTAAACAAAGTGACTGATGACTGGGTCCTAATGGGTCATGCAACGCATGGACAGCCCCCTTTTGCTTGAAGAAATGACTGTCGATTGGCGTCGGGAGCTTGGGAGGTGAGTGTCCCGAGAGTGGCGGGGCATTGGTGCCCCGGGTCCCATCCACACCCACGTCGTGTTTCTTGTTAACTTCTTGTTAACTTCTTATGAATCCTGTATATATAGGTCTATTTGCCAAGCTCATGTGGACTCATAGAGTGTAACACATAACCAGACTGTTACATGTAGTGGACACGAAAACCTTAAGCTGTTAGGCGAGTTGGCCACATTCTACTATGTTGTTGCATCTTTGCTGGGCATGCATGCTGAGTTGTTTCCATGTTTTCAAAAGCTTACCGCTGACATGACTTACTGGATCTCCAACGTGAATACTTAATATTCTCGGGAAAAGAGTGGCAGAATGGTTCAGACGTTCGCCTGCCAATAACTAAACTCGAGGTTCCAGGGTTCGTTCCCCGTAGAGGCCTCGACTTTTCTCCTCAGTTTGACAGGAAAATCAAATTGAAAGTCTAGTCCTTCGGAAGGGGATGAAAAACGAGTCGGACCCGTGTGCCTTCTGGCTGCACACGCTAAAGATCCCACGGCAGTTGAAAATCGTGAAGAGCAGGGCATTGCCCGGCTGACTTCGTAAAAAACAGTGGAAAGATAGGTTGATTTCCCAGGTCCTACCCCTTGAAGACCAATTAGCCTACCTGCTTTTCTGAAGTCTTGGTTTGAAAAAAAGTGAATATGAATATGAATTTGAACCGAGGAAGAGGGGATGGGCGCCGCCCTCGTGGTGCTGGCCTCGGGAAAAGTTGGGGTCTCAGCCACTTCACTCCCCTACGACAACAAGGTTACAGAACAATCTAGGTAGGACCTCAGGACCTGGCCAGCTCATGGGTTTATGTGCAGGCTTAAGGCTTGTGCCTTGGTCATTCTGGATCTTCTCCATTATATGGCACCTGTGACGTTAGTGCATATGGAATTCATTCCGAGCGCGGAGACGTCATCTTGAGAAAATGAAAATCAGAAAGCAAAAAAGTTTAATATTCTGCATGAGTATGCACATGAACGGAGGTCTAAACATTGGCATATTTGCACACATGTTCACATGGGAAATAAGAAAAATCTCCACCTTTTACCCGCCAGCCTGAGATGTCTGGGTGGATCATACCCACCTCTTTTCCTAACAATGAATTCTACAACTACTTCTTTCCCTCAGTCTGTGTATTAAAATATTGTAAGGCGGTCTTTGTCGATTGTATACGTATGCCTGGTGCGTGAGTGCTCTTTGATTTGAATTGTCCAGATTTGGCGCCCTATAAATACTGTAATTATTATTATTATTATTATCATTATTATTATTATTGTTATATTATTATTATTATTAGTGTTGTTATTATTATTATAATTATCATCATCATCATCATTAGTAGTAGTAGTAGTAGTCGTAGCAGCAGCAGCAGTAGTAGTAGTAGTAGTATCTTATTATCATTATTATTATTGTCATTATCACCATCATCATCATCATCATTGTTATCAGTATTCTTATTCTTCTTATTATTATCATTGTTGTTATTGTTGTTGTTATTGTTGTTGTTGTTGTTGTTGTTATCATTATCATTATTACAATCATCATCATCACTATTATTACTATTATTTCTACTATCATTATTATTATCATTATTGTTGTTCTTATTGTTACTGTTTTTGTTATTATGATGATGATTATTATTATTATTGCTATATTAGTACAATTGTTATTATACCTAGGACATTTCCACTAAAGATCCGACGTTTACCCAATGACTACAGTAATCACCATCCCTCTGTCTGCCATGCCGGACATGTGTTGACACCCTGAAGGCCTACACAGGCCATGAAGCATTCGGCAGTACACAGTTCTACAGCAATGCAAAACGCCTTGGATCATCCCATTTGTTTATTTATTGAGTTCCATCACTACTTACTTAAGCTTGATATTGTACTAATTGATATAATTCGGCCCGAGAGGTCCGTAGAGTCATTTTGGAAGATATGCTTTGCCAAGTCTACTGAATGTTGAAAGCTTCCTTGCAGAGGACGATGACAGAAAAATCAGGTCGTTCTCAACTGTGTGGATATTGTTTTTTTGTTTTTGTTTATTTATTTGTTTGTTTGTTTGTTTGTTTGTTTGTTTGTTTGTTTGTTTGTTTTGATCTCATGGGCATTACTCTCTTGCACACACACATACTCTCTCTCTGTTTCTCTGTCTCTCCATATCTCTCTCTCTTTCATACATGTAATACAAACACGTACACGTACCCACGTATGCAAACACATTCTCTCTGATACACACAGACACATACACATACAGACACAACAGACGCAAACACAGACACAAACACAGACACAAACACACACACAAACACACACACAAACACTCACTCACACACACAGACGCACACAAACACACAGACACGCACACACACACACACACACACACACACACACACACACACACACACACACACACACACACACACACACACACACACACACACCTGACAGACGTGTTGCAGAAGGAGGCGCACTGTGTGTGGATGTTTCCTGGTCACCAGACGTTCATAGTTTTTGGCGTTGAGCACGAAGACCTCTGTGGTGGCCGTGGACACTACTGTGGCCAGATTGGTGTCCAGCTCCAGGACCATCTCTGTGTCGCCTGCACACAGAATCAAAGCATGGATTAGAACAAATCTATTGTTATTGAAGGCATCTGATGGTGCTACTTATAAATATATACGCTGTGGAATTATATCTATAATATTGTGAGCAGTGGTTGTATTGTATACAATGATTAAAATCGCAACAGTGATGGCAGCAATAGCACGTTTGAACAGAACTGGAGAAGCGGTACTACTAGCGTCACCACACAACCGGGATGTCGTTTTTGACGTGGTGTTAGCCCTGATATGGCTCTAGTAGCCGGCTGGGCTATAAGCAATATAACTTGAAATCGAGCGTCACCACCCAGTATAGACAGTACAAATCACTGGCAGTCTCCATCTTCCTCTACGCATATGAAACTTGAACACCACATGATGAATCAAAGACAGACAAATGATGATTAAGGGCTTTTTTAAGACCAAGGGCATAAGGAAATGGCCTTTTATATCCCACTTCAGTCGTGAGGATCTTTTATTCTGACAGAGGTCGGCAACGGAGTCAGTCAGTAATGGTGGAGCTGGTACATTGATGAAAATCCAGAGGGAACTACAGAAACTGTCAACTTGCCAACAGAAACACATTGTACCATCTACAAGGCAGAAGTCCAGTTCTTGAAGAAAACTGCATCCATGGTCAGCAACACTGACAAGGTCTGACAGCAAGATGTTTTTTGTGCAGATGCCCTGTCTGTCCTCCAGGACATATCTACAGTAAAAGTGACTGAACTACAGCACGCCTTATAGCAAGTTGCACAACACAAAAAACCTTACTGCAAGGGATGGGGATGCCTCATCATCATCATCATCATCATGTGCCATGCCGCATGGTGTTGGCGATCATGGCCCTCCATATGTATTTATCCCTTGTTGCCGCAAGCACATCTTCCTCCCTCTCTGTCCTCAGCCACCCTGCAAGTCCGTCCAGCATTTTCTCCCTGGGTCTGCCTGGTGCTCTCTTTCCCTCCAGCTTTCCTGTTGTGACCAGGTGCTCCAATTCCCCTTTCCTCATAAAATGGCCTATATATGTTGCCTGTCTTTTCCTAATCTTCCTTATGAATGATCTTCTTGTGTCTGCCTCCATCAAGACTGTCTCGTTTGTTTTCTTTGCTGTCCATGGAACTCTCAACATTCTTCTTAGAAACCACATCTCGGCTGCCTTAATCTTGTTCTGGCTTTGCGTGTTGACTATCCACGCCTCACAACCGTATAACATTATCGGTTCTATATAACATTCAAGAACTCTCTTATTGATTGGCATTTGTTGGTAAGAATGCTTTTCATCCTCTTGAATGCTGTTTTGGCTTGTCCGATTCTGCTGGCTATTTCTGATGTGCATCTGCCGTCTGTACAATACAATACAATATTTTATTTATATAGCGCAAAATCTTGATAAAATCAAATCTAAGCGCTGAAACAGACACACACGCACGCACACATACACACGCACGCACGCACGCACGCACACACACACACACACACACACACACACACACACACACACACACACACACACACACACACACACGCATACGGCTATAAATGGGGAGAAAGAATAAAAGCAATGGAAAATTATAGAGAGCATATTATATACAATTATATATTACAATGTGATTCCCCTCCGAGTGGAGACAGGCTGCAGAGGGGATTGAGTGAGGTCAGGATTTTATGCAGAGGAGAAAAGGCGAGTTTTGAGAGCAGACTTGAAGGAGACAAAAGTAGGTTGCTGACGGACTGAGAGAGGAAGTTTGTTCCAGGAGAGTGGACCAGAAACAGAGAAGGCTCGTGGACCATAGGTATTGAGCTTAGTGCGTGGAAAGCGAAAAGTCAGAGGATCGGAGGCAGAGCGGAGGGTACGTGAGGGAACATAGATCTCAAGTAGGCTTGACAGGTAATCGGGGGCTGCGTTATTGAGGCTTTTGTAGCACATGGTGTCTAGTTTGTACTGTATGCGCTTTGATACAGGGAGCCAGTGAAGTTGTGCCAGGAGAGGAGATATGTGGTCAGCTTTTTTCTTTTTGAGTACAAGGCGTACAGCATTGTTTTGAATGCACTGTAGGATGTGAATGGTGGAGGCAGGAAGACCAGACAGGAGTGAATTGCAATAGTCAATGCGAGACATTATGAAGGAGAGAACGAGTTTTGCAGTTGTTTCGACAGAAGGTACTTCCTGATCAGGCTTGTACGATGGAGGTGATAGTAGCAAGATCTGGCAGTTTGAGAAACAAAGTTGTTCATGGAGAGGGTAGAGTCAATGCAGACACCAAGGTTTTTAGCTGAATCGGAAATTGGGACTGATGTGTTACATAATGGGAGAGAAAGAGGAGGCAGCTGAGAAAGTTTCTGAAGGGTGCCAATGAGGATAGCTTCTGTTTTGTCGTCATTAAGCTGAAGTTCATTGTATGTCATCCAGTTCTTAATGTCCGAGGAACACTCAGTGGTGCGAGTCAAGAGGCGCTGTATATTGTCAGGTGAGTCACTGACTTGAAGTTGGGTGTCATCAGCATAGAAGTGGTGTTTTATAGAGTGGGAGTTGATAATGGTGGACAGGGGGGAGGTGTAAAGAGTGAAAAGAACAGGACCAAGGAAGTTCCTTGTGGAACACCACAGGTCAGGTATGCAGGTTGAGAGTAAGTGCCATTAATGAGAACAGTTTGTTTTCTGTTTGATAGATATGAAGTGAACCAGGAGAGAGCAATGTCAGAGATGCCAAAAGTATGATGAAGTCTAGAAAGGAGAATACCATGATCAATGGTATCAAAGGCTGCAGACAGATCAAGGAGTGTGAGGAGAGAGACTTTGCCAGTATCAGTTGCAAGGAGGAGATTGTTGAGAATGTGTAGCAAGGCAGTTTCAGTGCTATGGCACTGATAGTAGGCTGACTGGAAAGGATTGAGGAGATTGTTGGCAGACAGGTGAGAGTTCAGCTGGTTGAGGACAACTTTTTCAAGCAGTTTTGACAAGAAAGAGAGATTAGAGATAGGCCGGTAATTTTTCAGTTCATTTGGGTCTAAATTGTATTTCTTGAGGAGAGGATGAACAATAGCAGACTTGAAAGAATCTGGGACAGTTCCAGTTTGAAGAGAAGTGTTGATGATGTCAGTGATGAATGGGAGGAGAGTAGGGAGACAGTCAGAGTAGAGAGAACCTGGAAGAGGATCCAGTTCGCAGGTTTTGAACGACATGGATCTGATTGTGTTGAGAATTTCTTCTTGTGAGACTGGGGTAAAAGTAGTAAGAGGTGTGCCAGAGAAGGAAGGGTCAGGTGGGCATGGTTGACAGGGTGTCCTGTCAAGCCTGTCACGAAGAGTTTGTATTTTGGTGGTGAAATACTTGGAGAATACAGATGGGAGTTCTTCATTTGTTTGTTTTGTTGGGAGAGGTAAATCTTTTCGTGTGCCAAGGAGATGATTCATGGTTGTAAAGAGTTCTTTTGAAGAAGAAGCATTCAGGATTTTGGTTTGGAAATAGCTTGTTTTTGCAGATGCAATGAGGGTGGATACTTTTGTTTTAGAGGCTTGGAAAAGTTGCATATGTACAGTGAGTTTGGATTTACGCCAGCGGCGCTCTGCTCTGCGGCGGGCACGTTTTGCACAGGCAATCTCATGAGTAGGGGGGCGGTCAGGTAAAAGACGGGTTGTAGCTGGAGCATGAGCGTCCAGAAGATGGTGGAGAGTAGTATAGAATTCATCGGCAAGGTTATGTGACTTTTCAGAAAGGAGACGGGAGGCATCAGATGAAAATGTGGAGAGGTCGATAAATTTGAGATTGCGTCGAGTCACTGTGCGCGTGGTACGGGAAGGAGGAGAAATGTCAAGAGAACAGAGAATTGCAGAGTAGTCAGATGGAAGGGCTGAAGTTAGACGGGTAGAAAGAACTAAGTAGTTGTCAGTAGCTGAATTGTGGTGATCACGAGAAATGATCCAGTCAAGAATGTGACCTTTTTGATGGGTTGGTTCAGAAATGTGTTGAGTCATATTGTGATTGGACAGAGAGTTGATGATATGTCTTGTGTCATAACGGTGAATGTTGTCATAATGGACATTGATGTCACCTAGAATGACGAGATTTCCAGGTAAGAGGCAGTAATAGTCAAGTAGTTGGTCAAAGTCAGAGAGAAACGTGGATGTGGTGAGCTTGTTGGCAGAGCTAGGTGGAGGTCGATAGACACAGGAGAAGGCGATGGGGTGAGGGGTGGATTGGAAGGATACTTCAACGTGCTCGAAAGAAGAATGGGAGAAAGGCAGTGACTGCGAGAAAGATAGGCGGGAGTGGAGTGAGTCGTTGTAGAGGATGGCGATACCACCACCTCGGGATGAGCGATGGAAAGAAGCAAGCCTGTAACCACTCGGAGTGAGACTCGCATGTATAGGTTCATGACCAAGGGGGTTAAGCCATGTTTCTGTGATAAAAGCAATGTCAACATGCTCATCTGCGATAAAATCAGCAATGACATCGGCTTTGCCATCTGTGCATGTTGACTGAGCGTTAAAAAGGCATAGTTTTAGTTTATCAGAGTCACATGGCGGTGGCCGAGATGGAGATGAAGGCAGCACCGACGGGACAGAAGATGAAGGCGACACCAGCGGGACAGAAGACGAAGGCAGCAACGACGGGACAGAAGACGAAGGCGGCACCCACAGGACAGAAGACGAAGGCGGCACCAGCGGGACGGAAGACAAAGGCGGCACCAGCGGGAGAGAAGACGAGGGCAGCGCCGGCGGGACGGAAGATGAAGGCGGCACCGGCGGGACAGAAGGTGAAGGGGCACCGGCGGGACAGAAGGTGAAATGATCGTTCCCAGATATTTAAACTTATCAACCTGCCTCAAGGTTGTGCCGTTTGCTGTTATTTCGCATGAGGGGATTTCATGCTTTTTACTGATTACCATGACTTCCGTCTTTTTGCTATTTAGTTCCAACCCTTTGTTTTTGCTTTCTATTTCTAGTATATTCACAAGGTTTTGTAGGTCTCTTTCATTTTCTGCAATTACCACGGTGTCATCTGCGTAACGAATGTTATTTATCATTTTTCCTCCAACCTTTAATCCAGGGCATTCTTCTAAGTTTCTCATGACGTTTTCGCTGTAAAGTGAAAACAGATCTGGTGACAGAACACAACCTTGCCTAGGGATGCCTACACACTGCAGATGGAGCCGAAGACAACGAAACTGAAATTGGTCCCCCATCAATCCCCACCCCACCCGGTATGTTAATTTAATGTGGCTTGGACAACTTGACAGGAGACCACATCCTCCAGACGTGTCCAAGCTTACAACGCCCTCATGGGTCTACGTGGCCAGAGGACATTCCTTTACATGTCAAGCTGCATAGGACACGATACGATGCAGAAAAAACAACAGATATCGTCCATCACACCAAACTGATGATCTGCCCAGCGAACGAAAAGAAGAAGACCGTACGATCATTGAGTATGTACAAAACATAATCAACTCTTTGATGAACACACACAAAGAGCTCCTGAAAACAAGGAAACCAAGCCAACTTGCTTGATTTGGTCATGACAAACTGCTATGACACACTGTCCAACATCACCTGTCAGGGTACCCTGGAAGGGGGCTGTCAACAAAGCAAGATGGAAGGCAAATATCAATAGACTGAACCAACTTCAGTATGTCTGAATTGCTTGCTACCTTAGAGGCAGAGATGAAGGATCTGGAGAATTTGATCCGCTGATCCGTCTCATTATCCCCGCCTCCTCAAACACACACCACTGAATAACCGTAAAGATTACAGGATTAGAAGAAAAGAATGATATTGCGATTTATTTTTATTATAGTGACGTTCCTTCGTCGATAGAAAGACTAATAGAAAAATGAAACAGAACGACGAAAGAAGCGATCAGACAAAATGGGTTTGAAAGCATATCATGTCTAGAACATGGAACAATTATTTATTTAAGATATAAATGTGAAGTTTGCCCCTAACGCTGAGGTCGTAGGTGAGTGAGATCTCAGAGACCTTTCTCAGGAACAACGTTATGAAAACTTTGTCCATCTCCCCTCCATCGTTGCTGAACTGTTTTCAACCAAGTACCTATTCACAGCTGAGTGGATTGGACGACACGCGCACAGAGGTTTTCTCGAGCTAGACTCAAACCTGTGCAATCAGGTGGGTTGACAACCCTACCCAAAACCCTCTATTAGGTAGATTGACAGCCCAACCTAAAACCCTCAACCAGGTGGATTGACAGCCCAGCCCAAAACCCTCAGTCAGGTGGATTGACAGCCCAACCTAAAACACTCAATCAAGTGGATTGACAGCCCAACCTAAAACACTCAATCAAGTGGATTGACAGCCCAACCCCAAACCTCAATCAGGTGGGCTGACAGCCCAACCCCAAACCTCAATCAGGTGGGCTGACAGTCCAACCCCAAACCTCAATCAGGTGGGCTGACAGCCCAACCCCAAACCTCAATCAGGTGGGCTGACGGCCCAACTCAGAACCTTCCTCCTTTCTCATCCTGGATTTGGGACCACGCAGGCTGAAGGAGAAGACGGAAACAGAACAACAACAACAACAACAACAACAACAACAACAAACTTAACAAAAGAAACAAACAAAACAAAACCTAACGAGAGCTGGTACATATCGTTTTCAGCATCATGTTCCCAGATCACAACAACAACAACAACAACCACAACAAACTTAACAAAAGAAACAAATAAAACAAAACCTAACGAGAGCTGGTATACATCGTTTCCAGCATCCTGTTCCCAGATAATGGAGCTGCTGTGGTGGGGGGGGGGGGGGGGGTCTGTGGCAACCTACCAATAACCTCGTTCTGTTGCAGACAACACAGGTCCACGCTGCGTCTCCTCATTCTCTGTTCGGCAGCAGCATAGCCCTCCTGACGGCGGACCTCGATCTGGGCGTGCGTCTTACGGGCTCTGGGCGCTCTGGCCTTGTCTCTGACCGGGGGTTTTCTGTGGGAGAAGGAAACACACCACCTCGTCTGTTCATTTTCAGCGTACAGATCTGATTTTACAGATGTGTCATTACTGACGTGGAAATTTGAGATATTTATGCCCTTTCACACACACTCATTCACACGCACACACACACGCACACACACACACAGGCACACACACACACACATGCCCGGGCACGCACACACACACGCACACACGCACACACACACACACACACACACACACACACACGCCCGGGCACGCACATACACACGCACGCACGCACGCACGCACGCACGCTCACACGCACGCTTACACGCACGCACCCCACTCCCCACACGTAAACACACATACATATAAACATATATGTACACACACACACACACACACACACACACACACACACACACACACACACACACACACACACACACACACACACACACACACACACAGAGGCACACTAACACGCACACACTCATATACACGCACTCCACTCCCCACACGCACACACACACACACAACATAAACAGAGATATGTTAATTTATGTATGCAAATAAGTCGATTAAAAGTTTTTGTTATTTTAAAAGACGGAATCAAAACAAAAAACAAAACAAAAACAAAAAAAAAACGATTTGTTGGGTCTCCTTATAGTTGTCCTTTTCCTACATCAGACAAAATAAACTGATTTGAAGGAAAAGTACCGTCACTCACTTTGAATCTTTTCGTCTTGCATTTGATGATGTTACGTTCTCTGTGTACAAACACAATGGAGAGAGGCCGTCTGGTCGGAATTGAGCGCCTGTTTTGTTAAGTTCATTGAATACGCAATCGTATTCGATTTTTATACGTTTCCTATCTTAGTCTACAGCGAACAGTAGATATGATTCAGATAAGGGCAGTTTCAGACCATGTTTGTGGCCAAGCCACCATAGTTTATTTAAGGGCTGTCAAATCAAACATAAAATTACAACCAAAGTCCATCAGCTCATGTTAAAATGCAACATGAAACAAATTGTTACTTCAACCAAAACAGTAATTTCTCATGACGTGGGAGACAAGAAAGCAGTTCTGTAATGATATGGATTTCAATATGGAAACAAAGTTTAAGAGGCCAGTAAATGGATCTAGAGGAAGACATGTGGTTATTGTTGTTGTTAGTGTTGTTTAAAGCCCAGCCGACTGCATGGAGCCATATCAGGGCTATAACCGCCTCAAAACATACAAAAATTCAACAGAAAAAAAAGGAAAGAAAATTAAGAACACATATCAATGCATTCACGCACATTATCTAAGGACACGCCCTGGCGTTGACCACTCCGTCCAATTTATCGCACAGGGGATTTAAATACATACCTGACTACAAATTTAAGCCGACCTAAGAACACCAAAACATATGTAAACACGGGAATAAGTTATTTAAATTTGCTTCCGCATATCTCACCTCCCTAGAGCAAAAAATGCACTTAATACATGTACCCAGTTATCAATCCTAAGAAAAAGCACGTAAGACTTTATCGAACACATACAGGTGAATGGACCAGCAAGGCAGAAAATGATAGGAAGAAATGACAGAAAGCAAAGGAACAAGGCAGAAACAAAGAGAGTGACAGAAAAGAGGAAATATCTAGCACAGAAATCCCAGAAGGTGGGTATACTATTATACTGAAAGAGCTCCCGGCATCTCCACAGGAGGAAGCCAGGCGAATGGACTGGAAATGGAAATCAGATCAAAAGAACCGTATCAACAACATGATTGCAAACAACACACCCACAATCACTCACCACACACACACACACACCACACACACACACACACACACACACACACACCACACACACACACACACACACACACACACACACACACACACATACACACACTCACACACACAACACAACACACACAGCTCACATACAGTGACAAAGAAAGGAGACAGCAGGTAGATACAGAAAGAGAAGAGAGAGAAGCAGAGGTAGAAGAGAGAGAGAGAAGAGAGAAGAGAGAGAGAGAAGTGAAGAAGCAGAGAGGAGAAGAAGATAGACAGACAGAAAGAGATAGAAGGGAGAGGGGGGTAGAAAGACAGGGGGAGAGAAGAGGAGCGGAGAGTGAGAGAGAGACAGATATACAGAGACAGAGATAGGAATGGAGTGAAAGAGAGAGATGATTTAACGAGGACCCATGATAAGATATCTCCTGAGGCTCCAAAGCCAGGAACGACATGGAGCAGGATGGAGCCAGTTTGGGTTATTTAAAGTAAAACAGAAATGTACTTAGCACAGAGAGGGCAGATGATGGCTAACAGAACCTGAATCTAACGGTCACTGACTTGTTGGCTGTGATCAGAGGATCGGGAGGAGGCTTCAGCAGAGCTGGGTACTGTGTCTCGTGTCGACTGGGCTCCATACACACTCTGGCTTGACCACTGATCAATCAATCAATCAATCAATCAATTAATCAATCCATCCATCCATCCATCCATCCTCTACCCATTCATCCATCCATCCATTCACCAATAAATCAGTCAGTCAGTCCATCCGTCAGTCTGTCAGTCCGTTAATCAATCAATCAATCAATCAACCAATCATTCAATCAATCAGTCTGTCAATCAACCGATCAACCAACCAACCAACCAACCAACCAACCTACCAACCAATCGATCAATCATCATTCATTCAATCAGCCGAATTCATGAATAACCGACCATCAGCCAGTAAACCAACAACAAACCAACCAGCCAGCCAGCCATCCGATCGATTAACAAACAACTCAATATATGAGAAAAAGGTACTTGACCGTTTGAATGTACTATAAGCGAATCGAAAGGTTTATAAACGAATTAATGAATGAAGAAATGAGCAAACGAACACATGAATGGACGACCGAACGAACAAAATGCAAGAATGTGTTCATCATTAATGAATTCATTCACCTACCGTTTAAAACTGGACCCTCAACTTTCTCCATCTCCAACACACACACACACACACACACACACACACACACACACACACACACACACACACACACACACACATACACACACACACACACACACAAACACACACACATACGCATGCACGCACATACACATACCACTACACAACACAACACAACAACACCCCACTCCACAACACAACATAGCACACACAACACAACACAACACTACACAACACAAGAACACAACAAAAGAACACAACACAAGACAACACAACACAAGACAACACACACACACACACACACACACACACACACACACACACACACACACACACACACACACACACACACACACACACACACACACATACAAACAACACAACACAACACAACACAATAAACCAACACAACAAACACAACACACACACACACATACACACACACACACACACACACACACACACACACACACACACACACACACACACACACACACACACACACACACACACACACACACCACACACACGCACCTTTAGTTCAGATAAAATATTGAAGAAAGTTATTTCTCGTGTTTCCACCCCAAACCGTCCGCAGGTCATAAGCCATGCACAGTCCGAGTCAAAACGATATGTCGGTTTGCTTGACTCATAATTAATTCAAAACAAGTATGACTGCCCGCGTTCAAGCAAACAGGAACCAGGAAAAAAAAACAAGAAAAAAGAATAAGAACGCTTATTTAATACAACCAGACAAGACATGCCCAAACTTTCGGCCAGTTGGCCTTTGTAAAAGCGCACGATCACAAACAAACAAACACCAAATACAAAAATAAGGAGAAAAAGACTGAAACTTTGTCAGTTTATTCCTTTTCTCACACTGGACGGAGCAGCAGGAGAGCTTCAGCCTTTTTCTCGTAATTTTTGTATCTGGTGTTTGTTTGTTTGTGATCTTACGCTTGACAAAGGCCAGTTGGCCAAAAATTTGTGTCTGTCTTGTCTGGTTATATTAAACACACGTTCTTATCTTATTCTTTTTTTCTTCTTTTTTTTCGTGTTTTTTTTTCTGGTTCCTATGATTAATTATTTGCCGACTGTGTGGTTGTGTTACCTGAGGATAAAGACAAGGCCGTGGGCAGGCTGTCCCTGCCTCATGATGACTGAGCCGTACGGGTGTACCTCCTTCATCAGACTCATTTCCAACAGTCGTCGGAGCTTCACCGTCCACGAACGGAAGAGAGAGCTGTGTTCAACGAAGTCTACTCTTTCTCTGTATGCCGCCTCTTCCTTGGCCTGGACAGAGAAGTGATATATATTTTTGTCCCATTTTCTAAGCCACCTTCATGGCCACAGAAGCTGGCACAATTTTTACAATGCGGTGATGATGATGTCGATGAGGATGATAATCATGATGCTATGGACTTCCATCTAGGGTTGAGACTGTGTGACAGGTTTTACTATCATAAAATATCTTGGCGTCTACCAGGCTCGAGAGATACAGACACATGTGGTGGTGGTGGTCAGAAGATTT
>CM060308.1:23432339-23434839 GCA_030674185.1 Monoplex corrugatus | reverse complement strand
TGTTTCGAGTACCCGTCTGCTCTCTGTATATGCTATCGTCTGATAACACACACACACACACACACACACACACACACACACACACACACACACACACACACACACACACACACACACACACACACACACACACACACACACATACACACAGACAGAGAGAGAAAGAGCGTGTTACTAGTAATATGTTTTTAACATTGGTGAGGGCTGTAGGAAAATGTAAACTTTCAAGGCGGAGAGGGTGAAAACAGTGTAAGAATATCGGACACACCACCCAAAGAAAGTCTTGAGGGGGAAGGGGATGGGGGGGGGGGGAGTATGTCTGCTGTTGGATTCACTTGAAAGTTGGTAGTAGAATGGAACAGAATGTTTTGTGTCAAAAAATTACTGGACGTACAAAACATGGACAGAAAATGAAAATCGGCCTATGGAACTGAATGAGCAAGTAAAACACGTCCCTGTGAATATACATACATACGTACACGCTTGCGCACACGCACGTGCACACACACACACACACACACACACACACACACACACACACACACACACACACACACACACACACACACACACACATACATTCATCTCCCCAATCTACATTGACACTAAAATTCACAAACCGTTCTTTGGTAACTTAGCGAGTGATTAATTAAGACTACTCAAACAGATGCAGATGGTGTGGTATTAAGGACACGGATCAATGGACCGGATTTTCGACGAGAAATAGGATTGACCAGCGTGGCCACTTCAAAGCAAAGCCTTGCTTGACCTGTTGTTGTAAACGCCGTCTTACTCTTTGTGTGTTAGATCCTCCGGTAATGCGCATGCTTCCTTTTCCTTCGGCTGGAGAGGCGGGCAGGGCAGGGACAGATTGTACAGTATGTACCTTGCATGGAATCACCTGGACTTTGGGGCCAGAATAAGAAAGAGTCTGTTATGTGAGAATATCGGGCACACTCCCCACATGGAAAATCTGGTATTACGTGTACGCCATCGTTCTTGCTGAGGGGAAAGGGGCTGACCTGTTGGACTCACGTAGTTGAAGGAGAAAATGTATGTTTCATCGAAGGATCGGATATGCTTGATAACAATAATAATGATTAGAAGAAGAAGAAGAAGAAATAAATGAATGAATGAATAAATGAATGCATGAAAGAATCAATAAATGAATTAATAAATATATAGATAAATAAACGAACAAAGGAAAATACACGGCATGTAACTGGATGAAAACACACACACACACACACACACACACACACACACACACACACAACACCACACACACACACATACACACACACACACACACACACACACACACACACACACACACACAAGCACACACACACACACTCGTTAGAATCACCAGAAAAAGCCACCTAAAACACTAAGATCGCTTCTGGACAAACAAACAAGAAAACATTTGAAAAAACCATCAAGAGTCAAGCATATACATTTTTGAATTAAAAGCTAACACGTAAACTGTACGCTTTACTGCGCCAAAATGAAATGATACAGAACAAACGGAGCCCATAACAAAATGTACAATATATCAGCCAACCCCAGACATTGAGACATGTTTAGTTTAGCTCGCATGCCTGTATGCACGTGATTCTGACCTACGCTGTGCAGGCAAAATAATATTGCTTCACAATCTTCATATTGCCACGTAGGTGGGGAGGAAAGAAAGAGCTAAAAAATTGCAAGGATTTCTTGAAAATATACAGGTAAATGGACTGGTAAGATGAGGAAAAAAAGGAAAGGAAGAAGAGATAGAAATAAAAGAAACAGACAATCATCATCATCATCATCATCATCATCATCATCATCATCATCATCATCATCATCATCATCATCATCATGTGCCCTGCCGCATGGCGTTGACGATCATGGCCCTCCATATGCATCTATCCTTTGTCGCTGCAAGTACATCTTTCACCCTCTGTCCTCAGCCACCCTGCAAGTCTGTCCAATATTTTCTCTCTGGGTCTACCTGGTGTTCTCTTTAAATCATGGCCAGCCAAAGCAAGGAAATGAAAAGACAATCAAAGGAAGAAAAAAACAGTCAAAGGAAGAAAAAGACAATCAAAGGAAGAAAAAGACAGTCAAAGGAAGAAAAAGACAATCAAAGGAAGAAAAAGACAATCAAAGGAAGAAAAAGACAATCAAAGGAAGAAAAAGACAGTCAAAGGAAGAAAAAGACAATCAAAGGAAGAAAAAGACAATCAAAGGAAGAAAAAGACAGTCAAAGGAAGAAAAAGACAAAGACAATCAAAGGAAGAAAAAGACAATCAAAGGAAGAAAAAGACAATCAAAGGAAGAAAAAGACAGTCAAAGGAAGAAAAAGACAATCAAAGGAAGAAAAAGACAGTTAAAGGAAGAAAAAGACAATCAAAGGAAGAAAAAGACAATCAAAGAAAGAAAAAGACAGTCAAAGGAAGAAAAAGACAATCAAAGGAAGAAAAAGACAATCAAAGGAAGAAAAAGACAGTCAAAG
>CM060308.1:23372339-23424839 GCA_030674185.1 Monoplex corrugatus | reverse complement strand
TGACCTGTACAAACATTATAGATTGACTCTTTCTCTACACCGGGTCAAGCCACTTGACCCTTTTTTAATAGGTACAGTACCATTACCACAGCCAGAGTTAAATCAAGCAGTGTGAAAAAATCACATGTACGACTTCCTGCCTTGATTTCTCGAATAGTTTCCTCGTGTTACAGTTGGCTACTGGTGGGTGGCATGTTTAAATACAGACCTTAACAGTCGATGGATTTGACCAGTCCACACTCTACTTTCTGTATTTACTTTCTTGTTTTGTTCTCTGTTGGGTGGTTTATTTTATGGGAGGTTTGTTAGGTCATTTCCAACATGTTTAATCAGTAAACAGTTTATACAACTTTACTGTTTAAGTTAAGGAGTAGGTTGTGGGGAGAAGAGTCGCGGGTACTCATACACTCGTTTAGTCCTTGGTGACTGTTCATACAGACGGTCACTAAACAGCCAGGACTTGGTGCTCGTTGAGATTAGGAGCCTGTATTATGTAGTGTTGTAACAGTCCTACTGAAATATGACATTTGATCTCCTTGACTTCCAAACGGTGTGTTGTCAAATTATAATTCATTCTGTTGACTTTTCATTTTGCTCCGGCTTGTGATTCAACAGATTTGTCAGTGTAGGGGGTCGTGGCCTCGTGGTTACAGCGGTCATCTGGGAATTGAGACGTCCTTGAGTTCGAGTCCCGACTGAAACAAGGATTGCCCCTGTCCTTCTGAAGACTTTGAGTGATGATCTAGGCGCTATCCTTTCGAGCAAGACGATAAACTCAGGTCATGTGCCCATGTGGCGCGTGTAGAACAAGGCAGGGTAACAAAGATGTCCCCGGCAAAATTCTGTGGACTATCCACTTTGACAAGTAAACACATGTACAAATCTTCCACGATTCTATCCCCTGTCACTGCAAGCACATCTTCCATCCTCTCTGTCTTCAGACACCCTGCAAGTCCGTCAAATATTTTCTCCCTGGGTCTGCCTGGCGCTCTCTTTCCCTCCAGCTTTCCTGTTGCAACCAGGTGCTCTAATTCCCGTTTCCTCATACAATGTCCTATAAATGTTGTATGTCTTTCCCTAATCTTCTATATTTATGATCATCTAACGTTTTTGTAATGTAACAAAACAAGACAGGTGCACATTTTCGGTCAACTGGCCTTCGTCAAGCGTGTACACACAACAAAGAATGCATGCACAACACTTAGCGGGAAAAAACAGTAGATAACTTTGTATGCACAACACTTAGCGGGGTGGGGGGGTGGGGGTGGGGGGGGAACAATAACCAACTTTGTATGCACAATACTTAGCGGGGGAAAAACAATAGACAACTTTGTATGCACAACACTTAGCGGGGGAAAAACAATAGACAACTTTGTATGCACAACACTTAGCGGGGAAAAAAACAATGGAAAAAACAATAGACAACTTTGTATGCACAACACTTAGCGGGGAAAAACCAATAGACAACTTTGTATGCACAACACTTAGCGGGAAAAACCAATAGACAACTTTGTATGCACAACACTTAGCGGGGAAAAACAATAGACAACTTTGTATGCACAACACTTAGCGGGGAAAAACAATAGACAACTTTGTATGCACAACACTTAGCGGGAAAAACAATAGACAACTTTGTATGCACAACACTTAGCGGGAAAAAACCAATAGACAACTTTGTATGCACAACACTTAGCGAGGAAAAACCAATAGACAACTTTGTATGCACAACACTTAGCGAGGAAAAAACAATAGACAACTTTGTATGCACAACACTTAGCGGGGAAAAAACAATAGACAACTTTGTATGCACAACACTTAGCGAGGAAAAAACAATAGACAACTTTGTATGCACAACACTTAGCGAGGAAAAAAACAATAGACAACTTTGTATGCACAACACTTAGCGGAGGAAAAACCAATAGACAACTTTGTATGCACAACACTTAGCGGGGAAAAAACAATAGACAACTTTGTATGCACAACACTTAGCGAGGAAAAACAAAACTACAAATTAGACCAACTTTGTATGCACAACACTTAGCGGGGAAAAAAAACAATAGACAACTTTGTATGCACAACACTTAGCGGGGAAAAAACAGTAGATAACTTTGTATGCACAACACTTAGCGGGAAAAAACAATAGACAACTTTGTATGCACAACACTTAGCGGAAAAAAAACAGTAGACAGCTTTGTATGCACAACACTTAGCGGGGAAAAAACAGTAGACAACTTTGTATGCACAACACTTAGCGGAAAAAAAACAGTAGACAGCTTTGTATGCACAACACTTAGCGGAAAAAAAACAGTAGACAGCTTTGTATGCACAACACCTGGCGGGGAAAAACAGTAGACAACTTTGTATGCACAACACTTAGCGGAAAAAAAACAGTAGACAGCTTTGTATGCACAACACCTAGCGGGGAAAAACAGTAGACAGCTTTGTATGCACAACACCTAGCGGGGAAAAACAGTAGACAACTTTGTATGCACAACACTTAGCGGGGAAAAACAGTAGACAACTTTGTATGCACAACACCTAGCGGGGAAAAACAGTAGACAACTTTGTATGCACAACACTTAGCGGGGAAAAACAGTAGACAGCTTTGTATGCACAACACCTAGCGAGGAAAAACAGTAGACAGCTTTGTATGCACAACACCTTGCGGGAAAAAAACAGTAGACAGCTTTGTATGCACAACACCTTGCGGGAAAAAAACAGTAGGCCTAGACAACTTTGTATGCAAAACGCTTAATGGAAAAAAAACAAAAACAAAAAAAAACAGCAGACAACTTCCCAAACGGAGAAACTGGAGAACTCCTACATATTTGTGCGCCCGTGGAAACTGAAACAGCGACCGAAAAGTTCTGTCTGTGCTTTTTAAATATATAATGAAAAAGTTTGAAAATGGCAACAGACTTACTTGTCTCCAATTTGTCCTTGCTTAATGATGACGTCATCAGTAGTGGCTTTTTCGTAGGAGCAGTGACGCAATATATCCTTCAATGTATCTGAAACATAATCGCATATGAAACATTGTTTAGTAGGCTATGTAGTGTTAGTATGAAGTGAATATATTTGTCCGTTCTTCATTGACTTTTATTTAACATAGCACATAAATCCGTTTTTACATCAGCTTATGTTTAGGCCTACACAGAATTAATGTTTCATAATCAAGCTAGGTTAAAAAAAAAAAGGTCTTCTTAATAGATCCTCACCTATCATTCCGTATGCCAAAAGCATAATCTGCTCAGTTTTTTGGTTGTGTGTGTGTGTGTGTGTGTGTGTGTGTGTGTGTGTGTGTGTGTGTGTGTGTGTGTGTATGTGTGTGTGTGTGTGTGTGTGTGTGTGTGTGTGTGTGTGTGTGTGTGTGTGTGTGTGTGTGTGTGTGTGGTCTTTGATAAAAAAAAAAAAGGGTGGGGGGGGGTGATAAGAGGAGGAGTGAAGAGAATATTTGAAAATTGTCAATTTTGAACTTGAGAAAAGATGATCCAGAAAACAACTGTTTTGAAGAGGGGAAGGTAAAACTAACAAATAATGTTACCATAATTAACGATTTAAACAAACAAACTAACAAACAAAATTGATAAATATCTGGAAGAAACGAAGAAAAAATAAAACTAACAATTGACTAACCATAACAGTGAACAAGTGAAATAACATTTTAAAGGTAATTCGCTATAGGACTTTTTGACAGGCTAACAAAAAATTCATACAGTAATGATGATGAGGCAAATATATCAGAAACTGTACTCATAGATAGTGTTGGAATATGTCGTTTTACCTTTAACGCAAGAAAGAATATGACTATGTGTTATCTTCTTTCCACACAGACATACTATGTTCTTGGTGTATTTTGTTTTGAATGCATCAAGTTTCCATCTATACATAAGGGATTGTATAATTCTGCTGGCATGAAGCTGCTTAAGTATTTTGCTAACTTCAAAGTTCATGTGACATTTATCATACTTTTTCTGTTTTAATTGGAACTGCTTCCAGACGTAGTTGTCTACTAAAGTGTAATTCTCGTGCAACGAGAGAGAAAGCTGGATATTGTTTGAATCTGGTGAGTTATTAGCTCCCCGTTCGGCAGCCCTGTCAACTTTATCATTATAACGAAAAGAACTATGAGAAGGTATCCAGCAGAAAGTAATATCAGTGCCTCTTAAAGATAAATTATGAATCAAGTGACTAATTTCCAGAATCATTTCTGATCTTGTTTGTAATTTTGATAATTCAAGAGCCTGAAGTACTGATTTTGAATCAACGCAAAAAAGTGTTTGAAAAATTGTCCTAGGAAGACTTATCATAAAGTTTAAAGCCATTAATATTGCAAAGAGTTCAGCTGTAAAGACAGATTTATCAAGTCCTATGTAGAAAGATTTTTCAATTTTGAGAGCAGGTATTAAAAACGCTGAGCCTGCTTTTCTTTCAATTACTGATCCATCAGTGTAAATTTTCAAATGATCGGAATATAAGTCGTCTATATGACATTTAATCTGACTTGCCAGTAAGTTTATATTGTCTCCTTTTTTTAAATTAGTGTGGTGTACGTCAAATTGTGCTCTTTGGAGTTCCCAACTGGGTACTGGCGAAAAGGAAGGTCTTATAGATACAGGATCTACGTGTAGATCAATTCCTGAGCCTTTCATGACGTCAGATGTGTATGTTGCAAGAGTGACCTGTGAAGATATTGATTTAGCTCTTTTTGGAAAGTCGGTATCTGATCTCAGTTTAATTTCTGTTTCAGAGATGTTTTCTACGGTGGTGTGTCTTAACAAAAATTTAGTAGAAGCGACTTTCCTTTGCTCATCAAGTGGCAACAGTTTGATTTCATTATATGTGCGAAGACAGGAAGCATGCATTGGAAGACCCAGTGCAAGTTTGAAACCTTTACAATCTATGCTCTGCAGTTTTTTCAGTAAGTGTTTTTGTGCACTGAAGAAGATTTCTTGGGCATAAGTTAATTTAGATCTAACAAGCGATTTACAAAGATGAACAAGTGTTGATGAATCTTGACCCCATGCCTGTTTGCGAACTATTTTTAAGAAATTTAAACTTTTTTGAGCTTTGGTTAATAAGTATTCAATATGCTGATTCCAAGATAATTTTGCCGTAAGAAAAACTCCTAAGAATTTAATTGACTCATTAAACTGAAGAAGAGTATCTCCCAGTTTGAAAGTGGGAATATTTACTGGGTTAGCTCCATTATTAAATAAAACTATTTTTGATTTTTCCAGGGATAGATGTAACCCATTTTTTACCATGTATCGTGCTATTTTATCAAGTTCTAATTGGTAGCATTTGCGTGTATAATTAATACAGCGGAAAGGAGTTTTCCTTTTCATATTTACATGCATCCACATGCATAAATCGTCAGCATATTGAGCTAAAACTACATGCTTAGATACTTTACTGGGTAAGTCATGCATTAATATCATGAAAAGAAGGGGAGCTATAACGGATCCCTGAGGGATACCCATTTGAAGAATTCGTTTCGTGGAATATACATTTTCAATCCTCGTTTGAAATACTCTGTTTTCTAAGAAACACTTAACATAGTCAAAAATGTGACCTGTCAGCCCAATACTTTTAAATTTAAAGAACAATCTGGAGTGCCAAACTTGATCGTATGCTTTCGTTATATCAAAAAATGTAGCTAAAACACATTGACGTCTTGCAAATTGTTGTTTTATGTTAGTAGTTAGCTTTGTTAGGATTTCTACTGGTGACCTGCCTTTTCGAAATCCTGCCTGATTTACTGGTATTATTTTATTCTTTTCACAATAGTGCATCAGTCTCTTTAAGATTATTTTCTCCATTAGTTTACATACGTGTGATGTTAATGCAATTGGCCTGTAGTTTTTCAGATCGGTATTACATTTACCTGATTTTAGTACAGGAACCACTATTGTTTCTTTCCAGTTGTTGGGCATTTCCCACTATTCCAGCATTTTTGAAATATGTCATGTAGCAAAATTATAAAATTTTCTGGTAAAATTTTCAGCATCTCATTGGAAATTGCATCTAGTCCAACTGACGTTTTTTTACTTGGAAGGGACTGAATGGCATCTTTTAATTCTTGAAGTGTGAGTGATGCATTTATGTAGTGAGTATTGTCAGAGGCAGGATCCTTATATACATCTTTCTTTTCTTCTCGTTCCCTATAGTCTCTACTAGAGACAGGAAGTCCTTCTACACGACAGGTCTCAGCAACACGTGTGCAAAAGCTTCTGCTTTTTCCAGTGAGCTAGGAAAAGGGTTATTTTCTAGCTTTACTGGAATTGATGGCAACTTAATCCCGTTTTTCATTAATTTTAGTTTTTCCCAAATCTTTATCATGTCTTTGTGGTCATTTACTTCACATTTACAAAAAGACGTCCAGTGTTGTTCTTTGGCTTGCTCTATGATTCTGTTACACTTAATGTTGGCACTTTTCATCGCTGTATGATTTTCAGGTGACCTGTTTGCTAAATAGATTTTGTATTTTTCTTTCTTTTCGTTCACTGCCTTTTGACAATCCTCATTCCACCAGACATTTCCATGATGTTTTCCTATTTTCCTGTAAGTTTTGGAATTGAAATGTTAGCAGCTCTTAACAGTGAGTTACAGAAAACTTCGTACATGTCGTTTATGTTCATTGCTTCAGATAGATCTGTTCTTGTCTTTTCAAGGATTGCCTTAAAACTGATCCAGTCTGCGTTTTTATAATTAAACTTGGGTAAACTATCTTGTGGTATGGCGTCTATTTCAGTAGTATGGTTTAGGGTAAGACGTATGGGGATGTGATCTGATCCCAACAAGTCATCCTCTGTTTGCCACATGGCGTTTGGGGCTACGGATGGTGAGATTAAAGTGAGGTCGATAGCTGTGGGTCTGTGGGTTGGTATATCGGGGATCCGGGTAACGTGTCCGTTATTAAGTAAATATAAATTGGAATCTACAATATTTTCGATCAACCTGTTGCTTGTTATGTTTGTACAATACTTTTCCCAAAATGGGGCATGTGCATTAAAATCACCTCCAATTATCCACTTGTCGTCCTGATCTTGAAAGTGTCTTAACCATTCAGTGTTCACAGAGTCTGGGCCTCTTGGTAAGTATACAGAGGCCATATTCAAAACTAACGATGAGGAAAATTTTATAATGATTGCACATGATGAAATAAATGCGGTAGATTTTGGTACTGGCGATGTTCGTTCACAATAGTTCAGTCCTTCACGAACATATATAGCTGTTTGTATACGGCCACCGTCATTTACAGAGTCACATATTGGTGGATAATAAAAACCGGATATTTTAGGTAATTTGGTTTTGATGGTATTCAGCGACTGTAGAAGCATGACATGGACGTTTTTAGAAGAGAGATAGTTACTCAAATATGAGATGTTTTTAACAATGGAACGAGTGTTCCACTGAAAAATGGGGGTCGGCCCGCTATTTCGCGGGGCCGCTATTGCGTGGGAAAGGTGTCAGTCACGTGATTAGAAATTCCCATGTCACATCACAAGAAATTCACTTGATTGTTTATACTTTTGTAGGTCCGTGTAAATGGTGTGTGTCTGGGTTTTTAGACTGCTTTTACCTTTGTAAATGTGCTATATGAAAAAAGTCATTATTGTTATTGTTCTTCCATAGCTTACTCTCCAATGAGAAAGTGCAAGTACAACAGAAAGTAGATTTTCCAAGAAATCAGTAACACCCCCACGGAACGGCTGCTCGGTAGGCCCCGTCACCTTGGCAACTATTCCGCTTCTTATAGATGATATGTTCTTCGGTCGCGCAATAGCGGCCCCGCGCAATAGCGGCCCAGCCCCGAAAAATGTTGATATCACTTACTACACACGTCTTCATGAGGAACGGTTGATAAACTTTAGAACAATATGGTAAGTTTAGATAATTAAATATTCATTTAACTTGGAATCAAAAGGTACAAATAGCATAAAAACGAAGTAGGTAAACAAGTAAATAATTAAGTAAAACAATATAGTTGAGAGCTGAACGAAGAGGAACTGAATCTGGGCTGAATCTAAAATGACCAGGGAGAGAAGAAAAACTGAGAGTGGAAGCCGGGTCTTTGTTGATGTCGTTGCCGGTTTGATCTCCTCCTCGGTTTTTCCCAGAAAAGCTGATGGATTTGCCTCCCTAAGTTTCTGGCCAGAACGCTCGCCCCTCTGGTGGTTGGATGGACGTCGTCCTGGCTGACTTGAGTGTGACTGATAGTTTGGAGATTATCATTGTTGACATAGTTGACACTTGCTGCTTTTAGGAGTCGCGCTTTTGTCAGGGCATTAAGAAGCTCTCTTTTAACGTTTAGGTGTTTGTCCCTCACAGGAGCGACCTGACTGACCACTACCTTAGCTTTCGGAAATTGTGTGTTGATGATTTTTACATATATTTCTAGGTTTATGCTACATTCAGTGGGCTCCTTTGTTTTCAAATCTGTAATCCCCACATGTAGAACAACACAGTCAGGTTCAGGTGTCAGCTCTTCTTTGGATTTTTCAATGGCTGTCTTACTTGTGCTATGTCATCCTTATGCACAATGAAATATTGACAAAACATTATACAAAATATAAAATCGCAAACGATGTAAAATGACATCATTACACAATTGCATAAATAGTTGAGTAAAATGAGAAAAAAAGAAAAGAAGGGGAGGGGCAGAGGAGAGGTATGAATCTAACTGATGAATGAATCCTGACCATATATATATGTCATTGGTTTGTTTGTGCATGATCATCAATGTACATGTATATCTTGCATGTATATATACATAGATAAATATGCACTAACATTCACGACAGACACCCAAATCACAACATTAAGTGTTTGTAAATACAAAATGGCCGGAAACCATTATTGAACAAATGAAATCAAAACTAAATTAACAAAAAGATCAAACTTGAAATGAATTCCACTCACACATGCCGAGGCTGTCTATTAATTAACAGTCAAGCAAGCAATCAGTCTGATGGGTTTGTAAACAGTAGTAATTATTTAACCAAGCAATCAGTCTGATAGGCCAATCCATCAATCAACAGGAATGAAATATATACATGTAAATGTGTTGTGTGGTGCTTCATATTGTGACATTGTGACTTCTTTTGTCGAACCGAGTCCTAAAACGAAAAGAAAAAGGATCATTGTCCTATTGTAGCCGGTAATCAAGTCTTATTGGTTTTTATCAATATCAAGTCTTATTGGTCTTTATCAATATCAAGTCTTATTGTTTTTATCAATATCAAGTCTTATAGTGTTTTTTTTTATCAATATCTAGTCTTATTGTTTTTATCAGTAAGAAATCTTATTGTTTTTAATCAATAACAAGTCTTATCGGTTTTTGTCAATATCTACTCTTATTGATTTCATCAGTATCAAGTCTTATTGTTTCTTTTTTTTTATCAGTATCAAGTCTTATCGCTTTTTGTCAATATCTAATCTTATCGTTTTTTATCATTATCAAGTCTTTTTTTCTTTTTTTTTAATCAATGTCTAGCCATCTTTTTTTCATCAGTATCAAGTCTTTTGTATCAATATCAAGTCTTATCGTTTTTATCAGTATCAAGTCTTACTAGGTTTTTTAAATTTTTTTATCAGTATGGTCTTATTGTTTTTATCATGATCTAGTCGTATTGTTTCTATCATTATCAAGTCTTCTTGTTTTTATTAATCAGCCGATCAGCCAAGTCTCGTTGTTGTTATCAATCAATCAAGCAAGCAAGCAAGCAAATCTGATCGTTTTTATCAAGCAATCAATAAATCAAGCAGGTCTTGTTTTTAATTAAGTAAACAAGTGTTATTGTTGATGTCAATCAACGAATCAGATTTGATTTTTTTTTCATCAATTGTATTAATGAAGCCTTATAGTTTTTATCAATCAGTCATTTTATTGTTGATGTCAATCAACGAATCAGATTTGATACTTTTTTCATCAATTGTATTAATGAAGCCTTATAGTTTTTATCAATCAGTCATTTTATTGTTGATGTCAATCAACGAATCAGATTTGATACTTTTTCATCAATTGTATTAATGAAGCCTTATAGTTTTTATCAATCAGTCATTTTATTGTTGATGTCAATCAACGAATCAGATTTGATACTTTTTTCATCAATTGTATTAATGAAGCCTTATAGTTTTTATCAATCAGTCAATCAATTTAATCGATCAATCAGTCCATGAATCAGTCAGTTATCATTGTTCGTATCAGTCAATCAATCAGTCAAGTATTATTATTGTTATAAATATTCAATCACTATTGTTGTTATGAATGAATCAAGCAAGCATAATTGTTATCACTCAGTCAGTCAGTCAGTCAGTCAGTAAATCAATCAGTCAATCAATGACTGATATAATCAGTCAATCAACAACCAACCAATCAACCAACCAATCAATCAATCAATCAATCAATCGATCAATCAATCAACATTGTTGTTACAATCAATTGTAGACAATAACGAAATCTTACTGCTGTTATCAATCAATCAATCAATCAATCAAATAATCAAGTCTTGCTGTTACCTCGATCAAGTTCCATCAGAAGCTGGCTCCTTTTCTGTAACCATGGCAAGACCATTTCTATGTCACGTGCTGTCCGTAAGGAGGGTGGCTGGCTGATGAGGGTGACCGCCCTTTCCTGCAGTGATCCCATCTTGACTGGGCTTTCTTTAACCACCTCACCCGATCTCAGTGTTCACAAAGCTTAAGGTTCACACTAAACCAGGTGTTGGGTGGGGGTGGGGGGTGGGGGATCAGTAGAATTCTGACCGGTGCTGTTTCTGACGTTAGGGTCTAAACTAAAATATCACATGTACTGTGAAGAGAAAAGGAACTTGAAATTGATTTTGAGAAACCTCTGTCTTCGTTTTAAATAAAAGTCCGTCATATTTCTGTCACTGAAGACATTTCTGGTGCAATTCAGGTCAGTTTTGATATTCCTGGACTTTTCAGATGTAATGACTGGTATCCGTCCTTTCTGTCACTGAATGGGTTTCACATCCATATTCACCTACAAGTTTGTATGAAATTATTTTTTTGAAGATTTTTTTTTTTAAGTGTAAAGAAAAAGTGTTACATACGGAACATGTTGCTGTGTGTCTTCAAATCTGTTGTACCCTGAGGATTATGACTTCAGTTTGTCGTTTCCCTTTGACTTAACTTGCCTCACGGCCATATTCTGTAGGCATTGACTGTTCGATCTGCACCACCTTAGTTATTGACCGTGTGTTTTCCTGAATCAATATCCGTCTACATCAACACATCGCAATGACCAACTACAGATGAAGCGTGCTGCTAGAGGCTACTCAGCCTGTTGTATGTGGATTATTGCACAGAATACAAGGCATTTGTTTGGATAAAAACATACATTTAGTTTCAAGCAGTACATGTATACGTTTTTAAGCGTTCAGATTCTTCTTGGATGCTTGTATGCACGTTGTTTCGCTGACACTGTGCAAGCAATATGTTGCTGCAGAATCTGCATATTCCGTGTGCGTTGAGGATGCATGGTGAATGTTTTCTGGTTTCCGTAAACCACTGACGTGACTTACAGGATCTTTAATGTGTCCTGGAAGCGTTCGCGAAGCACAGATCTGAAGTTAAGTATGATTTTTCTTTATAAAATGGATACAGAGTATCAATTAAGAAATAGATACACGAAACAAAACTGAACGTACCAAGTGAATGACCACATGATATTCCTGAAGCACTGAAAACTATTTACTACGTACCCAAAGAAATACGAGTATGCTATGATATCTTCACAAAACATGATACAGTTGCAAGTCCTTGTTCTAAATGGTTAGAGAACCTGGAAACAAACGTTCCACGAAAAAGGTATTTATAAACATAAGAATGTGATGGTTTAACATGCCTACTGTGCATAAAATAGTGGGAACTAACACCATTTTAAAAGAAATAGGACAACTTTTATTGTGACTTCTGTTTAGAAACGAAGGACAGCATTGTCATATATTTTGAAACTGTTCCTTATCAAAAGATTCTAGGAAAGGATGAGGTCAAAACACGTCACTTGAGCAAACATCAGATCGTCTGAAAACGCGACCTCGTTTAGTGCTGATGAAAATATGTGCACAGATTCATTATTTGATGTTTAATTTAACAATCCTCTCGGAAAATTGTATAATTATGAAAGCAAACTTAAAAAAATTAAAAAATACCAAAAACCCTTTCTTTTACCAGACATTGTATCACAAAATATCATAGAAGAAATTGCAAAACTGAAGTAGAACTTACACACTTTAAGAGAAAAATGGCTGCCATACCCATCCCTAATTTCAGATAAAATTTCATTTGACTCATTGTTTGTTTATGAAAAATAGGCCTATACATATTTCCTCTGTGACCTACCTATGTATGTTTCTATGTTTACCTTACATAATGTTGACAGTAACTGTACTTAATGCACATAGACCATTTGCTGAAGGTATGAAAGCCTTCCATGTATAATTCTTTGACAGGCTACTGTTATGGCATTTGCTAATATTGTTTCTTTTTTTGTCTTCTGAAAAATGAATAAAAGTTGTGTGTGTGTTGTTTTTGTTTTGTTTTGTTTTGTTTTGTTTTGTTTTTGAGAAAACAAATGTTGACTTGAAAGATTAGAAAAAATACATTCTTTACTCACTTGTCAGAAGTTAACTAGTCAGACCTTTGGATTGGGAATCTGATGTCTTACCACTTGATTTCCGCGCCTCTTGTCAAGTGATAGTCTATCTCGGCGTCACACATTGCTGCTTGGGCGCAAACTGTGCGCTGTATTGATCAGTGTATACTTTGCTATTACATTTTTGCCTGTCTGTTTTTCTTGGTTTTTCTATATTTAACCGTATTTATTTTTTCAACATTAATGTATTTATCTGTTCATTTTTTTTTTACTTTTTCCCTTTTGGACGAAGCTTTTGGTAGTTCTGGGTTTCGATCTTCCTGAACTCCAAGAATAAACACTTTCTCTAAAGTATTTGTCTAATATACGTTCCTTGCTATCTGTACTGCAAAACACTTCATGGTTTACATTGTGTATCATAATGTTGTATTATAGTTCCTTTGGATTTCCTTCTCTCTCTCTCTCTCTCTCTCTCTCTCTCTCTCTCTCTCTCTCTCTCTCTCCTTCTCTCTCTCTCTCTCTCTCTCTCTCTCTCTCTCTTCTCTCTCTCTCTCTCTCTCTCTCTCTCTCTCTTCTTCTTCTCATTTGGTTTTGGTTTTCTTTTTTCTCTCTTTTTTTTTTTCTGTGTTTGTTCTATCCCTTTCTTGTCAGTACAAATGTGCAAATATATTGCTGCTATTAAAAAATGTGGACCACTGATGTTGGTTAATAATATTGCGTACCATCTGCAAGCTTGAATTAAAGTATTGTACAATGTGGAATCACAGTACACCAGTCCAGCACACATTCTCACAGAGAGCAGTCCACTCACGTTCATACCCAGTGTCGTTATTAACTGAAATCACTGACGAATCCGCTGGATGGATTGAACACAACTTACCAAACACCATTCATCTTACTGGACACAGCTCTCCAACACAGCAGGACACCTGAGGCACATAATCATCGATCGATCAAATCGATCATCTCCGGGAATAAAAGAGAGTGGGTATGATCGCGATCGGGGTGGGCACCCCCAAGTGAGTGGTTCAGGCCCAAATATGCTCTAGGCAATGTTCCACACAGACAGAGAGGGTGGGTGTGTGTGTGTGTAAGGGGGGGGGGGGGACGCAGGTCTGAAGGGGAACGCTGCGGGGATTATCGGGAGGTGGTGGGGTGGGTAGGGGGGAAGAAGGGTGCACGATACGGGGGAATTACAGCTCGTGAAGGGGCCAGTGGTGGAGACAAGCTAAGTGGCCGGATCGTGTGACAGGCGTTTGTTGTTTTGGAAACAGTGAAACCAGAGAGAGGGACAGACAGACAGACAGACAGAGGGAGAGAGAGAGGAAGTGAGGTAGTGAGAGACAGACAGAGAGAGGGAGAGAGAGAGGGAAGGAGATGAGCGAGACAGAGAGAGTGAGAGAGAGAGAGAGAGTGAGAGATAGATAGAGTGAGATATAGAGAGAGACACAGACAGAGACAGACAGACAGACATTGAGAGAGATCAGTGACTCGTTCTGCAACACGTCATCACATGACTTGTTAAAATCACCGACAAGCGCTATGACGGGGGCGGTTATGGTGAAACAGAGTTAAGTCCAATTTCAGTGTCTCAGTTTCAGTTTCAGTTTCTCAAGAATGACATCTCCGCGCTCGGAATGAATTCCATATACACTAACGTCACAGGTGCCATGTGACGGAGAAGATCCAGAATGATCACGGCACATCGGCACAAGCCTTTAGCCTGCACATAAACCCACGAGCTGGCCAGGTCCTGAGGTCCTACCTAGATAGTTCCATAACCTTAGGGTCGTAGGGGAGTGAGGTGGCAGAGACCTCAACTTTTCCCGGGGCCAGCACCACGAGGGCGGCGCCCATCCCTTCTCCCTCGATTCAAATTCATATTCACTTTTTTTTTTTTTTACCAAGACTTCAGAAAGGTAACAAGCCTAATTGGTCTTCAAGGGGTGGGACCTGGAAAATCAACATATCTCTCCAATATTTTATACCAAGGCAATGGGGCAATGCCCCGCTCTTCACGATTTTCAACTGCCATGGGATCTTTAGCATGCGCAGCCAGAAGGCACACGGGTCCAACTCGTTTTTCGTCCCCTTATGTTCAGTTCGATTTTCCGGTCAAACTGAGAAGAAAAGTCGAGACCTCTACGGGGAGCGAACCCTGGAACCTCGAGTTTAGAGTTACTGGCAGGTGAACGTCTGAACCATTCTGCCACTCTTCTCCCTAAAGTGTTGGTTAGTTCTAAAGTGATTCATTTTTGGCGTAGTCTTTTGGTCAAATGACAACGCAGACAAATACTCTGTTAAATCATACAAACTTTTCGATGATTTACAGGTAAAAAAAAATACTGTTCAGATTGGATAGGTTATATCATAAGTATTAATCGACACAGGTTTTGATTTTGCTTGGGAATATCAAAGATTCGGGGACAAATCCAGGCTGATTATCAGCAAGACTGGAAGACAGCCGTGCGTCCACCAGTAATAAATGTATATCATATCCAAGTTTCAAAGATACATTTGAAAGAGAGAAATGTATTACACAGTTAGGCTACCAGGTGTTCATGTTTTCCCTTTGGTTCAATGTCCATGCAACTGTCACAAGCTTGAGACTGAATTAGCTAGACGAAAGTATTCAGTTTAAATGGACAAAGCAAAATCTGTAAGTATTGTGATGACAGTGCCTTAGGCGATCAGTTTATTTTTCAAATCTCCTAAATTCCATGGTGATCGACTGAAGTTTATTCCACCAAAAATATGTGTCGGTTTAAATAATGATTTCATCGTATAACTTCTTTTCTGGAAAGGAAAAAAAAAGAGATTAATCATGATTACCAAACTGTCTCAAATCGTTTGAAACTGTGTAGTAACTTTAACATTTGAGTCTTCTATCGTATGAAACTGTGTAGTAATCTTTAACATTTGAGTCTTCTATCGTATGAAACTGTGTAGTAATCTTTAACATTTGAGTCTTCTATCGTATGAAACTGTGTAGTAACTTTAACATTTGAGTCTTCTATCGTATGAAACTGTGTAGTAATCTTTAACATTTGAGTCTTCTATCGTATGAAACTGTGTAGTAACTTTAACATTTGAGTCTTCTATCGTATGAAACTGTGTAGTAATCTTTAACATTTGAGTCTTCTATCGTATGAAACTGTGTAGTAATCTTTAACATTTGAGTCTTCTATCGTATGAAACTGTGTAGTAACTTTAACATTTGAGTCTTCTATCGTTTGAAACTGTGTAGTAATCTTTAACATTTGAGTCTTCTATCGTATGAAACTGTGTAGTAATCTTTAACATTTGAGTCTTCTATCGTATGAAACTGTGTAGTAATCTTTAACATTTGAGTCTTCTATCGTATGAAACTGTGTAGTAATCTTTAACATTTGAGTCTTCTATCGTTGAAACTGTGTAGTAATCTTTAACATTTGAGTCTTCTATCGTATGAAACTTTCAAACGTACTTTTTTTTTCGGTTGGGCTGTTATAAATTCTTCCTGCTTAATGTTATGTGTAGATTCCGTTAGATTTTCGTTTAGTTTGCTGTTATCCTACATACCCCATGTGGGGATCTGTTAAACAATGAACATTGAACACTGTGCCTGGCTGCAGACGGCTCAAGACTACGCAGTCTGCAGATGTTTGTATTAGCGTATTTCTGAGACGCATTGATTGTGCACATACTAACCATTAGAGTCAATCAAATGAGACAGTGTTTCCACTGAAATCACTAGTTGCTGGTCTCTCCAGTCATGTCTGTGATAAAACGCAAAGCTGGACGAGGTATGGTAATGATCGGTCAATACATCAGGGAGCGGAAAGGGGTAGTGGGTGTGGCGTGGGGTAGAACATTTCTTGGGTTTTGTGACTAAGTGGAACTGAAAACTGAGCACTGCGTGGCAAATTTGTCCCTCTTCAACACAAAACGAAAACAAAAAGAAACAATTCCAATCAATCGATTGATCAGTTCATCCATCTATCCATCCAAACATTCAATCAGTGAATTCATCCATCCATCAATAAAAATGTCGATCTCTTTAAATGGAACAGAAAGCTGGACAGTGCTTAAAATCAATAAACCAATCAATCAATCAGTCAATCAATCAACCAACCAATCAATCATCCAAGCAACCAACTAACCAACCAACCAATCAATCAATCAATCGATCAATCAGTTAACCAACCAACCGATCGATCGATCGATCAATCAATCAGTCTACCAACCAACCAACCAACCAACCAACCAACAATCAGCCAGTCACATTTTCGATGTCTGTGTCTGAATGGAACAGAAAACTGGACAATGCAGGGCAAGTTTCTCACTTTCCAAGGCGGGAAAGCAGATGTTCTGTGTGCTGTGACTACAGGACGGGAAAGGAACCCACAACTAGAACGTTCTATATGCACGGGAAGAACAGTTTCCAGAGTTCTGTGACTGACTACAGGACGGGAAAGGAACCCACAACTAGAACGTTCTATATGCACGGGAAGAACAGTTTCCAGAGTTCTGTGACTGACTACAGGACGGGAAAGGAACCCACAACTAGAACATATGCACGGGAAGAACAGTTTCCAGAGTTCTGTGACTGACTGGAACTGAAAACTGGATTCTCAAGTCAAGTTTATCTCTCCCCATAAAAAGATGTGTGTGTGTGTGTGCGTGCGTGCGTGTGTGCGTGCGTGCGTGCGTGTGTGTGTGTGTGTGCGTGTTGTTGTTGTTGTTGTTATCCTTGTTGTTTTGTTTTGTTTTTTTATTTTGTTTTGTTGTTTTGTTTTCGATTCCTGTGATAAGTGGGCAGTTTGTCCCGTAAACCAAAAGGAAAAGGGGGGGGGGGGGGGGTGAATGAGAAAAAAAAAAAAAAAGAACAGGAAGGATGTCCCAGATTTTACAATCAGGAAAATGTTCAAGAATAATTCATCACACTCGGAAAATTCCATATGGTCTCCACTCACATCTGCCAGCAACTGTTTGGCAGACTCCTTCAGCCTGTGCAAAACCCCTGTAAGCTGACAAGGTCTTGAAACGAGAGAGGGAGGGATGACGCGGAAAGGGGAAGGACCAAAGAAATACTGGCATCCCCAGAGTGATTGAAGCATTATGATGGGCAGTCAACATGGCTGTTTAAACGCTGCGGGCTTGAATTAAACTCGAGAAACCAGATCTTGGGTTCACAGTCTTACCCACTGAGCCAAACAAGCCGCTTAGAATAGATTGAAGAGAAGTGAAAACTGATAGCTGCTTAAGAACTGTGACCTTCGTAGTCTTATACACGCAAGCAACACAAGTATAGTTACACAATATAACAATGATGATAATAAAAACATTAATAATAATACTAAAACTTGGAAAAACTGTTAATGATAATGATAACTGGCACGTAACGTTAGCCTACACTTTTAACAGAACAGATGGAATAAGTACATCTATAAAATTCAGTCAGATCTAACAAACACATTAATTGACGGGCGTGGTAGTACAGTGGGTAAACTGTGGGCATCCAGACGGAAGGTTTGGATTCGATCCGCCTAAATTCATTCCGCCTGCTGGGTATAAGTGGAGGCTTTTGTGATATTCCAGATCAATATGTTACAGATCTATCAGTGCCTAGCCGCACGCAGATGATCAATTATGCACATGTAAGGGGGGACGGGGAAGTAAGCAAGTTTTGCAAGTCATGTCATTGGCTGTAAACACCAGCATGCACACTGACCGAAGACGGAATATACAGACTGTGTAGCTGCACACCGTCTGTGTAGCCGGGTCAAAACAGCGTGCACACAGGCATCCGAAAAAATCGGAAAGTGAAAATAAGTCCATCATGTTGAAATTAAAATGTTCACATATAATTAAAGTACATTGGAGACCTAAAATACGTATGACAACTAAGCTGAACCGGGGCGTGTTGTGGAGGTTTCACTTGAAAGGATATCTTCTTGAACACTCCAACCGAAGAGAGACTTGAGTAAAAAGAGACTTATATGATCATGTATCAGATACAGCGTCAAGAAAACTGATAATCCTATGGGGGAGAGAGTGGCAGAATGGTTCAGACGTTCGCCTGCCAATAACTAAACTCGAGGTGTCAGGGTTCGTCTCCCGTTGAGGCCATGACTTCTCTCCTCAGTTCGATCGGAGAACCGAACGACACATCAAGTCCTTCAGAAGGAGACAAAAAACGTCTGCACACGCATCAGATTCCTCGGCAGTTGAAAATCGTGAAGGGCAGGATATTTGTCTTTGTATAAAATATAGGAGAGATAGGTTCATTTCCCTGGTTCCTCCCCTTGAAGGCCAATTAGCCTGGACCTCATCGCCTTTTTAAAGTCTTGGTTTAAAAAAATGGTGGCGCCGCACTGCGGCGATACACCCCTCACCTGGGAGAGCAGCCCAGTTTTCACTCGGTAAATCCATTGTGACAAATAGAAATGAATATGAATAATGGAAAAGGCGAACAAATGTATTTACCATACTGACGTGCAGCTTTAAAAGGAACACCGGTATTCATGCTTGCTACAATCAAATATACGAGGATGAAAGCGCACTTATTTATCTGTCTATGATGAATGGATTGATGCATCACATGAAAAGAGGGCTGTTTGAAATATTGCGTTACACCGAAAAACACTAATCCTACCTGTTGCAAACTTGAACATACAAAGCCTTCAGATAATGTGCAATAGTCATCCATTCACTCTGTGCTCTGTCAAGTTGTGCAATATTGATGTCCGTTACCAGTGCTCGTGAAGTGGCGTTCTTTGTCCTCCACCTTGTGCAGAAGGTCAGCACTATTGAAGCTTGTCAGTTCTTTGATGTTATTAGTCTCAGTGCTCCTGTGGCATGTCTCTTCGTCTCAGACACATAGAATGTGTAAGCAGTCCCATAATCGCAAACCATTGAGATGATAATGGGTCCCCCACACTCTCTGTTTCTGCTTTACCTATCCATACAGCACAGTCAGGTGATATCTCACTGCTGGGTTCACCGGAGGCTGCATGCATGAAGTTTTCCCGAGCCAGAACTGAATTCGTGCAGTCAGACCGGAAGACTATAGCTCCGACTGTACGCAATGCAGGCGTTGTTTGATACATGAGGGGCCTTAAATGTCTCGTTACATGTAGCTTACCATGAATAGATAGTTGTATCTGCTACAATTCCTTGGAGAGGGGCGGAAGGGGAGGGGGCTATATTTGCTATGAATTCTTCATTACCCTGGAAATAAACCCTACCAATGATCACAGCAGCTTCCAATTAACTAAACCGTATATACTGTATAGTACTATAATGCTTTGTATTGCATTGTATCCACGATTAAACGGTACACGTTGTATTGTGTTGTAGTACTTTGTATTGTATTGTATGTCTTGTCTTAGCTGTTTCTCGACACTTTTCTTGATTCGCTGTACTAAGACTCTGCAGAGGATCTTCCCAGGACACACAGTCAGTTGATACTGTCCAGTTCTGCATTGCGTGAAGTCGCTTTTCTTTGGGAGTTTTAATGTCATGTTCTGGATAAAGCCGTGCAATGCAATCTTTATAAGGAAAAGTCCAGGTTCAAGTGTGGGGTAGGTATCAACATAAATGTTTTCATAAACATCAAAAACTGTCCTTTTGTCAAATGAATGTTAGTTTAGCAATGGCAGACTTGAACAAGAAGGAATAAAAAAAAAAATCTTGTTCCACGTGTGTCTTTCAGATCAGCTGAAAATGTCGAAGATGAAATACTAAGATCAGATACAACCTCGAACAACACAAACATGCGCGTGCGTACACACACACACACACACACACACACACACACACACATACACACACACACACACACACACACACACACACACACACACACACACACACACACACATTAAAATGAATACTTATTAACCGCCGTGCCGGTTGGTGTAGTCCACACATGTCACAGGGCAAAGCTTGGGGCCAGGTGTGTAATGAACTGATCCCCGTCAGTCCAGGCGGTATTGTGGACACAGTAGATTGCCACAGGCCTGTTTGTTTGACAGTGTAGTCGTGAACAATGTGGCTTTACCGGCTTTCATATTTTTCCTATTATGACAACAACAACAACAAAAAAGAGGGGAGTGTTTCATATCGGTCAGAGAGAGGTGTGTGTCTGTGTGTCTATCTTTGTGTGTTTATGAATCTGTGACCCAAATTTTGGTCAAATGTTCATCCCCGTTGGGGAGTGGAAAAGGCATACATTTGGAAGTCATGGCGCCGAGGTCAAGGTCACGTGGACCAAAAGCATGTCTGAAATCGGCAGTTTTTGAAGAAAACACCTGAACAGCACTTTGTCAAGGGCTTCTGACAAGACTTACATTCTATCTTCATTGTTGTGACAGTGTACTATTGTCCTCGCTTTGCATCAAGTTATTTCGTCTGATGCTTCTTGAAGTTACAGTGATGTTGAGAAGAACAAAATTTGAGTTAATGTTGGTGTAGAGATTTTAGTATGAAAAAGGAGATTTCTAAGACTTAATGTTTGTGTAATGATTTTTGTATGAAAATCAAAATTTATGTTTCTAAAAAAAATATATTTCAGCCCTCCGATTTTTTCTCGGATGCACGTTGTTTTGCCCATACTGTGAAGTTGGTATGTTACTGCACAGTCTGCACACTTTGTCTTGGGTGGGTGTGCATGTTGATTGTTTTCACGCTTTATGGGCCACCAAGACACTGACGTGACTCACAGAATTTTTAACGTGCATGCTTGATGTTCTGCGTGCATACACACGCGAAGGGAGTTTAGGCACTTAACAAATCTGCACGCATCTTGATCTGGGAGATGAGGAAAACATCCATATTTTGCTCTCTGGTGGGAGATACCCACCAGGTTGTCCAACGTCTTATTTATTTGACTGTCGCGCACGTCAAGAGGAAGCTAGAATGGCTTGACCATTTCGGTTGTTTTTTTTTATTGTTTTTTTTTTTTAATTGTTTTCCCCCAGCGCCATTGAGACAAGAGACAGGCAACTCACTCTGTCGCATATTGAACACGAGTAATGCTCGTCTAATTACGGCCACTCGTGGCCATGTGCACATAGCGATGTAGAGGGCTCGGGACAGAACAAACCACAGGTCTGTGTACCTCTGAGGCGCACTGAGCACGTGCAGACTTACCACTGCGGATGCTCTTGCCAACTCGTGAAGTGCCTTTCTCTATATTCATGTCTCTCTCCCCAGTCAATTTTGTCTGTATCGGATATTATCGTCTGAAGGGATACTGAATATGCCCTATCATTTTATTACACACCGATAATACTGAATATGCCCTATCATTTTATTACACACCGATAATACTGAATATGCCCTATCATTTTATTACACACCGATAATACTGAATATGCCCTATCATTTTATTACACACAGTCTCAGGACTTTAATGTTATTATCAGGACATACAGATTTTAACATACACAATAGAACATGTACTGAGGAGTTATAAAAAAAAGTAATTGATTGCCAGAATAGCCCGCAGACAGGCAAGCTTAATACAGATTATTTTGATAAAATGCCTCAGCTTTGACATTTGATACACTGAGGTGGATATTATATAGGGTCTGCACAATTTGAAGGAAATTTTGGAAATAATATACCGTTAAGCTTCTTATCAGATATACCTGGGCGATTAGGACCTGATCAGTACATAGTTTACCCTAACTTCAGTTCTTTAAGAAGTAGACAGAGAGGCACGGAAAAGCCTGTGCTTTTATTAGTTTCACATTTTTCAGTGGTTGTAATATAATCATGCTTGCATTGAATGTGATGATAAGAGTTCAAAACATTCTGAGGGTTTTATTTGATGACATTGAATGTGATGATAAGAGTTCAAAACATTCTGAGGGTTTTATTTGATGACTACTTTCTGTGCCTTGCTGCTGGATATTCCTTTTACCTTTCTTGTCCAAAACTACGTTGAATCAGAACATGCACTACTCGTATTTCGAGCGAGGAGACCAGAAAACCCTGCAGAATCTCCTCTAATGGGTGGCCTCATTATAGTTGGAACTGTACAGCTTATATGGTGTTCCTGGAGCTGAAAGTTCTGCTGGATGAATTTACGGTGTGGTGATATTTGACAGCTGAAAAGAGTGTTGTACCATGACAATGCCACTGAAGGGGCAAAGAGTATGGTGATGATTGTAGTGGCCTTTTGTTTCTGTGGCCAAACCCACAACTACCCTCCACTGCGAGTGTATGTGTGCCCTTGTGTGTATTTATGGATACCTTACACACACACACCGTCCGTAATACTCCTTCATGAAATGTTAAAAAGTGTATGAAGCAACCTTGGCGCACTCCAAACACGATAGATCTGATCTTTACGATCTCAAAAAGCTCCGCCATCTCACTCCCCTACCACCCCAGAACTATCTGGGTAGGACCTCAGGACCTGGCCAGCTCGTGGATTTATGTGCAGGCTTAACACCTGTGCTGTGATCATTCTGGATCTTCTCCATCACGTGGCGCCTGTGACGTTAGTGCATATAGAATTCATTCCGAGCGCGGACACGTCATCTTGAGAAATTGAAACTGAATTGAAGAGTGTGTGTGTGTGTGTGTGTGTGTGTGTGCGTGTGTGTGTGTGTGTGGTGCGCGCGCGCGTGTGTGCATGTTTTGTGTGTGCGTGCATGTGTGTGTGTGTGTGTGTGTGTGTGGTGCGCGCGTGCGAGTGTGCCCTTGTGTGTATTTATTTCTGTATATTTATGGATACCTTACCTCGCAGGAGCACGTTAACAGTTTTCCTTCTTGAGAATTATCTTACTGTTCGTCTTGTTGATTAGTGCATTCAAGCTGGGCCATGGGATATTTGAGTAATTGTGAGACACTGTCTATGTGAGGGACAGTGGGCGAGCGGGAGAGAGAGTGGGGTGGTGGTGGATGTTACAGTCTATATGATTTATATATCCTCTTATCTTTTGTGATGAAGACCCAGAACTAAACTCTGGCTTCTCAATGGCTTATCTGCCACTTTCCCACCACCACTAAACTGTCTGGGAATCATCTTTCTCTCTTACACGCACACGCGAGCGTACGCGTGTACACACACACACAACAGAGAGAGAGAACAGAGAGAGAGAGAGAAAGAGAGAGAGAAAGATACACAATACAAGGACCAACTGCCTGATTTAAGTGGCGATAGTAGCATTTATAACAATTGTAATAAAGCTAGACGCCGTGTATCTAATGTAAAAGGTACGGAGGCCTATGTATTTGTATATCTTGTCGACTGTAATATCTCAAGGAGAAGAACACCACATATTGTTATTTTTGAGCGAAGTGGCATAAGCACGTCAATCTTTTTAACACTCAGCCCTTGCCCATGGAAAGTCAACACTAATATAAATGTTATGATATTGACAGAAAATCAGTAAGCATAGAAATGAACTATAATAGCTTAACCACATTAACACATTACGAAACCGGACAATCAATAATATTCAGAAAGAGAGGTAGGCCTACGAGAGAGAGAGGAGAGAGAGAGAGAGAGAGAGAGAGAGAGAGAGAGAGGAGAGAGAGAGAGAGAGAGAACTCAGAAAATGTTTATTGTACATCGGCCTTAGGCCACAATACATGCATGGGAAAGGGGAGGGGAGGAGAGAGAGAGAGAGAGAGAGAGAGAGAGAGAGAGAGAGAGAGAGAGAGAGAAAGAGAGACATACAGACTGACAGCAGAGACAGAGACAGAGACAGAGAGAGAAACAGAGAGACAACCAGACAGAGACAGAGAGAAAAAGACAGCCAGACAGCTAGCCAACCAGCCAACCAGAGGGGGGGGGGGGGGAGAGAGAGAGAGAGAGAGAGAGAGAGGAGAGAGAGAGAGAGGAGAGCGAGAGAGAGATTTTAGACTTCAGATGGTTTGTTTATGTTATACCCACTGTCCATCTTGAAGGAGTATGTGAACATTTATCAACATGAATATAAACAAAATAATTATAACGATATACAACGGACAACACAACACACTATGAATGATGACAACAATGTTCTTGGATGTACAAATAAATGACCAGTATTTTGACGTAGGCTACCTATTTCTCTAAATTTTAGTGCCTTGTTCAAAATTGTATATTGATAAATTGCACACGATTTCGGTGTTTGTTGATGACATCAATAAAGCCAGTTTAAAGAGGCAAGGCTCCCTGATACCTTGTATATTTTTTCCCTAATGAGGGTCATTAAATAAATAGCGAGAACATCCTAATAAATAGAATAGTAATTGTCGCAGAACCTTGACAACTTTACACGCACATAGCTTAATTATTCCTTAACCTAATTACGCGATTACGCGTAAAACATTACGTACAAATATTGTGACATCGTTTGCTATAACGTCATATTGGATAGTCATTCCAAGTGTCATGCCACGTTCAGCGTTGAAGAACAGCGGGCTTATATTTTATAGATATAAACGAAGTTCTGGTGCTGATACATCAAAAGCATAAAAAAGTGTATGTGGGTCACAAGGTGTTTCGCATGCTCCAATTTATAGGTGGATGTCGTTCTATAAAGATGGACGTAGCCCGAGGAAGCCAGTTGAAGCTACTGACTGTTTACTGTTATAGCTGATTTAAACCCAGCCGACTGCGTAGAGCCATATCAGGGCTATAGCTGTTAAAATACACAATACTTGAACAGGGGGGAAAAAAAAGGAAAATAAAAATAAATGCACATATCAATGTATTCGCGCACATAATCTCAGGAGATGCCCCTGGCGTTGACCATTCCGTCCCATTTATCGCACATGGGGATTTAGAAAACATACCTGAATACAAGTTTAAACATAAATAAGGGCACTAAAATATTTAAAATATACGGAGGAATTTGGCACAGAAAAAATAAGTCCTAAATGAAATTTACGACACCGGAAAAATCCCCAAAGATATGTCAAAATCAATTTTCATTGCACTTCCAAACAAGACAGGGGCTATAGAATGCGAACTCCATCGCACAATCAGTTTGATGAGTCATGTAACAAAAATCCTGTTAAGAATAATCATGATGAGGACAAGGAATAGAATCAAGAGAAATAGCAGAAGAACAGTGTGGATTTGTGGAAGGGAAAGGAACTATAATGCTATATACATCCTAAGAACTATCATAGAGAGGTCAATTGAGATGAATAAGGATTTGTATTTATGCTTTGTTGATTATACCAAGGCTTTCGATCGGGTACGACATGAAGAATTAATCAACCAACTGGAGAGACTCAATGTTGATGGAAAAGATCTACGAGTAATCAGGAATATGTACTGGGAACAAACAGCTGCAATGAGAATAGAAAACAATATAAGCTCTTTCCAAAACATCAAAAGAAGAGTCAGACAGGGTTGTGTTTTGTCACCAGATCTGTTTTCACTTTAGAGCGAAAACATCATGAGAAACCTAGAAGACCCTGGATTAAAGGTTGGAGGGAAAATGATAAATAGTAATCGATACGCAGATGACACCGTGCTAATTGCAGAAAGTGAAAGGGACCTACAAAACCTTGTGAATATACTAGAAATAGAAAGCGAAGGTAAGGGGTTGGAGCTAAACAGCAGGAAGACTGAAGTCATGGTGATCAGTAAAAAACGTGAAATCCCCTCATGCAAAATAACAGCAAATGGCACAACCTTGACACAGGATAATAAGTTCAAATACCTGGGAACGGTCATTTCATCAGACGGCAGATGCACATCAGAAATAGCCGGCAGAATCGGCCAAGCCAATACAGCATTCAAGAAGATGACAAGCATTCTTACCAACAAATGCCTATCAATTAACATCAGGAAGAGAGTCCTTAAATGTTATATAGAACCAATACTGTTGTATGAATGCGTGGACAGTCAACAAGCAAAGCCAGAACAAGATCGAGGCAGCCGAGATGTGGTTTCTAGGAAGAATGTTGAGAGTACCATGGACAGCAAAGAAAACAAACGAGACAGTCTTGATGGAGGCAGACACAAGTAGATCACTCATAAGGAAGATTAGGAAAAGACAGGCAACATTTATAGGCCATTTTATGAGGAAGGGGGATTTGGAGCACCTGGTCACAATGGGAAAGCTGGAGGGAAAGAGAGCACCAGGTAGACCCAGGGAGAAAATGCTAGACGGACTTGCGGAGTGGCTGAAGACGAGGAGGGTGGGGGAGATGCTTGGGGCAACAAGAGATAGAGACAGATGGAAGTCCATGATCGCCAACGCCATGCGGCAAGGCACCTGATGATGATGATGATATAAATACGGGCGTAAATTACCTTAAATTGCTTCCGCATATCTCATATCCCTAGAGCCAAAAATGCACACCCCATTATCAATCCTAAGAAAAAGTACGTAGGACTTTATCGAACACACACAGGTGAATGGACCAGCAAGGCAGAAAATTATAAGAAGAAATGACAGAAAGCAAAGGAGGAAAAAGGAAGAAAGAAAACAAAGAGAGCGACAGAAAAGATGAAATTTCTAGCACAGGATTTCCAGAAGGTGGGGATAGTATTTATACTGAAAGAGTCCCAACATCGCCATGGGAGGGGGGGGGGGGGGAACCACTGGCAGAAAAATGTTCAAACAGTTTAAATTTTGAACGAAGACAGGCGAATCACGTGTGAAGCGATCGCTCATGGCACTGGTATTGGTCATGGATCAGTTCAAGTGATTTAAACATGAAACTTATATGGAGTTAGCCATGTTGTAGCTAGGTGGGTCCTTCACTGCTTTACTGAAGCGTCACTGTCGCAGTATACCATTAAACGGGCGACAGCTTCTTAAATCAGAAGGTTGCCATAGGCGAAAACAGCATTAGAAGTTATGAGCCAGAGTAAACGAGATAATCGTCATGGCCCACGCCCACTTCTTCAGAAGATCAAACACGTTCAAAAGAGAGCAACGAAATTCAATGATGATATGTGCCTATGATAACAAGGTTCTATTGACGGTGCATCGCGTTCCAGTGGGACAAACTGTTGATCAAGTATACTGCAGGATGTTTCTGATGAAAAAACAAGGTCTTTGTGGACAACAATAGCTGTCAGTGGTGTCATAACGACTTCTTCAATCTTTTTTTCTCTATCTTTAAATGTTTTTAATTTCTGATGAAAAGCTTAAAGGCTTAAAGCACTTTCTATCCAATGCTACAGGAATTTGTGCTGTTACTTTTGAGATAGTACCCATGGCTCGTTTTTCCTTTATGGTGGATTTTCGGCCACTTTCCCTCACTAGTCCGATGGAAGTGTGATGACTCAGATTTTGTTTGAAATGTATGATTTTAAGAGCGCGAGGACTTCGGACTTTCCATGATGCAGAATTCTTGTTGTAGTGGCATTACCTGCAGCAAGTTTTTCGGCACATTCATTTCCCTTAATATGAGCTTGTCCGAAACAGTAGATCCATGTGAGCTTTTATAGATTGATACTCTTCATCTCTTCTTGCAACTCTCAGGGCCTGGTGCATAAAGTCAGTCAGGATGAAGGCTCGACTCTTTATCTCATCATCCAGTAAGATAACCATTCAAGAGTACACATCAGTTTCCACTATTTCACTGGAGATTGCAACATCATATCTAGTGTTTGTTTGTTTGTTATGTATGGTGTTTCCGTTCGTTTGACAGTGAAACTCCTTCCAGATTTGTTTTGGTGATTGAACCATCCATGTATATGATAACATATTTGGAGTTGCAGTTATTTGCTCGATGAGAATTTTGACTTCTGCATCAGCTTTACCTTCTGCTACAGTGCCTCCCGAAGAATATTTGATGATTATTTTGTATAGGTCTATGAAACAGTTTTGAATATTTTCACCATTTTTCTCTCTTCTTGAGTTCTGTCAGCTTTCATACATGTTGAATGGATTTTGCCTGTCCCCAATCCATTACTTTCCATGTTGGAGTCCGCTGCCTTTTGACCATTATCGTGAAGAGGATTTTTCCAAATTTTCCAGTGCTCTGAATAAATGCCTTTACTTGTTTTGTCTTGATCCATAAGGTCGAACAGGTACCGCATAGTTCATTCTGACAAAACACAAGCTGTTATGATTTAGATTACTATTGTGACGTTTTTTGTTGTTGTTTTTTTAACATTTGTTACGTTTTTTTAGTGCTTAGAATTGTTCTTTTTGGTGTGTTGCCATTTCGCTTATACGAGTAGCTCTGCGTTTACATTAATATCTGTCTGTACGCAATGTTAGAAAACAGTTTGTATATTATTGTAACCATTAGTTCATTTACTGAATTGGACGTACTTAACATTTGATTATGTTCCTCCTTCTCGCTCTTTTCAAGATTAAATGGACCACACATGGAAATATCTAGATGCCACAAGTGTCTTGATCTGGAAAATACAGCAAACTCCACTCCATTTATCAGTTGGTCAGTCAGTCAGTGAGCCATTCAATCAATCAATAAATTAGGGGGCTGAGAGGGCTCCCTTCTACGTGTGCACAAATGTTTCCACAAATATTGGTAGGGCCTATGAACTTTTCGTGTACTGGTTCATGTATTGCTCTGTTGTGACAATACGCCCCTTGCAAACGATGGTCTTACACGTTGTTTGAACAAAGCATTTTACTTTTCTCAATACTCGGTGACGGCAGACACATGTTCACTTCACAGATCTCTCGTCTTTCTTTTGCCCTAGTAACCCCTCCTTTGTGATAGAAATGTCCTCTTTTCTCTCGCCTTTCTTTTGTCTTAGTATCGCCTCCTTTGTGACAAAAATGTCCTCTTTTCTCTCGCCTTTCTTTTGTCTTAGTATCGCCTCCTTTGTGACAAAAATGTCCTCTTTTCTCTCGCCTTTCTTTTGTCTTAGTATCGCCTCCTTTGTGACAAAAATGTCCTCTTTTCTCTCGTCCTCTTTGTTTGTCTTTTTTTTTTATCACCGTCGCCTTCTTTCTACTTTGCTCTTTTACCTGTCCGTTCACCTGCATTTTTTTTTTTAGGAAATTGTTGACTGTCGTTTCTCTTGCTCCCCAACCCTGAAGTCGGAAATGAAGACTATGAGCAATGGTACAAATCTATGTAATTGTTGCCTCCACAGTGTGGGCCGAATGTAGATCTGGTCTTTATGAGTACGAACCAACCTATGAAATAACGTATATACAAGCATCCACATCAACATTAATATAATTCAGATGGATATATATACTGACGATTCGAGTTGTTGTGATAATATTCTAACGCATAAGAATATATTTTTCCCTCCCTTCCCCCTCACAACGCATACACACACTTCATTAAGTTCTCTAATTATCTGTTATTTCTCCCTGAAATTAAGAAGGAAAAAGATGCCAAAAGAACCAAGAAGGCATTTCAGCAAGACCAACTGAAGCAGTGGATATCGTTGGAAAATGTGTTCAAAAGAAGTCTCAGCTGGAATGACATGTGGCATATGGCCCCTTTCAAAACGAGTTTCATTCTGAGACCTGTAAATGCCTCCTGCCCTCCAATGCAAAATGGAGGAAATCAGGATTGCGTGTCCGCTCTGCCAGAGCACACAAACAGTGGAACAAGTCCTGAGCTTACGCAAGAAATGCTAACCCAAGGAAAGTATATATGGTGGCACAATCAACTGCATAAAGAGATCGCACGAGTGATTAGTACTATCAAGAGGAAAACAACGCCACCAGAATATATAGCAATGTACGCACGCGCGCGTGCGTACACACACACACACACAAGCAGAGAGAGACGAAGAAGAAATGTGTCATCCAGTGTTTTTAATATCATCAAGATATCATCTGATGGTTCTTTTCGTGGCTGTTTACATACCACCAAACCAACATTACAACAAGTTTATCTCACATCAGCGAGATCAGATATCCGCAACAAAATCTGGTTGAAATCTGGCACACAAACGTCGAACCATTTCTGCCATTTATCAACGACCGCACTCCCACCCAGAAAAACAGCATTTGGGCCACAACTCTTGGTTCAAAGCTGGAACGTAATTGTGATCATGACCTGCCCCACACAATGATCATGGTTTAATTAAATGGTAGTGACACACGACTGTAATCATGGGTCTCTCCCTAAACTGTCGACAACCAGCCAATATTGACGGCAGACTTGGTTTCCATCTTTTACCAGCTTGTTCAATTAATGATTGGTTTGGAACAGACCGACTTTCTGTCATGAGGGGCAGGCAGGACTTGCTTGGTTGGCTCCACACCCCAGATCTCACGGGCATACTGTGTAATGGTTCGGTCACTGGAGAACTTGCCCGAAGCAGCAATGTTCATCAAGCACTTGTGGGCCCACTTCATTGGATCCTGCAGACAAAAGCACGGGCCATAATGGTTTTTTGGTACTTCTACAACGAGATCTTATCAAAACATACACTCCAACAAGATCTTATCAGACAATACACTCCAACAAGATCTTATCAAACAATACTCCAACAAGATATCAAACAATACATTGCCACAAGATCTTATCAAACAATACACTCCAACAACATATTTTCAGACAATACACAAGATCTTATCAAACAATACACTACAACAAGATCTTGTCAAACAATACACTATCATAAGATCTTATCAAACAATACACTCCAACAAGATCTTATCAAACAATACACTACAACAACATATTTTCAGACAATACACTACAACAAGATCTTATCAAACAATACACTACATCAAGATCTTATCGATCAATACACTCCAACAAGATCTTATCAAACAATACACCACAACAAAATCTTATCGATCAATACACTACAACAAGATCTTATCAAACAATACACCACAACAAGATCGTATCAAACAATACACTCCAACAAGATCTTTTCAAACAATACTCTAACAAGACCTTATCAAACAATACACTACAACAAGATCTTATCCAAACAATACACGCCAACAAGATCTTATCAAACAATACACAATACACTACAACAAAATCTTACCAATACACTACAACAAGATCTTATCAAACAATATACAAGATCTTATCAAACAATATACAAGATCTTATCAAACAATACACTACAACAAGATCCTATCAAACAATACATTACAACAAGATCCTATCAAACAATATACAAGATCTTATCAAACAATACATTACAACAAGATCCTATCAAACAATATACAAGATCCTATCAAACAATACACTACAACAAGATCTTATCAAACAATACACAACAACAAGATCTTATCAAACAATACACTACAACAAGATCTTATCAAACAATACACTACAACAAGATCTTATCAAACAATCATCACAACAAACAAGATCTATCAAAACAATACACTACAACAAGATCTATCAAACAATACACAATATCACTACAACAAATCTTACCAATACACTACAACAAGATCTTATCAAACAATATACAACATCTTATCAAACAATACACTACAACAAGATCTTATCAAACAATACACTACAACAAGATCCTATCAAACAATACACTACAACAAGATCCTATCAAACAATATACACAGAGATCTATCAAACAATACACTACAACAAGATCCTATCAAACAATACACTACAACAAGATCCTATCAAACAATACACAAGATCTTATCAAACAATACACTCCAACAAGATCTTATCAAACAATACACTACAACAAGATCCTATCAAACAATATACAAGATCTTATCAAACAATACACTACAACAAGATCTTATCAAACAATACACTCCAACAAGATCCTATCAAAACAATACACAATATCTACTACAAACACTAAAATCTTACAATACACTACAACAAGATCTTATCAAACAATATACAAGATCTTATCAAACAATACACATACACTACAACAAGACCTTATCAAACAATATACAAGATCTTATCAAACATACACTACAACAAGATCCTATCAAAACAATACACAAACCTACAAACAAAATCTTACCAATACACTACAACAAGATCTTATCAAACAATATACAAGATCTTATCAAACAATACACTACAACAAGATCTTATCAAACAATACACTACAACAAGATCCTATCAAACAATACACTACAACAAGATCCTATCAAACAATATACAAGATCTTATCAAACAATACACTACAACAGATCCTATCAAACAACACACTACAACAAGATCTATCAAACAATACACTACAACAAGATCCTATCAAACAACACACTACAACAAGATCTATCAAACAATATACAAGATCCTATCAAACAATAACACTACAACAAGATCTATCAAACACATACACTACAACAAGATCCTATCACAACAATATACAAGATCCTATCAAACAATACATCACAACAAGATCCTATCAAACAATACACTACAACAAGATCTATCAAACAATACACAACAAGATCTATCAAACAATACACTACAACAAGATCTATCAAAACAATATACAAGATCCTATCAAACAATACACTACAACAAGATCCTATCAAACAATACACTACAACAAGATCCTATCAAACAATACACTACAACAAGATCCTATCAAACATATACTATCACTACAACAAGATCCTATCAAACAATACACTACAACAAGATCCTATCAAACAATACACTACAAAAGATCCTATAACAATACAATACACATCTACAACAAGATCTATCAAACAAACACTACAACAAGATCCTATCAAACAATACACACTACAACAAGATCTATCAAACAACACACTACAACAAGATCCTATCAAACAAACACACTACAACAAGATCTATCAAACAACACACTACAACAAGATCCTATCAATACATACAACACTACAACAAGATCCTATCAAACAACACACTACAACAAGATCTATCAAACAACTACACTACACAAGATCTTATCAAACAATACACTACAACAAGATCCTATCAAACAATACACTACAACAAGATCCTATCAAACAATATACAAGATCTTATCAAACAATACACTACAACAAGATCCTATCAAACAAACACATACAACAAGATCTATCAAACAACACACTACAACAAGATCTTATCAAACAATTACACTACAACAAGATCCTATCAAACAATACACTACAACAAGATCCTATCAAAACAATATACAAGATCTTATCAAACAATACACTACAACAAGATCCTATCAAACAACACACTACAACAAGATCTATCAAACAATATACAAGATCCTATCAAACAATACACTACAACAAGATCCTATCAAACAATACACTACAACAAGATCCTATCAAACAACACACTACAACAAGATCCTATCAAACAATACACTACAACAAGATCCTATCAAACAACACACTACAACAAGATCCTATCAAACAACACACTACAAGATCCTATCAAACAATACACTACAACAAGATCCTATCAAACAATACACAACAACAAGATCTATCAAACAATACACTACAACAAGATCCTATCAAACAATATACTACAACAAGATCCTATCAAACAATACACTACAACAAGATCCTATCAAACAATACACTACAACAAGATCCTATCAAACAATACACAACAACAAGATCTATCAAACAATACACTACAACAAGATCCTATCAAACAATACACTACAACAAGATCCTATCAAACAATACACAACAAGATCTATCAAACAATACACTACAACAAGATCCTATCAAACAATACACTACAACAAGATCCTATCAAACAATACACAACAACAAGATCTATCAAACAATACACTACAACAAGATCCTATCAAACAATACACTACAACAAGATCCTATCAAACAATACACAACAACAAGATCTATCAAACAATACACTACAACAAGATCCTATCAAACAATACACTACAACATGATCTTATCAAACAATAAACTATAAGATCCTATCAAACAATACACTACAACAAGATCTTATCAAACAATACACCTGAGAGCCTTGTGGTGAAACACACTTCATGTACTTTGCTTTTACAAATACATCCTGTGTGTCTTGCTCTATGTGTTCATACACACACATGTAAGTACAGAGAAAGGCATATACATGAAATCCGAGGTTTTTAGCCGAAATGATTGTCTTTATTCTTTACTCCTTTTGTGAGACACCAGTCTGGAGGGAATCTCCTGAACTATGACCCACAATAGTCACGTTATAGGACTGTTTCATATAACTCACAATATTCAAGTTGTAGGGCTGTTTCATATGATCCACAATAATCAAGTTGTTGGGCTGTTTTATATGACCCACAATAATCAAGTTGTAGGACTGTATCATATGACCCACAACAATCAAGCTGTAGGAATGTATCATATGACCCACAACAATCAAGTTGTAGGACTGTATCATATGACCCACAATAATCAAGTTGTAGGACTGTTTCATATGACCCACAATAATCAAGTTGTTGGGCTGTTTCATATGACCCACAATAATCAAGTTGTAGGACTGTATCATATGACCCACAACAATCAAGCTGTAGGACTGTATCATATGACCCACAATAATCAAGTTGTAGGACTGTATCATATGACCCACAATAATCAAGCTGTAGGGCTGTTTGATATGACCCACAATAAGCAAGTTGTAGGACTGTATCATATGACCCACAATAAGCAAGTTGTAGGCCTGTATCATATGACCCACAATAATCAAGTTGTAGGACTGTTTCATATGACCTACAATAATCAAGTTGTAGGACTGTTTCATATGACCCACAATAATCAAGCTGTAGGAATGTATCATATGACCCACAATAATCAAGTTGTAGGACTGTTTCATATGACCCACAATAATCAAGCTGTAGGGCTGTATCATATGACCCACAATAATCAAGTTGTAGGGCCGTTTCATATGACCCACAATAATCAAGCTGTAGGGCTGTTTGATATGACCCACAATAATCAAATTGTAGGCCTGTATCATATGACCCACAATAATCAAGTTGTAGGACTATATCATATGACCCACAATAATCAAGTTGTAGGACTGTATCATATGACCCACAATAATCAAGCTGTAGGAATGTATCATATGACCCACAATAATCAAGTTGTTGGGCTGTTTCATATGACCCACAATAATCAAGCTGTAGGGCTGTTTCATATGACCCACAATAATCAAGTTGTAGGACTGTATCATATGAGTTATGACCCACAATAATCAAGTTGTAGGACTGTACCATATGACCCACAATAATTAAGTTGTAGGGCTGTTTCATATGACCCACAATAATAAAGTTGTAGGGTTGTTTCATATGACCCACAATAATCAAGTTGTAGGACTGTACCATATGACCCACAATAATTAAGTTGTAGGGCTGTTTCATATGACCCACAATAATCAAGCTATAGGACTGTATCATATGACCCACAATAATTAAGTTGTAGGGCTGTTTCATATGACCCACAATAATCAAGCTGTAGGGCTGTTTCATGTGACCCACAATAATCAAGCAGTAGGGCTGTTTCATATGACCCACAATAATCAAGTTGTAGGACTGTATCATATGACCCACAATAATCAAGTTGTAGGACTGTATCATATGACCCACAATAATCAAGTTGTAGGGCTGTTTCATATGATCCACAATAATCAAGTTGTAGAGCTGTTTCATATGATCCACAATAATCAAGTTGTAGGGCTGTTTCATCATCATCATCATTATCAGGTTCCTTGTCGCATGGCGTTGGCGATCATGGATTTCCAACTGTCTCTATCTCTTGTTGCCTCAAGCATCTCTTCCACCCTCCCTGTCTTCAGCCACTCTGCAAGTCCGTCTAGTGTCTTCTCCCTGGGTCTACCCGGTGCTCTCCTTCCCTCCAGCTTTCCCTTTGTGACCAGTTGTTCCAATTCCCCTTTCCTCATAAAATGGCCTATAAATGTTGCCTGCCTTTTCCTAATCTTCCTTATGAATGATCTACTTGTGTCTGCCTCCATCAAGACTGTCTCGTTTGTTTTTCTTTGCTGTCCATGGAACTCTCAACATCCTTCTTAGAAACCACATCTCGGATGCCTCAATCTTGTTCTTGCTTTGCTCGTTGACTGCCCATGCCTCGCAACCGTACAACAATATTGGTTCTATATAACATTCTAGAACTCTCTTCCTAATTTTAATTGACAGGCATTTGTTGGCAAGAATGCTTTCCATCTTCTTGAATGTTGTTTTGGCTTGGCCGATTCTGCCGGCTATTTCTGATGTGCATCTGCCGTCTGGTGAAATGATCGTTCCCAGGTATTTAAAATTATCAACCTTTCTCTAGGATGTGCCAGTTGCTGTTAGTTTGCATGAGGGGATTTCATGTTTTTTACTGATCACGTTGACTTCAGTCTTCCTGCTGTTTAGCTCCAACCCCTTACCTCTGCTTTCTATTTCAAGTATATTCACAAGGTTTTGTAGGTCCCTTTCACTTTCTGCAATTACCACAGTGTCATCTGCGTATCGAATGTTATCATTTTTCCTCCAACCTTTAATCCAGGGTCTTCCACACTGTTCATCTGCTATTTCTCTTTTGACTCTACTCCTTGTCCTCATCATGATTATTCTTAATAGGATCTTGGTTACATGACTCATCAAACTGAACTATAGCCCCTGTCTTCTTTGGAAGTGCAATGAAAATTGATTTTGACATATCTTTGGGGATTTTTCCAGTGTCGTAAATTTCATTTAGGAGGACTGTTATTTTTTTGTATACCGAATTCCTCCAGGGCTTCAATCATTTCTGTGGTAATGTTGTTTGGTCCTGGGGCTTTTCCTGGTTTCATCTTTTTCAATGCTGCTCTAACTTCATCTTCCATTATGGGTCGTCCTTCAAAGTTCTTTCTTATAATGTGTTCTTAGTTTCTGTCATCTTCAAACAGGTCTTTAATGTACTCTCCCCATCTGTCTAATATTTTGTCTTTTTCCATGAGAATCGTACCATCTTTCGATTTTAAGCAACCAGTTGATGTGCATGTATTTTTCCTGTGGAAAATTTCTTCAATTCGCTTGTACATACCCTGAGGATCCGTTTTGTGTTTGTCTTCTATTTCTTTGCATTTTATTTTCAGCCAAGCTTCCTCAGCTTCATTGCACCTATTTCTGATTTCTTTGTTTATCTTCCTGTATATTTCCTCGTTTCTCTTTGCCTTCCTCCGTTCCTTCATCAAGCCTCTAAAAAAATTTTTGTCATCCAGTTCTTTTTTGCTTTTCTATCTACTACAGGGATTTCTTCACAAGCTTCATTTATCAAATTTCTCAACTTTGTCCATTGTTCCACACTGTCACCAACATCTTCCAGAGCACTGAATTTGTTTTGAATATGTACATTAAATTTTTGACGTATCACTTCATCTGTCTATAAGAGTCCAAGATCTAGTTTGATGTTGCTTTTGGTCTGTTTCCTTTTCCGTAATTTCAACCTAAATCTTCCCACTGTTTCCTTTGATCCACAACAATCAAGTTGTAGGACTGTATCATATGACCCACAATAATCAAGTTGTAGGACTGTATCATATGACCCACAATATCAAGTTCTAGGGCTGTTTCATATGACCCACAATAATCGAGTTGTAGGGCTGTTTCATATGACCCACAATAATCGAGTTGTAGGACTGTTTCATATGACCCACAATAATCAGGTTGTAGGGGTTTCATATGACCCACAATATCAAGTTGTAGGGCTGTTTCATATGACCCACAATAATTGAGTTGTAGGACTGTATCATATGACCCACAATAATCAAGTTGTAGGACTGTATCATACGACCCACAATAATCAAGTTGTAGGACTGTTTCATATGACCCACAATAATCAAGTTGTAGGACTGTATCATATGACCCACAATAATCAAGTTGTAGGACTGTATCATATGACCCACAATAATTAAGTTGTAGGACTGTATCATATGACCCACAATAATTAAGTTGTAGGACTGTATCATATGACCCACAATAATCAAGTTGTAGGACTGTATCATATGACCCACAATAATCAAGTTGTAAAACTGTATCATGTGACTCACAATAATCAAGTTGTAGGACTGTATCATATGACCCACAATAATCAAGTTGTAGGACTGTATCATATGACCCACAATAATCAAGTTGTAGGACTGTTTCATATGACCCACAATAATCAAGTTGTAGGACTGTATCATATGATCCACAATAATCAAGCTGTAGGAATGTATCATATGACCCACAATAATCAAGTTGTAGGACTGTTTCATATGACCCACAATAATCAAGTTGTAGGACTGTTTCATATGACCCACAATAATCAAGTTGTAGGACTGTATCATACGATCCACAATAATTAAGTTGTAGGACTGTTTCATATGACCCACAATAATCAAGCTGTAGGGCTGTTTCATATGACCCACAATAATCAAGTTGTAGGACTGTATCATATGACCCACAATAATCAAGTTGTAGGGTTGTTTCATATGACCCACAATAATCAAGTTGTAGGACTATATCATTTGACCCACAATAATCAAGTTGTAGGACTGTATCATATGACCCACAATAATCAAGTTGTAGAGCTGTGTCATATGACCCACAATAATCAAGTTGTAGGACTGTATCATATGACCCACAATAATCAAGTTGTAGAGCTATTTCATGTGCCAAAACACAAAAAATATCCATCTGAAGAAGTCCAACAAAAAGCAATTTCTATGAACTTTATAAGTACTTCTATATTTTAATCACAACGAATTTACCATGTAAAAGTCGAGTTTCTCTCCCCAGGGAGAGAACGTCACCGCAGTTCAGTGCCACTTGTTTTCTTTTCCTGTATACATATGTTTCGATTTGCCCTATGGAAGTGGAATTTTTCCTATTGAATTTTGTCAGAGACAACTTCCATGTTAATGCGAGATCTTTAACGTGCGCTGAGTGCATTATGGTTCCTCATTTACTCTGAAAGAGAGAGAGAGAGAGAGAGAGAGAGAGAGAGAGAGGTGGTGTGTGTGTGTGTGTGTGTGTGTGTGTGTGTGTGTGTGTGTGTGTGTGTGTGTGTGTGTGTGTGTGTGTGTGTGTGTGTGTGTGTGTGTGTGTCTGTGCTTTCAAGACCACCACTTAAGATGTAATGGAGGATAGGAAAAAAAATCCCATGTTCCATAGGTGATTTGAATTCAGCTTTCTCACGACCTAGGCAGGTGCTTTAACCACAGGGCCAGACAGTCCATTCTAACTGACTATGGGCTTATGCTTACAGTGTTCGGTAATCAAGTAGTCAGCACATTCACATTACACTGTGTGGACCATGTTCCGTATCTACCTGTAAAAAGTGTGTTTGAAGAACACAACAGAAAGCAAGAGTACAACATAACACAACAAATGCAATACATCCTGTACCATTTCTTGACAGACCAGTCTGGAACATAAATTAATGGAAATACCAATTTAAATTTTGGGGAAAAAAAAAGAAATATATTCTCCCATTTTACGTGACCTACTAATCAATCCTCCGCAAATGTTCGCATCTGTAATTTCTTATTTTACAAATCCTTGCAACTAAATCAGGGGTACTCGGCATTTACAAATTTATTTTAGAGACTTTCTTTTATTGTTGTTTAAAGCCCAGCCGACTGTGCAGAGCCATATCAGGGCTATAACCGCTTCAAAACACACAAAACTTCAACAACAAAAAAGAAAAAGAAAAGAAAATTAAGTACACATATCAATGCATTCGCGCACATAATCTGAGGATTTGCCCCCGGCATAGGACCATTCCGTCCGATTTATCGCACAAGAGAAATGTAAAAAACACACCTGAATACAAATATAAGCATACATAAGGACACCAAAACATATATAAAAACAGGCATAAATTACCTAAAATTGCTTCCGCATATCTCACCTCCTTAGAGCCAAAAATGCACTTAATACATGTACCCAATTATCAATCCGAAGAAAAAGTACGTAAGACTTTATCGAAAAAATACAGGTGAATGGACCAGTAAGAAAGAAAATAAGTAGAAATGACACAAAGCAAGGCAACAAGGCAGAAACAAAGAGAGTGACAGGAAAGATGAAATTTCCAGCACAAAATTTCGAGAAGGTGGGGATACTATTTATACTGAAAAAGCCCCCGGCAACCCAAGGGGGGGGGGGGGGGGGGGGGGGGATTACAGAGACTCGGCACTTACAAATTTATCTGAAAGAAAATAACTTGCGACGGTTCAGTTACTGCCCTAGACTATTTCCACAACATCTATGAATTTACTGACCTTGAACAACACAGAAACTCGCTCCTGGCAAGTGATGTAGGCTCTGTAATCAGCCAACAAGCGAAACCTAGGGCAAAGTATAAAACAGAGTAAAATGAGACCCAAGAAATCTTAAAGCACACCCCCCCCCCCCCACACACACTTACTACACACCACGCACATAGAAAATATATACTGTGACAAAATACAGCATTTTCAAAATAAGAAAAATCCTATCACTGCCGGATTGACGCCAGTTCTTTGAATTCTTCTAGGGGAAAATGGGGCTTTTTACAGTAAAGCATGAAACATCATCATCCCAGGATGGAAAATTGTCAAATACACAAAAAGAAAGAAAAAGTTTTTGCATTATCAAACCAAAAGAACTGGCGACCAATGTCGCTGTTAAATATGATTTATGAAATTGGTTCTACCCACACATCGAGCAGCACTGAAATAGTTCTTCCCAAGGTTATTATTTATATTAACCAGGGCTAAATCAGTTTATGATAAACGGACACATAGAGACAATATCAGATTTATTTACGATCGTATAGATTATTTGTACAAAGAAAAGGTAGCCATACCTGGCATGATGATCAGTATTGACTTTAAGAAGGCACTTCAGTCAATGGACTAGAAATTAATGCTTAATATTTTGGAGTCATTTGATTTTGGTTAATACGTCGTTGGATTCTTCTTCTCCTTTTTCTTCTTCTTCTTCTTTCAGCCATCGAAAGTCCGTTGTTAGACATAGGTCTTCCCCAGCTGCTTCCATTCACTTCGTTCCTGCGCTTTTCCTCTTCACTTCTTGTCAAATCTATCTAGGTTGTCTCTCCAGCTAGTTTTCTTTCTCTAATGCGAGTGCCGTCTCTTGGTATCTAGAACGTGGTCCGTTCTCCGGGTGAGATGTCCTGCCCAGTTCCTTTTCAGTTTGTTGATGGTTTCTAGGATGTCTCGCACTTTTGTTTTCTCTGATCCACTGAGCCGTTTTGTGATCTTTCCAGGTGATACCAAGCATGATATTTCATGTGCTCGCTGCAAGGTTCTTAGTTTCAAAGCGAGTTTTTTCGTTAGATTCCACGTTTCTGCACCGTAAGACAACAACAACAACAAAAATCACAAAACGGCCGTTCATGTTGGGTCACCGGATCTGAACAAAGGCCCAACCGTACCACCTGGCGCGGGTAGGAGTGGTGCACGCCAAAGGCGACACCAGCCCAGCAAAATTGTCGTTGGATTACAAGATCCCAAATCTAAGGTAGTAGTTAAAAGTCACTTCTTCATGGTTCAAAATATCAAGAAGCCGCAGACTGGGAGACTGTATTTCCTTATCTTTTCATTCTTTCAGTGGAAATTCTTGCAATACTGACACGACAAAACATCAAGGGAATGAAAATCTATGTTATAGAACACAAAATGTCTCAGTCTCCTGATGACACACAACTTACAATCAAAGGAGATAAAATATCTTTTGAACATACAGTGATACACCGAAGGAAAAAACATTTTAAGAAAAATTTCTGGGTTATTTATAAACGTTGAAAAGTTAAATGCAATAAGGGTTGCAAATAAAGATACCAAAGGCACACTTAAAAATGGAATGGACAATGACAGGCTGCCTTCAGACACTGACAATGACAAGTTGCCTTCAGACACTGATGATGATGTTATTCGTATGTCAACAGTACTTTTCCATATACATAAAACTGATATAATTTCTGTTACCACATTGTTCGGTGATGTTTGATTATCGTACAGCAAAAAGACATAATTTAAAAAAGAATGCTTAAAAACTCTATTGACATGTACTTAAATCTTGATGCTCACTTTTAAACCTCCAATGTGTAAAAATATCATGTATATTCTGTATGTTATTCATATGTCATCAATACTTTTTTTCCTATGTATATGAATTGATATCATTTTTCATTACCACATTGTATGTTGATGTCTGTTTATTGAAAAACAAAAACAAAAATGAATTCAAAAATGTTTCTTAAAAAGGTCTATTTGTGTGTCAAATTTTGTTGATGTTCCTGTTTTGATTTCTGAGAAATAAGCAGTTTGGTGATTTTGACCTCATGACCCTTGTCACTTTGACCTAGGTCATCAATACTAATAAAAATCATGACTTTAAGAAGTTGTCTGTACGTTCAAAATTTCACAGCATTCTTTCGTTATATACTGAGATATAATAATAATAATAATAATATATTTTATTTATATAGCGCAAAATCTTGACAAAATCAAATCTAAGCGCTGTTTGCAAAGACAGAGAAACACACACACACACACACACACACACACACACACACACACACACACACATACACACACACTCACACATATAAACACATGTATATAGATATATACATATACATATACTTGTATAGATATAGATAGATAGATATGCAGCCCCGAAAGTGGCAAGTGGAAAAATATTTGGCAAGTAAAAATAAAACTTTATTCGTCATTGGCGAGTACGCAATAACGGGTTGAATCTGTCCGCATACCGAGATTAAGTTGACACCTTTTCGATCGTTTTCCGATCCAGTCGACTACCCAGTATTAGATAGCGATCCCGCACTTCCTGTATGAAACCTTTGTCTCTGCGATGTTCAAAATGCAACTGGGAAAACTAGCAAATCATCAGGGAGTCAATGAAGCTTTCTTTCCAAGTGGAAGATGGAGTTTACTTGGGATGCTGACAATGAACAGTCAAATTTAATGAAATGCACGATCTGCGTGGGAAATCGGTCACTGACAGGTAAGTCAGACTTTTGGCCAAAAGCACAAGTGGCTCGACAATCTGGACCTGATTCATAAAGATGAAGACTAAAACGAACAGACTGTACCCGAATATGAAACTGAGAAACTGCTGTATGTTTTGTTTTCTTCCATATATTTTCATTACAATTGTTTTGTGTTTTCTATTACACTGTACACTGTATATTCATTGGAATACAAAACTTCAAGAAATCTGATGCTGTCTTGTTTTATCTTGTGCAAATTAATAAGAATTTATGCAAATAAATCTCATACCAGCATTCTGCTACTGTGTGCTATTGTGTGGCTGGGCTGGGCCTGTATTTTGGCTGGTAAATTTTTCAGTGTGGCCGTTAAATATTTTGAAACATCAGCCAAGCCAAAGGCTAGTAGACAAAAATACCGACTTCCAGGGCTGACATGCAAGCAAGACATCTCTGCCCCCTGACATTCAGAAAGTTTTCCCAGAAATCTGGGAAAACAGAAACTAAGGCAAGTGTATAGATAAGCCTAAATAAATCACAATCGTCGAAAATCAACTACAGTGTATTAATGTCACCGGCCACTGTGCCCACTCAACACAATTTTTCACCTGGGTGCAAGGGGTGACACGTCGTTTCTTAACAGATCCTCACAGTGGGTTGGTAAGGCGAATCCAAGCCGTGGATATGGGATGTTATCAAGAAAAAATAAGTACATCAGGCAGACAAATCATTTGCAAAGACCCCAGCTATGGCACACAACCGACATTGCTGGAGGAATCTGGTGAACGGTTCTTTAGTGTGATGCCCCAATGACTTCAAGAAGAAAAAAAAAAGAAGATTACTGTTTTCCTCCTCGTGAAATCCACACTGCATTATGCGATATATCTACGTGTATATGCTATTACAAAATACACAATGTATTGCTGGTTCACCCTGAACTTGTCTGTAGTATTTGTCCTTTTTGTTTGCTGTGTGATTTGTGTAATGCGTAACTGATCGCAATGCGAACAATGATTTACGGTATATACTGGTTACATGTGTACATATATACATACACACAAAATCTTGCTGTTATCTGAAATGAGAATGATGAGAGTCGTGCTGGAAGATTCTCTTTTTTTAAGCAAAGCAACGTGAAAAGCATGAAGTTTGACAAACCTATCATTGTGCACCACGGAGTTGAAGATATCACTGAACAGATGGGGTTCCCCTGGGCTGAAGAAGTCCGAGTTGATCTGATCCAGGCACTCCTTCAGTTCTGCATCTTTCTGGTAATACTGGTATGGTTCGTACCTACAGAAAGACAGATTTCAAAGAGTCAGTCATATAATCAACGCAATTATACCTGTCTCTTTTATCAGACATTTTAAATGTGTATTTCGAAGCATTTCATATGCGGCAAATTAACATAAGCCGCCAGTGACAACACCTCACTGCAATGTAAATTCTGCTATTGAAGAGAAAAGTTCTTTTACTCTTAACCACTTTGGAGGAAAAAGAACACACAGTAAGCAGCCTCCTTAATCATCATCTCTGATATACATGTTTATTTGAAAAATAGGAAACAAATAACTTGCTCTGTTAACACATATACGCATGGTCAGACGGACCAGCCTGTAGAAATGGCGCAGAAACTGTAAGTCGGTGAATAGAAGATGCGTTGTTTGAGCTGTTCTCCACACACACACACACACACACACACACACACACACACACACACACACACACACACACACAATCATCAGAGATAGAACCCCTAGTGAATTTCATTCTGACTGCTAGAGTCAGCCACTGCTTACTCCTAAATACACCACTAAGCCAAAGAAAGAGTTACTGAAAACGACTCACGTCACTTACCACACAAACAGGAAAGACATACCCTCTTCTGTTGAGCTCGTCGACTTCTGGCACAGTCATGCCAAAGATGAAGATATTGTCCTTCCCCATCTCCTCCATCATTTCAACATTGGCACCATCCAAAGTGCCAATGGTCAATGCTCCATTCAACTGTAGAAACAATTCATGACTTTGATATCAAACCACTGCATTCAACTTCTTACAAGAAGTGTTTGAAACAACACTTTTGAACCATTGGAAAAAAAAAAACGACAGAAAAAAGTGGATACAGCAATGAGATGCAAACTTTGAAGGAATAAACTGAATACACACCCTATTCAAAAAACACATATGTTCATAAAATTTACAACATTGCTATATCCATGTCTGATCATACTTCCTGCCTTTGATCAAGTGGGTTACTGTTGTTGATGTTGTGCTTTTCTCTTGGCATACTGATACCATTTCAAGATTTATGAACAAATGACTTTTTGAAAAACAAAAGTGGTTTCCTATTCGTATTCGTCTAACCTTTTTCAAACTTCCTGTCAGAAAAGGCAATTACTAGCTAGACTCATGAAATTTCATGACCTATCATTGGTAAAAAAGTGAGGAAAAATAGAGACATAAGCAATATTTTGATAAACTTAAGTAGAGTTTGCTTTAAAGTGGTTTATAAGTCAAATGCCATCCTAAAGACATTCAACGTTCCCAGATAGTTCATTTCAAAACCAGTAACAAACTGTGTAATAATCTCTGTGTGGTAGTTACTTTGTGAAATGTGGATAATTGCAATACATCGCCGTTTCTAAGAAGAGAACGTATAATTTCTATTGCTAACACAAGGGAACTCTCCACTGAGAGATTAAGACAAAAATGTACCATGAATTTCATGTTGCCAGTGCCGGACGCTTCAGTGCCTGCTAGGGAGATCTGTTCACTGAGGTCAGCACCAGGAATGATTTTCTCAGCCAAGGTCACGCGGTAGTTTTCCAGAAACACCAGCTTCAAGCGATCCCTATGGAAGGATCATTGTTGATGACTTGACCCACACTGTTAATCAGCTTGATGATCAACTTGGCCATGTGGTAACCTGGGGCAGCCTGTGTGCACAAAATACAGGATAACAGTCAGTCACTGGCACCCCGTAAGTCAAAGAATCTAAACGTCAGAGTTTGCAAGCCCGTAATATTCTGTCCTGATGCCTGAGGGTCAATGGTTCTTTCTCTCATTGGAAAAGAGTGAAGGTGGAATGGAGGGAGGAAGGGAGGTATATTACGAAATAGAACGGAAGAGAGAGAGAGAAAGACTGAGTGAAAGAGAGGCAAACATAGAAAGAAACAAAATACATCTATCCAACTCGCGAATCTACGCATCTATGTATCTATCTATCTGTCTGTCTATCTCTCCATCTATCTACCTACCCACCTATTTATCTAATCTATCTCTGTGTGTGCGTGCGCTCGTGCATGCGTGCGAGCGTGTGTTTGTGGTGTGTGTGTTTGTAGACATACATGCATATGTGTGCTTGTTCGTGTGTGTGTAGACATACATGCATATGTGTGCTTGTTCGTGTGTGTACAAGACAGACAGACAGAGACAGACAGAGAGAGAGAGAGAGATAGACTGAGAGAGAGAGAGAGTCTATACCACAGGAAACAAATCATTCATCTAAACTATCCTAAACTTCAGCAACTACGGGGAAAGAGCGCAAATATCGGTAACCTCTCGACTGTGTGGACATGTACGTGGGTGAGGAAGGTGTTACTCCTTTAACCAAGGCAGGAAGAGGAGTGCTCTGTCAATCACCTTTCCTCCAATTAAGACTGTGCGAGGTGCGAACGCGGATTTGTTAGAGCTCTTCTTGATGCGGTTGTACAATGTGATGACATGCAGCACGTTCATCAGCTGCCGCTTGTATTCGTGGATTCGCTTCACCTGCATGTCGAATATGGAGCCCACATTGGCTTTGACGCCGTAATTCTGGTGTATGTACTGGGCCAGCTTCATTTTATTATCCTGCACAAAACAAACATTTTCCATTTTTGACAGGCATTGACTCAAGGACTCCTTCATAATGACAATCATCATCATCATCATCATCAGGTGCCCTGCCGCATGGCGTTGGCGACCATGGACTTCCAACCATCTCTATCTCTCATTGCACCCAGCATCTCCCCCACCCTCTTCATCCCCAGCCACTCTGCAAGTCCGTCCAGCATTCTCTCCCTGGGTCTACCCGGTGCTCTTTCCCTCCAGCTTTCCCGTTGTGACCAGGTGCTCCAAATCCCCCTTCCTCATAAAATGGCCTATAAATGTTGCTTGTCTTTTCCTAATCTTCCTTATCAGTGATCGACTTGTGTCTGCCTCCATCAAGACTGTCTCGTCTGTTTTCTTTGCTGTCCATGGTACTCTCAACATTCTTCTGAGAAACCACATCTCGGCTGCATCAATCCTGCTCTGGCTTTGCTTGCTGACTGTCCACGTCTCGCATCCGTACAACAGTATTGGTTCTATATAACACTCAAGGACTCTCTTTCGATGTTAATTGATAGGCATTTGTTGGTAAGAAGGCTTGTCATCTTCTTGAATGCTGTTTTGGCTTGGCTGATTCTGCCAGCTATTTCCGATGTGCATCTGCCGTCTGATGAAATGATCGTTCCCAGGTATTTGAACATATTAACCTGTGTCAATAAATCCCCTCATGCAAAATAATGACAATACTTGCAATAAAGAGATAGTATGTCAACACTTATTACCGATTTTTATGTTCTATATTCACCTGGTAATGCCATGCATTTTTTATCATTCCACACCAATGGCGACAATTTTCGACTGTTCAGCAAACTGCCAATTTCATTTTTCATACAAAATGGCAGCAACATTCATAGACCATCTTATGAGGCAAGAGAAATTAGAGCACCCAGTCACAACATGAAAGCTGGAGGGAAAAAGAGCACCTGGTAGACCCAGGAAGAAAAGACTGGGTGGACTTGCGGAGTGGATGAAGATACAGAGGATGGGAGATGTATCTGCAGCGACAAAAGATAGGTTTATATGGAGAATCATGATCGCCAACGCTGTGCGGCAAGGCACATGATGATAATGATGATGGTACAAAGTGGCAACAATCGTCGATTGCATAGCAAATTACAAAATTAATTTTTGGCAAAGCAGTGTGCAGTGAATGGCCCAGCAGCCAACAGCATAGCTCAATTGATAAACAAGCTGATACTGAAAGGTTAATCGTCTTGTTTATTATGCATCGGCAGAACACCACTTCATTGTCATCATACTGATACTTAAAAACTGGTGGCAAAACTCGAAATTTCCTTGCTTATTATGCGTCGGCAGAAAACCACATCAATGTCACAATACTTAAATGATGATTATCAAAATATGGTGGCAATATTTTAAATCTTTACTGACTAGCTATTTCTGTGCTCATCTCTCCTGTCCACATCCAAACAGTATGCTCTTGTTAACCATTAGAGAAAATCTGCTGTTAAAGCCATTCAAAACAAACGCTGACAAGCTAAAGTTAATTGAATTGTTTAACTACTTGACGGAAGCTGGTGTAATCACACATCAACGTTCTAAACAACAGTTCTGTGTCATGTGTACCATTACCAGTTTCTCAAGGCCGTGCCCTCCAACGAAATGTACTGATGTACACTGACGGTGATATCTCTTTTTGTTAATACAATAATAGATTTAAAGCTTCATGAATGAATAATGCCTATACTTGCAGATTTTCTCCCTGGTTTACAACTAAAACATGGAACGCTTACAACAATTCAATTAAAAAGAACTGTGACAAAGCTGATTGTGTTCCTTCGTTTTTTCAAATTAATAGCAAGTTATTTTGGCATATGATATATATGTACTGTGATTAATCTATTCATTTATTTATTCATCTAGTTCTTGATTTATATTTATTGACACTGACCTCCTTGACCTTCATGATGTTCCTGAGCAGATTCTCTTCCTTGCTCATTGGCTCCAAGCGTCGCAGCTCTGTCAAGTTGGTAATCCAGTCATTTCCAATTTTCTGGTTAAAAGCAACAGTCATACGATTTAGGGGGAAAATATATGTTCAAGGAATGAAAAAAATGTATTTTAAGCCATGGCGTTTTCTTCCCAAACCCCAGAAAGAGAAGTATAATCAGAACGCGTCATACAACGCGTATACAACCAGACAAGACAGGAGCAAATTTTCGGCTGACTGGTTTTTGTCAAGTGTAAACGTAAGATCACAAACAAATAAACACCAAATACAGAAATTAGGAGAAAAAGACTAAAACTCCTTTTCTCCCACTGGACGAAGCTGCAGGAAAGTTTCAGTCTTTTTCTCCTAATTTTTGTATTTGGTGATTGTTCGTTTGTGATCTTACGTTTACGCTTGCTAAAAGCCAGTTGGCTGAAAATGTGTGCCTGTGTTGTCTGGCTTAATTAAATACGTGTTCTGATTCTATTTTCGTGTTTTTTTCTGGTTCTTGAATTACATCAATTCTTGAAACTAGCGTGGGGTTTGTTGCCTCCCAATCTTGCTCATACCCTGGACTGAGCATGCTATGGGCTCACTGGGAAGACTCGGACCAACACAGTCAGACCTGATCTACCTCACAGATATTTCACTGAGGGTTGGATCAACAAGCGGGCATCATCTACTTCACGGATGTGTCACTGAGGGTGTTTCTCAATGTCCTGACCAGTACCACAGATATACATGTACATCTCGAGCCTGGCTGATGCCAGAGAAAAAAAGCATTGACTACAGATGTGTCGTGCAATATCAATCCGTCGTGGATTTATGGCATTATCATGTCACCCCCAGTTTTGTAATTATAACATCATAGCATTGTGAAACACTGTTCCAGACCCTGCTGCCACTGAAACCGCATGAACAATGGAAGAACAAAAACAAACAAATTCCACCAACAACCACAAACAACAAAAAATCATCATCATCAAAAATGAATGTATACAATATGCTTGCTCACTTCAGCAATGGCGTCAGCCAGACCAGAGTTACACATCAACAGCCAGCGACGTGGAGTAATACCGTTAGTTTTGTTCTGGAATCGATCGGGAAACATCTCCGCAAAATCCCTGAAGCTGGAACAAAAATTATGAAAACTTAATATAGACATCAACTGGGAGAAAACTGAGGCAAACTACCGCTGAAAGCAATCAATACAATCAAAATGTAAAATCAATGCTGTGCTGACAACTCCATCCCCAGCTACACACACACACACACACACACACACACACAAACATGCGCATACAGGGAGAGGAAAAGGCAAAATAATAAAGCGCAAAAGAAACAAACGAAATCACATGATACAGAATTTCACAGTTCAAAATGAAATTTCTGAAATCGTAAAATCCTAGACCTATAGGTTAACTTACAGAAGGACTTTTGAAGGGGTTGTTGGGTTGACATGTCACTTTGATATGATTGAGTCAGAAGGATTAATGAACGAGTTTATATACAGTGAGCTGAGGAACAGACCACTACTATCACTATTGACTTAACGCAGCTAATGATCACTGAGGTAACCAAATGGTTTTAAGTGTATGCTGCGTTCCCATGGAGTCAATATGGTTAGGGTGTGTGCTGTGCTCTCATGGAGTCAGTATGGTTTAGGTGTGTGCTGTGCTCCCATGGAGTCAGTATGGTTTAGGTGTGTGCTGTGCTCCCATGGAGTCAATATGGTTTAGGTGTGTGGTGTGCTCCCATGGAGTCAATATGGTTTAGGTGTGTGCTGTGCTCCCATGGAGTCAGTATGGTTTAGGTGTGTGCTGTGCTCCCATGGAGTCAGTATGGTTTGGGTGTGTGCTGTGCTCCATGGAGTCAGTATGGTTTAGGTGTGTACTGTGCTCCCATGGAGTCAGTATGGTTTAGGTGTGTACTGTGCTCCCATGGAGTCAGTATGGTTTAGGTGTGTACTGTGCTCCCATGGAGTCAGTATGGTTTAGGTGTGTACTGTGCTCCCATGGAGTCAGTATGGTTTAGGTGTGTACTGTGCTCCCATGGAGTCAGTATGGTTTGGGTGTGTGCTGTGCTCCCATGGAGTCAATAGGGTTTAGGTGTATACTGTGCTCCCATGGAGTCAATAGGGTTTAGGTGTGTGCTGTGCTCTCATGGAGTCAATATGGTTTAGGTGTGTGCTGTGCTCCCGTGGGGTCAATTGGGGTTAGGTGTGTACTGCGCTCCCATGGAGTCAATATGGTTTAGGAGTGTACTGTGCTCCCATGGAGTCAATAGGGTTTAGGTGTGTACTGTGCTCCCATGGAGTCAATATGATTTAGGAGTGTACTGTGCTCCCATGGAGTCAATAGGGTTTAGGTGTATGCTGTGCTCCCATGGAGTCAATATGATTTAGGTGTGTGCTGTGCTCCCATGGAGTCAATATGGTTTAGGTGTGTGCTGTGCTCCCATGGAGTCAATAGGGTTTAGGTGTGTGCTGTGCTCCCATGGAGTCAATATGATTTAGGTGTGTGCTGTGCTCCCATGGAGTCAATAGGGTTTTGGTGTATGCTGTGCTCCCATGGAGTCAATAGGGTTTTGGTGTATGCTGTACTCCCATGGAATCAATAGGGTTTTGGTGTATGCTGTGCTCCCATGGAGTCAATAGGGTTTTGGTGTATGCTGTGCTCCCATGGAGTCAATAGGGTTTTGGTGTATGCTGCGCTCCCATGGAGTCAATAGGGTTTTGGTGTATGCTGCGCTCACATGGAGTCAATAGGGTTTTGGTGTATGCTGCGCTCCCATGGAGTCAATAGGATTTTGGTGTATGCTGCGCTCCCATGGAGTCAAAAGGGTTTGGGTGTGCTATGCTCCCATGGTGAGAGTAGAATAATAATGCCATTAATTATTCTACTATGTGTATTGCTTCTCCTGCAATATTTTATGATTTTGAAGTGTGCAACACGCATTTGTGTTGGTTTGTACTTCCTGATACAGCTGATTTGAAATATGACAGGTATATATTTCAGTTAAGATCTCATAATTCAAGAATGGAGTTCCCATGGGACTGTTTTACTGGATGTGTTTTAGATTCTTTCCTACGGTTATATTTCCCAAGCTTGCTAGCGTCTTCATTCTGAGCTGGTTTTATGTTCATATACATATTTTTTTGTCCCATTTTATAGGCCAAATAGATGACCATAGAATCT
>CM060308.1:23282339-23369839 GCA_030674185.1 Monoplex corrugatus | reverse complement strand
GACAGTACAAAACTCAAACACTGGAAAATGTACTTTCGTGAGATTGGAAATGTAGAAGACAAAGCAAAAAAGTCTTTTTAGACAGCAATTTTATTTTTATCTGCATTCAGTAATGCCCTGTGACCCGATACTATCCATCTCGTGCTCACCTTGAGGAAGCGGGAGTTGATCTCATACATGATTGACAGATGGCGAGGAAGGATGTTTTCTAACAACGATGTGGGCCAGCGCTCCAGAGCCTCAGGCAAAACGGTGTGGTTGGTGTAGGCACAAGTCTGCACGGTGACGTCCCAGGCCTACATTATACAAATAAAATGCAAATTAAAGATGATCAGTTCTCCCACTCAGTAAATCACACAGCGTACACTATCACACACAGAGTATGATATAGCCATAGTAAATGACACAGCTAGTTTGGTACAGTCAAAGCCAGTTTCATGCATACTGCTTTTGACTGTATCAAAAGAGCAATATTTTCCCCGAGTTCACTTTCTTGATTTGAGAAATGTTACAGACATGCTTTGTAAGCGACAGAGCAAACGGTATAGTGATACAGACTTTGTAAGTTACTGCTTCTTCAACAATGAAGCCCTTTAGGAATGTTGGTGAAAAATGGACGAAGTGTGAACATATAGATATGTTCAAACACACCTGATGAACTTCATGGACAAGCAGTCATTGTTCTACCCAATTCAATCAGGATTCCATTGACATCATTCAAACATGACAAACTCGTGGTTATCAGCATAAATGAAACCAAAATTTCAGGAATTCTCCCCTTAAACTTTAAGAAATCATATGATCTCGATGACTATAACAGACTTCTTTCAAAACTTAATGTCCATCTAAATAACCACAATATCTTTCCTTTCTTCCAGCCATGTCCAAGGATGGGCACAGCGAGTATATGCTCATGGTAAATTTTCTCTTGAAGGGTATCGTTTCTTCTGTATGTGCGATATCGTTTGATGTGGTACAAGGTTCAATTCTAGGTCCAATCTTATCTTGTATCCACACCAAACTCCACTGCATGTCATATGCCTGTGAATTAGACAGCAAGCTGTAATCACTTGTAAAGACACAGAGAACGGAACATGGTGTCAGAAACGGGATTTTGAAAAGAGAAGAAAGATACACAGTGAACAAATAAGATTGCAGATCAGCCATGGCGAAAACAAGAAGGAAGAAGAGGCATCTGCGACAGGCCAAGGTTCTTGTAAACAGCCCCACCCCCCGCCTCCAAACTTGATGCGAAGAGAGGAAACTGCAGAGCAACTGGAAGAAATGCAAAAGGCTCTGGGACAGCTATGTGACAGCAACATGACAAAGGGATAAAGATTTTGCGTATAAGACAGTAGTTTTTCTCTCACGTATTGGCCTAGATGCTTTAGACATTTGCGAAGGTTTGTCATTCACTGATGAAACTGAAAGAAATGATATAGACACAGTTCTCACAAAATCCAAAGAATACTGTATAGTTTCTACCAATGAAACTTACAAAGTATTTATTGCTGACATCATGCAGCGGGAATCCAGTGAAGAATTTGTGGCAGACCTGAGGAGACTTGTCAAGACCTGCAACTATGGACCACTGCAATACAGACTGCTGAGAAACCAGATCATATTCGGCATATGAGATGAGTCTCTGTGATCGAAGTTACTGGAATTGCAACAACTGACCGTACGTATTGACATGTGCAAACGATGCAGATGGCGAGAACGACGTAAGACGTACAGGAGGTCCAAGCTTTTCAGAAAAAAAGAAAGCAGCAAACAGGAGCAGCAAAAGGTATAAACCAGAAACTGGGATGAAATGTGGATATTATGGCAGAAAATATCCAAGAGCAAAAGAGAAGTGCCCAGCACATGGAAAACGATGCAATGTTTGTAGGGCAAATAATCCCTTTGCTTCATGCTACAAAACACCCAAAACTCCACGAAAAATGAAGAGAATTGGACAGACTGAAGTGGAGGAAAAGACACAGAAAGTGAAGACGAAATCCTCAGAATCGATGACAGAAACAGCAAAGAGAATAATACAAAGGCAAAAACGTTGACAAACGAGAAGCCTGTAAGATTCCTTCTTGACACATGAGCAACAACGAATGTGTTGCCAGAGAACATGTACAGAGAAAGTACTGGACATGAAAGATGCTCTGACCTGCAGGAGATGCAAAAGAAGCTGGTGATGTTCAACAGTACAGAAATAATGCCTGTTGGAGAGATAGTACCGCAAGTAAAGAATAAAAAACAAACAAAAATAAGTACAAAGTAAATTTCGTGATCACAAAAACAGGCTGTAAGCCAGGGCTAGGACTGAGGTGTACAGTCCATGCTGCTGATGCTAATGTGGAGAACATCGCAGCAATAGCGGCAGATCAAAAAGCAGGTGAGGCAACTAAGACGGACATGTTCGCAAAATACAAATGTATTTAAAGGAGAAAGAAAGATCAGCTGCGCCTGGAAAATGATCCAAGCATAGCTCCAGTGAAGATGCCATGCAGAAAGTGACCGACATTAGTACACGAGAATGTGAAGAACGAGTTGGACAGATTGGAAGAACTGGGTGTTGTCACCAAAGTAAACACTACAACAGAGTGGATCAGCTGCCCGCTCGTGACAATGAAGAGCAACTGGAAGTCAGACCATACATCCGAAGCCAATGGATGAAGTCTTCAGGAGAAATGAATGCCCCATATCAACCACCGACGATGTGCTGTTTCTTCTGCATGGTGCAAAATACTTCACACACTTACATGCCAGAAACGGATTGGGGTATGTGGAACTGGACGTAGACAGCAGCTGTCTGACGACATTCGAGATGCCTTTTGGCAAGTACAGATAGAAACAGATACCCTTTGGAATTTCACCAGCCCCACAAGAATTCCAGAGAAGGATGGACACACTCTGGCAGGACTGCCAGGCATGGTAACGGTTCATGGTGACATTTTCTTTTGGGTAAATGTGCAACAAATCAAGCAACATGAAAAGACCACGATGCCAACTTTCAATTCAATTCAATTCATATTGCTTATAGCCCAGTCGGCCACAAGAGCCATATCAGGGCTAACACCACGTCAAAAAGAAAAGAACAACCCGTTAAGATAAAAGACAACAGTTAAAAACCATGTTCACCGTCAACCTTGCAAATCTAAAATGCCATTAAAGAAAAACCCGAAAAATTCAATTCAATTAAATTCATATTGCTTATAGCCCAGCTAACCACAAGAGCCATATCAGGGCTAACACCACGTCAAAAAGAAAAGAACAGCCCGTTAAGATAAAAGACAACAGTTAAAAAACATGTTCACCGTCAACCTTGCAAATCTAAAATGCCATTAAAGAAAAACCCGTAAATTCATAAAGTGAAATCTGTTGATCTCTTGTAAAAACTGAAAAATTGCATCAGGAGGGACGTCTCGGAGGAGCTTCTTTAAGGAGTCCGCCGTGTAATGCTTTTGTCTTACATCGTGTAAGTCCCAGCAATCAAGGAGGAGGTGTCGGATGCTTAACGGCTCGTCTCATGGTATACACCATGGCACTTCTTCGTTTATCAAAAGGTACGAGTGAGTGTAGGATCTGTGACCCTTGCGTAACCTACATAACACTGTCTCTTTCTTACGGTTTCCTGCAGCAGATGGTAGAATTTCTTTCAGGTTAGGGCGATTCTGGAAAAGTTTGTTATCTGTCTGTTCATTCCAATCCTCCTGCCACAGCTTTCTTACGTAACTGTTTACTTTCGATTTGACATCTGTGTAAGGGATCGAGGACATAGACATCCTTGTCACTGTAGCCTTCTTGGTCAGGTAGTCAGCCTTTTCATTGCCTCCAATACCAACATGGCCAGGAATCCAGGCAAAAACAATCTCGTAACCTTCATTTGCAAGAGTAGAATACACTTCAAAGAACTTCACTAGTTCAGGGTGACTAAGGTTTCGGCAAGCCATTGCCTGCAAAGCAGAAAGGGAGTCAGAAAAAAATGAGAAACTCTTTGTGTCTGGATTGGGACATCATTTTTAGTGCCAAAACCTGAGCAGGACATTTCAGCAGTGTAAACAGAACTTTCTGATGGAATGTTTTGAAAATGCCTCATTGGGGATCTCGGAGCAAAAGGCAGCGGCAGCGGCAGCAACACCTTCAGCACACTTGGACCCATCAGTGAAGATTGTGGGATGACGGAGATTTTTCACATAATTCCGCATAAAACGATTTTTACGCTAGTGCACTGGTATTGTCTTTACGGAAGGAAGCAAGATCAAAACAAACCTTTGGTGTTTTCAACGTCAATGGTGGACTATCTAGCAAGATCAAAACAAACCTTTGGTGTTTTCAACGTCAATGGTGGACTATCTGGAAACTTCGAGAAGTCGTTAACAACTGCTAAATTTATATCTGCCTTTTTCACATGGGGACAGATACGCAGCCCCAAAGGAGGAGTCACTTTTTCAAAGTCACTTTGAAATCAGGGTTTTCCGGTTCAGAGAACAGTTTCAAACAGAAATTTAAGCTTAGTTTCAGTCTACGGTTGCTCAGGGACGGCTCCCCTGCTTCTGCATATAAACTATACACAGGAGTTGTTCTGAATGCACCAAGACATAAGCGCAGTCCTTGATGGTGAATAGGATCGCAGACCCATATACTACGCAGCCATAGTCCAGTTCAGAGCGAATTAAAGCGCAGGAGAGAGAATGCTCCCTTGTGGTACACCCAGCACTTCCTCATGGATATCCGACAGTGTAGTACCAACCCGCACTTGAAACTGTCGATCGGCCAAAAACTTTTGGATAAACGTAGGTAGGTGACCCCGAAAACCCAATTCGTGTAGATCCATAAGAATTCCCGATTTCCAGGTGGTATCATAGGCTTTCTCTAAATCATAGATAGCCACTACATGCTGTTTCTTCAGAAATGCATTACGGATGGTCGTTTCAAGACAAATTAAATGATCTACTGTGGAATGGCGCTTGCGAAAACCGCATTGTTCTTTAGCCAAGATGCCGTCATTCTCCAGTTTCCACTTCAGTCTCTTATTGATCATTTTCTCCATCACTTTACAAAGACATGGTTAGGGCTATTGGCCGATAATTGGATACATCTTTTCCAGGTTTAGGCAGAGGGACGATCAGGGCTTTCCGCCAAGAGGGAGGAAAGAATCCTGTCGTCCGTATGTAATTATACACTTTCAACAGAATTTCCAAACCCTTTTCCGGGAGATGCTTTACCGGTTGATAATGAACTTCATCCAAGCCAGGAGAAGAGTCAGAGCAAGTCACACATGCGTCTTTTAATTCTTCTAATGTCAGTGGGAGATTGTACTCTCCCCGTGTTATCAGAGATGAAGTTACAAGCTCTTTTCTTTCACCGATTTGTGTTTCCGAAAGACCGCCGATTTATTGGCTAAGGAAGAGTTCTTTTCGATGGTCGACGCCAATATATTAGAGACGACTTTTTTGTCAGTAATCAGACAATCTGACACTTTCAGATGGTCAACAGAGGGACAGATGTTTTTTCCTTTAATTTGTTTGATAATTTTCCATACTTTCTTCTTTGAAGTTCGGGATGTCAGTGTCGAACAAAAGTTTCTCCAGGACTGTTGTTTATTTCTTTTAAAGACGTATCTTGACTTTGCTTGCAGTTTTTGATGAGCCCGAACATTGTCTGCCATTGGAGTTTGAAACATGCGACGTTGAGTTTTCTTGCGTTCTTGTTTTATCTGTTTATATTCTGAAGTAAACCATGGTGTTTTAGGCATGTGCGCTTTCTTTGACGATGTGGGAATGGCTTGTTTGGCACAGCTCAGGTTGACCTGCGTTAGAGTGTCAACTGGATCATCACTCTACAGGACCCTTTCTTTCTCCAAATTGCTCCGGACAGCTCTCTCGAACAAATCCCAGTCAGCCCTGCAAAAAACCAAGCGCTCCGGCAGAGACTCGTGTCCAACGCTTGGATTTGTTAAGACAACTGGAAGATGGTCACTTCCATGCAGATCATCCAGAGCTTTCCACTCTTAGTCCAAAACCAGTGAAGCATCACACACTGATAGGTCCAAACAGGAAAGTGTACCATTTGCAAGATGATTATATGTCGGAGATCCATCGTTTAGACAGCATAAGTTTAAATCGGTGAGGACTTCTTCCAGCAAGAGACCTCGAGCTGAAGCATCTTCACTACCCCAAAGCGGGGAATGGCCATTCATATCGCCCAACAACAAGAAAGGTTTTGGAAGTTCTTCAATCAAATCAACCAGCTCTTCTTTTGTAACAGCAACAGATGGAGGGAGGTACACAGAGCAGATGGTTATTGTTTTCTATAGAGATACCCTTGCCGCCATTGCTTGCAAACCGGCGTCCAGATTAATAGAACTAAAAACAAAATGGACCTGTGTAGCAGCAAACATACTCCACCTGTTACTCCTCCATCTTCAGGTTGTGTTGGTCTGGAAATAATGTTGAAATTCATTAAGGAAAAGCTCTTTCCTTCACGTATTAACGTTTCTTGTAAAGCTACTACAGCAGGCTGTAGATCACGGCAAAGAAGCTGGAGCTCCTCTAGATTGGAGCGGACACCTCGTATGTTCCAATGGACTATACTCTGCTTTAAACGGAATTACACACGGCAATTCAGTCCATATCCATATATGTCGTCATCCTCATCTTGTAAAGGAGCGTACTTATTTTTTAGTTTTTATTCCGCATTTTTCAGGCGGTCAGACCTAATGGCTGACCTGTCTGTAGGAAGCGGGAGCTTAGGCCATTGAAGTGCTGGAGGAGAGGTCTTCATTTCCACCAACATTACTTTTTTCCCTCCTCCATTTTCTGTGGAGCTGCTCCCGGACGGCCGGGACGGGAGGGCGGGTTTACCAGGGAGACTGGGTTTCCCTGGGTTGCCAACATTGGCTGCTTTTGGCTGTTGAACAGCCTGGGAGGCAGCGGGTTTAACGCCTTCGCTGAGGGCCTTTGTATCTTGCACTGTTTCGAAATTTGTCTTATTCCAAGTTACAGTCGTTTGACAGGCTATGGATACTTGACTGACTGTTTTGACTACCGACGCATAACTTTTGGTAGACAAGCTGCTGCCCTCTACCCATCTTTCAGCTTCATGGAAAGGTGTTTTTTTTCTGTTTTCAGTCGTTGCATTGCTTGTTCCTTTTGCCATACGGGGCAATCTTTGGAGGAGAATGGATGGTTACCTCCACAATTTATACAATTTAGTGGACCTTCACATCTCCCCTCGTGTGCCTCCTTGGCGCATGTGGCACACTTTTAGGTTTCTGTACATCTGTCCTCGATGTGGCCAAACTTTTGACAGCAGAAGCAGCGCATTGGTGATGGTACATATAAAGACACTTTCACTTTCAAGTATCCAATTTTCAGGTCTTGGGGTATACCAGGAGAGCAAAATGTAAGGAATAGCGTGTTTGTCGGGATTTTTTCAGACCCTTTTTGGAACATGGCTCGGCGTACCTCTACAACGTCCTGGCTTTTCAGTTCCGTTCTGATTTCCTCTTCCAACATTCCTCTCAGCTCAGGGCACCTTATGACTCCTTTGCTGCTGTTCAGTCCTTTGTGTTGTGTGACTTTTATTGCGCGGAGAACTAGTACTGATGCTCTAAACAAGCGATCTGACTGCTTGTTGTCTTGCACTCAACAATGTATTCTCCGTTTCGCATCTTTTTTTTATTGTTTTGGGGTTTCCTATTAGGGCTTGAAATCCCATCTGTATGGCAAAGGGACTCAATTTCCTGATTGTTTTTTTTCATCGTCAATGCTGGTCACCACTAACCACGCTGCCTAAAAACCCGTTTCTTGTCTTGTTTCTTCCTCCAAGTCCGAGTCATATGCAGTGTCTCTTTTCCTTTTTTGTTTGTTATGATTTGACATGAGCGTAGGTTCAGTGATGGCAGAAATGTCTCGGTCACCCCAGGAGAGCTGCCGTGCAGGGGAAGGGGCAATGGATGGCCAATCTCTTGGCGTCCATCCGCCTGGAACCGTCCCGCATGAAACCAGACAGTGTACTTTAACGACTGACTATCGTACAGCCATTCATCCCCTCACCAAGTACCTCAAGCTTGGGATTACGGGTTGCTTACAGCAACCATTCGTGAACATGACGACGGGCATGAAGAAAATGGAAATGAGGGTGGAACCACACTTCGTCTCATTCCTCCCCCCTTGACTTGTTCAACATGGGTAACCCTACCAGAGGCATTATTTTATTATGCTGTTTAGAGTCCAGTTCACGTCAACAGCCTTGGTTATCGGGACTGTCATTGAAAAAAACAAAAAATATAAAGCTTTCTAGCATGTAGCCCCCGTCGGCATAACTCAAGGGATCATTGGGACCTCAAGCCCCCCGACCACGGAAAGGTGGTGGTCCTGTCCGGGCGGCGATGCCAACTTGAACCGTTTGCTATAACAATGCCGAGAGAAAGGAATCAAACTCGGCAAGGACAAGACTGAACCGAAACAGACGAGGATTTCATGTCTGGGGCACTTTCCCTCAAGTGTAGACTTAAAAGCCGACCCAAAGAAACTGAACGTGGTCCAAAAATCCTCGATGCCAGAAATCAAAGCAGCTGTGCAGAGATTACTTGGCGTAGTCAGCTATTTTCGGAAATTCGTTCCGCATCTGTCTGAAGCAGCAGCACCACACTCAGAGAATTTATGGAAAATAACATCCACTTCAGATGGGATGGAGAAAGTGAAGACAATACTCTCTGAACTGCCCATGCTTGCAATGTTGACTCTTCAGGGAAACGTAAAACTACTCTTCAGTGGGATACTTCACAGAATGGACTAGGAACATATCTCATATAGGACGGTCAACCCATGCGATAGACATCGTGAGCATTGACTGAGGCCGAGAAGATGCTGGCCATACTTTCTGGTCTAGGGAGGATCAAGAGATGTGTTTGTGATAGAGATATCATGGTGGAGACTGACCACAAACCACTCAAAACCATCCACAAGAAAAGCCTATTCTCAGCACCCAAGAGGATTCAGCAAGCTACTCACGACTCTGAAGTTCAGATACACAGTGGTGTACAAGCAGGAAACTGAGATGCATCTAGCTGACATCCTCGGTAGAGTGGTGAGTGGAAGAGCAGAAAACAAGTCGGCCACAAAAAAGCAATCTTCTACGCAGAGTTGGAAAATAGTGATGCACGACGACAACTAGCCACAGCCAAGAAAGACTGATTAGTCTGCAGCAAGCGACACAAAAAGACACAACCAAGAAAACCCTCATGACGATAATTCTACAAGGTTGGCCAGAGGAAAAACAACTTCTGTTGCAGTACAAGACTACTTTCCATTTCCGGGAGAGCTTTCAATCCACAACGTTTTGTCTTCAAAAATCACAAAAAGCTTCAGGCCATAGACTTTCCAGGTGCCAATATTTCTTGACCTAACTTGCCCTTTTTCATTGCTAGTTGGTTTTCCATCCATTTTCCTTCTTTTTTTTTTTTTTTTTTTTTAGGAATCCAGTGCTGGCTGGCTATGCCTGTCGTATCTTATCTTGAGTCTCAAATATACACATCCCCCCCCCCCCCCCCCCATACACACACAAAGCATGTATGCATAGTGACACACGTTTAGTTGTATGGGGGTCTTCTCAAACTGGTTTTTAATTTTTAATTTTTTGTTCTTTTTGTTTTGTTCTTTTTGATTGTCATTACGAACGGAGGTGAGCGCGCGCGTGCGTGTGTGCGTGTGTGTGTGTGTGTGTGTGTGTGTGTGTGTGTGTGTGTGTGTGTGTGTGTGTGTGTATGCATGTTTCTGTCTGCCTGTGCCAAGAAAATGTGTGGACACGAATTTCTCAGCTCTTTACGGACGGATCTTTAACAAATGAGGGCAAACGTGTAAACTGTTACAGAGTCACATAAGTCTGAAAGAGAAGGCACTGAGTGAATATCTAAACTCTGTTTTCGCAGTTACGACAGTCTACCATTGCCCTCAATGCACATCTAGTTTTATGTTATATGAACTTTTTTCACAGTCACTGATATTCCAGACCATTTGTATCTCCATGATTACACTGTCTGAAACCACACTTATCAAAATTCAAAGCACTGACTTACTTCATAAGCTTAGAACACAAATTCTTTTCTATAGTCACAGCTAATTTTCTGCCTTAATACGTGTCCACTGATGTGCAATGATTTAGCTGAGTTTCTGAGCATCCTCCATTTCCAACAGAGGTTGAACTTTAGGAACTGTTAAATACATGCTGAAGGGAAGAGTAAGATATGACAGTCGAAAACAACTTTTGTTCACACATATGTATTCAAAATCGCTTCATCAAATTTGTAATAAATGTACACCATGATCAGAAGAAAAAGATTTTTTTTTTGCTCTAGATCTCCGTGCGTGAAGATGGAGCACAGCTGTCTGTGAGGTAAAGAATGATTACTATGTTTACAAAAACATAAAGGCTGTCTGCAGTCTTCATTTCAAAGCGAGACGACAAATCACAAAGCAACGTTCTTTGGAGGATTCACAGCAAGGTTGGAAATAATGTCAATACCTTTAAGCAACAGTATTTTCGTTTTCCTTGATGAGAGGAAGATGATCTCAGTTCAACAAATTGAGGCTGTTTGATTCTCTCCGCAACAGACAGCTCCAGACATATTTCTTTAAGTTGTAAAAACGTAGATGTAGTTCATTTTACCATTTGAAGGTATTAAAATTTGACCGAAATTTTGTTACAACTGGTAGATGTATACATATAGGTGCATAGATACATGGAAGCTTGCATGCATATAAATGTATATATACATGTATATATATATATATATATATATACACACACACACACATATATATGCCCACATATGTATGTGTATATATATATATATATATACATACATACATACATATATACATATATATATATCATCATCATCATCAGGTGCCCTGCTGCATGGCGTTGGTGATCATGGACTTCCATCTGTCTCTATCTCTCGGTGCCCCTGGCATCTCCCCCATCCTCCTCGTCCCAGCCACTCTGCAAGTCCGTCCAGCATTTTCTCCCTGGGTCTACCTGGTGCTCTCCTTCTCTTCCAGCTTTCCCGTTGCGACCAGTGCTCCAAATCCCCCTTCCTCATAAAATGGCCTATAAATGTTGCCTGTCTTTTCCTAATCTTCCTTATGAGTGATCTACTTCTGTCTGCCTCCATCAAGACTGTCTCGTTTGTTTTCTTTGCTGTCCATGGAACTCTCAACATTCTTCTGAGAAACCAAATCTCGGCTGCCTCAATCTTGTTCTGGCTCGTTGACTGTCCACGCCTCACATCCGTACAACAGTATTGGTTTTATATAACATTCAAGAGCTCTCTTCCTGATGTTAATTGATAGGCATTTGTTGGTAAAAATGCTTGTCATCTTCTTGAATGCTGTTTTGGCTTGGCCAATTCTGCTGGCTATTTCTGATGTGCATCTGCCGTCTGATGAAATGATCGTTCCCAGGTATTTAAATTTATCAACCTTGTCAAGGTTGTGCCACTTGCTGTTATTTTGCATGAGGGGATTTCAATATATATATATACATGTATATTTGTATGTATATGCTTTGAAACAGCCACTTCGCTTTAATTCGATTGCCAGAAGGCGATATGGCAAGAACATTGTGGCTACGTAAGTGATACGATGCTGGTATGAGGCAACGATGATTTTTCGAGTTATTACTGCAGGGTGTAATTTTCGCCAATAAATGGCATCATCAGGATCATATCAATATTCTGAAAATAGAAACAAAACACCTTTTGTTAAGGAAACAGTAAACATGAAATGGGGACAAGCATAAGCGGTCAAGGAAAAGCCAGACTACAACTTAATGGTCCAAAGCGATACAAGCGTTCAGTGGTCTCCGGTTTCGTCCACCGAATTCATCGAGCATGCAGCTCCTGGGAACACTTCCACGAAAGCTTGGAGAGGGCGAAGAGGGTACTGGAACAAAATGCATATCTGCCTGATTTTTATGATCCGATAATAGAGTCGACACTATCAAAGATAATGGTGCCAAGCGAAAGGGAAAAGGGGAAAGGGCGAGGAGGGGGATAAAAAGAGTGACAAAGTCTGTGTGTTCGTACAATACAGGGGAAAAGTTTCTGATGAATATGTCCGTGCTCTACATAAATGTAATGACCTCTGTACAATCGTTATGACCTTGCGAAAACTAAGAACTGTTTTGCCGTCCTTGAAGGCACAAGTGCCAAAGTTGATCCGGAGTGGGGTTGTTTATAAACTCTAAACTGACATGTCCACGTTGTAAGGCGTGCTCTGTTGGATGTTGGACAGACTGTCCGACATTTACAAACCAGTTTCCGTGAGCACATCGACAACACTGGGCCTGTAAAAAAGCATCTCGCACAATGTAAGGTTACAACAGGATCAGAAGATGAGATTTTGGCTTCAAACACAAGGGGCGAGGATTATCGCATGACTCTGGAAGCACTGTGGATCAGAGATATCGACCCAAGGATAAATGTAAAGGATGAGTATTGGCACAGGGAACTGACCATTGTCCCTATTTCATGTTTACTGTTTCCTTAACAAAAGGTGTTTTGTTTCTATTTTCAGAATATTGATATGATCCTGATGATGCCATTTATTGGCGAAAATTACACACTGCAGTGATAATTCGAAAAATCATCGTTGCCTCACACCAGCATCGTACATATATATATATACATATATATATATACACACATACATACATACATATACAAAGCTTCATTTCATGCCTTTGTCTAACTCAATCACGAAAAATATATTATACAGTTCTAGAGCTGTTTTAGTTTCTCACTAGCACAGTGATTTGGCCTGAGAAATACTTGTATTAGAAACGAATATTTCTTTTGTTTTGATTTTTTTTACAAGGGGAGATTATAGCATGGCTTCACTGTCTATTCCTTCTTCCCTTCCAATGTGTTGTTCATAGCCTCCACTGTGATTTTTTTCGTTCCTTCACTGAATATTCCATATGGCTTCATTACTGTAAGAAGAAAGAGTTCAACACTATTATGACCACGACAGATCACTATGAATCACAACAGGCTCTCAATGAATGATTCTGGACTCCCTCGTGTACGGCACTCTCTTAATTAGTCAACGACTTTGGATTCATCTTGACTTGTTATTCACACTGACTTATATCAGACCCTCAATGACTCTGCTCCAACTCTGACCTGTATCAGACATTCCAGAACTTTGGATTCACCTTGACTTATTGTTCACACTGACTTATATCAGACGCTCAATGCTCTCACTGACTTGTATCAGACACTCCATGAATTTGGACTCACCTTAACTTGCTATTCACACTGACTTATATCAGACCCTCAATGCTCCAACTTTGACCTGTATCAGATACTCAAGGACTTTGGACTCACCTTGACTTATTATTCACACTAACTTATATCAGACCCTCAATGCTCCAACTTTGACCTGTATCAGATACTCAAGGACTTTGGACTCACCTTGACTTATTATTCACACTGACTTATATCAGACCCTCAATGCTCTCACTTTGACCTATATCAGACACTCAAGGACTTTGGACTCACCTTGACTTATTATTCACACTGACTTATATCAGACCCTCAATGCTCTCACTTTGACCTGTATCAGACACTCAAGGACTTTGGACTCACCTTGACTTATTATTCACACTGACTTATATCAGACCCTCAATGCTCTCACTTTGACCTGTATCAGACACTCAAGGACTTTGGACTCACCTTGACTTATTATTCACACTGACTTATATCAGACCCTCAATACTCTCACTTTGACCTATATCAGATACTCCAGGACTTTGGACTCACCTTGACTTATTATTCACACTGACTTATATCAGACCCTCAATGCTCTCACTTTGACCTATATCAGATACTCCAGGACTTTGGACTCACCTTGACTTATTATTCACACTGACTTATATCAGACCCTCAATGCTCTCACTTTGACCTATATCAGATACTCCAGGACTTTGGACTCACCTTGACTTATTATTCACACTGACTTATATCAGACCCTCAATGCTCTCACTTTGACCTATATCAGACACTCCAGGACTTTGGACTCACCTTGACTTATTATTCACACTGACTTATATCAGACCCTCAAGAGTCAATGCTCTCACTTTGACCTGTATCAGATACTCAAGGACTTTGGACTCACCTTGACTTATTATTCACACTGACTTATATCAGACCCTCAATGCTCTCACTTTGACCTATATCAGACACTCAAGGACTTTGGACTCACCTTGACTTATTATTCACACTGACTTATATCAGACCCTCAATGCTCTCACTTTGACCTGTATCAGACACTCAAGGACTTTGGACTCACCTTGACTTATTATTCACACTGACTTATATCAGACCCTCAATGCTCTCACTTTGACCTGTATCAGACACTCAAGGACTTTGGACTCACCTTCTCCCATGACAGACCTTCAATGTCCACCAAAACGCGCATCATTTCAGGTATAGCCAAGGCGGGATGCGTATCGTTCAGCTGAATAGCCACCTGAACACAACAGTGGGAGTAAGTCAATATAGAAAGTCCTATACATATGTTTCAGAGAGCAATGATAATAAATCGTTCTATTTCTTTCACTCTAGGGTGATGATTATGGTGATAACGCCCTCTTAACTTTGAAATCTGCTTAGCAAACAATCCAACCTGCATCCCTTTTCTTCCCCCACTTCCCAACAACATTATATGTTAAGTACAAAGCAGTACATAATTCTAGGAACGAAGTATTACACAATTACTCAAATCTAATTTTAACACAAGGTTGCCCTCACAATTTTCCTATGGACCTGTGTCACACGCTGCAGTTTTGTTAAGGGCGCCCACTCAAAGGGAAGCAACATTTTAACCATTATTATTTCTTTTTTTTTTCTGTCACAGCTATGTTGCCACCTCACTGGCACTGATCCTGCATCGCTCCTACCGGCTCCACAACAAACCATTAACTCCATTCAGTCGAAGTCTAAGAGCCAGGAAGCCCACAGGAACCTGAGATGTTAAGCTGCCACGGGGCTACCCGCCAGAGGAGATCCTGTGGTAATTTTGAGTCACTTTTCATACCACTCACTCACAGCTGGAAAAAAATGGTCATAAGAGCATGTTATCATAAACAGAATAGGGCCGAATGTTAGACTAATATCATAACAATCTTTCCACAACAGTAGACCTAAAATGATAACTTATGCTCAAACTACATTATATTCACTATGTATCCACCAATTTAATTAGAATCAGACAACAATGACACTTTTATAAAAAAAAAAAAAAGAATGATACTGTTACTCGTATCTAGGTTGTGCTGAGGCTTTAAAATGAGCAGCAAACACATCAGGTTTTATGCTGCGGGTTGGGATTGAACTCGAAATATCAAATCTTGAGTCCACAACCCTATTACATGAGCCAACCAGGCCCGAGAGATAAAATACCTGTAGTGCAGGTTAAAAAAAACGGAAACAGTTCTTACAAGTCTTGGAAGCTTCGTTGTGAACTAAGGCCTAGCTGCACTGCTATCACTATGATGTTCCCAGAAAGCAGAATATCACAGCGTCAAAAACTTGACTGCCTGAAGCATTTCATGTCGTAGGACTCTATACCATGATAGAACAAGCAACATTCAGCAGCATACACAATTTCACGCAAGTCAAACTCAAAACACGTGCAACCAGCCTGGACAGTGGAATGCACGAACACACTTCTACGATGGCTAGGTTTCAAGAAAGGGGCATAAAGAAAGAAGACAGAAAAACGAAAGAAACAAAGAACGAAAGAACGAAAGAAAGAAAGCACAGTGAAATAATTACACACAAAACAAATAAATACGACGAAACCCATAAACCACGAAAACAAAAACGTGCACCCAAAAAGTTGCATAATCTTAAAACTTCATGCTCTCATGCCAAATATCTTCACTAGCATACAACATCACAGTCAAGTTCATACAATAGTGTAAAGAAAAGGCTGTGCCGGCAGATATAAGTAAAGTGTACCTTCTGTGGGAAAAGAGAAAAATCAGTTCTTTCGAGGTTTCCTTTCGACTTGCAGACTTTAAAGCGGCGGACGATGTCTTGCAAAGTGGCAGCAACCAGAAAGTATTCTTGCTTCAGTCTCAGCTCCTTGCCTTCGAAAATCTGCAGTTCATGAATCAGAAATAACTCCTTACAAACTGCATTAAATTGTTGGGAGGGGGGGGGGGGGTCTTTTTGTCTGGACAGAAAAACATCAAAATAGTATTTGCTGACTATTAAAAAAATTTCACATTGTTATTCAGTTTGCTGATTTTATGTTTTTGATGGAGGCAAAGCGGGTAGTATGAAGACTGTCTCCCTGAGGGGGAAAATAGCTTTTTGGGCTTTTTTGCCATATGGCACAGACCACTGTATATATTACAAGTAACCAATAATTCATCATCTGTTCTGAAAGACAGACAATGTCACAACAATATTACAGACCTTTACTTTCTTTTATAAAATATCCTGCTGATTTTGTTAGTGTTCTCACTCTAAGGCTATACTTCTGTACTAAACTTTGTACAAAAGTTAATCTTTATTCTGAGCAATCAGAATTAAGAAATAGTCTCTTAAATCTTCTAAGGGACAATTTCTTTCCTAAATAACAAAACAAAAGAATAACTCCTTTGATGCACCGTTGACGTACACAGTATGTCCTGATAAAGTAATGTTAGTGTTTCATGAGGCACTGCGAATATGTCAAATACTAAGTAATGAGACTGAAATCTCCTAACAGCTTTCTTTCCTGACTACGGCAAGCTCACTTACTGTGTCATTAATATTCATCATCTCGTCTATATTCATCACCTGATCTATCTCCATCGCCGTGGACGACGGTGGGAGCTCCATTCTTTGTCATGAAGAATCGCCAGGCAACACGGTCTCTGCTCATGTGCATAATGTCATGGAGCCCCAGTTTGAAGGCGTCAGCGATGTTGTCCACGAAGGATTTGGCTGGCTTTTCTTATTTTCTCTTTGCCTCGACTCTCCCATGCAGGACTGATATCATCATGTCGGTTTTAGTGTTTCTGTTCATGTGCCCGATATACTTCAGTTTTCTTTTGTTGATCTCTGGGAACATTTCACGTTGGACAGATAATTCCTTTAGCACGCTTTTATTGGTTCTTTTGTCTGTTCATTTTACTCTGAGATGACGCCTGAAGAACCACATTTCTGATGCGATTATCTTATTTTCGTCATCTTTCTTCTAAGTCCAGGCATCACATCTGTGCACGACGACAGGCCATATTAACTCTTCTGGCGCCAAGCTATTTTCCTTAATAGAATGCTGTACACCAAGTAAATTTTCTGGTGAAGCTTCCGTTTATACATAGTTTGTTCATAAAATCACTAAAAATGTATTTCTTTATGGATTACTTTGAAATTTTCTGTGCTTGTGTAAAAATGAATGAATGAAAATGTTTGAAAATGACAAGTGTGTGTGTTGAGAATTTCTGCTTGTGTGATGATGTTGGTGGTGGTGGTGGTGGTGGTGGTGGTTGATGGTGGTGATGGTGGTAAAAAAAAAATCATAAATAATAGTAAAGGTGTCACAATCAATTCATTTAACAATTTGAATGAAGTATACATCCAATCAACAGAAATAAAACACAATAAAATACAGTTAGCCTTTATTGCAATATGATTGAAAGCCTGCACTCTGATGAACCGATTGTCCATTTTGCATATACTGAGTGCTTGAAAAAAAAAATCACTAAAAATGCACTTCACTCTGGATTGCTTTGAAATTTTCTGTGGTTGTAAGAAAAAGTCTAATGAGTGCATAAAACTAGTTGAAAGTTACAAGCATTTACACCGAGTGGCTGTGTGATTGTTATTTTTGTTGTTGGTAGTAGTGGTGGTGGTAGTGGTGGTGCTAGTGGCTGATGGTAGCATTGACAGTAAAAACCCATATCTTACTCAATCTCAAAATGTGAAACAACTGTTAGTATAAAAAAGAAATTCAAACAAAAAAGAGATGAAAATATTATAACAAAATAAAATAATGCATGCATTTCTTGCCAGTAACCAAAGCCAAGACACAGGCAAACACTACAAAACAGTCAACTGAAAGAGTCACTGTCTGTACCTTGTGTCTCTGCCTCCCCTTTTTGCAATGACCTGATCGTAATATCTGTTCGTCTCTTCGACCAGTTTCTGAACTACTTCATCGTCGAAAAATTTTGCAAATATCTCATATTCACTTGCCTTCGTATCAATGTTTCTGGCCCCACAAGTTTCATTGAAATCACACAACCAATCACAGTCATAGCAGTCCTCGAAAGGATCCGTCACTGCGTGTTCATCTTCTTCATCCGAGTCATCGTCACTAAATGGATCATCTGTTGCATCACCACCACCACTATTCCACCTATCAAAATCTGCGGTCAATCTTGCCACTTCATCTTCCTTTTTCAGCCTCCTAAGTTCTGATTCTGCGATATCTTCCACCGTAAAACCCTCGAACTGGTCGTCGTCACTGTCGCCATTATCCAACAAGTCAGCCCAAAAATCTTCGTTCACCTCCATCATCAAAAACTTCGCTAAAAATCACTAGAAACTGGTGCAAAACAAAACAGTCGCCATTGTGAAGGAAGTATGGAGTATCCCGAAGCGCATGCGTGCATCTAATTAACTGTAGGATATGATGTCATGAAACCAATAAGTGAAGGGAGAACGGGAAGCACTTGCCTGGCGACTTTAGTCGACGGCAGAGTTCAAGTATAGTAGTGACGTCAGGCGACTCTAGTCGCCGACGGCGTTATGAGAGTTAAGCAGCGTAAAATTCTTGTGTTCAATTTTATTGGTATGCCTCCGTGTTTCCATATATTGTTCAACTGGACCATTTTTTGCTTGGCCACACCTGTTCTTGACCTGATGTCCTTGCTGCAAGATCCTGTGTTGGTTTTGACAAAGCCCAAGTAGTTGAAGGTGTCCACGTCTTCCAGCTGTTTTATCCATTCGTATGTTCTGCTGTGGCTGGTTAGCTGATCCTTCTATGTGCATGACTTTGGTCTTTCTGGCATTCAGTTTCAGTCCTGCCTCGTTTCCTGCAGCATCTACTCGATATAGAATTCTCTTCATACTTATGATGTCTCCTGCTGATAGGGCGGTGTCATCAGCATATCTTAGGTTGGTGATATTCCTTCCTCCTATTCTAACTCCCATACCCTCTGTGTTTGCCTCTCTCATTACTTTCTCAGTGTATATGTTGAAGAGGTGGGGCGAGAGAATGTAACCTTGCCGGACTCCTTTATTGACGTTGAAGAAGTCACAGTGCTCTCCGTTTCATCTAACTGTTGCCTGTTGGTCTTGGTAGAAAGATGCTGAGAGTGAGATCAGATGTCTTGGGAAACCCATCGTTGACACGGTTGTGAACAAGTGGTTGTGTATAACATTGTCGAATGCTTTACTTAAGTCAGGTTAGCTGTTGGCTACCACCAGATGATAGTAATGGTACTACCCATGTCTTTCCGGGTAGGTAGAACTCGTACCCTTTTTAGGGAAATCTACCCAGGAGAAGGAAAACTCCAATTTCAAACTCCCTAGGAAGGGTACGCTCCAAGAAGTCCTGGAATGCAGAGGATGGATGGTCCCAAGCGGCGCTCAGAACAGTTTTGGAAGCGGCTTTTGTCTCCACGGTCGTGAGCTGATGATTCAAAATGGAACAATGGTCAGGATCCCGCACAGTAAGTGCACTGCCACTCCAGAAGGCAATGGCAGACCACAGGAGGAATTTCTGCCAAAAACTCTATGAAATGCCATTATTACTATTTGAAAAACTTATCCTACGATTTTGCAAACTTCAGAACTCAAGAGTTTTAGCATTCAAAACTATAGCAGAGAGAAGACGACTGTTTACACTTGAGTAAGTACTGAAAGAATTTGTTCATAATGCCGATAGTAGCCATGACGATTTTGGTCCAAAGTCAAACGTCATGAAACTGATGCCACAGACTACAGTTTTGACCTGGAACTTCTGGATTGCATAATGCTTTTGGTGAAGATAATCAGCCTCTGACAGATGCTGGTCAGACCGTTTTGAGTTTGTTAAATGCAGTAATTCTTTGCTACTAGTAACTGGGAGCAGCAACCGGCCCAAAGGAGGTAACTGCAGTTTAATGACTCACCCTACAATTCCAGAGGGAGCTACTTTTGTGAAATTGGAATCTTGAGCACGATTTTACAGTCTACATGTAAGAATTTTAAAATTTAAATCGTACTGTTCCCTATGAGAGCCATCATTTGCCACAATGACCAATTCTATTACACAAATTTTGCTGCTTGTGAAAATGAGGTAAATTTGATTTTGTAAATTATCAACTTGCATTAAATACGTTGGTGCTGGCGTAAAAGTTATCTTCGATAGATTTCAGAACGAACAGAGTTGATGATTCTAGGCGCATTTCTTTCATGAAGACCGATACGGTATACACCCAACCCAATCTCTATGCCACTTTACTCAAACCAGTAGGAGCAACTACCCTTCCTTTCTGAAAGTGAACAGAAAATACTACTTTTTTTTTTTTTTGCACGACATGTAAGGTCAGGCTTAAGTCACAGACCTAGACTGAGGAGCAGTTTTACATGCATAAAGTTAAACGAGTTTGACCTGTGATATTTTACTTTTTAGATTCAACAAAACAAGAACATGTGATAATTCAAAACTCACATTATCATTGGGGTACAGAACACGGGAGATGTTCTCTGCCAGATTACGGTCACACACAGCTGAAATGTAGTCTCCGATATTGACTGAAAGAAAGTATTTAAAGCAGTGTTAACACTACATATCAACCTTTTTTCCAATTGTCACAATAGCTCATTTGAAACCAAAGCCGACGAGTTAGATCTCAATATTACTAAGTCTACAGTTCCAACATCTTTTGAGTGAATAAAAGGCTGTTCTGAGTGAATCTAGGATTGTTCCTCTGTTGCCCTTTCAGTTCAAGCACATATCCACATTTACGTACCCTATAACAAAACCCATGAAACTGATCAATGAAATTAAAAACAGCCCCTTAAACTGAACGACATAAATCCAATGTACATATTCTAAACAGATCGAAAATGAGACACTGATTTCAAATCTGAACACTGCTGGTTAGGCTAATAATACATTTCCGGCAATATGCCACCTAGAAGATCTGTAGTCACAAAGAAACAGTTTCATTAGTAATGTGATCATAACAGATCACAAATTGATAAGATGCACTCACATATATGATTGCTAAGAAACTGCTGTAGCCAAACTTTTGCTTGAATCTATCCTCAGAATTTTACTATAAATTCTATGTGTAACTGCTATCAGTCTGAGAGCATAGACCGATTTGATTTTGAACTGTGGAAATTTTAATCGCATGTTAAAAATGCACAACTGATGTGACTGCTCAGTACAGATAAATTTCATTGTTTATATCTTTCACAACATATACTACATTTTGTCATAACATATTTTCTGCGTGAAATTTTTGCTGAGTGTTTCCCTACTCCCAGCACAGTGTAGCACAACCACTGGTTTGCCTTGTGTTTTATCAGTGTTAGTTATGTACGTACTGTTTATCTATTAAAATGATTTTTCTGTCAACTTTTACCAGAAACAATTGATTTGTTATCATGATTCTTTCATTTACACAAAATGTATGCTACATATGGGATCGAGTTTATCGTCTCATTTGAAAGATGACCGAACTATGGGCTGTCCTTAAGACCTCTTACTGTCAAAGCGAAATATTCCGAACCACTCAGTCAGCATTGCAGTGTTTATTGTTTCATTCAGTCAAAACTTCACTGTTTATTGCCTTATCCCGAAAACTTGGGCTGTGGTGGTATATATTCTGTATGTCGTCTGTAGTCCTGACTGGTAGGCCTATCTACTGACGTCAATTATTGCTACTCTTTGTATGCGTGTGTACACGTCTGCGTGTGTGTGTGTGTGTGTCTGTGTGTGTGTGTCTTTGTATGTGTGTATACCTCTCTCTGTGTGTGTGTGTGTGTGTGTGTGTGTGTGTGTGTGTGTGTGTGTGTGTGTGTGTGTGTGTGTGTGTGTGTGTGTGTGTGTGTGTGTGTGTGTGTTTGTACTTTCAAGAGGTCACAAATCGGACTTCTTTCATGCAAATGACAACTGTATTCATGACAAAACAACCAAAGTAGAGAAACACAGCCCCTAATTTTAAGGGGCAGAAAAAGTAACATCCAATATGTATCATAACAAACACAAAACAACAAAGTTACATGCAACACACTATGGCAAATGCCAACTCACAGAAGTGCAGATGGAAGCTGGTTGGTGCATGGGCTGACCACAGACGGAGAGTATTGACGGTGTTGTTACAATAGCCAGGAATAGCAGTGTCAAAGGGCATGGCAAGTACCAACTGAACGTACATCAACCACAGAAGATTCGTAAAAAAAAAGCCATACAACTATTTTAACATCAGGTTTAAAAAGGTAGAGAATTTTTGGACATCAAAAATGCACAGAAGAAGTAAAGAGCATGCAAGCGCCTACACACACATAGCCTCACATATGTGTGCAAAAACCATACAAATACAAACATCTTTCTGTCTTTCTAAGCTGTGTCCCTCCACTGCAGGAAGAAGCCCCCTGCCAGAGTCCTCCAACTTTCTTTGTATTTTACTAATCCTTGAGTCACCCATACACAAACATATATATGTACAGTGTGAGTGTATATATACATATATATGTATACACATATATATGCATGCACAGCCCCACAGAGATTTCATCAAAGGCCATCATGGGCAGTCATCCTAAATGTGTACCAAAAGTAAATGACACATGCAGACACATACACAAAGTTGCAACCTAGGAGCAAGGATGGTGGGACAAAATGTCCTGAAATAAGAACATGAACAGGACATAATGTCCAGATCCAACAAAATATCAGGACATACTGACAGATAAGGAAATAGTCACCAAGGCATTAAAAACAATTGATAAAGCATTACCAATTAGACACTTTTGAAGACCATGTATACATACTCTCTCTCTCTCTCTCTCTCTCTCACTTTGAGTATGTGGACGCGCTCGTGTACATGTGTATATGTGGGGGAGGGGGGGGGGGAGGAGAGACTGATAGAGATCACTATGTTGTTCTAAAGTTGGTGATACAATGTCAGGTTCTCCGGGAAACGTCAGACATATGTTAAATTTTGACAACTGCAGAACAGATTGTCGGTCTGATATGAAAATCATTGTCACCTATCCACCCATACACTTCAATGAAGTATTTGCCCTGGCACTGGGTAGCATAGTCGGACATAATTTCTTAATAGGACCATGCCGTATTACTGCATACACACGAATACACACAAAACTGACCTGTGTGTTAACCCACTTGGTACGCCCTGTCTGCTGGTCATGTTCACAATGGCCATAGTAGTTGATGGGCAGCATGTATTCTGGTCGAGAGATTTCCCATGGATTGCCATATCGAAGCCACTCATCAGGCTCTTCCATCTGTCGGCATCAGCACACACTTGAACAGTTACTTACCTAATGTTTTATTTGCACTAAACCTGAAATCCATCAGTTGTTTGTAACATGACTGAGCCCACACTTAGTCAAAGTATTTTAATCTCTGATTATCAATACTGACTGGAGGGATCTATGCCTGTATAAGTTTTAAAGACAGCTAGTTATTTTCATGGTCACAATCATTATCAATACTGACTGGAGGGATCTATGCCTGTATAAGTTTTAAAGACAGCAAGTTATTTTCATGGTCACAATCAGACGTAACTGTGTATGAACAGATGTAAATAAACGTCCTTGGCTGCCTTGGTTTTCTGAGTTAGCAGAATATTTACCTTGCTGCTTAGTAGTCAGTGATCAGACCAACGGTGAGTTTCTCTCCTGCAGCCACTGTTATGTACCTCTCCGTTATTTTTCTAAAGTCAACTTACCTGGCTGTTAAAAGTATTATATCCTTTGATTTTATTGAGTACACTTAAGTTATGGGAAATATAAGTAAAGGCAATGAGCATAACACTTTTAACAGCAAGGGATGTGACTGTGAATGTCAATAGCACTATTGATTTACACTTCTTCTTTGGTTACCTTTTGTTTTCGAGTTCTACTAAATATCAGGAAAAGAACAAAAATCCTGCATGATTTGACCATCTTAGGTTTTGTTTGTTTGTTGCCTTGTTTTGCATTTAAATTAAGGATTACTGGAAAAGAGGTCGAAAAAATAAAAAGTCATGTTATCCCCATTTTTAGGCACGGGAAAAGAACCCCTTTTTTGACTGAAAATGACAGATAGATCCAAACCAGAAATCCTCACAAGGGTAGCAAAAACAATATCACCACTGTCCAGGCTGAAACCTGTATGGAAGGACAAGAACATCTTATGAAAGAAGTGCTCGGGCTGTTATGTGTACTGGTATAATCGATCTTCCTCGGTTCCTGTATGCATGTGAAACAGAACTTAACAGCGGATGTGGAAAGACGAATCCCAGCCATGGAAATGAGGTGTTATCGCAAGATTACTAATCAGATACACTGATTATACCACCAAGAACATGTGCGCCAAATCATCAAGCTGCATACTGGACCATACAAAGATATGCTGACATCAATTAAGAAAACAAGATCCAGAGATCTAAGGGAACTGTTGACGGAGGAAGACGGAGGGAAAAACAAAACAGAATGAGGACTGCCGACACTGCGGTTTGGACAGAGAAACCATCTGTAGAGACCCAGCCTTTGGCACGGAGTTAATGGAGAAGAGAAGAAACAGAAGGAGGAGAAAATGAAAAAGAAGATGAGAAAGAAGAAGCCTACACTCACAAACCACAAATCAAAAGTGCTTAAATAATCTATCAACACCAGCATTAGTTGGCAGAATATCCATGGATGTCTCAACAACAGGAGAGCTATGCAGTGCTCTGTATATTTATATACCTCGTAAACTTTGTATCCAATGACATTAGATCATTCATTTAGACAATCTCAATGCCTATTGTCACATCAAACAAATCACAGTAATCTCATATGATTATGAACACACAAAACTGGAATGACAGCTAAGCAGAGTTCATTATCGTCATTGTGAATGTTTATATATTCCTGTGATATGAAATAGTTTACAATTAAAAAACCTTGTACCAACAAACACAGGACACAAATCAAAGCACTTTCAATACTGATTATCTATCACTAGTATCAGTCATATGACAAAAGAAAACAACGATCACTATACAGAGCTCATTTTACAATGTGTTGTTCTATTTCTTTGATATAATCATCAGTCAATAACAAACCTCATGCCTACAGATATGTATTCATGTAAACAGCACTTTGACATTCATCTTTCATCCTTATCAAACAATCTTTTATTTTTCAGTGAGATTATCTAGGACTGATGAACAATTCCCATGTCTCTGTAGTCTATATAGTCATAATATACAAATCATAATAGTAATTATGACATTTATAAGGCGCTAAATCTTGATTCAAGAATCAAATCATGCCATGCTCTCTCATTATTCATCAAAGCAATCGCCTAACAATGACAAAACCTCCAGGGCACAAAGCACACGCAGACTCGTAGTGGGAAGAGAGGAGGGGAGTTGGGCGTGTGACTCCTGACCCAACACGTCATCCTCCCTTTGTCTCGCGCGCGCGCAAACACACACACACACACACACAATGCACTCACTCACACTCACACACACACACACACACACACACACACACACACACACACACACACACACACAACGAGCACTTTCATGATTATCTATCGTAACACTATTATCAGTCACTATCATTTCGTATCTCATCATTACCATTCACTTCACACAAGAAGACAATGATAACTATGCAGAGGTGTTATACTGTTTAACTGTTATGAATCTGTAAGACGGGCCATTTCACCCTTTTACATGTACACTTCAACCCTGAATATTGTCTTAATGACTGATCTCCAGCATACAGATTATTTTGCTAATAATACTAGAAGTGCGCTTATGTCAAGTCTGTGTGCGTGGGTTTTTTTGCTTGTTTTGTTTTGTTTTGTTCTTTTGTTTTGTTTGTTTGTTTTTTTCAACTGGACATTACCATACATGTTCATTATTTCAAGGTTTCATTCAGACCTGAGTAATTTCTGACGATTTTAAGTGTGCAAAACATAATTACGTCAGCTTGGTACAGAAATGTTTTATTAACTGTGGCTAATTCTGGACAGTTTGAATGCAAATGGCCATTTAATTACCTGCTGGTTCTGGCCAATTTAAATGCAAAAAGGTACCACACACCCTATATCAACAAACCACAGGATGCTAATCATTTGGAGTGGTAACGAAAAAAAATATAAATGAAAGGCACACATGCACACAACACCACCCACCTGCCATCCATTGCTAATCTTCTGCGTGAATATGCCATAGTCGTAACGGATGCCATAGCCGTACGCAGCCAATCCCAATGTTGCCATGGAATCCAAGAAGCAGGCCGCCAGACGTCCAAGACCACCATTTCCCAAACCAGCGTCTTCCTCCATCTCTTCCATTTCCTCAATGTCAAGACCAAGCTGTAATAAGATAAATAGATATTTAAGTAAACAAAGTCAAGTTAAAAAGTACTTTGATACATTTCCCATATGTCTCAAGACTGGTACCTCACCAAGTCTGTTGTTCAATCTCACAGAATCAGCTGGAATCAGTGACATCGTAGCGTTTGAGTCTCAATTTTCCTCAGACATACAAGTATCAAACTGTTCTAAAACATGATACAGTGCCTGACCAACGCGCATTGAATAAGCCTTGATCAGCGCATTGATCCTCCCTCTCTCTCTCTCTCTGTGTGATCAAAACCTCCTATTACATACAAGCCAAAAGAACATTCCAGAATCTCACAAAACACGCTCCAAAAGGAATGTACCCATACCACACTTAACATGTGAAAAGCGTGTATTATGTCAGCTTAGAATTTTCAAGAAAAATACAGAACATTCTAAACGAACTTACAACACATGAACATCATGAGTGTTCAACAATTCATTCTGGAGTCTTGGAGAAAAGAATGCACTAATCTAACTGTAGCATTTGAACAGCATACTTTTATTAAACTATTCTATTCTTAGATCTCACAGACGAACAGTTTGTATTGAACAAAGTTTAACACGTGAACAGCGTGAATCAGTCATTCCAAGTCTTCACTGTGATAACCTCATTTTACATAAAGACATGGATAAGAACAAACCGCACTGGACCAAAGCCAACATGTGTAAAACGAATATTTGCATTATTCAATGATAATAATGGTAACATTTATGAAGCGCTGAATATTGATGTATAAATCAAATCACAGTCACTCTCCTCGTTCACTGAAACATTCACTCACAGTGACAAAAAACAACTTGATGGTACAAAGCGCATGCATAGTGGGTGAGGGAGGAGAGGAGAGGACAAGAATGAAGGGAGTTGAATGGGAAGTGGGGAGCTAATCATTGCAGGGCAGAAAGTACGTTTTTGAGTTTAAAAAGGTGTTGTTTTTTAAACTAGACTTGAAAGAAGAAGTAGTTCATAATGATTAAAAAGGCAGGGCAAGGGTCATTCCAGATCTATGGACCAGACGCAGAAAATGAATGGCGACAGATTGTGGAGCATTTGTATCGAGGAACGTGTAAAAAAACTGTATCAGAACCGAATCGTAGAGGTGTATATTTCAAAGCGGTCGCATGAATAGGTCGATGTTAAACCGTTAATACACGTTAATAAACATGCAAAATTGTTTTTAAGGCAAATACTGCAAAAAGTCTCAGAACACCAAAACAAAGAAACACGTTGTTGTAAGAGATAATGAGATGATCAAGCCATAACAACATAAACGTATTCCCTGATGTATCCAGACGCTCCCGACTATACTATGCATCTGGGGCTGTGTCAGTGGGTCAGACTAGATGACACTTGATAATTGGCCTCCTTTAGTCTATAAGGATTACAGACAGAACTGCGCAACTGGATAGATATTTTCAGGAAAAAAGCCTGGACACGGTGATGTTTATGGAGAACGAGACATTGCCTATGCATGTAGCAGGCTTCCCAAGTACAACGCTCTTTCATTTTGAAACAATCAAATTAAAAAGTCTGTCTTGGAGTTATTTTGGAACAGTGCGCCTCGCCCTTCGGTCAGTTTCTTAGAAACTGAAAGTTAATGCATTACGAGTAAAACAGAAAGTCAAGGGCTGCTTCAACAAGCCAAGCGGCATTGATTAATGGAGTAGCAAGCTGCACTTCACATCAAATTGTGATTCGGACAACCAAACAGATGCCATGGGCAGTTGCAATATCTTTTTCAAGTAAGTGACTGAAAAAACAAAATGGTTACAATACGATCAAATCTGCCTGATGACTGAAACAAAACGATCACCCATGATTCGGCATTGTGGCAATCGAAAATAATTCATGTTGCAATCATTTCTTGTTTACCTAAGGTCTTCACCAAGTTCTGAATAAAATCATACACAGCCATAGGATTACAGATAATATCTGAAATTTTATAAGAAGTAGGATCATGATTCATTAATTTGAGATATATATATGTATATGTATATATATATATATATATGTGTGTGTGTGTGTGTGTGTGTGTGTGTGTGTGTGTGTGTGTGTGTGTGTGTGTGTGTGTGTGTGTGTGTGTATATATAGTAGGTAGGTCCAGCCACTTTTGTAATTTGAAAATATATTCAGTATTTTCAAATTTTCTAAAAGGTAACAATAAAGTTAATATAAATGCAAAATATCTCACTCATAGCTCTAACGGTTTTTGAGATGCTGCTGTTTGAAATAATGTAAAAATGGGCGTTTTTCGCAGTTTGGTGAACTGGCCATATTTGTACCCACATTTCTTCAGAAGAATGCATCTCGTATGTATGAAAATTGATACAGTTATTACAGTCTATAATAACTGTATCAATTTTCATACATACGAGATGCATTCTTATTATAGTCTATGCTTGTCATATTGGCAGATGTGATGCGTCTAGTGTGTCGGCTTCGGCCTGCACCGCTGGCTAGCACTGCTGTGCGAAAAGAAGAGCAATGCGTAAGTCTCTTCCTGTCAGTACATAGCCTCTCCATCAGCAAGCCCTACGCTGTGCCTCCTCGTGGCGACAGGCGGTAACTGAGCACCTCACGGACTCGGGCTGAATCTCGTAGGACTCGGAGGAGGTCTGGCCCCCAGACGTGAGGCATGCAGGCCCACCGGCATGTGGACACGCCCTGGTGCCCACGAACCAGATCCCCAAGCTATGGGTAAATAGCTCCACTGCCTTGTGAACATCTCGGGAGAGAGTAAGGCTAAGGGAGTTAACCCTAAAAAAAAAAAACGATGAAAGGCAAGGGGAAACCACCACCGTAGTTTTTCCCAAGGAAAACCATGGACAGGAGAAAGAGAAAGAAGAAAGTTAATGACGTCAATAGGTGCTCCTGTGGAGCACCTTCGTCCGGTAGGGACTGTCATGCGGCGCAGGTGACACCAGACCGTCAGCCAGCTACTGCGACCAAAATTAAATTCAACACCAAAGTGGCAACATGGAATGTAAGAACAATGCTGCAGAAAGGTAAATTAGACAACATCAAAATGGAGATGGAAAGGCTTAACATTAGTATTTTAGGACTGGGGGAAGTGAGATGGAAGGGGGCAGGCATGATAACATCAGGGGAATATACAGTGATATACTCTGGTGGTAATTCACATGAAAGAGGAGTAAGCATCATAATGAACAAAGACAAATCAAAAGTAGTTAAGGGATACTGGGCAGTGTCCGACAGAGTTTTACTGGTCAAATTCGGAGGCAAACTTTTTGATATGAACATCATACAGGTGTATGCACCAACATCCGCAAGTACTCAGGAAGACATCAACAACTTCTACGAAGTTTTAGAGATGTCCAAGGTCCAATGTAAATCACAAGAAGTTACAGTCATAATGGGAGATTTTAATGCTTAAGTGGGACAGGATAGGGTGGAGGATATAGTTGGACCTCATGGCCTTGGTACACAAAATGAAAGAGCGGGGAAGCTTGTAGAATGGGCACAGATGAATGAGTTCATAGTAGGAAACACCTGGTTTGAGCAGCCTAACAGAAGAAAATGGACTTGGATGAGTCCAGGAGATAATACCAAAAATCAAATTGACTACATCCTGATCAACAAAAGATTTACTGTCAGCAAAAACACTACCAGGCGCAGACTGCAAAACTGACCACAATCCGGTAGTGGGAAGGTTTAGGCTGAAATTGAGGAAAAGGAAACAGACCAAAAGCAACATCAAATTAAACCTTGGTCTCTTAAAGTCAGATGAAATGATACGTCAAAAATTTAATGTATATGTTCAAAACAAATTCAGTGCTCTGGAAGACGTTGGTGACAGTGAGGAACAATGGACAAAGTTGAGAAGTTCTATAAATGAAGCTTGTGAAGAAATCCCTAAGGCAAATAGAAAAGCAAAAAAGAGTTGGATGACTAATGAAATTTTGGACCTGATGGAGGAAAGGAGGAAGGCAAAGAGAAATGAGGACATATACAGGAAGATAAACAAAGAAATCAGGTATAGGTGCAATGAAGCTAAGGAAGCTTGGCTGAACACAAAATGCAAAGAGATAGAAGAACGACACAAAATGGATCCTCAGGGTATGTACAGACGAATTGAAGAAATTGTCCACAGGAAAAATACATGCACATCAACTGGTTGCTTAAAATCGAAAGATGGCACGCTTATCATGGAAAAAGACAAAATATTAGACAGATGGGGAGAGTACATTAAAGATCTTTTTGAGGATGACAGAAACGAAGAACACATTACAAAAAAGAACTTTGAAGGACCACCCATAATGAAAGATGAAGTTAGAGCAGCACTGAAAAAGATGAAACCAGGAAAAGCCCCAGGACCAGACAACATTACTACAGAGATGATTGAAGCCCTGGAGGAATTTGGCATAGAGAAAATAACAGTCCTCCTAAATGAAATTTATGACACTGGAAAAATCCCCAAAGATATGTCAAAATCAATTTTCATTGCACTTCCAAAGAAGACGGGCTATAGAATGCGAACTCCATCGCACAATCAGTTTGATGAGTCATGTAACAAAAATCCTGTTAAGAATAATCATGATGAGGACAAGGAATAGAATCAAAAGAGAAATAGCAGAAGAACAGTGTGGATTTATGGAGGGGAAAGGAACTATTAATGCCATATACATCCTAAGAACTATCATAGAGAGGTCAATTGAGATGAATAAGGATTTGTATTTATGCTTTGTTGTCTATACCAAGGCTTTCGATCGGGTACGACATGATGAATTGATCAACCAACTGGAGAGACTCAATGTCGATGGAAAAGATCTACGAATAATCAGGAATATGTACTGGGAACAAACAGCTGCAATGAGAATAGAAAACAATATAAGCTCTTTTCAAAACATCAAAAGAGGAGTCAGACAGGGTTGTGTTCTGTCACCAGATCTGTTTTCACTATATAGCGAAAACATGAGAAACCTAGAAGAAGACCCTGGATTAAAGGTTGGAGGGAAAATGAAAAACAACATTCGGTACGCAGATGACACCGTGATAATTGCAGAAAATGAAAGGGACCTACAAAACCTTGTGAATATACTAGAAACAGAAAGCAAAGGTAAGGGGTTGGAACTAAACAGCAGGAAGACTGAAGTCATGGTGATCAGTAAAAAACATGAAATCCCCTCCTGCAAAGTAGCAGCAAATGGCACAACCTTGACACAGGTTAATAAGTTCAAATACCTGGGAACGGTCATTTCATCAGACGGCAGATGCACATCGGAAATCGCTGGCAGAATCGGCCAAGCCAAAACAGCATTCAAGAAGATGACAAGCATTCTTACCAACAAGTGCCTATCAATTAACATCAGAAAGAGAGTCCTTGAATGTTATATAGAACCAATACTGTTGTACGGATGCGAGGCGTGGACAGTCAGCAAGCAAAGCCAGAGCAGGATCGAGGCAGCCGAGATGTGGTTTCTCAGAAGAATGTTGAGAGTCCCATGGACAGCAAAGAAAACAAACGAGACAGTCTTGATGGAGGCAGACACAAGTAGATCACTCATAAGGAAGATTAGGAAAAGACAAGCAACATTTATAGGCCATTTTATGAGGAAGGAGGATTTGGAGCACCTGGTCACAACGGGAAAGCTGGAGGGAAAGAGAGCACCAGGTAGACCCAGGGAGAGAATGCTGGACGGACTTGCAGAGTGGCTGGGGATGAAGAGGGTAGGGGAGATGCTGGGGGCAATGAGAGACAGAGATGGTTGGAAGTCCATGTCGCCAACGCCATGCAGCAGGGCACCTGATGATGATGATGATTATAGTCTATACGTAAATTAAGCCTAATTTTTTTTAGAACTCTAGATTTATTTTCCTCTGTGCTATTTGTCTTCAAAAATGGCAAAAATGCCATTTTGTCCACTTATCACTCTGTGGCAAACACACGTTAACGCTGCTTAATCAGTTAATGGTTCATAACTCAGGGACTAGCCATGCTACATCCAAAATGCAGATATCAAACGATTTAGCACTGAATATGAAAACAAAACTTGTGAAAAGGAAGTGTTCAACCTTATCTTTATGTACATAATTAGATTAAACTAAATAAATTCTGACACATTTTCTCAGTATTTGGAGGGGAAAATTAAAATGCTTTGACATCTCCTCAGGGAAATGATTTCCAAATTAAATGCATATCCAGAAGTAATAAATGAGTCCTAATTTCCTATGATCTTTATACGTTTTGAAAGTCACCCTGTTCCCCTGTCCCACTCCTAAATTGTCTGCCAATATTGTTTTCTGCATTTTTCAGATGACTTTGATTTTCTCAAACCTGCATGAAGCTTGAAAATTGTTTGCGTTTGTTCAGAAGTATGCTTCTCTAAAGCAAAAATCTGCTTTTTCTCTGTGACAGCTAAGGGCCTCTGCTTCTGCGTTCTCTATATTCATTTCTGCTTCCAGCCTGAAATTGATATACTTCAGTGATTTGACTATGCTGTAACACTGACAATCAGCCTGGTCAGGTATAGGATGATATGACTAAAGAATTCAGTAGAGGTGGTGGTGGTACTGCTGACTGTATAAATGATGTGACACGAATATCAAATCTTTCTGGATAGTGAGATGACTGATGAGAGGGAACCTGTTTTGGGTCTACGGTGAGCATCTGTGTAAATTTGTACCATGGTCTCATCATCCTGTTTTCTTTCATTTGATCTGTTTCTTCTTTACATCATCACGCATATTAATTAATCTGGGCAGCACGAATAAAGTTGATGCGTTCACACAAATATCTGATCCAAAGACAGTTTTTTGGTTTCCAGTTTTTGCTAGACGTGAAATATATAATTTCAGGAGTAACCTTACAGTTACAGGAATGTTGTCAAGGTTCTCCACGCAACATGGTGTGTCTGATAAAAGAAGTGCTTTGGACACCTGGTGCTGTTTAGAAAATGGACCAATCCATTCAATGTTCTTGTCAACATTGAGAAATTCTTATAGATGTAATGATGATGTTTTGGAAAATTGATGAAAACATGTGCGGACCAGCACTCGCAGCAGCTCTACATTACGAGGAGACACAGGTCCTGTCTGGTGTCTGCAGATGTCAGTGAAGAGAGTCTGGACTCATTTCATGTGCCCTCTTATGTCTTCACCATGTAGAGTTGAAGCAATAACTGTTTGTCCACATACATGTTTAGCAAACATGGGCCGACCCTTCCACTTGGGTCCAATTCTTTTAACTAGCAGTTGGAACTGGTCATCCTCTGAAATTCACACACACACACACACACACACACACACACACACACACACACACACACACACACACACACATACACACACACACACACACACACACACACACACACACACACACACACACACGGAGTTGAACCAAACCTTTAGCACACAGAAATCTACGAAATTTGAATGGAATACTAGTTAGATCTAATGTGTTGACAAAACATGTCAAAATTGTACTGTACCCCCAAGCAGAGCAATAAATTTGTTAATATGCACTGATTGAAATGATAACTATGCTGTGTCCTGAAGACAACATTTAGATTAAAACATTTTTAATGTTTGTGTTTTCCAGTTTATTTGTTTATCTATATTTGGTCCTGAAAGGAGTTCGAAAAACATTTCTACTTTCGCTTGTATCGTCCTTGTTGAAGTGTTTTTGCCAAATTTCTAATGCTTATTCATCATATTCTTTATTGAAAAAAAATCATGAACCTTTCAAAGAATTTTTTACAAAAATACATGCGATTTTCATTTCTCTGATTGGTATCAGAAAGATTTAGATTTATTCTTTTATTTATTCTTCTCTCCGTCAAGGGAGATAACAAACTATTCTAGACCCAGCACATGCCTGGTAAGAAAAAATATTAAAATTTGTATTAATGATTTATGAAACATCAGTTCCATTGAAAAAAAGATTAGCAAAAAGATTAGACTAACGGTCACTTACATACTTACCAAGATCACGTTCAAGATCTTTTAGATCTATCGAGTCAAAGTCGTTCCTCCCTTCAGAAATTGTTTCGGACGACGTCATTGAACCTGGTCTGCTGTACCAGTACCTTTCGTATTGGCTTTCGGAACTTTTACAAGCGGCAGCCTGTGTTATATCATTTGCACGATCTTAAGAACCGTTCAATTCTCTACAAAATGAATGGAACTACAACACTGTGTGTGTAAAATTCTTGACGTTACCGTGCCTTTTAAAAATACGTTTGTATTTCGGCACTGAAAAAACAGTATTCAGTTAATGGAATTATGACGAAATTTGTCACACTGGATTCTTCAGGCTGTCCCCTTTAATTTGATACCAAAATCACCGCTGTGTGCATCGTTTGTAAAAGTTCCGACAGCATTTCCGACAGCTGCGTTGATCGGTCCCGGGAAAACCACGTGCGGAAACTTTGCACGTCGCCGCCAACGTTGCGTTCGGTATCTGTATTTAGATCGCTCAGGGTCAAAGCACACTTCTTTCACACCACAAATAGAGACACGGGTTTCATGCCTGAAGCTCATTTAATGTGTCGACATAATTTTTTGTCTTCCAATCGTGATGGTAGACCAGCTGAAGCAATTTAAAATCGGCAATTTTTACCGGTTCTGCTGCATGTTAGAGCCATTCGCGTAGAGAGGCTGGACCTACCTATATATACTCCTAATCATAATTTAAGGGCCACTTCTTCCTTCCTCTCTAATTTTAAGTTGAAATAATTGACAATGTTTAGAATTGATTCTATGTTTTATTTCATCATTTCCACACCTGTTTTTGAAAAAAGAAATTAGCACAATGACCCATTAGTGAACAGCACATGCATTTAAAGGAACATCCCCCCCTTTTCAAAAAACAGAAAGTGTCAGATTTGGCCAATCTGTTTTCAATATCGCGTGTGTCCGCCCCGAGCCTGGATGCATGCTTCACAGCGCCGATGCATCGACCCCACAAGGGTACGGAGTGTGTCCTGAGGGATGGCCGCCCACTCGATCTGCAGGATGTAGACCAGCCTGGCCAGGGTGCCCGGTGGGGGGTGGTTGTCCCTGATGCGCCTCCCGAGCACATCCCAGAGGTGTTCAATTGGGTTCAGGTCAGGTGAGCACGCTGGCCAGGCCATACGGACGACTTCATGCTGCTCCAGGAAGTCGGTCACAAGGCGTGCTCGATGCGCAGGTGCATTGTCGTCCTGGAAGATGGCGCCTTGACCAAGGTCCACAAGCGCAGGCAGTGCCACGGCCGCCAGAACCTCGTCCCGGTACCAGACCCCGTTCAGGATGCCGTCAATGGGGAGCAGGGGGGTCCGGGTACCACGGCTCATGCCACCCCACACCATCACCGACCCGCCGCCGTACCGGTTATGCTCTTGGACAGTGGCGTCAGCGAACCTCTCCCCTTGACGTCGCCACACCCGAGCCCGGCCATCGTTAAAGGTCAGGGTGAACCTGGACTCATCCGAAAACAAGACCCAGGCCCACTGTTGCCTTGTCCAGGTCACGTGCTCCCTGGCCCAGGTCATGCGGCGCACTCTGTTGACCGGTGACAGCACGGGTCGGACGGCCGGTCTCCGTGACCTCAAGTTTGCCTCATGTAGCCGTCTTTTCACCGTGCTGCAGCTGATGTTAGCACCTGTTGCGTCCCTCAGCTGACCCCTCAAGGTCACCGCAGTGGATGCCCTTTCCCTCAGGACGGAGAGGGCAAGGTAGCGGTCTTGCTGTCTTGTCGTTACTCTGGGTCGACCCGTGTGACGCCTTTCCTGGACTGCTCCAGTCTCATTGAAGCGCTCCAGCAGTCTCTGGATTGTGGAATGCAACACTTCAAGTCGTCTAGCAACTTCCCGCTGCGCTAGGCCTTCATCAAGCAGAGCGAGGGCTCTCCCCCGCTGCTCATCCGTCATCCGTCGTCTTGCAAGCATGGTTAAAACGAACCAAGAACGGGTCCTTTTTATCCTCGTCTGCGGGCAACTTTGGCTGGAGTAGTGTTCAAAAAGGGCTTGCCTTGCACGTGCAAAGCGAATTTTGTCGCTACCTTGCCTGCGTCGTCAGAGAGACCCTGCTGAAGATTCGACAATTTCGTGTGGAAATTGTCTTCCTTGGGCCGCCCATTGCAAATCGGCAAATCCCCAAACACGTGCCAAAAGGAAACTGCAATGTTGTCTGAGCTCTTATCCATTCAGTTACGGCAACGAATTGGAGAAAAGAGTAAGAGAAAATAGGTTATTTCTCCTTTCAAAAATTGACTCAAAAACGTTCCTGGCCCTTCAATAATGACGTGTAGTATATATAGACACACACACACACACACACACACACATATATATATATATACCGTAATATCCCTAGCAAACGCCCACCCCCCCTCCACAGAGTTTTGGGGCAAAATTGGGGGTTGGGCGTTTGCTAGGTAGACAGCCATTGCACAAAAAATAATTATCACTTTAGTTAAAAGGAAAAGGTGAGCGACTGTCCTTCTAGGTGTTTTATGCTGACGTACGCAAATGTTGCCATTCTACATCGCAATTTTCTTGTGTCCTCGGCAGTGCGAATTTCTTTTTTATTTTCCCGATTTCTGTCGTTGTGTTGGGCGTTTTCGTAAGAAGAATATTAAACATGTGAGGCTGAAGCCCGAGCAAAAAATAGAAATACGAACGAAACACACACACACACACACACACACACACACACACACACACACACACACACACACACACACGCGCGCGCGCGCGCAAATTTGATAAATACGATGTACAGAGACAGCAACACTGTGGCAATAAAGAGAGAGGTTTGACGGAGAGAGAGAGAGATAGATAGATAGAGATAGATAGAGAGTGCGCGCGGGGGGGGGGGGGGGTGCGTATGTTTTCCATTCAAATCTAAATCAAATGCAACTTTTGTCATAATAATAAGTTGACTTTATTTTTTTTTTCTGTTTCGCGTTTTCTGTTTTCCAATACCCAACAATACACAGTTGTGTCTTTTTGAATATGTTTAGGTAGCTCTACATTAAGGTATATCAACATAAAGCGCATTGTCTCATAAAATATGAGAACGATTTTTGAAGGAATTATACATTATGAAAAATAAACAATAAACAATCCTTTTTCTTGTGAAACTAAAAATCAACTGTCTGTATGATTAAAGAGAAAAAAATCGTAAAATATTTTTCCAGTTCTCGGGACACATGAACACAAACATATCTGTCTGGAAGTCTGGCAAACAAGACGTTCGGTTAAGTCCTTCAAAATCTAAATCAAAAGCAAATGTTAACATAATAATATTATTCTTTTCTGTTCCACTTTCCCTTTCCATTTCTACCATTTCCCAACAGTTAATGCACGGTCTGTCTTTTTGAATATGTTTAGTTACATTGTTAGGTATGTCAACATGAAGCGCAGTCTCAGTCAAACATGAGAACAGTTTGATTTGCAGGAATTATACACTGTGACAACTAAACGGAAACTTTTTTTTCTCGTGAAACAAAAAATCAACTGTCTGTACTATGAATAAGGAGAAAACCCAATCAAAACGATTCTCCCAATTTTCAGACACATGAACACACAATCTCTTGTCTGGAAGTCGGGTGAACAAAGCGTTCAATTAAGTCCCTGAAAATCAACATCGTTGTCTTCACTTTCATCCCCACTCGAAGCGTCTTCAGGAACCTCACCGTTGTCTTCGTCGTGAGGGAGGAAAGCGCCGATTTCATCTGGAAACCACTCAAGTGTTTCGTCGTCTTGAGAACCATCCATGGCATTTGAAATGGCGCACCTGAGAAAAGCCTTCACGATCGTGTCGGGTCGGATGTTCTCCCACGCCGACCCAGTTGAGGACGTCTTGCCTTGTAGGCTGTCTGAGGTTGCCAGCTGCTGTGGGGGGTCTTGGTTGTCTCATCCACTCAACCCAGCAGTCCCTGATGCCATCTTTGAAAGGTTTGCTGAGACTGACATCGACTGGTTGGGCCAAAGGGGTGCAGCCTGCAGGCACAAAGACCGTGTCCACCTGTTGTGCATCAAGCGCTCCTCTGACCTCTGGCGTCCTGTGAGCGTTGTAGCAGTCCAGAACAAGGAGGCGACGCTCATCTGATGGTCCGAGAACACGATGAATCCAGGTGAGAATGGTTGTCTTGTCATCCATCCATTTGCAGTGGCACACAACTGCACATTGTCAGTCACTCTCAACTGGAGATGGACGCGAGGTGGAATGCGCCCTTCTCTCTCCCGCAATATGACAAAAGCTGGAAACTTTGTACCATCTGCTGCTGCTAGGAGTGCCACTGTGAAGCCTCGTTTTTCCGCCTTGGTGCTTTTGACACGCACTTGCTTTACGCCTTTCAGGCTGTTGGTGCGGGACGGCAGCATATCAAACCGCACCATCGTCTGGTCCATGTTCATGATGTGCGACAGAGGGTAGCCATGGCGATGACGAAGTCGCAGAATATTTCGACGGAACTGAAGAAGTTGATCTTCGAAGTCAGCAGGAATCCTTTGGCTGGTAGTGGTTCCTCGTCGAGTTGTCACCGTGTGTCGCTGTTTCCAGCGCTTGAGCCACATGTGTGATGCTGCAAAGCCCTGCACGTTGAAAGCACCTGCCAGCTCTATTGCCTTTCGCTGTAAATCCTTGTTTCGCACCACACGCCCTTCAGCTCGTTCCTCCTCTAAGAACTGGAAAACGGCCTGGTCAACCTCTTCAGATCTAACTGGCGGTCCATGAGTTAACTTTCTTTTGCCTTTCTCCTTTCCGTACTGTTGCTCTAGAATATGCCTGTTTTCTCTCCACTCTCTTATTCTTTTTCTGTCCACAGAAAATTCTCTAGCACATTCTGAAACGTTGCCAGCTGCTTCATTGTCAAGATATCTAAGTGCTTTCAATTTGAAAAATACCGTGTAAGAGTTGTGCTTCGGCATGTTCTGACTTACGCTCAATGACTCCCCTATCTTCACAACTAAACGTCATAATCATCAAAACTTCACTAAAAATAGACTTGACGCAAGTGTGTGCATGCGTATTTAGAAAGGCTAGGTTCAGCATGGGAGAAGAGGGGCCGGAAGTCGGACATCGAAATGATGGGATGGGTGGGAGGGGGGGCGAATGAGGGGGGCAGGGGGTGGGCGTTTGCCAGGTAGTTACCCCTCTGCACGAATTTTAGCAGAAAGTGGGGGGTGGGCGTTTGATAGGTACTGGGCGTTTGCTAGGGATATTACAGGTATATATATATATATATATAAAGAGAGAGAGAGAGAGAGAGATCTTTGTGAATGTATGTCAAATTAATTTATGATTCATTTCTCACGGAATTGAATTTTGTTACTATAAAAACTATAGGAAATGAAAAATATGTCACGGTATTTGTCAATGAAATAAGATATCTTCATGAATATCATTGTTTTATTCAATGATCAAGACATAATTTCACACTAGGCACTGTATCACACACCCTGAAATTAAAAATGTAGAAAGATTTAATAGTTACACGACACAGAAACATTTAAAAATACACTCACGGAAAAAAATATTAAATAATGATAACTTAAAACGTTTTAAAGAGTTGATTTGAAAAACACCATTAAGGACATATTTACTACAGTTGTAAAGATCTGACAAACTCCATCTACGACAGCTATGCCGATTGAAAAGTATCCAGATACTTATCACATTAGTCTACAACTATCAATTACTTTGGCTAATCTGAACTGAACTTTGAGGGTCCTTGCAATGAAATGCAAGATATAGTGACATGCAGTTACTAGAGTGGGTCTATTTGAAGATCATGTGACATGGTTTTCCGGAAAAATTGTAATACCATGCAGTCGTTATGACATCCCACATTCAGCAAAAGTAGAGTTACGTATATCATTCAACAAACGACTGAGGATCTCAATCAGTCAATGTCTCGATTGTCGTCACCACAACATCAGAATAATCAGAACTGGATGATACAGAAGAATCATGAACCTATACATGTGAATCTCACTCCGAGTGGTTACAGGCTTGCTTCTTTCCATCGCTCATCCCGAGGTGGTGGTATCGCCATCCTCTACAACGACTCACTCCATTCCCGCCTGTCTTTCTCGCAGTCTCTGCCTTTCTCCCATCTTTCTTTCGAGCACGTTGAAGTATCTTTCCAATCCACCCCTCACCCCATCACCTTCTCCTGTGTCTATCGACCCCCACCTAGCTCTGCCAACAAGCTCACCACATCCATGTTTCTCTCTGACTTTGATCAACTTCTTCATTACTACTGTCTCTTACCTGGAAATCTCATCATTCTAGGTGACATCAATGTCCACTGTGACAACACTCACCGTTATGACACAAGACATATCATCTCTCTGTCCAATCACAATATGACTCAACACATTTCTGAACCAACCCATCAAAAAGGTCACATTCTTGACTGGATCATTTCTCGTGATCACCACAATTCAGCTACTGATAACTGCTTAGTTCTTTCTACCCGTCTAACTTCAGCCCTTCCATCTGACCACTCTGCAATTCTCTGTTCTCTTGACATTCCTCCTCCTTCCCGTACCATGCGCATAGTGACTCGACGCAATCTCAAATCTATCGACCTCTCCACATTTTCATCTGATGCCTTCCGTCTCCTCTCTGAAAAGTCACATAACCTTGCCGATGAATTCTACACTACTCTCCACCATCTTCTGGACACTCATGCTCCAGCCACAACCCGTCTTTTACCTGACCGCCCCCCTACCCCCTGGCTCACTCATGAGATTGCCTGTGCAAAACGTGCCCGCCGCAGAGCAGAGCGCCGCTGGCGCATATCCAAACTCACTGTACATAGGCAACTTTTCCAAGCCTCTAAGTCTAAAACAAAAGTATCCACCCTCATTGCATCTGCAAAAACAAACTATTTCCAAACCAAAATCCTGAATGCCTCTTCTTCAAAAGAACTCTTTACAACCATGAATCATCTCCTTGGCACACGAAAAGATTTACCTCTCCCAACAAAACACACAAATGAAGAACTCTCATCTGTATTCTCCAAGTATTTCACCACCAAAATACAAACTCTTCGTGACAGGCTCGACAGGACACCCTGTCAACCATGCCCACCTGACCCTTCCTTCTCTGGCACACCTCTTACTACTCTTACCCCAGTCTCACAAGAAGAAATTCTCAACACAATCAGATCCATGTCGTTCAAAACCTGCGAATTGGATCCTCTTCCAGATTCTCTCTACTCTGACTGTCTCCCTACGCTCCTCCCATTCATCACTGACATCATCAACACTTCTCTCCAAACTGGAACTGTCCCAGATTCTCTCAAGTCTGCTATTGTTCACCCTCTCCTCGAGAAATACAATTTAGACCCAAATGAACTGAAAAATTACCGGCCTATCTCTATCTCTCTTTCTTGTCAAAACTGCTTGAAAAAGTTGTCCTCAACCAACTGAACTCTCACCTGTCTGCCAACAATCTCCTCAAGTCTACCGCCAGTGCCATAGCACTGAAACTGCCCTACTACACATTCTCAACAATCTCCTCCTTGCAACTGATACTGGCAAAGTCTCTCTCCTCACACTCCTTGATCTGTCTGCAGCCTTTGACACCATTGATCATGGTATTCTCCTTTCTAGACTTCATCATACTTTTGGCATCTCTGACATTGCTCTCTCCTGGTTCACTTCTTATCTATCAAACAGAAAACAAACTGTTCTCATCAATGGCACTTACTCTCAACCTGCATACCTGACCTGTGGTGTTCCACAAGGATCTGTCCTTGGCCCTGTTCTTTTCACTCTTTACACCTCCCCCCTGTCCACCATCATCAACTCCCACTCTATAAAACACTTCTATGCTGATGACACCCAACTTCAAGACAGTGACTCACCTGACAATATACAGCGCCTCCTGACTCGCACCACTGAGTGTTACTCGGACATCAAAAATTGGATGACATACAACAAACTTCAGCTAAATGATGACAAGACAGAAGCTATCCTCATTGGCACCCGTCAGAAACTTTCTCAGCTGCCTCCTCTTTCTCTCCCATTATGTAACACATCAGTCCCAATTTCTGATTCAGCTAAAAACCTTGGTGTCTGCATTGACTCTACCCTCTCCATGAACAACTTTGTTTCTCAAACTGCCAGATCTTGCTACTATCACCTCCATCGTATAAGCCTGATCAGGAAGTATCTCTCTGTGGAAACAACTGCAAAACTCGTTCTCTCCTTCATAATGTCTCGCATTGACTATTGCAATTCACTCCTGTCCGGTCTTCCTGCCTCCACCACTCACATCCTACAGCGCATTCAAAACAATGCTGCACGCCTTGTACTCAAAAAGAAAAAAGCTGACCACATATCTCCTGGCACAACTTCACTGGCTCCCTGTATCAAAGCGCATACAGTACAAACTAGACACTATGTGCTACAAAAGCCTCAATAACGCAGCCCCCGATTACCTGTCAAGCCTACTTGAGATCTATGTTCCCTCACGTACCCTCCGCTCTGCCTCCGATCCTCTGACTTTTCGCTTTCCACGCACTAAGCTCAATACCTATGGTCCACGAGCCTTCTCTGTTTCTGGTCCACTCTCCTGGAACAAACTTCCTCTCTCAATCCGTCAGCAACCTACTTTTGTCTCCTTCAAGTCCGCTCTCAAAACTCACCTTTTCTCCTCTGCATAAAATCCTGACCTCACTCAATCCCCTCTGCAGCCTGTCTCCACTCGGAGGGAATCACATTGCAATATATAATTGTATATAATATGCTCTCTAAATTTTCCATTGTTTTTATTCTTTCTCCCCATTTAGAGCCGTGTGTGTGTGTGTGTGTGTGTGTGTGTGTGTGTGTGTGTGTGTGTGTGTGTGTGTGTGTGTGTGTGTGTGGGTGCGTGGGTGCGTGGGTGCGTGTGTGTGCGTGCGTGCGTGCGTGCGTGCGTGCGTGCGTGCGCGTGCGTGCGTGTGTGTTTCAGCGCTTAGATTTGATTTTATCAAGATTTTGCGCTATATAAATATTGTAATTATTATTATTAATAAACCTCAGCTGAATCTGTCGAATTAAGATAAGACTGAAGCAGTGCTCCCTGGCCAGAGAACAAACTTTCAACAGTAAAAGTTCGTTCTATCCATCTGGGGACAACGCTATTGTTAAATGTACTTTCTGATTCAGTCAAAAACCTTGGCATTGTTCTTGATCCTCAACTAACCGAGCAGAAATTCATCACCTAAACCTATCACTCGGTCGTGTTACTGTCAACTGCCACGTCTCAGTTCTGTTCGCTGTTTTCTTTCAACTTCACCAGCATCTAAACTCCCAACTTATCTTGTCTCATATCGATTATTGTAATTCTCTGCTCTCTAGCTTGTCTGCTTCTTCTATCGCAAGCCTCCAGCACATTTACAATTATACAGCTCGTCTTGTCCTTTGTTAAAAAAAAAAAGCATGACCACATCACCCACTTGCTTCACTTTTTCCACTGGTAATCTGCTTCTCAGAGAATTTCATACAAAATCAATACATTACGCTACAAGTGTATCAACGGTACTGCCCCTATTCATCTTTGCGACCACCTTCTAATGTGCACCCCTGCCCGACCCTTTCATTCTGTTTGTCAAACAGGACATTTTTTTCTAAAATTACGTTTAATCTAACTAACATACCTACCGTGGCTCACTAATGCAATAAGCGACAGCGGTTTGCAATTCCTGCCTTGTAAACAATAAAGCCCGAAAGGACCATAACTCTGAGAGTACTAGCGCCTTGCGCATGCCTAGACCATTCTTCTTTTCGAGGTAACCAACACCCTGACTGTGAAATTTGAAAGAACCAGAAAGGTGAGGAGGAAGGGAGGGCTCTGCGTGAGCCGCGGTAAGTATGTTAGATTAAACGTAATTTTAGAAGAAAAATTTCCTTTGAATTACACATACTGTACCGTGGCTCACTAATGTAGAATAGCACTACACGGAAGGAGAGCCTACCTGGTTAACGCCTGGAGGAATGAGATGAGTCGGGGCGTGTGGTGGAGATGGAGTGTTGAGCCACCACAGCTGGATCCATCGTCGCGCTGAGGAGAGACGTCATGCAAGTAGAAGTGAATGAACGTGCCCGGGGAATGCCAATACGCGGCGTCCTGCACACTCTGGAGGCTAGCATTGTGAGCGATTGCCAGCGACGAAGCCCATGCTCTAATCTCATGGGGCCTCTGGGAGGAGACAACCAAATCTGAGCCCAGCCTTGCATATGCAGCCTTGATTACTTCTCTCAGCCATCGAGAGATTGATGCGCGTCTATGTCCTTCTTATAACTTTCACTGTAAGAGAGAAGCAGGTGGCGCTGCTTCTGGCGAGAAGATTTCGTCCGCTTTCTGTACATTCGAAGGGCGCGTACAGGGCAGAGCGTGCGGTTCTCATCATCCGGAGCAAGGATACACGTCAGAGGATGAATGGAGATAGTCGGAGAAGGACAATCTGGCGACTGGTTCTTGGCCAAGAATTCCAGGAGGCGGAGAGACATTGAGCCATCAGGTTCGAAAGCTACATCCCCTGGGAGTCCACTAAGAGCGTGCACTTCACTACAGTGCCTCCCCTGAAAAACGAGAATGGCCGTCATAAATGAGAGGAACTTGAGAGAACACTCCCTGATGGGCTTGTAAGGAGGAAGTCTCAGGGAGGAGAGGACAAGAAAGAGATCCCACACCAGGGTGCAGCAGGGAGATCGGGCTTCTTGAAGAGATTCCCCTCTGACAATATCCCGCAGGAGAAGGTCGTCCACAAAGGAAGGACCACCCAACTGGCTGATGGTGGTACAAATGGCTGCCCTGCGTACCTTCACTGAAGAGGACAACAGATTTTTCTCCGACGAAAGAAAGCCAGGCAGTTTGCCAACTGCAATCGAGAGGGCGAGTCGGATGACACCGCATTCGAGGAGCACCAAGAAAGCCAACCGTTCCAGTGAACGTTATACACTCCCTGAGTGCCCGGTCTGTGAGCTTGCTCCACAAGGCCGATCACCACCAGGGACAAGCCTAAGTAATGTAGACATCGAGTCCTGCACAGCAGCCAGGCATGAAGGTTTAGAACATCTGGATTCCGTGCAGAATGCCTGACCTTGGTTGAGGCAGGGACCGTCCTGTCACAGTGAGTTTTATCGGAGGCACATGGGACAGGTGCAGCAGTTCCAGGAACCATGCTTGGGCCGGCCATCGAGGCACCACGAGAATCATCGTGGCCGAGTCTTCCCTCTCCTTCCACAGAACTTTTCCCAGTATGGGGAACGGAGGGAAGGCATAGCCCCTCAGGTTTGACCATGGAATGGACAGAGCATCCACAGCCCAAGCCACCGGATCCGGGACTGGAGAAACATACAGATGAAGGCAGTAGCTGAACCTGGTGGCAAACAGGTCCACTTGTGGTTTGAACCATGCTGCCCACACTGGCCCCCTTGCTTGTTAACGTAACAAGCCACGGTGGTGTTGTCCATGTTGATGAAAACATGTTTTCCCTTCAGAAAGGGTAGAAACTCTGAGGGCTTGAAATACTGCCTCCAGTTCCAGCATGTTGATGTGACAGGAATTCATTTCTTCTGACCATTGACCTGCTGCTGTCAGTGGGCCCACGTGGGCCCCCCACCCGGAGTTGGACGCATCTGTGAGCAAGTCCTCCTGAGGAGGGGGGAGGGGTGTGATAGGGACTCCCTGGGCTAGCCAGGACCTCAGTGCCATTTGGTCACTGAGGATTGGAATCAAGGACCCAGAGGAACTGGAAGGTCCCACGACTGAGAAATCTGAGACCAACGCCTCTGAAATCTGCGTTGGAATTGCCATTTGAGGAGTCGACCCAATGGCACTAGGGGGGGCCAACGACTCCATAAGACCCAGAAGGGAGGCCAGCTTTCTGGCCAGCGCCTGAGACTGAGAGAGGTGAGCTAGCAGGTCCTGAAGGTGTAGTGGGCGCTGGGGAGTTGGGGACACCAACCACCTGGTTGTGTCGAAGGACATGGCCCAAGAACTGGAACTTTTGTGACGGAGTGAGTTCCGACTTCTCCTCGTTGCAAACAAACCCCAGATCTTGACAGAGTTGCAGAATTTGGAGAGCCTGATGTGCACACAGAACCCTGGAGGAGGTGAGGAGAAGCCAATCGTCAAGATAGGCCTTGAGGCGGATACCCCTCTCCTGAACGTGCATGCACAGCTCCCGAGCCATCTTCGTGAACAACCAAGGGGCTGCTGCCAGACCAAAGGGAAGAGCCCTGAACTGAAAGATTCGGTTCCTCCCTTGGGTGAATAAGGAGGTGGAAATACTCATCCCTCAGATTGATGGATATCCCCCAGTTGTCCGGGTGCAAGGCATCGCGGATCGACATACAGGTTTCCATCCGAAAGTGGAGGACGCAGAGGAACCTGTTCAGAGAACAGAGGTCCAAGACGGGTCTCCACCCCCAGAAGCTTTGGGGACCACAAAGATGCAGCCATAAAATCCTGGAGATGAACGGAGAAAAAAACTCCTCCGTGGCCCCTTGGCTAACAGCAAAAGAACTTCCTGATCCAGGGCCTGCGAGGCCAAGCAATCCCGAGGAAGTGCGAAAACAGGAGGAAAGGGCGTGAGTGGGGCCTTCCTTGGACCCCAAGGAAGACGGAACCCCGACTTGATCACCCACAGGGCCCACTGGCTTGCGGGCAGCCTTTCCCAAGCATCTATGTCAGGACAGACTGCACACATGATCGCCTGTGGGGGTAATGGCCTCAGGCTGGGGGTTAGTCATTGGGGGTGAGCCGGCTGAGAAGAGGCCAGCTTTTGAACCGCAGATCGGGAACCCGACCAGCCCTTGTGATGTTGCCTCGCCCTAGTCCCTTTTGGTCTGAAGGAGGCACAAAACTTCGCCTGTGGAGGCCCCTGGGAAGGGGAAGCCACTGGAGCAGGGCGCTTCGCCGCAGGGGGAGAGGGACCAGAGTGAAAGGCGAGGTCCCTCCTGATTTCTGCCTGACTCTTGATAGTGGCCTGCACATGGTTCCCAAAGAGAGAACCAGACCTAACTGGCACAGCTCTCAAGGAAGCCCTGGCGGATAAAAAGCGGGTGACCGAAAATGCTAAGAGTCTAAGAGGACAGCATCCCGCCTCGCCAGGACTGAATTGAGGTGCAGTCTGGCAAAGGCACCAGCCAAGAACATGAGGCCTTCCGCCATGGACTGGATGAAAGCCACAATTGCGGGAGAGTCAGGCGACTGATGGAGAGAAAAAGACTGGCAGTCTGGGTCCTTAAGAAGGAGTCCACCACTGAGACCACCTCCAGACCCCTCCTCGCAGTCTACTCCCAGTCAGCCAGGCAGCGCTCCGACAGGGAGATTTGCACTGCTGGGCCCGAGACCTCTCCTGCACTAATAGGAGGTCTTCCTGTTGAAAGGGAGCTTCTCTGGCTTCAGGAATTTCCTGCAAGCAAGGGTTCCAGGGAAGTCAGGCACGGAGCCTGGAAGGATGTCCTGTGCCTCTGTGCCCCTCACCTTGCTTTGGGCCCTCCTCACAGAGTCAGCCACCATGCCCGACTCTTTTAGGAAAAAGGAGGCTGCAGCTGAGAGAGGAAGGGCACCCAAGGCGAGCTCTGCCACGGAAAGGCAGGGAGCCTTGGCCTCCTGTGCAGTGGACACGGCTCCGGACAGGTGCGACGCCAGCCTTCCACCGCTTCATTAAAGGAAAAGGAAGCGGAGGCAGAGCCCTCATCATCCGATTCCGAGTCCGTGTCCCCTGACCCGCCTACAGAGGAGGCGAGGGACCGTGGAGTGCCTGAACGTGGGGAAACTCCAGAAAGACCTGGGTCAGAAGCCCCAGGAAGCACCCCTGGGGAGGAATCCGACACCCGGGGACCAGAGGGGCAGGCAAGGAAGACGCCTGCGCCAGCGGGGCACCAGGAGTAAAGCCGGGCCACAAAGTATACCCTGAGGAAGAGGCCAGGGGAAATGCTGCCAGGGTGCCATGTACGGTGCCATGGAAGGCGCCATGGGCTGAGTCCATGGAGTCCCAGGACCCTGACCCCATGTAGAATAGGGCCCAGCCTGCTGGTAATGGCCCTCGCGGGTCGGGGGATCCCCAATGCCCAAGGGGCCAGCCCGCTGCAGGTCGTTTGGCATTTGCCAAGGCGACCATGCGCTCTGTCCGGAATGGGACAGAATTGTTGGAACGCGGGCACATGCAGGCAGTGGGGGGAGGAAGGGAGACAACTGGGGCAGACCTAGAGTCTGACGCCTGAACAGAGGTGTTGTGTCCCTTGACTCGCCCAGCGAAATGCTTGCTTTCCTGCCTCACGAAGGAGACCCGTGCCCGTGTCGCCCTTCAGCCATAGTGACTGAAATGTGTGCAGCAGAACCGCAGCTGAGCTGTACACAGGGGGCGAGTACGGAATCGACAGAACCGCAGCCCGTGAGGGGCTACGAGAAGACCGCAAGATGACAAAAACTCAACAGAACAGCAGCCGAGTTGAGGGCTCGTGGTCACCGCAACAGAACCGCAGCTGAGTTACGATGACACTTCGAGAGAGTGAGAAGAGTAAGAGAGAGTAGACGAAGAAGACGGAGGAGGGAGAGACAAAGAGAGAGAGGGTTTTGGCACGCCGGGCAAAACGCCGGTCTGTGGGTTGGAGAATTCAGCGGACGAAATCTTCTTAACGCTCGCTTTACCACCCAAACGCTTCACATAAGTTTCTCCCTTAAACGAAAACATAGGCAAGACAACAACAACAAAACAGCAACGACAATCTATTGATTGCGAGAAAAGCAAAAATATACTTAGCTGCTCAGAGCACACGAGGCAAGCGGGAAAATGGCTGCTGAGAAAAGAGGAATGGTCTAGGCATGCGCAAGGCACTAGTACTCTCAGAGTTATGGTCCTTTCAAAATTTATTGTTTACGAGGCAGGAATGGCAAACCGTTGTCGCTTATTGCATTAGTGAGCCACGGTACTGTATGTGTAATTAATTACTTGTTTACAACTTCCTCGATACAGATGTTCGATGGTCCATCGCCGCTTTTTTCTGTCTGTTCTATAAAAATGTAACGATCTTCCCCTGTCTATTCGCCAGTCACACACTCTTGTCTTCCTTCAAGTCTAACTTGAAAACATGACTTTCTGTCCAGGGGTGATTTCCTCTATATGTGCCCACCCTTTTGTCCTACTCTCCTCCTGTCCTCCTCCCCTCCCAGTCTGTGTTTTGTACCCTTCAGTTTTTGTCATTGCGAGTGAATGCTCTGGTAAATGATGACAGATGAGTTTGCTTGCTTTCGTTTGATTTACATGTCAAGATTTGGCACCGTATAAATGTTATTATTATTATTATTATTTTATTATCATCATCATCATCATCATGCCATTATTATCATCATCATTATCATCATCATTATCGTTATCATCATTAGTACTAGTAGCAGCAGTATTTATTATTCTTATTATTGTCATCGTCACCATTATTATTATTTCTCTTTTTTTCCACTGTCTTTACTCAGTTCCACAATGATCATCTTTGACTTGTACATTTTCTTTATCTTGAAAAAATAAAACAAAATGCAATTACAAATTTAAAAATCATATAACTTTTTCATTCTTGAGTTTTATCATAGTAATCACTGTGAAACTGCCAGAAGTGTTCACCAAAAAGAAGATATTTTGACATTTTGTACCTACTGCTCGTTTCTTCGCATGTTTTCTTTGTTGGCAAAAAGGGAAATTTTCAGATTTTTTATTTATGTCTGAAATCTAAGATAAAGCATAATTAATCTCTGCCTACATTTTCGCCTTATCAAGTGAAATAATACCTTTATTCCTTGAAAAGAAAGACAAAGTATTCAGTATTCCTTAGTACGTTCCAAAATTTGACATACCTAATTAGTGAAAAGCCTGCTTCCTGGCTCTGCCATCAAAAACACCACAGAATTCTTAACAATACCAAATGAACAATAGAATCCTGTTGTTCAACATACCTGATACATGGCTTCATCACAGGCACTGTCGACGCCCAGATTGATCATCGTGTTAGCTAAAGTGCGGCCCATGTAGAATTCAAGGGACAGGTAGTACACACGCTGCACACACAAAATATAAAGGTAAGTTTAACACTGCAATTCAAGAAGCCTGCCATAAACTAATGATTGAATAGATTTAGAATTAGATATACCATTAAAATTTGGAAGGGAAAAAAGGAACAACCTGACTGTCCGTTTAGACTTCGATGAAGCGTTTGATTCAATCAACTGAACATTATACCTAAAACTTCTTTGCATCTCTGAGTTTGGGCTTGACCAAGACGTTATAAATATAATTTCTTTGGGCTTGACATATGTAAATGGGTTTCTGTACTCAATAACTATAAGAAAGTCAGTTGTTCCTGTCGACTGAAAAATATCTCAACGGTTTCCTATTTTGAGAAGATGTTCACAAGGTGATGGAATATCACCCAGCCATTTTTTCCTTTTTTCGGGGAGGGGGGATGTTATGTGTTGAAATTTTGGCCACGATGATTCGTCAAAATAATAACACACAAGGTGTTAAGACTGGAGAAACCAGACTTGAAACATCACAGTATACAGATGACACAAAGATCATAATGAATAAGGACAGGAATGTTTTTCAAAAAGCAACGAAAACAACTGACTCTTCTGGAGACAAATCAGGCCTCAAGATTCATGGCACTGGGCACAATCTACTCCCTTATCTCTTGGCTCTTGCCCTGTGCCTTCTTCAGAACAGGGCTATACCGATATAGCATGGCCACTTCTCAAAATTGCAGAATTCATCTCACGTCCCTTCTGACATCATAGTTGCCTCCCCTCTCCCCACTTCTTTCTACTGCTCATGACGACATGGGCATTCCATTTCTTACCCACTGGACGAGGCGGCAGGGAAGTTTTTAGTCCCGTTTTTATTATCCATTGTTTGGTGTCTGTGATCTGTTTGTGACCGTGTGTTCGCGCTTGACAAAGGCTAGTTGGCCGAAAATTTGCGCTTGTTTTGTTTTGTTTTGTTGGATACGTACTTATATTGGTTTTCTTGTTCTTCTGGTTCCTGTTTGCTTGGGCGCGGGCAGTCACACTTGTTTTGGATCAGGTAAAATATGGTTTGGCAGAATATGGAATTTCCCACTGTGATGATATATGCAACATGCAGAGTTACAATGAATCCTTTTACATGATTTGAAAAGCCTGTCATATGGTTTATGAACGATTAATCATCATCATCATCAGGTGCCCTACTGCATGGCGTTTGGCGATCATGGACCTCTATCTGTCTCTATCTCTTGTTGCCTCAAGCATCTCTCCCACCCTCCCTGTCCCCAACCACCCTGCATGTCCGTCCAGCATCCTCTCCCTGGGTCTACCTGGCACTCTCCTTCCCTCCAGCTTTCCTGTCATGACCAGGTACTCCAATTCCCCTTTCCTCATAAAATAGCCTATAAATGTTGCCTGTCTTTTCCTAATCTTCCTTCTGAATGATATTCTTGTGTCTGCCTCCGTCAAGACTGTCTCGTTTGTTTTCTTTGCTGTCCATGGAACTCTCAACATTCTTCTTAGAAACCACATCTCGGATGCCTCAATCTTGTTCTGGCTTTGCTTGTTGACTGTCCACGTCTCACAACCGAATAACAGTATTGGTTCTATATAAGTTTATAACATTCAAGAACTCTCTTCCTGATATTAACCAACAGGCATTTGTTGGCAAGAATGCCTTTCATCTTCTTGAATGCTGTTTTGGCTTGGCCGATTCTGCTGGCTATTTCTGATGTGCATCTGCCGTCTGGTGAAATGATCGTTCCCAGGTATTCAAACTTATCAACCTGTCTCAAGTTTGTGTCGTTTGCTGTTGTTTTGCATGAGGGGATTTCATGTTTTTTACTGATCACCATGACTTCAGTCTTCCTGCTGATTAGTTCAAACCCCTTACCTTTGCTTTCTATTTCTAGTATATTCACAAGCTTTTGTAGGTCCTTTTCATTTTCTGCAATTTTTTTTTAAATTTTTTTTTTTACATTTTTTATATAGCGCAAAATCTTGATAAAATCAAATCTAAGCGTTGAAGCAGACACACACGCAAGCACGCACGCACGCACACACACGCACGCGCACACACACACACACACACACACACACACACACACACACACACACTCACACACACGCATGGCTATAAATGGGGAGAAAGAATAAAAGCAATAAAAGCAAGAATAAAAGCAATGGAAAATTATAGAGAGCATAGCATATACAATTATATATTATAACCATGTGATTCCCCTCCGAGCGGAGACAGGCTGCAGAGGGGGAGGGGGGGGGGGGTTGAGTGAGGTTAGGATTTTATGCGGAGGAGAAAAGGTGAGTTTTGAGAGCGGACTTGAAGGAGACAAAAGTAGGTTGCTGACGGACTGAGAGAGGAAGTTTGTTCCAGGAGAGTGGACCAGAAACAGAGAAGGCTCGTGGACCATAGGTATTGAGCTTAGTGCGTGGAAAGCGAAAAGTCAGAGGATCGGAGGCAGAGCGGAGGGTACGTGAGGGAACATAGATCTCAAGTAGGCTTGACAGGTAATCGGGGGCTGCGTTATTGAGGCTTTTGTAGCACATAGTGTCTAGTTTGTACTGTATGCGCTTTGATACAGGGAGCCAGTGAAGTTGTGCTAGGACAGGAGATATGTGGTCAGCTTTTTTCTTTTTGAGTACAAGGCGTACAGCATTGTTTTGAATGCGCTGTAGGATGTGAATGGTGGAGGCAGGAAGACCAGACAGGAGTGAATTGCAATAGTCAATGCGAGACATTATGAAGGAGAGAACGAGTTTTGCAGTTGTTTCCACAGAGAGATACTTCCTGATCAGCCTTATACGATGGAGATGATAGTAGCAGGATCTGGCAGTTTGAGAAACAAAGTTGTTCATGGAGAGGGTAGAGTCAATGCAGACACCAAGGTTTTTAGCTGAATCAGAAATTGGGACTGATGTGTTACATAATGGGAGAGAAAGAGGAGGCAGCTGAGAAAGTTTCTGACGGGTGCCAATGAGGATAACTTCTGTCTTGTCGTCATTAAGCTGAAGTTTGTTGAACGTCATCCAGTTCTTAATGTCTGAGTAACACTCAGTGGTGCGAGTCAACAGGTGCTGTATATTATCAGGTGAGTCACTGTCTTGAAGTTGGGTGTCATCAGCATAGAAGTGGTGTTTTATAGAGTGGGAGTTGATGATGGTGGACAGGGGGGAGGTGTAAAGAGTGAAAAGAACAGGGCCAAGGACAGATCCTTGTGGAACACCACAGGTCAGGTATGCAGGTTGAAAGTGCCATTGATGAGAACGGTTTGTTTTCTGTTTGATAGGTATGAAGTAAACCAAGACAGAGCAATGTCAGAGATGCCAAAAGTATGATGAAGTCTAGAAAGGAGAATACCATGATCAATGGTATCAAAGGCTGCAGACAGATCAAGGAGTGTGAGGAGAGAGACTTTGCCAGTATCAGTTGCAAGGAGGAGATTGTTGAGAATGTGTAGTAGGGCAGTTTCAGTGCTATGGCACTGGCGGTAGGCTGACTGGAAAGGATTGAGGAGATTGTTGGCAGACAGGTGAGAGTTCAGCTGGTTGAGGACGACTTTTTCAAGGAGTTTTGACAAGAAAGAGAGATTAGAGATAGGCCTGTAATTTTTCAGTTCATTTGGGTCTAAATTGTGTTTCTTGAGGAGAGGGTGAACAATAGCAGACTTGAAAGAATCTGGGACAGTTCCAGTTTGAAGAGAAGTGTTGATGATGTCAGTGATGAATGGGAGGAGAGTAGGGAGACAGTCGGCGTAGAGAGAACCTGGAAGAGGATCCAGTTCGCAGGTTTTGAACGACATGGATCTGATTGTGTTGAGAATTTCTTTTTGTGAGACTGGGGTAAAAGTAGTAAGAGGTGTGCCAGAGAAGGAAGGGTCAGGTGGGCATGGTTGACAGGGTGTCCTGTCAAGCCTGTCACGAAGAGTTTGTATTTTGGTGGTGAAATACTTGGAGAATACAGATGGGAGTTCTTCATTTGTATGTTTTGTTGGGAGAGGTAAATCTTTTCGTGTGCCAAGGAGATGATTCATGATTGTAAAGAGTTCTTTTGAAGAAGAGGCATTCAGGATTTTGGTTTGGAAATAGCTTGTTTTTGCTGATGCAATGAGGGTGGATACTTTTGTTTTAGAGGCTTGGAAAAGTTGCCTGTGTACAGTGAGTTTGGATTTGCGCCAGCGGCGCTCTGCTCTGTGGCGGGCACGTTTTGCACAGGCGATCTCATGAGTGAGCCAGGGGGTAGGGGGGCGGTCAGGTAAAAGACGGGTTGTGGCTGGAGCATGAGTGTCCAGAAGATGGTGGAGAGTAGTATAGAATTCATCGGCAAGGTTATGTGACTTTTCAGAAAGGAGACGGGAGGCATCAGATGAAAATGTGGAGAGGTCGATAGATTTGAGATTGCATCGAGTCACTGTGCGCATGGTACGGGAAGGAGGAGAAATGTCAAGAGAACAGAGAATTGCAGAGTGGTCAGATGGAAGGGCTGAAGTTAGACGGGTAGAAAGAACTAAGCAGTTGTCAGTAGCGGAATTGTGGTGATCACGAGAAATGATCCAGTCAAGAATGTGACCTTTTTGATGGGTTGGTTCAGAAATGTGTTGAGTCATATTGTGATTGGACAGACAGTTGATGATATGTCTTGTGTCATAACGGTGAGTGTTGTCATAGTGGACATTGATGTCACCTAGAATGATGAGATTTCCAGGTAAGAGGCAGTAGTGGTCAAGCAATTGGTCAAAGTCAGAGAGAAACGTGGATGTGGTGAGTTTGTTGGCAGAGCTAGGTGGGGGTCGATAGACACAGGAGAAGGTGATGGGGTGAGGGGTGGATTGGAAGGATACTTCAACGTGCTCGAAAGAAGGATGGGAGAAAGGCAGAGACTGGGAGAAAGATAGGCGGGAATGGAGTGAGTCGTTGTAGAGGATGGCGATACCGCCACCTCGGGATGAGCGATGGAAAGAAGCAAGCCTGTAACCACTCGGAGTGAGGCTAGCATGTATAGGTTCGTGACCAAGGGGGTTAAGCCATGTCTCTGTGATAAAAGCAATGTCAACATGCTCATCTGCGATAAAATCAGCAATGACTTCGGCTTTTCCATCAGTGCATGTTGACTGAGCATTAAAAAGGCATAGTTTCAGCCTATCACAGTCATATGGTGGCGGCCGAGGTGGCGACGAAGGCGGCACCGACGGGACAGAAGGCGAAAGCGGCACCGGAGGGACAGAAGGCAAAGGCGGCACCATCAGGACAGAAGGCGAAGGCGAAGACGGCAGAGGAGGAGACGAAGCTTGCAGCAGCGAGGTCGAGGGCAGGGGCAGTGGAGGAGAAGAAGAAGCAGGAGACAAAAAGTGGCGTCGGGCAGGAGGCAGGTTGTGCCAAAGACGGTGGACGTCCACCACGACAGGATCGCGCAGTACGGTGTCATCTGCATATCGAATGTTCTTTATCAGTTTTCCTCCAACTTTTAAGTCAGGGTCTTCCTCTTGTAGTTTGTTTTGTTCCTATGTAAAGCGCACAAGGATGCTTTGATATGGACTGATGGCACTGTATAGGTCTTAATAGAATGATTATTAATATTAGGTGCTAGTATTTGTCATAACTAGTAGTAGTAGGCCTTGTCTATCATTACTATTAGTATTACTGTTGTCATTCAAGTGTCTCATACTAGTCATAGTGGGTAAGGTCTTTATTTATCCACATAAAATGAGTGATTGATGCCACCCTCCCCCCACCTGGGTATGGGTGGGATGAGTCAGACTGTTTGATCATCTAGTCACAGACTGATGCCATTGTAAGTGGATATTTTGATAATTTTTGTGCAAGACTTACATATATAGGCCTGTACAGTCAGTCAGCTCATCTTCTCTCGCTCTGTTGATTCACTTAACACATATTTTAGGATTGTCTCATCTGAATGGTAAATAAAATAGATGCATGAAATTCTCAAAACAAAAGCTTCTGATGGTAGTAAAATGTCATCTTAAGTCAGCTTGAGCATTGTGCTTTCCATTTCTCAAACCATCTTTTTGGAATTCACTGTTAGTTGAACCAAAGGATCTGTCAGCTCTTTCTCACTTGACCAGCCTGTTCCACAGGTCTTAAACAATTGGCATAGTACATGCACTGTCAGTTCTATCTACTGGTCATTACCTGTTGTGCAATAATTCATGTTTGTACACATATTGATCGAGTAACCAAATATTGTCAGTCTTTGTGTTTTTTGTTGCATTTGATTTTGTTTTTTGAGTGATGTACCTATAGATATTTACATAAATGTGTGTGTGTGTGTGTGTGTGTGTGTTGTGTGTGTGTGTGTGTGTGTGTGTGTGTTTGTGTGTGTGTGTGTGTGTTTGTGTGTGTGTGTGTTTACGCATACTGATACATGTACACACACACACACACACACACACATATATATATATACACTTATAAAACACACACGCACACACATATTTACATACATAACACACTATCTTTCCTGTTGTATGACAGGTTATGAAAAAGTGTGCATTTATCATTTTTATGCAAGAAAAAAAAATCAACATTTTTCAAGGTTTGCTTGTTAAGGTAACAAATTGAAAAGATACACTGTCCTTACTACCAGCAGAATTTTAAAATCAAAATTGCAAGATTAAATTTCCAGAAGAGCAAGTTATAAACCAAATCTGTGAATCTTTTTTCCCCTCAGATCACGTTCAAGATTTTTTAGATCTATCGAATCAAAGTCGTTCCTGTTCAGAAATTGCGTCATTTTCGGACGACGTCGTTGAACCCTGTCCCCTGTGTCGGGAACTTTGGTAGGCCCTATTGGCTTTCGGAACTTTTACAAGCGGCTGCCTGTGTTATACTATTTGCACGATCTTAAGAACAATTTAATTCTCTGCAAAATGAACGGTATACATTTGTTTTTCGGCACTGAAAAAACAGTATTCAGTTAAAGGAATTATGACGAAATGTATTACACTGGATTCTTCAGGCTGTTCCCTTTAATTTGATACCAAAATCACCGCTGTGCGTATCGTTTGTAAAAGTTCCGACAGCACTGGTGTTGATCGGTCCCGGAAAAACCGCGTGGGGAAACTTTGCACGTCGCCGCCAACGTTACGTTCGGTATGTGTATTTAGATCGCTCAGGGTCAAAGCACACTTCATTCACACCACAAATAAAGACAGGTTTTATGCCTAAAGCTCATTTAATGTGTCGACATAATTTTTTATCTTCCAATCGTGAATCATACTGAATGGTAGACGAGCTGAAGCAATTAAAAATCGGCAATTTTTACTAGATCTAGTTCTTCTGCATGTTAACCATTAGCGTAAGAGTCTCGACCTGCCTAAATTAATGCAAGGACCCACAGATTCATGAAGGTCTTAATTATCTTGGCTAAACAAAGACCTTTCTAGTGATATTAGATATTTTTCAATCGGTTCAGTCGTTCCAAAGTTATGGTGCTTTTTGTGATGAAACGGCGCATACGCTGTCACAGTTTTTGCTACGTAATCCAATGAAGGAAAACGTCGAAAATTTAATTATTCAAAAAATCGTAACTTTCGTCACAGTCAATCGAAGAACTTTTTATACCATTTTAAAGTTGTTGTTTTTTTTTGCTCTTTTCAATGATGGTAATTGCATATTTATGAAAAATATTTGAATTTTTTTGTAACATACCTACAGTATAGATCTAAATCATTTAGACACTTCCCTAAACAGATTCGTTAAATCTAGATCATTTTGAAGAAAACTAGATGATAAAATTACCTTTGGGTCATGCTGGTAGTAATGTTGTTGAGTTCTCATCCATCTCCCAACAAGTTGATCTCGTACCGTATACGCCAGTGCAAAAAAGTAATCTCTCTGCGTTGCAACGTTCCTGTCTTTGACCAAAGTGTAATGAAGATGCCGGTTGAAAGCTTCTTTGAATGTCGCAACGTTTTCCACCGGTGCGATCCCACGGATACTGATTTGCTTTCTTTTTTCGAAATCTGTACCTGGATAGTGACCTGCCATGTTGCCCACTTAGAAATTTGTCAAATTTTCACGACTTGCTTTTGTTTCATGTACTCCTGTCTCAAAGCCTGTGCTGATTTTAGGCTTCTGTTAACGCATCGCTGTCTAAAAAAGATGGTTTCTCGGCGCAGTTGACATTGTTGACGTCATGTGATAGGCTAGGCTAGGGCTTGTTATTATGGTGGGAGTTATTTATAGTACTGACCAATCAGATGTTCGAACGTTTAAGGCGTAAGATTAAAACCATAAGCCCGGTAGCCAGTAGTAGTAGGCCTCCTTCGGTCATGACTGACCATGGACAAAGTACATCCGTTCTAATGTCTAGATGGGCTGTCTGCTTGGTCAAAGCAGCGTCGCCTGTGACTGTACAGACCAATGCGAGAGAGGCAGTCTCGCTTTTCTGCTGCAGCAGCTGACAGTTTGTCCTCACCAATCCGCAGCTATTTCTTGAGAGTAGTTCTCCAGCTGTTGCGGTCGTCTGCGAGGTCCTCCCAGGACTCAGTGTTGATCTCAAACGCCTTCATGTCACGCTTGCAAACGTCTTTGTATCTCAGCTGTGGGCGGCCAATGTTTCTCTGCCCTGTGGCAAGCTCACCATAAAGGATGTCTTTTGGGATGCGACCATCTTCCATGCGGCGAACGTGGCCCAACCAGCGCAGCCGACGCTGTCTCAGCATGGTATGCATGGTTGGGAGGCCAGCGCAGGTTAGGACTTCGGTGTTGGTCACCTTGTCTTGCCAGGAAATGCCAAGTATGCGCCGTAGGCTTCTCAGGTGGAAGGTATTGAGCCTTTTCTCCTGATGAGCATGCGTGGTCCACGCCTCGCTGCCATACAGCAAGGTGCTGAGGACACAGGAGTTGTATACAGCCATCTTTGTCTTTGTGGTCAGCTTGGGATTTGTCCACACCCTTTGCGTGAGGCGGGCTAGTGTTGTGGCTGCCTTCCCGATCCTCTTGTCGACCTCTGTGTCAAGGGAGAGGTTATCGGTGATGGTGGACCCAAGATATGTGAATTGATGGATGGCTTCAAGCTGTAGTCATCAATGGTGATGGCTGGTGGAGATGGCGTGTCTTGGCCCAGGACGTTTGTCTTCTTAAGACTGATGGTCAGATCAAAATCTTTGCAGGCCTGGGAGAAGCGGTCCATTAGTGACTGCAAGTCCCGCTGAGTATGGGTCACAACTGCGGCATCGTCGGCAGATAGCATGTCTCTGATGAGGGCTTTACGGACCTTTGTCCTTGCTCTGAGGCGGGCGAGGTTGAAGAGCCTGCCATCTGATCTGGTCCGCAGGTGGATCCCTTCTTGCGCTGTGCTGAACGCATGCCTCAGGAGGAGAGCGAAGAAGATTCCAAAGAGGGTTGGAGCCAGGACGCAGCCTTGTTTCACACCGCTGCGTACGTCGAAGGGCTTGGAGAGGTTTCCGTTGAACTGCACCATCACTTTCATGTTTGAGTGGAAGGACTCAATTAAGCTGTGCAGTTTGGGGGGGCAGCCGATTTTTCGGAGAGCCCTGACTAGGTCAAAGGCCTTGGCGAGGTCAATGAATGCCACATACAGGGGCATCCGCTGCTCTCTGCACTTCTCCTGGATTTGGCGAAGGGAGAAGACCATGTCTACCGTGGATCTCTCTGCTCGAAAACCACACTGTGATTCCGGGTAGACGCGTTCAGCCAGTTTCTGCAGGCGGATTAGGAGGACCCGAGCATAGACTTTGCCAACAATGCTGAGGAGAGAGATACCTCTGTAGTTGTTGCAGTCGCTCCTTTCGCCCTTGTTTTTGTACAGGGTGACGATCTTGACGTCCCTCATGTCCTGTGGTACAGCTCCCTCATTCCAACACTGAAGAGAACTGCGTGCAAAGGGTGCAGAAGAGAAGTCTTGCAGTGCTTGATGAGGTCTGGGGGAATTCCGTCGTTGCCAGGTGCCTTCCTGATGCCAGGCTATCAATGGCCTTGCTGAGTTCGTCCGCAGTTGGCTCTGCGTCAAGTTCTTCCATTACCGGCATGCACTTGATGGCATCGAGGGCTAAGGGGACACCATGTTCTGTGTGGAGTAGAGGTCGGAGTAGTGTTCCGCCCATCTTTCCATCTGTTGGCTAGGATTGCTGATTACTTCCCCAGTGGAGGATTTGAGGGGGGCGATCTTGCTCTGGGTTGGTCCCAGTGCCTTCTTGATGCCATCATACATTCCTCGGATGTTGCCTCTTTCAGCAGCACTCTGTATCTCTTCGCTGAGCTCTGTCCAGTACTCGTTTGCGCAGCGCCTGGCGTTAAGCTAAACCTTACTTCTGGCAGCCCTGAGGATTTGCAGGTTCTTCTCACTGGGTGACCGCTTATACTTGATGAGTGCGGCACGCTTGGCCTCAACAGTGGGAGTCATCTCTGATGATTTGGCCTCAAACCAGTTGTGGGACTTCACAGTTTTCTTCCCAAAGGTGGCCATAGCAATGCGATGCATGGTGTCTCGTAGCGTTTCCCATCTCTCAGTGGCAGAGTCTCTGGGCTGCAATGCATCGTATTCTCTCTGAAAGGCCTCTGCGAACTGTTCTACAAGATCTGGCTGAGACATCTTGCTGACGTCAATGCGAGGGTTCCCTTGTTTCTTTGAGCAGTGGAACTTCTTTGGTTGTAGCCTGATCTTGCAACATACCAGAGAGTGGTCTGTGTCGCAGTCTGCGCTGTGATAAGAGCGAGTGTGGAGAACGTTTTTGATAGCGGCACGTCTTACTAGGATCAAATCCAGTTGGTGCCAATGTTTTGAGCGGGGATGCCTCCAGGAGACTTTGTGCTGAGGCTTCGTCTTGAAGAAGGAGTTGGCGATGCACAGTTCATGGCAGGCGCAAAACTCAAGCAGTCGCTGTCCGTTTTCATTCATTTTCCCCACTCCAAAGGAACCAAGGCAGAAGGGCCATGAGTCATTGTCTGCACCCACTCTGGCGTTGAAGTCGCCCAGGAGAACAAGTTGTTCTGGGGGATGTTCCTTATGGTTGATGCAAGATTTTCGTAGAACTCATCCTTGGTGTCTGGAGAGGCGGACAGAGTTGGGGCATAAACGCTGATGAGAGTGACATAGCCTTCGGTGGTGTTGAGGCGGAGAGTCAATCATGTTCAGCAGGCTGTTCCTTACTGCAAAGCCTACTCCGTGCTCTCTTGGGGCATCAGAACTCTTTCCTTCCCAGAAGAAGGTGTAGTCCCTTTCCTTTAGTGTTCCTGAGTCAGCCAGCCGTGTTTCCTGCAGAGTGGCAATGTCCACATTGAGCCTCTTTAGTTCACTGTTTATGACGGCGGTTTTTCTGGCGTCGCTGATGTCTTGCAGATCTTGGGAGAGCCCAGGCATCATTGTTCGGACATTCCAACAGCCCAGTTTCACTGCTGATCCTTTTCCTGATCCGTTTCTTGAATTTGAGTTTTTCTTTTTGTTTGGTGCGGTAATTAACGACCTGCTTGTCAGATTTTCTCCTAATCTTCATGCACCCAATGAAGAAGGCAGGTCGTGGCGGGACAGCACCTAACTGGCTGGGGGCTGCCCAGCTTAGGCGGGCGGTAGCTGTCCAGTAAGACACGAAGGTCTCTCCCACCGTCAAAAGCAACCCCTGGCGTCAGCTCTACGCCAGTTGAGCAATGACTTATCACCGGTATCTGTTGCTTCCCGTGTTGTGCCGACACTAGTGTTAGTGGCGAGGCTGGAGTGTCCTCTCCAGGTCGTAGGTGCAGAGAGTTTGTGGATGAATGGACGGATGTAAGCCTGGGCAGTGTAATATGGAAGACAGGCTGTTGCCCATGCAACTTGTCCCCCCTCTCCACCTCGCTGACAGATCCAAAGGAACAGCAGGGCTGTTACGTTTTGGTGCCAACGCGGCCGCAGGAGCTGCCGGAAAGTGAAAAAGTTTGCCATCCAACCGCCTTAGGGGCCCCACACCGGATTTACTGTCAGGGTTTACTCCCTTAGCTAGATGGCCGCGGGTAGCTCTCCAGAGCTGGCGCCCTTTGATGGATCTAATATATTTCCACCAGGGTTTCTAGCCACCCTCCTCACCATCCTCCTGAGAGGACTGGTGGGGGTTTCTGGTTTAGTCGCCAGCAATTCGACCCTGTGACAGGTAGTACTGGGTTCCAGGTTACCAGTAGCGGATACATCTATCCGACCTGACCACGCTTTGAACGATAAGGCGTCAACGTCAAGGCCCGGTAGCCACGCCACCATTTTCTGCCTTGTTCTGCCTTGCTGATTTTTTTTTAATTAACCGATGAGTGCGTGCCACAAAACTGGGCGAATTTATTCCGATCTACGGCCAAAGTTTGGTTAAATGTGTGGACCTTTGAGAATTTGCAAAGGTGTATGTTTGAACGATAAGGCGTCAACGTCAAGGCCACACGGACCAAAAAAGCGTCTACAGCCAGCACTTTTTGAGGGAGATATTTTGAGGACGTATGCAAACAGCACTTTCCAGGATCTTCTGACCATACGTTTAAAATTTGTTTTCACTGTTGTGATAGTAATGCGTCGTCGTGCGACAGAAATACAGAAGCGATGTGTATATCATACACTGCATGACAAGGGTGATCGCCACGCAGGCAGAATAGACATTCTTCAAAGAAGCTATTTAAAGCAGTATGACTGAAACGTTTTGTTTTATAAATCACGAACATGGGGACTGGTTTGAGGAACAGATAAATAGGAAAACTTCTTGACAAACTCCACAATACTCACAATACTCATATAGCAACAATATTTGTGAGGATAGGAAGCAAAAATAGGAAACCATGCAGCTTGTCCAACAAGAACTGCGGCAGATGAATCAATGGTGGGAGACAAAAACAGAATAGACGATCCACACTTTGTTTCACTTTACAGCGAAACTATCACGAGAAACCTAGAAGAATGCCCTGGAATAAAGGTTGAAGGAAAAATGACAAACAACATTTTTTACGCAGATGACACCGTGCTAATTGCAGAAAATGAACAAGACCTATTAATAAAACTTTGCGAATGTAACAGAAATAGAAAGCAAAAATAAAGGGCTGGGGCTAAATACCAAGAAGACTGAAGTCATGGTAATCGGTAAAAAAAATTTTTTTTAAATTCCCTCATGAAAAATAATAGCATTTTGTATTCTGTCTAGTTTTAAAAGGTTGGTTCGTTGTCGATTACAGTCAGTATTACAGATTGATATAATAGCTGGAACAGATGGCGTTGTTCGATGCCTTTAGTTGCCATTGCTTTAAAGATGGATACGCCTGTCTTGAGTGTATTAGTTTCCACAAGTTTTTTAAAGGTCAGCATCCTATACAAAATTGATTCCAAAGTAGCGTATATTGTTTGTTTGATTGATATATATTCTCCTGAATGTTATTGGTGGAATGTCCTTTCCAGCTGCTTTGTCATCAAGATTACAGAACAGTAGACCTACCTGTGCTTTGGCTGGAATGACGAAGATCCAGTTTCTAGACATTATTGATCTACGTTGTTCACCTGTTCTTGACTGCTTCGTTTCTTTCTTGTGCATACTTAACGGTCTTGCAGGTGAGTCCATCATAGGCAAATGTGCGTATACAAGCTGGTCCACTGTTATAATTATACTAGCCAGACTAGCCCGACCAAGAGTATAATGGAAGCCATATGTCTCAGACAGACACATTATAAACTAACAAAATGTGTACAGAATACTTCTTATCTGTCACAGACAGCATGTAAAATTCCTTGACTAACAGGCCAAAAATGGAAGGATTGATGCAAGAAAGTGACATGATAGTGCTTCTTTTTAAGAAGGACAAGATGGGTCACACAATTTTGGATACGCTGGGGACAAGTGACAGAAAATGCAGGCAAGCCAGAGAGCAGAGAGTTACAGTAATCGATACGAAAAAGCATACGAGAAGTTGCAAGTTTAGATGCTGCTTTAGTTGAAAGATACTAGCGAATAGAACTGAATCGCCACAGGACTGACAGGTTTGGCTGATAAACCTCTGCACAGCGATCTGAGGATTAACAACGATGCCCAAGTTCTTGACTGAATCAGAAAGTACAGTAGTGTTGTCATCTAGTGAGATAAAGCAAATTATTACAGTGGAAAACTTTAGCTCGGTGCCAATAAGCGCTGCTTCAGTCATCTTTTTTCAACTGTAACCCAATCTGTGTCATCCAGTTCTTGAATTTAAGATAGCAATCAGAAGACGATTTAACAAAGTTACTTTAGAAAATGTTAAGGATTTCAAATATTTGGTTTTGTAAAAACTGATGATGGAACCCGCTCCAAAGACATCAAAATAAGAATTGGAATGGCAAAGCAAAACATGGTCCAATTCAACTACATCTGGAAAGACAGGGGCATACCAAATGGCCTGAAAGTTAGACTTTTAAAATGTTTTATCTGGTCATTCATGATTTATAGATGCGAAGCCTGGGCTCTGTGAAAAACTGATTGCAGAAGAATAGAGGCAGCAGATACGTGGTTTTATTGAGACTACCACGCACCAAATGGACAGACAGAAGAACTATTTAAAGTGTCCTGGAAGAACTTGATACCACCAGAAAACTACTAGTAAACATCAACAAGAGAAGACTAAAATTCATTGGCCATGTGTCACGCTGCAAGAACTCGGACCTCATGGCAACCATCTTTCAAGGAAAAACAGTGGCAAAAAGGAAGAAAGGCAGACCTTCGATCTCATACATCGAGAACATAACCAACATCCGTGGCCCAAATATTCAAGAAATTGTCCACAAAAGTCAAGACAGAGCGGCCTGGAGGGAGGTGGTGGTGTAAAAATGTGCAGCAGCCAACACCAAACCCGATGAGGCCGACAGGTGAGAGAATCAGAAGATTCAGAAAGAAAAGTTGAAAGGTTTTCAGAAGATGCATTGTTGTAGTCATCAGCATAGGAATGATATTTGATGTTGTACTTGACTGATGACATTGGCAAGCGGTGAGTTGTAGAGAGTGAAGAGGACTGGCTCACGTACAGAACTTGAGGGTCTTATATGTAAGTTTAACTGTCTCTTGTCTTTGGTAAAGGGATTATGTTTGCTTTTTTAAATTCTGTTGGCAAGATCTTTTGATCAATGCATAAACTGAATAGGTTTGTCTGTATATTAAGGTTTCAGCGATGTAAGGATTGGATAGTTTTTAAATTTTACTACATCTTTCATCAAAACCATTGATTTTTATTGTCTGTTTGGGATATGTGTTTACCAATCTTACGAACTGTGATAAAGGGAATGAGGAATGAATCAGAATTTGAGAAGTTGTTTACTGCACATATTATGTGGTTCATTTGTCTCAGGTAATGTCGTGCATCCTGTGACAGATAAGAAGTGTTCATCAAAGACGTTGGCAGTCAGTTGTGGTGGAATGTTAGTGCATTTGGAAAATGGGACAGGAGCACGCACATTTAGAAGCCGCCAGATTATTTATGTGTCCTGTTGGCTAGTACTAAGTTTACTAAAAGAAACTATCTTTGCGTTTCTTGCCATGTGAATTACTTTTGTATTTCTTGTCAGTTTGTATTCTGCACACATTTTGTTAGTTTATAATGTGTCCGTCTGAGGACATATAGCTACCATTATACTCTTGGTCAGCCTAGTCCGGCTAGTATGTGACAAATGGGCCAGCTCGTATACGCACATTTGCCGACGACAGTTAAGTATGCACAAGAAAGAAACAAAGCAGTCAAGAACAGGTGAACAACGTGGATCAATAATGTCTAAAAACTGGATCTTCATCATTCCAGCCAAAGCACAGGTACTGTTCTGTACTCTTGATGACAAAGCCGCTGAAAAGAACATTCCACTAATAACATTTAGGGGAATACTATCAATCGAATGAAGAATGTACGTTACTTGGGAATCAGTTTTGACGGGATGCTGACCTTTAAAAAACTTGTGGCAACCACAGTACACTCAAAATGGGCGTTTCCATCCTTAAAGCAATGGCATCTAAATGCATCGAACAATGCCATCTGTTCCAGCAATACCAGTCTGTAATACTGAGTGTAATCGACTACGAACGAACCTTTTAGAACTAAACATAACATAAATCTAAAAATGAGAATAATCACTGGAGAAAAAAAAACAACAACAAAAAACACCCACACGGAAACTACCCGCTACCTGTTTGGCTTTCTTTAAAAAAAAAAAAAAAAAGACAAACGATGGAACGATAAAAACACATTTTAGGGCATTTGAAAACCTGGAAAAGTCACTTCACAAGATTGGCAAAACAACAAAAAGCGGTTGACTACAACGAGGAAAATCATGGGTGTAACAGGACGAAGAATGCATTCAGTAAGTATGCAAGTTGACAGATCTCAAAACGACAAAAGAGTAGGGACGAATATGCGAACTGTTTCAACGGCATATGCATAACAGTCACACCCAAAACTCTCCGAAGACACTGCCGTGAATGGCTGGAAGGTAAAACTAACGTAGAAATTAAACTGCTCATCGAAGAAATCAGCTTTTACCCCAAATCTGTTACCATAGACACGGATGGCTCAGTCGGCGAGAACAAACTGGAGTGGGGCTTCACTGCCAAACAGAGTGGAACCATCATACATTAAGAAAATGCTGCATAATTTATTGCAATTTTTAGCCAAAAAATTAGAAACTGAAGTAGTCACGCATGCTTTGAAATGGCTGACTACACTATGTAGATGATGATATAAAAGACAACCAAGCCTTCATCCTTACTGACTCGATGAACCTATTTCATAAAGTGGAATAAGAACCCTGAATTAGCACGAAGCAATGAACGGTATCAATCCACAAAAGCTCATTTGGATTTACTGTTCAGGAAAGGGAAGGGAAATGAACGTGCCGACAAATATGTAGGTGAAGCGAATACAACAATTAAACGATATCCGTCTTGGAAGATCTGAAGTTCTCAGGAGTTTAAAATCGTACCTTCTCAAGCAAAGTTTGGGTCATCATACCATTGATCGTCTTAAAAAAAAAAAAAAGAAGAAGAAGAAAAGAAAAAAAAAAAAAAAAGAGAGAGAGAGAGAGAGAGAGAGAGAGAGAGAGAGAGAGAGAGAGAGAGAGAGAGAGAGAGATAAAAGAAGTGGCCGAAACTCCACCATGAAAGGGAAAACAAGAGCCATCAGCCATTTTGGCACTGTTTCAGAAAATAACAACGCAGACTCCTGCAGCGTGGAGTATAAAGTTTCTGGGCTTCATCTGAATCTGAGATCAAACAAACAAACAAACGAAAAAATAAATACACAAACACATACAGACAACAAACAAACGACAAGACAAGACAAGAATATGGATGGAGAATGAAGAGAAGGACAGTGGGCGAAGTGTGTTTAAAAGAGAGAAAGAGAGAGAGTGTGTGTGTGTGCGTGCATGCGTCCAAGTGTACGTGTATGTATGTATGTGTGTGTGTGTATGTGTGTGTGTGTGTTCGTTCTTTAATTTAACAACAACACGAAAGAGAGGGGAGAGAGAGAGAGAGAGAGGAGAGAGAGAGAGAGAGAGAGTGTGTGTGTGTGTGTGTGTGTGTTGCTTCTTTGTTTGTACGTGAGTGGCTCGTTTCTGTGCATCAAGAGTTGATTATAGACTTAGAGAATCAAGATGGTTAGTACAGTGCAGTCATACTTTTTGTGTTTGTTGTTGTTGTTGTTGTCGTTGGTGGTGGTGGTGGTGCGTGTGTATGTGTGTGTGTATAAGTGTACGCGTGTTTGTGTGTGTGTACGTGCGCGCGCGTATGTTTTACAAAGATAAATCTTCTAACCCCAAGACCTTACCAGCGCGTAGGGCTTACGTACATGTATGACTTACGCCGAGGCCATTTTGAATCTTATCCATCATATGCATCTGTGGTGTCAGTGCATATGGAATTCTTCCCGAGCACGGAAACGACATCTTGAAAAAAACTGAAACGAAACTGAAAGAGGGTGTTAATTTGGGTATTTGATACTTTCTCGTTCATGTTGTTTTGCGCGTTTGTTAAGGACTGATAGAATATTTCGTACCACATTGCCAGGGGTTCATTTGGTTTGTGTAGCTGTAAATAGTGAAACAGAGCTTGTGATGGAACTGAAAAGATTGTGCTTTGAACGGAAGATTTGAAGGATCAAATGAGGTCTGTATAATATCCAAAGCAAGTGCAATCTCCCGCGTTCAAGCAAACAGGAACCAGAAAACAACAACAACAACAACACGAGAATTGAATCAGAACTCGTATTTAATACAACCAGACAAGGCAGGCGCAAATTTTCGGACAACTGGTCTTTGTCAATCGTACATTTTAGATTACAAACGAACAAACACCAAATAAAAAAAATTAAGAGGAAAATGGAAAAACAAACAGAAACTTCCCTGCCGCTTCGTCCAGTGGGAGAAAAGGACTACCGTAAATGAAATCATGATGTGTTTGTGAGTTATGGTACGAACTGGGGAGAGGGGAGGCAGATATGATGTCAGAGGGGACGTCGGATGAATTCTGCAATTTGAAAAGTGGTCATGCCATATTAGTATTGTTTTATCCCAGGGCTAAAACTATGAAAACTATGACGCACTAGCTAAGAGTAGTATGCATAAATATGCCTACATATTCATACAAACAGACACACACATATGCGAAAAGACAACAAAGGTGAAAGGACACTTAAGGGGTGGGAGAAGATAACGGGAAGGGGGAGGAGAGGAGGACGTGCGAGAGCGAAAAGACGCACCATTCACGGGAGATCATCTTCTTTGCTTTTATCGTTAGGAAAGACAACTCATCAAACAAGATGGCTGGTGTATTGAAAAAGAACAAGCCACGTGCGAAAAAGATTTCCGCGACAATGGCAGAAGGAGAACTTTCTCTCGATTTTATCCAGGATCTTGGTGGAACAAAGGTATTTAAACATGAAACACAGACGTTCTAAAAGATATGTAGAATTCCGACGTACCCTTGGTCAAGACGGGGTAAAATAAAAATAGACTTCGCTCTCTCCGCAAGTGAAGTCACTCAGAAGTGGCTAAAAGTTGATGAAGTCTTTCAGTCACCCGCCTTGATCCCTATAATAATGATAATAATAAGCCTAATGATAATAATAATAGTAATAATAATGATGATAAAAATGATGATGATAATGGTAACAATAATTCAATTTTGTAAAGCGAAAACAGTATCATCTATCAGTATCACTCTAGAGTCTATCAATACTAATTACTAGTACAGTTTGGTAGGCTACATCATGTATTGATCATTGATCTGATGTAACTCAATAAGTCTCAGCCCTTTTTTCTTTCTTTAATTTCTTTCTTTCTTTTTTTCTTCTTTTTCTTCTCTTTAGAAGTTGATACAATGTGATCGGCTTTAGTTCTAATTCTAACCCTACTCTGAAGGTTGAATTCAAGAACCCATCGTCCCATGGGATTAGTGTGTTGCCTCATGCTTTATAATTATGTTCCTCGATGATCAATCTACTTGGCATTTGCTGTTTAACCCATCTCTCATTTTTATCTTGATTTACATCACAGAGACCACAACACAGTTGGCATTAATTCAAGCCCAGTGTATATGCTATATCTGTGTGTACATGTGTGTGTGTGTATGTGTCATTGTGTGTGTGTGTGTGTGTGTGTGTGTGTGTGTGTGTGTGTGTTGTTGTTGTTGTTGTTGGAGTTACTCAGACTTCAGTATTACCGAGCAGTCTGTACAAAAGATTTTGTGAAGGCAATGGAAGTACATCAGTATGAGTATTGTTAGTAATTATGTATTCAAGCTGAACTTATTATTTTAGTTGCAATACTTTGTTTTAGTATAACTGTAGCCTGTAGTTTAAAATTAGAAAAGAGAAAGTAATAGGCTTAGGCCTACAGATATGATAATCTTACTTATTGTTATTTTGCTTTATTTGCCAATTTACTTTGTTTCAGTATAACTAGCCTGTAGTTCTAAACTATTAAAGAGAAAGTGATAGGCTTAGGTCTACTGATGTGGTAATGCTACTTATTGTCATATACTATGATGTAGCACATTCCTGGCATTAATCTCACTTGTGACCCCTCCCAAATTAGAAAATGACCCACAAATGTTCCAAGCAAAGAGGCCACAGTGACCATCAGCATTTTAGGCCCATGGGGAACACTGAAAAATAGAAAAATAGAAAAGATGTGCATGTATATGGTACATCTCTTGTTTTTGTTACTTTTGCTTTGTTTTTGGTTTTACATCAATATTACTTTTTAATAAGGTATTTGTATCTTACTTATAGTTACATGTACATATCATGTGTCATATAAAAATGTGTGAGTACTGTTGTCACTGTGATTATATTGTAATGTTATGGTTGTTGGCTGTTGAACAGGAAGATCTCCGGATACTTGCTGACATTGACGATGATGACAGTGAAGAAGATCTTGTCATTGCTGCCCATGACTTTGATACTGAACCCATAAAGAAGGAAGAAGTGTGTGGTATTATAAATATAACTTTGTTTAGGTATAATAAATATGTGATTTTTATGGCAGAAATGCATGATAGCTTTTATGATTTTGAATTCTTAGGCAATGCCTATGTCAAACTCAAAGTTTATTTGTTTGTGATCATTTGTCTTTTATCTTCTGTTTGTTTATCCTACATGAATAGGGGCTCTACTAGAGCATCTTTTTCTGTTATGGGAAGTTGTGTTGAGCAAGTGACATCAGACTGTGATAAAGCTACTGCTGAATATTAGATTAAAAGATATGATTTTTTTTATAAGAATTACAACATAGAATGTTAGAATAATGTTTGGGAAAGGAAAACTAGAAAATGTCAAGATAGAAATGGAAAGATTGAACATCAAATGTTAGGACTAGGAGAGGTGAGATGGAAGGAGCAGGCATGATAACATCGGGCAGACATGAAATATATATTCTGGAGGAGACATACATAATGGACAATGACACTTCAAAGTCTGTCAAAGGATATTGGGCCATATCAACCACATGAAATAACTTGTTAGATTGGAGATCAAGCCTTTTAATTGTACCAACATCTTCTAAGTAATACTTAGTATATGCACCAATATCCGCAAGCACTGGGGAAGACATTGACATCTTTTGTGTAGAATTAGAGACAGTGAATCACATGTGAATCAGGACATTATAATCACTGGGACAGGAAAAAGTAGATGACAGTATTGACATAGTTGGACCTTGTGGCCTTGGCATTTGAGCTGAAAGGGGAGAGAAACTTGTTGAGTGGGCACAAGAAAATAAGTTCATAATAAGAAACACTTGGTTTGAACAACCTAACGAAAATTGATGACATCCTGATAAATAACAGATTTAGACATTTTTTACTAATAGCAAAAATGTTGCCAGGTGTATACTTCAGCGGTGATCATAGTCCTATAATGAGAAAATTTAGGCTGAAACTAAAGAGAAGAAAACTAACCAAAAATAACATAAATCTAAATTTTGTAGTGTGTGTATGTGTGTGTGTGTGTGTGTGTGTGTGTGTGTGTGTGTGTGTGTATGTATGTGTGTGTGTGTGTGTGTGTGTGTGTGTGTGTGTGTGTGTGTTAATGTTTGCTTGGTTTTTCTTTCTTGTTTGTTTTTAGGCCTATAACTGAATGATAAATAATTTTTCAGTGCTAATATCTAAACTCATTTGGACTTACTGTACATTTCACATTTAATAATAATAATTAATAATAATTACAATATTTATATAGCGCAAAATCTTGATAAAATCAAATCTAAGCGCTGAAGCAGACACACACGCAGGCACGCAAGCACGCACGCACGCACACACACGCACGCACACACACAGACACACACACACACCCACACACACGCATGGCTATAAATGGGGAGAAAGAATAAAAGCAATAAAAGCAAGAATAAAAGCAATGGAAAATTATAGAGAGCATAGCATACAATTATATATTATAACCATGTGATTCCCTCCGAGCGGAGACAGGCTGCAGAGGGGGGGGGGGGGGGGGGGGGTTGAGTGAGGTTAGGATTTTATGCGGAGGAGAAAAGGTGAGTTTTGAGAGCGGACTTGAAGGAGACAAAAGTAGGTTGCTGACGGACTGAGAGAGGAAGTTTGTTCCAGGAGAGTGGACCAGAAACAGAGAAGGCTCGTGGACCATAGGTATTGAGCTTAGTGCGTGGAAAGCGAAAAGTCAGAGGATCAGAGGCAGAGCGGAGGGTACGTGAGGGAACATAGATCTCAAGTAGGCTTGACAGGTAATCGGGGGCTGCGTTATTGAGGCTTTTGTAGCACATGGTGTCTAGTTTGTACTGTATGCGCTTTGATACAGGGAGCCAGTGAAGTTGTGCCAGGAGAGGAGATATGTGGTCAGCTTTTTTCTTTTTGAGTACAAGGCGTGCAGCATTGTTTTGAATGCGCTGTAGGATGTGAATGGTGGAGGCAGGAAGACCAGACAGGAGTGAATTGCAATAGTCAATGCGAGACATTTGAACATATACTCTGCAAATACCAGATTATGATGTCCTTTTTCTTGCAGGTGTACAATCTCATACAACAGTTGGGTCTCACAGACTACAGACATGACGGCGACAAAGAAAAACAGTAAGTCTCACAGTTATTTAAACTATTTTGATTTTATAGCTACTTCACACTATTTCTTACTAACAGCTTTGACAACTGTCAAAGAAATGTTTGATCAGAGTTTTCACACAAGTATTGCCAGTCCAAATATATACATATGAACTGTCACAGTCAAGTGCATAGTAGTTTTGTTACAATTTTTTTTATGTGACAAACTTCTTAACTGTGGGGTTTCATCTGAAAGTTCAGAAGCCGAGAACACGTGTCTTAGCTCGAAGAGAATGAAGAGGACATTTCAAAATCTAGAGGACAAAGTGTGAGGATGCCTAAGAAAAATATTTTTGTTTTCTTTTTACTATTCAGGTATACTTTCATTTGAAAGATAAAACAACAACAACACCACACACACACAGACATAGACAGACAGACAGACACACACACACACACCACACCCCACACACACACACACACACACACACACACACACACACACACACACACACACACACACACACACACACATACACACACACACACACACATACACATACACTACCAAAAACATAAAAACAAAGTGGATTGTTACTGGCAAGTTATACAGAACTGAAATGAATCAAAGATTATTTCAAAGTGATATCTTGTAACTTCCAAATTACATTTGAAACTTAAAAAGAAAATCTTAGTTTCCTGGCTGTGTATTAATCTTAGTTTACTGAACTTATATTTATAGCTGCTAGTGACTGTTCTCTTTGTCCTGGTGTGTAACCACAAAGAAGTTGATTTATTTGATTTCTGCCTCTCCAGAGCAGTCAGAAATGAAAAGTCCTGCTTGCCAGCTGTTAAGTGAATTTGTTGTGTGTCAGCATTCTGTTTTGGGCACCCAAACCCAGTTCGCAACTGGCTGTGTGCAGAGGTAAAGTCAGTGCATAAACAGCTATAGTTCCCAAAGTTTAGGACTTATCTGTATGGTGACAAGGCATGTTTCCACAATTCAGCCATGTTGCACTTTGGATAGTCTGCAAGTTTTTTTGTTGTTGCCTCTCTGTCTGTTGAACTTAGTCAGAACAATCGGTTGGCTTTTGCTTTAACCCTCTTAGCTTCATTACGAATGCAGCCAACAGTTCCGCCAGCACTGCCTAGCGCTTCATTACGACCGTACACAACCGTAAAAGTGGGCCACGAGCATGGGTTATTTTAATCACATACTGATCACATGTTTCTGGCCCTGGGAAACTGACAATTGGTCAAACATTCTTGGCATCATCCAATGAGATGATCTTGGGAAAATTAGCACTACACACACATCCATTCACTTATGTTTGGGCGCGAAATGTGGTTGGGGTATTTTCATTCATGCCTCGTAGCGTGTGAAAAAATGGCAATGCCCTTTGTAGCAGACGGTTTTCAGGATACAGATGATTCTCCAGATTATTCAGAGGAGGAATTAAATACTACTGTTCGTGAATTAGGAAAACACGAAGTTGTAGCTGAGTCAGATATTGAGGTTGGTGAGGGGGAAGATGATGAAAACTGTGATTTAGGAGAGCAGACCGACACAGAAGATAACGCGCCGCTGGCTGCATTCCAGCGATCGTGCACCCAGCACTGGTTCCGCTGACAGTAAAGAAATTTGATCTCCCGGTCAGACCAAATTGTACACCGCCAGTGATGCCAAACCTTTAGATTATTTGTTTTTGTTTTTGTACTGACAATTAGTAAATTGTATTATGAACATTGAATGTAGTTTTGTAGTGGAAAGAAAAATAGTGATAAAAACTACCTGAACAAACTGTGTAAATACCTGAGGAGCACTTGGTGACATTTGGTGACCACTGTGAGTACTATCACATGGAAATGCTGTTAGACACTTTAGCTAAGCCATACTCTAATTCATTACTCATCTGTATGTGTTGTGGTCACGTATAGGTGTGCTTCTTTTGTTTTCATATATATGTCACTTATTGATTCATGTTTGGTGACAATGACACGACAAGCAGTGGTTAGAAAGACATACTCACTTGGATATGGAAGTAAAGCATGTTTACCGACACCTGACAAATTTCTAGCGTTATATCTGATCAGACATGCTCACAGTGTACTCATGAACAGAGTAACCCTATTTTGGGGGAAAAAGCTTAGAAAATTCGAAATCTAGGGGCAGTTCAGCTCTCTAGAATACAAATACAAGAACATAGACTGCCCTGGCAACAACTTTTTTTTTCTTTGGCAGCATTGTTTGGATATAGACCATCAGAGTTGGTTCCCTTTAAGTGGACGTTGCTTTCACAGAGCTTTAACCCTTTCAGTGCCAGAGAAAAATGTAAACATGTGCTTCCCCATTGTCGGGGAATTTTGAGGATTCGAGGGTAATAATTAACAAAAAATTCTAGTGCAAAAACTGTAAGAGATACAACAAAGAAACATAAGTGTTTTTTGAAGGAAAATGAATGAGGATTCTGAATCTGGGCTTATTATTCTCTTAGCTTGATTGCAAAGACCTGTCCAGGCATTCCAAAGTGGAAATAATTTTTTTGTGTTGTCTAAAAAGTAAGTTTCCATCTCTACAGATTGATACCCAACACACTCACAAACAAACAAAAAAGCTGAAAATGACTTGTTTGTTGTCAGTTTACATACATAAATGAAAACAAAACATATGACATCATAAAATGTTCATGAAATGATTCTAAACTCATGCAGACAAATAAGTAAGTAACTGTCCCAACAATGATAGACCTGGTTTCGGTAAACATAAAAGTGATTGTACTAGACACTGAACAGTCAAACTACATGACAGTCAGTGTACTCAGACACTGAACAGTCAAACTACATGACACTCATGAATTGGTTCTCTCTGTTCTTCAGGTTCTGCAATCAAAACAAGAGAAAATAAGCCCAGAATCAGAATCCTTATTCAAATAAGTCAATCAGCTCATGCTCATCAGTGAGAAACAGCTTGAAAAAGCATAGCACATGTCCCCAGTTCCCACTTTCAGTCCTGGATTTCATAAAAATTGAGGAATGTCTGACTGTTGTCCATTTGGAGGCCAACAGATTTTCAGTGAGCGAAACACTTCGCTGATCGCCACGCCCCCTGCCATGCCTTCTAACTGGGGCACAGCTCCTCTGCACCTCTCCTCTCCCTCTCCCCCTTCTCATCTTCCCCCCTTCCCATACCATGAACACGTGCGTGACCCCTCTCACCAACACGATCACTGCTGTTGGGTCCAAAGTCCGAAATGTCACGGCCTGCGCACTCGCCACTCGCACTGACCACGGCAGTCGCGGTCTGACTCGTTCTTGTTATCATCTGCTTGCATCGATTCAGCCTGCAAGCGTTGAATGTCGGCGTGGTCATTGTTACTTTCTCCACCCTCATGTTGAAGCGAATCATCAGATAACAAATTCTCTCAATCGTCATCATGCTGTAAAATCATTTGAACGGCCTCTAGAGTCGTGAAAGTCCGCTGACGTGAGCCATTGTTCCGGCTTGTCGAAGGTTGCGTCGCCATTGTGCTCTACTTCACGTGGTCCAGTTACCAAATCATTAGCGACAATAAAGGTGTCTTCCCTATGACGTATCCTAATTTACATCCTATTTTTATATTGTAGACACATATAGCTCAGTGTGCAGCGTTCCTGTGTGCTTACTGGCTCACACAGTTGTGAACGAAAAATCGGAAAACTACTGCGACGTCAGCGGTCAGCTTATAGGCAATATAGCAACACCTTTTGTACCACGTCAGCTGACGGCTTATAGGCACTGAACTGGTTAACTTTTGCTGTCAGAATGAACGAAGCTGCATACATGTTGGCTTGAAATGATTTTTGCGATGTTTTTAAATGAATAAAAGTTTGTAATTGGACACAGCTTGGTAATAAACATTCACTGCCGTATCCAATTTGGCAAAAAATCATTTGGATGACGTTCGGATTTGATTGACCCTATCTTATGCCCAGCACTCAGGTGAAACCTTGTAACTGTGAAGGAAAACCAAGAAGACATTTCTGGCATGCTGTGTGTAATCTGAACAGAAAAATATGCCAGAAAAGGTATTTTTGTTGTCAGTTTTAGACATGATAATACAGTGTATATCTTGCTTGGGGATAGTTGGGTCACTTTTTTCCCATATGTAGTCATGTAATGCAGCTCTTTTGTTCATTGAGAACATGTTTTTTGTTTCTTTGCAGCATTTGTTTACATTTTGTTTTTGGCTGGTTGTGTTTGTGTCTGTTCTATTATTTTACTTTTGTGTTATTTATAAATTTAAAATGTTTTAGTATTTATTTTTCATATTGATTTGATTGATGTATCTGTTGAAAACCCAAGAAGCTGCTGGCAACTCCATTGTTGGAGAATAATGAAGATGACACATTTTAATATGTAGGCCTATTATTCATTATGTATTATGCATTGGTGTATTGATTTATGTATTTATAGAAAACACAAGAAGCTTCTGTCAGCCCCAGTGTTGGAAGACAGTGAAGATGACACCCAAGAATCACAGCCAGGTCCCTCAGCCGAAGAGAAACAGAAAAAGAAGACAGAGAAGAACAAGTTCAAAACTGAGGATAAAACACTGGACCAGCAGCAGTCAGAGACAGGGAAGAAACAAAAGAAGAAGAAATCCAAAGAAAAAGAAGACCTCAAACTACAGAATGAATATGTAGATAAAAAGAACCAGAAGAACAAGTTCAAAGTTCAGCACAGTGAAGTTAGCAGTACTACCACCAGTAAGGTGGAGGACTTGTTGAACCATTTAAAGACACACCCACAACGACCTTACCTTCTTGTGAAACCAGGTGATGCCTGGCTTGATGAACAGGTTAGTGTTAAGTGTTATGAAGTGTAAGTATTGATTTGTTATATTCTTCATCAAGAGGTATTTCAGTGCTACGAGGCATTGTGTAGTTTTTGTTGTATTTGAAGACAGATGGTTTATGAACAGTTTTATAGTTGTGGTCATCGTCATCTTATCATCATTGTTTTCATCATTCTCCTTGGCCTAGTCATTGTGCTGTGGTAGCAGGAACATAGTCTGGATGTATGTACCATAGCTTCACTACTTTACAGGTTTTGATTGTGTAAATGTTGCAATGTAATGGTGTTGTACAACAAGACTGAAGAATGATCTTAAGGCATCATCAATTGTTAAAGTCCTTTTAAAACTCAGAGACAAGCTGTGAAATGTGTAGTAAGACAAGCTATGAAATATGTAATTATTAAGTAGTCTCTATTCGCTTCCCTTTCATAACAGAAGAAAAGTTCATATCTCCAAATAATGTCTTCAGTATAAGATTGAAAGTGATTATATCTAAAAGATCATTTTCAGAGGGTGACATTAATTGCTATGTACAGACATTTTCACCATGATAGTGTAACAAAACATTTTGTTTTAAATTCATTTGTGTAATAATCTGATTAGTCAATGGGTTTGTACTTCATTCTAATTGCAGACTGGCAGTGCTGCAGATGAAGTGACTGAAAGTTTGATACAGCAGTGTGAACAGTTTGCTGCCAGACTTTTGGAGGATGAAGTAACCCTTTACAAAAAACGTGCGTGACTTCTTTATGTATAGCCTGTAACTTGTGTTCTGTAACTTTGGAAAGGTCTTGAAATTTTGATTCATAAAGTGTGTCTTATAATATGAGGCTCTTGTCAAAGGCCTATGTTGTTTAATGTTAACCTTTTCGCCATGCACCGGGAGCCGGTGCTGAAAAAGTTCCCTACTGAAGCACCATACCCCCAGTGCCGGTAAGGCGTCTGTTCCCCACAGACGCACTGGCCATATAGTGCCGGTCAAGTTTTGAAAAATTCTGGCAGGTTTCATTTAAAGAATATCAGGAACAATTACCAGTACTGTTTAGCAGAAGGTTTTAGCTAAGGGACAGTCTTACTGTCTGTTTAGTTGGTGTAGCTTTACACTAGATGCTCTGACTGATAACAGAATAAAGTGACCCCCCTGACCAGGAAATTCCAATGCCATGTGTTAGGTCTGCACTATCTTCCTTGATAAATTGTCTGCTAGGTACCAGGCTTGGAAATTCACGAGTTATTATAAACTTTACCATCTATGTTGACTGCTCTCTCTCTCTCTCTCTCTCACTCACTCTCTCACTCACACACTCACTCTCTCTCTCTCTTTCTTACTCGCTCACTGCGTGTGTGTGTGTGTCAGAGAGAGAGAGAGAGGGGAAAGAGAGAGAGAGATAGATAGAGAGGTTTCAAAGGTTCCTTTAGATTTCAGTACAGCACAGTACAGTTACTACTGGGATGTGAGCATGCGTCTGGTTTATACTCTGTGACCTACATTGTTCTTGTCGTAGTGGTGCGTATAAGTGTTGGATGTTCTTACTTGAAAATAGTATGCTCGCAAAGATCATGTTTTGAGCTTTCTGGCAATATCAAATACTTTTCCATCAATCATTCTGTAGCAGCTGTAAAATAAAATGGAAAAGTAGTAAAAATTTTGCGTCAGCAGGGAAGAAAACAAACGCTGACGACTCGGCAGCTGGGAACTTGCCGTGGTGCGCTCTGGCCGTTGTGAAAGACTTAATCATTTAGTCACATATGATAGCAAGACACACATATTCAGCAAGATCTTTTTTAGCAGAAACAGCAGGAAAATGTTGATTATCTTAAACTTGTATAGTTCTCCATGTCTGAAGTTGAACAAATCAAATAAGAAACAAGAGGGGGGGGGGGGGGGGGCTGGAATGGGGAGGGGGAGGTGAATTTGGGGGAAGGGAGTGAGAACAATGTGATTTCTGTCATTAGACAAGTCCAAAATAGCTGCTGTTCTTTTACACACACACACACACACACACACACACACACACACACACACACTCACACACTCACACACTCACACACACACACACACACACACATTATATATATATATATATATATATATATATATATATATATATATATATGGAGAGAGAGATACAGAGAATGAGAGGGATTATAGAGTGGCAGAATGGTTCAGACATTTGCCTGTCAGTAAGTAAACTTGAGGTTCGGATTTGTTTCCTGTTGAGGCTTTGACTTTTTTTTCCACAGTTTGATTGGAAAATTGAATTTAACGTATATAGTCCTGGAGCATGTGTTTAGTGGTAAAGTCAGCTTTTCCACAGGGTCACCAGGGAAATAGTATAAGTCAGAGGGGTTTGGTTATGCCACAGTTCGGTGGGTTATGCCCAGTCCTCAGGCAGAGGATAATGACTTGCTCTTGCTGGGACAGCTGTTGGTAAATGTGGCTGAAGTTTTCTGAAATCTGAACAGAGACTTGATGATGGTTTTTGTCTTTGTGAGGTTGATTCTGTTGTTTTATGTTCATGCTCTGTTCCCAGGTTCGCCATTTTGTCCACCTCTTCGTAGATACCACAGTGTAAGGGGATCAGCCTGATGTTTTTGCAGTGCAGTCAGCTTATTTTATTGATTGGTTTTAAATGTGTAGTCACATGCTTTGTGTCTTTATCATGTTCAACAAGCAATACTGTAAAATTTGGACTATAAGCCGCAACTTTTCCCCTCAACTTTGACCCCTGTGGCTAAAACAGTGATTGCAACTAAACTTGTTTGTGGATTTTCCCAGTTCCCTGTTTTGCAGCATTCTCAAATCTGTTTGTTGCAGCGTCCTCCAGTCTATACTTAGATTTGCTTTATTTCTTCATACTGGTTTTGACTGTTTTGATATCCTGCGGTAAGGTTAGCAGTGTGTTATGTACCGCTAATTTCCATGTTTTTGCTGTGTAATTTCTGTGTGTAATTTTTGTGGCTTTTAAACCACTGCACCTTATGTGTGTAAATTTCTCATTTTAAATAAGATTTAGGGGATGCAGCTTATATACTGATGTGCTCAATAGACTGAATATTACCATATAGTGATATACATAACACTTAAGAAATTTGTGATCCTGAAGCGGGCATATAGGTAGAATTCAATTTTAAACATCATATGCATCTATGTAGCAAATGAATACCAGAGAGTATAATCATGGCAACTGAACATTTTCCACATTATACAATATATATTTTCCACATTGTATAATAAAGATACGAATATGAAGAAAGAATTCCCCCAAGCAAAAGTTATTTCTGAAATGAAATTATTGAGTTGATTTGTTATCAGTAACTTTTACATACTTGTTTAGCTCACTGGTGTGGTTTATGTGAGATATATGTCATGACTACATGATCACCAGTGTTTGTTGACATAGACCATGTATGGGATAGTGTAATGTTAAAGTTTCAACCGAGTCAAACTGTTCGGCAGCTGTGGCAAAGCAAAAACAAATGTTTACTACGCTTGAGGAAGTGTTGGAAGGTGTTCTTTATGATACCTGCAGTAGTGATGAGGATTTTGGTCCCAGCCAAATTGACGTTTTTGAATTTGAATCCAGTGACCCAGATTTTGGCGTAGAAAAAGTACAGCTGATGATTGTAATTAAGAACATAAGCCTCTGCCATGTGCTTGTCTAAAAGCCTGGTTCAGTATTTGCAAAGTATATTATTACAAAAAGAATCTTTGTTCACTTCTGTTTCATTTGATATGTATACTTACATGGTGTTATCTGCAATAGTTCTGGAGATAAGAGTGAACAAGACTTCTAGATGTAATTTTGCACTTTTCCTGGAAATTTTTTCAGCTAAAAGTGTTTTTCAACGAACGGATTAATGTTCTGTCTTTGTGCTCTCAGAGCAGAGTAATTGTAGTTGTGTAGTGGGTGATGGGAGCAGAGAATACTACATTGAAGAAAAGAAATTGGAAAGCAAACTGATTAACCCTTTCACTCCCAATCATACGTCTTGGTGTCGTAGGGAATCCCTCTGATGACACTGGTCTTACAAACAGTATAATGATCAGAAATTTATAATCTATTTGTGTTTTTTGTCAAGAATGTATGTTTTTATTAGGCAGATTTGAGTGCTTAATGATTTTCTGTATTCTGTTGTTGTGTGTTGCTGTTTTATGTGCCCAGTTTTTTGGATGGGGTCACAAATAGCTTGGGGAGTCAAAGAGTTAATGTCATTCACACAATTCTGTTGTTACTTCACAGAGAGAGAAAATACCAAGAGGGGAGAGACGCACTGGATCAAGACGGTGTTGAGTTCAGGTACATTGTCAGACAAGATGGCTGCTTTGACGGTGCTTGTGCAGGAGTCGCCAGTACACAACATTAGTGCCCTGGACACTCTCGTCAACATGGCTAAGAAGAAGGGCAAGAGAGAGGCCATGCTGTCATCAGGTAGGCATTGTCCTGTTGCCACCATCATGGCTCAGTGTTTTTGGTTAGCTCTGAAGTATATAATGTAGTGTAATTATTTACAGTTTAGTCGTATATTTGTTCATTTGTTTACATTTTCAATTGCTAGGAGAGAGGCCATGCTGGCATCAGGTTGGTTTGAATTGATATCCTGTTGTTTACATTTCATGTTTTTTTTATTGTTCTAAATTTTGGATGATTTTTGTGTGTGTGTGAATTATATATTTATTGGTGTATTGTCACTCATATGTGTAGTTAGTTTTGGTAGTTTGAACACGCGTATCGAGTCCCACTAGTGAACAGAATAAATATAATGAGTAATAACATGGGCAGTGATGTATTGAAACCATGCTGAAACAAGGCTTTGTTTTTTTGTTTTATTTTTGTTCGTTTGTTTTTCGTTTGCAATAGTTAGGATGGGGATGAGGGATGTTTTCCAAAAAGTTTTTTTTTTTAAATGAAAACATCCGAAGATTTTTATCATAAGATGGTGCCTTTCATTTGTGATTTCTTTCCAGATACTCTGAAGAATTTGTTCTTATCAGAAACCAGCCCATTGCCAGATGACAGAAAACTGACCCCTTTTGATGCTGTAAGTAAACTGTTGCTGTTTTGACTGTGAAAAAAAGCACATTGCTTTATTGGTGTTCATTTTTTGTTTTCTGTGTTTTTTTTCATTTGTCCCTTTGCCTTTGTCATTTACTTTTTCATTCTTCTGCCGTTCGTTCCTTTCTTTTCTTTAAATGTATTCTTATGGATGTTGTTGATGAGTGATGTATCACTCACAGTTTAAAAACCGTATACACATTAAGGGGAACATTTGTAGCAGTTAATTAAAAGATTTTTGTAATGACTAGAGTTCACTTAGCTTATGACCATTCAGGGAGGTGGGGTGGATATGGGGATGGAAAGGTCGAGTCATGTAGGGAAGGCTTATTAGCTTGTTTCTTTCTTTTGTTTCCCGGTAGTTTTAGTTGTGGAATTGTCTTGTGCGTCAGGTAAAGATGTGAGTTGGCACAGTGAATCCAAGGGGTGACAAGTTTAAACTGTTTGACAGTCGGAACAGTTGCGTAACATGTCATTGACAGTCAGAACAATTGAGTAACATGTCATAGAACTTGCTTGATGTGGGTGATTGTTTCAGCGACCGTTTTCCACATTGTGGCAGACATGCAGTGGAAACAGAGACAGTGTTGACAGACGGCTGGTGATGTGGCATGCGGAAGATTTGCTGAGGCAGAGATATGCTGCTTTTGTCAAAGCTCTGGATGTGAGTTCTTCCTTTGTTGATTATTGAGTTTGTTAAGGAAAGAATGTGTGTGTGTGTGTGTGTGGTGTGTGTGTGTGTGTGTGTGTGTGTGTGTGTGTGTGTGTGTGTGTGTGTGTGTGTGTGTGTGTGTGTGTGTGTGTGTGTGGTGTGTGTGTTGAGAACGATGAGAGAAACAGAATGAGTAAGAGAGAGTGTGAGTGAGTGAACTGATATGAATGAATGAATCACTGTTCTTGAAATAAGTTGAAAAATTAAAACTTGTTATGATTTCTAACAGTTTCAGCGCAGTTATTGATTGTGTGTGTATATATATATATATGTGTGTGTGTGTGTGTGTGTGTGTGTGTGTGTGTGTGTGTGTGTGTGTGTGTGTGTGTGTGTGTGTGTGTGTCTTTGAGCATGTGTATAAATGTCTTTGCATGTTCATTTACAGTCACAGTAAATGAGACAAATGTCATAATTTTTTGTTTCTGTATGATCAGATCAATTGATGTATATGTAACCTTAACATTATTTATGGTAATTAACAGGTGATGTCATATGACACTCTGGTTGCCAGTAAAGAGAAGGCTCTAGGTAAGTTTTGAGACACCGTATGTTTGTGATTGACTGTGTACAGGAGTTCATAGAACAGTGATTGAATAGATATTTCCAAAGTGTTTGCACACATGTTTTTGTTTTTAAGATAATCACACTATGTACTATTGTGAAGTTTAACAGAATGCTGCTTCAGTCAGACAATAATTATGTTCCTTTATTGCTTTACACGTAGATGATGTGGACCATTAAACTTGCTTTACATTCTCGGAGTTAAAGTGGAATAGATGGGTATATGTATTATTGTTTTCATGAGCTTGTACTTCACAGTATGCTTCTTACTTGCGATGGAATTGAAAAGTTGAAATCAGCGATTGGCTCTGATTGTCTCCACTTTTGTGCACACACACACCACACACAACACAACACACACACACACACACACACACACACACACACACCACCCCACAACACACACACACACACACACACACACACACACACACACACACACACACACACACACCACACACACACACACACACACACACACACACACACACACACACACACACACACACACACACACACACACACACACACACACACACACACACACACACACACACACACACACACACACACCACACACACACACACACACACACACACACCACACACACACACACACACACACACACACACACACACACACACACACACACACACACACACAACACCACACACACACACACAACAACACACACACCCACACACACACACACACACACACAACACACAACACACCACACATTATTACTGTGTCTTTCCCATGCTCCCCCACCCCCCTTTGTTTTGTTGTTGTTTGTATGCCTGTTTTGTGTTTGTTTTGTTGTTGTTTGTGTGCCTGTTTTGTGTTTGTTTTGTTGTTGTTTGTATGCCTGTTTTGTGTTTGTTTTGTTGTTGTTTGTATGCCTGTTTTGTGTTTGTTTTGCTGTTGTTTGTGTGCCTGTTTTGTGTTTGTTTTGTTGTTGTTTGTGTGCCTGTTTTGTGTTTGTTTTGCTGTTGTTTGTGTGCCTGTTTTGTGTTTGTTTTGTTGTTGTTTGTATGCCTGTTTTGTGTTTTGTTGTTGTTTGTATGCCTGTTTTGTGTTTGTTTTGTTGTTGTTTGTATGCCTGTTTTGTGTTTGTTTTGCTGTTGTTTGTATGCCTGTTTTGTGTTTGTTTTGTTGTTGTTTGTATGCCTGTTTTGTGTTTGTTTTGCTTTAGGTTTTCATTTTCCCTTTTCATATACCAGTCAGAATGAAAAGACGTTTTATGAAAGAATGAACGGACACACACTCACGCATGCATGCACCCACGCATTGGCAGAGAAAGTAAACTTTCTGTGTCATGTCTGTCACTCTGGTTTTTCTTTTTCAGCAATCATGCACAGTCTTTTGGCCGGTAAACCAGAACAAGAGAATGTGAGTACACTGTGAATGAATGCATAAATGAATTTATCTGTAAAATGGACTTTGACATGCACAACAGGCAGTGATTAATACATTAGATTAAAAGACTGAAAGAGCACCATAGTCTGAACTTTGGGACTCAGTTGCAAAAGATGGGTGATCAAGGATCTTTTTACAGATTTATTTGTCTTGTGATAGATAAATCTTGACCAAATTTTGGTCAATTTTAATCTAAATAATTCTTACCACAAAGGGAATGACCCTATTTTTATTCTCATGCAAAAGATATTCTCTCCCCTATCCACCTGCAAACAACAACAATAACATAAATTGTTTTAATAGAGACAAAAGATCTAGTGAGGTTAGGAAGAAAAAAAAACTGTGACAAAACCTTTTCCCAAACCTCCTATGAAAGGCAGCAAAGAAGTTTTTTTTACAAGCTAGAGACAAAAGACCTAATAAGATTGGGAAGAAAAAAAAACATTAACAAAAGATATTCTCTGTTCCACTTTGCAATAAACAAAACTAAACTAAACAAATGAAACAGAATGAAACAAGCAACAAAAAACAAAGAACAACAACAAATAGTTTTTAAAGATGGACATAAATGATCTATTGAAGTTTGGAAGAAGAAGTTTTGTACCATGGCATGATTGTTCTAACTTTATCGTTTTGTTTTAGGGAAAACAATAATGAACAGTGAATGCAGGATGTTGGCAGGTGTTTTTCTGTCATAGTTTTAGATAACAGACCAGTAGGTTTGGAAGACACAGGTGCATAAGTTTGTGTGGACGTGACTTGCTTCTTGATATTCTTTTCGTTTCTGACATTGATCCGACATGATATTCCCAGCTACCTTTATGAGGTGGAGCCCTCTCCTTTGCCTTGTGGCTTTCCCTTCCTCAATCCTGGAGAATATTGGTCACCGACATGCCTATTCACAGCTAAGCGAACTGAGCCGTACAGATGAGTTTATTTCATACTGTGATATGGGCTTGAAACTGTCCAGTCAGATTGAAAGATATCAACAGAGGATTTCGAGTTATTACAGAAATTGTTGTTTTTGTGCATATTTTTGTAGTTTTGGTAAATGTTATTACCTGTGACAGTATGAATTTATTACTATTTCACAGGTGTTGTTACCCATGCTGGTGAACAAACTTGGAGATCCCAATCACAAAATTGCTTCGAAAGCATCGTATCTCCTGATTAAATTGGGTAAGTATTGTAGCACACCTCTGTGTGTGTGCGTGTGTGTGTGTGTGTGTGTGTGTGTGTGTGTGTGTGTGTGTGTGTGTGTGTGTGTGTGTGTGTGTGTGTGTGTGTGTGTGTGTACGCATTTATGAATGCTTGTGTGCATTTGTGTATGTGCGTGCCTGATGTGAGAGAGAATGTGTACACTTGTATGTGTACTTGTGCTTGAGTGATTATGTAGTACATGCCTGCACCAATAAATAGATGTCAGTGTTTCATTCATTTATTATATCACATCAGACTTCATAATTTTTCTTTTAAGTTGTTATACTATGATATCAAAATGAACTAAAACAAAATGAATGTTGTTAATGTTGTTTGTTCAGTGGAAGAGCACCCAAACATGAAGTGTGTCATTGCGGGAGAAGTTGAACGACTTGTCTACAGGCCAAATGTCACTGAGCGTGCACAGTGAGTAAAGACAGTGGGCTTCTGTCATTTCTTTGCTTGTTCATTCTTCGTGTGCCTACAAGTAATGCAGTCAATTGAATGAGTAGATGCATGTTGTTATGAATATTTGGCAGACACCGTGTATGTATTATGTCACTACTTTCAGTGGGTAATGAATATAATTATAGCAGTGATAAT